>JANATG010000010.1:0-1200000 GCA_029449235.1 Linnemannia schmuckeri | reverse complement strand
ATGGACTTTTTATCAAACGACAACAAAAGCAACGACAGTTTTGTTCAAGGAGCGATAGCGAATGGAACGTTGTTGTGCCCCTGCATGTCATACGCCTCTTTATTTACGGTGCACGTTATTTTCTTTTGTGTGAAAACAATCATTTTTTTTTTTTTTTTTTTTTTTTTTTTTTTTTTTCACAGGGTGTCAAGAAGCCATATAATCCTATTCTTGGTGAGCACTTCAGGTCAAAGTGGACATTTGCAGATGGCACGGAGGCCTTCTACGTCGCAGAGCAAGTCTCGCACCATCCCCCAATCTCGGCCTACTACTACGCCAGCCCTGAGAACAACATTAGCATTCTGGGCGATCTGTTGCCCAAATCCAAGTTCCAAGGAAACAGTGCTGCGACGTTGATGCAGGGAGAGATCAACGTCTCGTTCACCAACCGACCAGGCGAGGAGTACTTTATCACCATGCCCAACGTCTATGCTCGCGGTATCTTGTTCGGAACGATGCTCATGGAGTTGGGAGATGTGGCTGCCGTCAAATGCCCTAAGCTGGATCTCGTCTGCTCCTTGGACTTCAAAGTCAAAGTAAGCTCCAGTGCTACTTTTTCGCTATGGGTCAGTCGAGATAGTGCTTTGTACTTTGCATAGCTCACCATAACCTTTTTTCCTCTTCTTGATTGAACGATATAGGGTTACTTCACTGGTACGTACAACGGGATTGCAGGAAAGATCAAGCGCATCTCGACAGGAGAGGTTCTTTACGAAATTTCGGGCAAGTGGTCGGATGAATTGTACATCACCGAGAAGGTAAGCATTTCTCCTTCTGACTTGGATCTCACAGGATCATGAGAAAATAATGTGTTGGCGTCTTATTTTATGGAAGAAGTGCACGAACTCTAATGTATTACATTTGTATCGTGGGATAATAGGGCGAAAAGCGGATCTACTTTGATGCTAAGACGGCCAAAATCCACCCCAAGATCATTGCGCCCGAGGACCAGCAGGAGGAAAACGAGTCGCGTCGTCTCTGGAGCAAGCTTACCGCTGCTCTCAGGGTGAACAACCAGACTTTGGCAACAGAGGAGAAGAGCAAGGTCGAGGATGCTCAGCGTGCAAAGTCTAAGGCCCGCGAAGAGAAGGGCATCTCCCACATTCCCAGATTCTTCGAGCCCCAAGGAGACGGTTTCGCTATCAAGTTGAAAAAGTATATGTCATGGATTGTTTTTTTGTCAGATCAGGAGAAGGTGTGCGTTGTTATTGAGTCGTTTGTGAATGGTACTAACATTTCAACGTGGTTGCTGTTTTTTTTCTTATAGCATTTCCTCGGATCCTCAGGTGGCCAAGAAGCAAATCTCAGACTTTATCTTTGCCACATCCATCCCCAGCTCATAGCTTTCTTTCAAGTAGACGACTTAGACAAGGCAAGGACCTGATAACTCTGATTCATACACGATAAAAATAACAATAATTACACGTTTTATTTACACGATACTACTATGCATGGATGTGAGATGGGATGCTTTACTGGAGAGGAATGCTTTGAGGGAAACGGAAGACATTACCCGGATCGACAGCTTTCTTGATCTGCTTCAGACGGGTAATAGCAGAGCCGTAGTAAGCGTCCTGCCAGTTGGGAATCTCCTTATCGATGTAGTTTTGGTATCCACGGACAGTACCGTAGTTGGCCTTGAAATCGACCAAGAACTCGGCGTACATGTCATTCATCCATTTGAGACAGGCCGCACAGTCGGGCTTGCCGGGCTTGACGTCGGGGTTCTCGTCCCACTCGGAGACGAATTCGAAGACGGTGTGGGCGTTGCGATGGATGAAGGCTGTTTCGTCCGCTGAATGGTCCTTGACGGCGCCGCCCCAGAGATCGATAATGATGTAGTTGGCGGTCCCACCTGAGGGCTTCTTGGCACCCCATTTCTTGAGGAGGTTGATGGTTGAGGGCTTGAGGGCGGAGGGGTAAACCAGGGACTTACCCTTGGTGTAACGTGAGTCGCCGGGTTTATAGTTGCCCGTCAGGCCGAGAGCGTTGATGTCCTTGGGATCGTTATAGATGTAGGCGAAGCGGAGCTGGCCATCAATGTGGCGGCCTTCTCTGATGTCTGAGCTAGCAGGCTTACCGGTCGCCTTGAGGAAGGGAGCCATGGCGGCGGCCTGTTCAGACTTTGTTCCTTGGAAGATACCGTACATCATCAGGCCGTCAGGCGCGACGTTCAACTCGACACCAATATCTCTAGATGCGGTTGCTTGGAAGTCAACATAAGCCTTCATGACAGTGGAGATCTGGGAGAGCGGCCAGTCATAAGTGAAGGAGGTGGCCTTGGCGGCAGGCTTGATGGGTCTAAAAGTAAAGGAGGTGACGACACCGTAGGAGCCACCTCCTGCACCCCTGAGAGCATAAAACAGATCTTGGTTCTGGGTCGCGGAGGCAGTGACCAAGTTGCCTTCGGCGTTGACGACCTCAATTTCGAGTAGGCTGTCAATCAAGAGACCGTGCTTTCGAGACAGGAGACCAAATCCACCTCCGAGTGTGTGGCCGCCCACACCGACACTGGGACAAGTACCTGCGTTGAGGGTCCAGCCACCCTTGTTGAAAAGCGCAAGGTAAAGAGGTCCCAGACGGATACCCGAACCAACCTTGGCTTGGGCACTTGAACCAGATCCGGTGACTGTGACAGAGCTGAGACCAGTAAGGTCCAGGACTAATGACCCGTCCTGGCCACCAATCGAGTAGCCCTCAAAGGAATGACCGCCAGACCTGGGGGCGACGGGGATATTGGAGGCCTTGGCACACTTGACGGCGACCTGGACATCTGCTGCAGAGGCTGCCATGACGACGACCTCGGGGTTGTAGGTGTAGCGGAGATCGAACGCGTAGCGGTTCTTTTCAAAACCCGAGGTGTTGCGTTGGAGGACTTTGGCCCCCAGGGGCTTTAGGCATGTGATGAAGGTCGAGTTGACGGCGGGAGCGAGGGATTCTTGACGCGCGACTAGACCGGGGGCAGGAACGGCATTAGGGGGAAGGATGTAGGCTTTTGAGAACTGAGAGGAGAGGAGGAGCAACGCTGACGCGCTCAACGACAGGGTATCAAAACGCATTTTTTATGAGATGGATATAAGAAGTAGAAGAAAAGCAGCTGGATTTGCTATCAGAAAAGAGAAGGAAAAAGGTGATTGTGTAAAGTAATAAAAAAGAAGAGCGCAAGGGTCTTTTTCGTCAAAGGTATTTATGAAAAAAGAAGAGAAAGGGTACTGCTGGACAGTTTTTTTTTAAGCGCTTACTGTTTTGACTGTGGGTGCGGATGTTGCAACTATTTTTGGAGGGGCAGGACCTCCTGATGTTCGACAAAATCTTGTGTTTTTCTTGCATTGTTTTTTTTTGCTTCGGCAACGACATGGAGAGTTACTGCTGAGGCTAGACGCTGCTCAAAAAAGGGACCCGTTGGCACTGTGCACAAAAAAAAAAGGAGGAAAGGGAACGAGAGCATGAAAACAGGCGGCGTCCCACTAGATCAATGAAAAAGGGGGCAGCGTGATGGTCGGCATTGGTTGTTTTGGTTGACCCCACAGCCGGCGTATGTATGCAGCCGCAGGTTTTCATTGGATGAGAATGTGATGTGTGGGTGTGGGAGCCACACTCACAGAGTGCAGTAACAACTGCAAACAACCCTTTGATGATGTTCTATTCTTGCTTTCTCTTGTGAATATTAGTGCAACGAAGGTTGTTGAGTGCCTGTACTCTTTTCCTACACGACTTTGTGTTGCTGATAAGCAAGACCAACGAACAACAACGACGACGCCAGAGATAAAAATAGGGCCTGCATGGCGTCAATGTCTTCTCATCATACATCCACAACGACTACGCACACGCGTTGTTTTTTTGCGTGTATCAGGATACATGGGGCATGATACTCTATTTTTCTTTGTTGATGGCGCACGCTCTTGCATTGACATTTTTAGACGAGAAGGGAAAAAAGAGTTTGCCCAAAACGACAATGAGACCCCAGCGCAGCAAAATAATTCAAGTCGAACAGACCGAGCCGAAAAAAGTCACTTCAGCACACCACACGCGTCCTTGGTATGATTTTTTGATTGTCGGCCACCGCTACTGCTTCTCTATTCGCACTACCATCCCCTGAACCATGTCGTCCCCACCGTCAGCAAACTCAACAGCCAGCCTGTTCGCCAGCGCCAACGCACTCATCTCATCCTGGAGGGACGCCCTCTCACTCTCGCCCCCAGAGTTTAGACTCGTTCTCATTGTAATGCACAAACACCCGATCAGTTTTTGTTCACAGCGTGAATGACACGACTTCATGTCAAAGTACCCTGTGCTGACTGTCACCCCCGTGCCTCTCACGTTATCGTTTGTACCATGAATAGGCGTGTACGCTCACAGCCGCAAACTTCCCCAAGTTACTTGTGCCACTGGTGCACCAAGCATTAAACGATATCGAGACTGGATCCCTCGTCGTTCCCGCCATCAATCCAACTCCTACAACTACAACTAGTGACTCCTCGTCATCGCCGGGCACTCAATTGTTAGAGACCCAGGTCCGATTCATCCGCAGGTTGAGAGAGGGTATGTTCAAGGGCTCGGTCTTGTGCGGCGGACCTTATGGGATCAATGCACTGGGAGCTGTCAACTTTGCACTGAGCCCCGAACTGTCCGCTGCTGTCAATGCGGCTGGTCCTGTGCGCGGACCTCATAACACCGCCACTCCTGAGAAGTACCAACAGCGTGGACGGGAGCTCTTCCAGACCATCTACCAGCATCATAGTAAGTCCTCTTTCTCATCTTTGTATATCCCATGCTCACCTTTTTTAAAAAAAATAAGAGAAATCCTTCGAGATCATGTTATACCGAGGAATCATGTTCTACACCAAAAGAAATAAAAAGGACCGAAGAAACGAAAAAAAAGAAAGAGTCAAAAAATTAACATGAATATGAATAAATGAATAATTAGCCGAGCCGATTCTGACGAAGATTGGCAACAGCAGCAAGGACCTCGTCGAGGGAATTCTTCGAGACACTTATGGCAAGGTCCTCAGCGACACTACCCTGATTTCGATTCCAGAGACAGAGTTGTGCCTGGTGGCCTCCCTTGTCCCACTCAATGTCCCGCCACAACTCAAAAGCCATGTCTATGGGTCTAGGAATGTGGGTGTGCCCATGGAGCAGGTCCAGCAAGTTGTCGCTGTTGCAGAGTCGATCACTCAATGGGTACATAGCCAATCCAGCAACAGTGACAAAAGTTCTCTGTAGTCACCAGTAGTCAAGCTTTTTTGTTGCTTGTTTTTTTGTTGATTAAGTTTAATGCCGTGAAATGCAGAAAAAAATACATTGTAACAGTGTTGAATGATCTAATAAAACTCGTCAAAGGGACGGGTGTCGTTATAGCAGGACTCAAAGACTGCATTCACAGCCTTCTCTGCCGCATCTCTCGAGGGGCATTTGGGGTTTCCTGCCACCGAGAGCGTTGCGCGACGCTTGACACATTCCTGGTGTTGTTTTGTGAACGTGTAGAATCCACGGCGCACTTCGCGAGACCAATTGCAGTCTCCACTCAACGCCGCCGCGCGTACCTATATGGTATTCACATTACAAGACAATATAATCGTTAGCTATAAAACCCCTGAAGCAGATCTGCAACCTTATCCAGGAGCACAAAATAAACCTCCTAAAGGTTAGTACCTCACTGCAGGCGTGGTGGCGGAGGTTGTCCCAATCGAGGTTGAAGACACAGTGGTCGTACATATGGATCATCTCATGAATCATTGTATGTTCCTGATGCTTTTTGCTAAAGAATCCGTTCTGGCAAAGCAGGATGCCGTGGTCCTTTGAGAAGCCTCCTGATTTGGTGTTGTCACAGGGTCCGCACTCCAGCATGTTCTTTGTCAAAGGACATCCCGCCTTGACTAAGTTGTTCATCATGAACCGGACGCCTGGGCCTATTTTTTATGATTAGAGGAAGAGAGGGATAGGGTTAAGTGTCAATGGTCAGTAAGCTGCCTTCAAGAATATCTTCCATTGAAATGATCGTAGAGAACGAGCGAAGAGTGCTTCCTTACTGGTTTTGATGAGTTGTTCCTTGCGGAGCTCGCACTGTTTCCGGTCAATCTTTTCGATCTCGGCTTGGAATTCTTCCTGGGAGAGACCAATGCCGGTGATAAGCGACAATGTCTTTGTCCAGCGCTCAAACGCCTTTTGCTCCTTGACTTCCTTTTCAGAAGCGCCTCCTTGTGTTCCTGCTGCTGCTGGTGATGACTCTGTTGGTTTTGGTATTTGTGGGGCAATGGCGGGTTGTGATGGTGCATCCTGTGTTTGTGTTGTTGATGCCATGATGAATGGTGCTGTCTGTGTTTGCCTGTCTGTCCGGTCGTTTGGTTGGTAGCTGAGCTGTAGAAACCCCTGGCACTCGTTTTGGTCATTTTTGAACGTTCACGCCCGGCCTAAAGTGGCTTAGCCTGTTTGGTTCAATGTTGTGACTGCCGCGATCATGCTCCTTCACCCTCTTTCCTCGCCTCGAAGCACATACCTTTCCTTTATTCCTACCTTCTCCCTCCCTCTCTCTGTCTCAACGCGTACCTTTCTTCACACACAGTCGCTTCCGTCGCCCTTCAGCGTCACTTAACTCTCCACTTTGGCCCATTTTACTGCTTGTTGCAATTCGCATTTCTGCGACCTCTCAAACCTTGCACGCATTGTTCCGTTCGGTGAACCCAAAAATCGAGTCGCGGGTGTTCAGGTACGGAATTAATTTGCGTGTTTTTTTTTTTTTTTTTTTTTTTTTTTTATTTATCGCCGGAACTGATCGAGAGATAGTGCGCAGATATCAATAACAATATTGAACACCGATCAATTTATCGCTGATAGATCAGACAAAGCACAGCCGCCGCCCTCCCAAAAGTAATGCAGGATGTATAAAACAAATGCCGCCAAGTGGCCCGTTCTTGCCAGCGGCACCCTCCTTTCCTGCCCTGCGAGGCTTCAACAGTCGGGATCAATCACACGAACATTGCCGCGAGGAACAGGATGTCCACACAGGAGGATACCGCCAGTGATTGCTTCGGGTTTTATGTCAACAACACCTCGCCAGCAAACCCGGTTTTGCTCAGGATTGACCGCCACGTTTCTATTGATTAGATCAAGTCACCACTACCACCGGAATATCCCGAATTCAGTCCATAATTTCCAGTCGCTCAACAACAACACACTGCTTCTTTCATCAATACCTCATACACCGGCGTCGTTCTTCTCAATACCCCACCGACTCTTGGCATCTGGCGCACGTCATTTGCGCACGCAGACCATAAAAGGCTCTACAAAGCGGGAAACAGCCAAAAGGAAACAGAACCAGGAACGGACGACAAAAACTCCATTAAAGTCTTCAAAGTCACCATCATCAAAAACCACAACGACAATGCCCAAGAACCAGCCATCCAAAAAGCAGGAAGCACACCCTACAGGAACTACAGTAGCGACACCATCTTCGATAACGTCTGATCTGGCTCCACGGACAGAATACTCGACAGCACTCGACAACTTTCGGGTTCTCCTTCACCCGGGAGTTCGGATATTGGGGCACAGCTTACCATCATCGATTACGCCACCTCTCCCTGCGCTGGTCCACTTGTTTTGGCACCTGAACTCGGCCAGATGTCTCGACCAACTCTTGCCGTCAGACTGGAATGCTCTTCTTTCTTGGCTCAGTCACCACCAGGACGACTCGACGTTAAGTCAGATCCATCAACTCATCATGGACCAAAAGAAACTTGCGCGCAATTGCAGTACGGCCACTTTCACGACTTTGACAGAGGCACGTGTGCGGAGCATGATCGACCCTTCATCATCCTCTTTGGGCGCCGCTCATCTTGGAACTAAAAAGTTGCCCTCCATTGCAGTTCCAACCGCCACCATCAATTCTACAGCAGTGTTGGATATAATTCAGGACACCATTTCAGTGATGAAGGAGCTCGACATCCCTCGAAGCAAAGAGTTGTATGATCTCTACCTCAGGGCCGCCGTGCAGGAACACAGATGGTTTAGAGGGATCGCCGTCTGGGATGCTGTCAGGTCGGCGGAGGAGCGTCCTCATCTTCCACCTCCCAGTATTGCTTTCCGCGCACAGGTTGTTCGGTGCCATTTGCAACTCGGCAACGCTTCTGCAGCATCCGATATGCTGCAGTCAATATTTGACCAAACTTCCTGGGCGGACATCAACTCGTTAACGACGGCGTATGACGGACGGTCTCTGCAGGCAGGAGTCGGCGGGCAGGGGGATGCTGAAGCTGAGCAGCATCTAGTCACGGTGGAGAGCCGGATGGAATACTTTAGGCGGCGGCAGTCTCAGGCCCAACGAGCGATCCAGGAACTTCATAAGACCAACATTCTAGTCGCCACTTCGGACTCGACATCAAGGACACCGGACGTTCAGTCACAACAGGCTGGGATGCACAGCTGGAAGACAGAGGTGTATCCGCCCTTGATCGAGGCCATCTGTCTTGGCAAGAAGGACCAGTCCGGCGCGTCTTTGGCAGTTGACCTGGCAATTGAGTTGCTTCAGCAAGGACATTTACTGGACAGGATGCGTTTTGCACTTCTGGTTCAGCATGTTGGAGCCACTACATCCTCTGAGCAAGCGGAGAGCTTCATGAAGGACTGGGTAGATAGGGTGAAAGCGACGCCATTGTCGCTGCTGTCTTCAGGTGCTAGCAAGGAAGTCCCCGGTTCGGATACAGGATCTGGCAACTCCTCATCCTCCATTTCCTCCACCTCCGCCTCCAAGGATTTGCTTCGCAAACACAAACGCACTGCAGTGTCAACCGCGAAGTCGTTTGCCGAAGTCGGCCTTCAAGAGATTGTCAGACAGGCAACATCTACACATGACTATACCCGGGCATTCAACATGTTTCAGGAGATGTCGGATCAAGGATTTCCACTTTATTCCGACACTTCCAACAAGCTGATGATGGGGCTGGCCAAGTCGGGCGACCTTCAATCGGCGACGACTATGTTGGAGATGAGCTTACACCACAAGCGTGTGCCGTCGATCGAGGCTGTCAACACTTTACTTCAGGGACTCATTCGGAAGGATTGGTTAGACGAGTCGGTCTCGATCTTCCGTGACTTGACAGAGAACCATGGAGTCCGACCCAGCAAGGAGAGTTACCGCCATCTGCTTCACCTCACTTCGAGCTATGGCCAGCTGGCGATGACGCAGAGGCTGTTGTCGACGCTCAAAGGTCTGGGAGTTGAGCGGGATGGGGCGATCTACCGTGACCTGATGAAGTGCTATATTCGCTCCGACAACCTCACGGGGGCAATCAAGGTCTTTGAAAACATGGATGGAATGGGAATCTCGACGACGATTCAACATATCAATGTTCTGCTGGAAGGAGCGATCCGACAGTCGACGCCGAGTACAGTGATCAGGATCCTAGAGATCATGTCCACACAGGAGATCCGACCCGATGCAGAGACCTGGAACATTCTGTTGGGAGGCGCCTTCCAGGCCAAGGATAAGGAGTTGGCATTGGGCTTGTTCCAGGAGCTATCACAGACGTTGGTGGAGAGATCGTACACCAAGGCCGATGCTACTTTCCGTGCTGCGAGACATCCGGTGACGTTCAACCTGTTGGTCAACGAGTACGCGGATCGGTTTGGGATTGAGAGGGCTCTGACGTTGTTGAATGAGGCTGTGGAGGCGCGGTTCCCTGCTGTGGTGACTCAGAACGTGTACCGGGACCTCCTTGAGAAAAGTATCCAGCAGAATAATGGACGGGCAGGATACCGAGTCTACCGCTTGCTTCGACAATGGGAGCAGCGCTTAAGCCTTCAACCGAGTAATACCAACAAACAACGAGCTCCTGCGTCCTCAACAGCACATACACCAGCAGCAACAACAACTCGTCTGCGCCCACTATCAGCATTCTCAGCGACATCCACCTCAGCCTCTGCCCGAGCACCATCCCTAAGCAAGCTTTACTGTGGCGTGATGGAGCAACTGGATAAAGAAGGGCGCCTCGAGCTCGGAAACGAAATGGTAACAGATTTGATTTTATCCGGCGTCGAACTGGACCAGGATCTGGTGGCGCAGGCCGTGAGGTTGTATGCGCGATCAGGAGAGTTAGCAGCAGCGTTTGGGTTGTTTATGAAGATGGGTCGGGCTTATGGAGTTGAGCCGTCGAAGGAGATGGTGTTGTCGTTGATGGATGCTGCTAGGGCATACCAATTGATTTCGAGCCAAGGTTCTGTACCGACGGCGGCGGGTGGTGATGGTGGTAGTGGTACGAGTGTGAGGTGGGATGATGCCTCTGTTCAGCAGTGGACGAGGATCCTGAAAATGTCTATGGCTCACTTTGGTCTACAATGAGACACATTCATTGCCTGAAAAATAAAAAACAAACTAATAACACCAAGGCTTATTGGCTGAAGAATTCATTCGATAAAGGAGTGGCCTTGATTTGTCATACACCTTAACAAAAAAGGGCGTTTTATTGTCATAATCGAAGGGGGAGTGGAGGATGTTGACTTTGTTCGTTCGTAAAAAACCATCATTTATTTTCGCTCATACCAGCCCGCGCTTCTGCCCATTATCTTGTTAGAAAGGAAGTAATGGGCTCAAGTTGAACTATGACGGATAAACATGTAGCCCGGTGAACCTTGAGTAAAAATGCTACACTGACCAAGTGTGTCATTCGTCGTTTATCGTACGTGAACTCTTCCCTCCCTCTTCCTTCCTTAGTTTTTGTTTGTTGCTTGTATTTGTGACACCATGAATGGGACCGCGTTTATTTGGAGTGTTGTAATGCATGAAAATAAGTGACTTGAAAGTCGAAATGGTTCGTCGAAGTATGTGATCCACATGCACGCTGGATTGGGTGCTTGTGATGTGAGATAAGTGATGGGTAGGTGGCGTGGGATAAATCGTTCTTCCGTTTCGCATACACCCATTCTTTACTCCTTTAGCAATTAAACTGACTCCTTCCTTTGCATTTAGGAGAGAAAGGAAAATATTGTCGTCAAAGGGTGAATAAGGAGTGGGTCAGAGGGGTGAAGGAAAAAGGAAAGGGGACTGAAGCGAAAGAGAGTATGCGTGAGAAAGAGAGCGATATGGACGAGATGACAAGGAGAAAATCACGCGTCGCCGTCTTTGATGATGAAGGGAGGCGTCTTTCTCTTTCCCTCTTGTTGTCTGTGCACTCATATAGTTTTTCAAGTGTGCGTAATGGACGTCGTGATAAGAGTCATGACGACGACAGATCGTTCTTCCAGAGCCACGTATAAAAAGGGCGCTGCTCAGCGATCCCTTCAAAATCCTTAACTCTATTCTCTCTCTCTTTATCTATTCTCTCTTTCTTTATTTTATCCTTCCACAAGCTTAACTCTCTCCACAATAAACAAGAAAGAAAAGAGCCCCTCACAACTGCACTCCATACACCCTTTTCTACAATGCTCGCAAAGGCTGTTTGTCTTGTGGCTGCGATGGTCAGCAGCGCCCTCTGCGTCAAACCTCCATCTTCCTCTAAGACCGTCGACCCCAAGAAAGAGCAAAAAGTCGTCTCCGAAGTCAAACTTCTTACGGTATATGCTAACAAGTTCCCGATCGTATTTATCTCTATCACCGTCCTCGAAACTGCCCTCTACTTGGCCCTGATGATCAACAGCAGCGGTTACAGCAGTGGTGGTGTGGCGAACGGTATTCTGAAGGGATCGAACTCGCTTCTGCTGCACGATCAGGTCATCTTGCAGGAGATGGCTGTTCTAAAGACGTGGCAGAAGGTTGCGACCGTGTTTTGTTTATTGGGTTATGCGTTGAGGAAGTGGTCGTTCGTTACTTTGGACCGTTTCTTCACGGTAAGTTACATGTGCAAATTTGCCTAATTGTAGGAGTGGTAGACAAAAACTTCCAAGCTGTAGTCAACTTTTTTACAAACTTCATTCTAATTGTTATTTCCTCGTATTCCCCTTGTTTCTCATACAACTGTCCTGCTCTCAGTACCAACTCGCGATCCGTACGGGCCACAAACTAGTCCAAACTGGCCCATACTCCTACCTCCGCCACCCGTCCTACACAGGCGCAATCCTCAACGGCATCTGCTTCAATGTCCTCCTCTTCCACCAGGGGCTCTGGACCGTTTTCAATCTTCTCGTTTCCCGTGTGGCATCCGCAGTTTTGCAAACCAAAGTCGCAGTCCCCACATCTGTGCTAGGTGTCCCGACAGAGTATTGGGCGATGCTAGTGTATGGTCTGATGGTGGTTTCTGGTACTGCGTACCGTGTGAGGAACGAGGAGGCGATGTTGAAGAGCCATTTTGGAAAGGAGTGGGATGCTTATGCGAGCAAGCGCTGGCGCTTTATCCCCTTTGTTTACTAAAAAAAAATCGTTCTATACAATTTGTACCAAGTTTGTGTCAATACCCATCTATTTTTAGTTCTTTTATTGAAAATAAACCAAGGGAATGACCTTTTTCAAGTTAGATCTACACAGAGTAGAGCAGAAAGGAAAGAGACGACAGGATTGAGGGCTTGAAGCGACACCGTGAAATGATGAGAGTAGAAAGGCCGTTGTGCATTGACAATTGTGCATATATTTGACAAAGGGTTTCTTCCTTAAAAGGGGGTTGCTTCCAAACTCCTGTTCTTGTCTTTTCATCCCGTGTTGTGATCAACGTCAGATATGGCCGGATAACGGAGGACGATGAGAAGAAAGAGACCAAACCATGGGTTAGAGCCATGATTATCACCACCGTGTCGATCTCCTTTTTTTGTACAAGTGTCGATCTCCTCCTATTTCCGTCGCCCTTTAAAAACAGAGTTCGACACTACTGAGTTCTGCATTTACCACCCCCCCCCCTTCAACCCCAACCCCATTCCACAAAGCACTGTTAATTTCATACTTGTTTAATTTTGCTTAGGAGAAAAGGGGCCAAATACACGTGGGACTCATTTTTCATATTTTTTTCTTCCCATGCTTATTTTATCCTTTATTGGTTCGAACTACGTACAGATCATTGTTCGCTTGACGGTCCAGGGTGAATAAGAGTCTTCCTCATCATCTTGTCAAGTCGAACAATAGACATTCTCGTTTCTCTCTTGATGGTCTGGCAGCTGTGTTGAAATCCGTCAAGACTTTTTTTAGAGTATTTTCATCCTGCTCCTAGTTTAAGATCGAGGGTGTGTTGTGTATCGTTGCTTGTGGAAGAGATGATTGATTGTCGAGAAAGGGGTGACGGGCTACAGCACACATACAAAGAGGACATCGATTGTGGCTACTCAAAGCGCAAGAACATCAGAAAATGTAGCCGGACAGGGAATCGTTGTGTTGCCGTTGTTGTTTTCTCTCTACTGACCTATGAGGTTTGTGCGTGTGCGTGGTGCATGAGTGATGGTGATGGTTGGTGGGTGACAGTGTCAAAAAACTTTCGGTTGTTTCTGGTGAACTGATATGAAAATGGAACTCAAGTGCGACTGATAAAGTGAAGCTGATGATGGTAAAAACAAAGGAGAGAATAGAAAAATCAGTGGAGTAGCGCCTCTGAAGACGGATGGACGGTCGCAGCTTTGACCGTTGTCCTGTTAACTCATTTCAAGAACCATGCTGTTTTCCAGCATACACATACACCCCTGTCGCGGTGGATAAATGAGCAAGCAGGTGTGCCTGCCTTTTTTCAAAAAGTACGTGAAAATAAAAGCGCGGAACTGAGAGACAGAGAGAGAGAGAGAAAGAGAGACGCGACAATTTTTTACGGCATTGCTTCCCTCAGCTATCTACTTTTCCCTCCTTTCCTTCGCTCTCCTTCACTCTCTCTCTCCCCCTCTGTTTCTTACACACAAATTCTTCTCTTCACTACCCTCACATATTTCTCCCTCTCCTCCCTTCCGTCTACCTTTTATTCTTCTTCCTTTGTTCTCATCACTCCACTCTTCTGATTTGATTTCTCTTTTTTACAAAACAACACAACCAAAACAGTCAGTTCTGTAACTTTTTTCCCCCCTTCCTGATCCCATACATTCCTTTTTCCTCATTCAGCACTCTCATTATGGTCTCACCCACTGGCCGAGATAACAGCGTTAGCGAGAATTTAGACTTACTCCAAGGCCTCCTCTTCAACGACCACATCACCACCACCAACAGCATTGATCTCTTCGAATCCTCCGACCACGCAGCTAACGCCATGGCGACTGCCAGTGATTACAACCTCTTCAATAACACGAGTCAACATCTCTTCGACTATGCCATGCTGCAGAGCGTTTTTCACAAAACTCCGACCCATTTCCTCTCCAACACTTTATGCAGCGACAGGACCTTGAACTTCAGGTTGATCGCCATCACCGCCAAGAGCAAGCTGAGTGGAACCAGTAGATCACTTTTCCTCATCAAACAACGATCCTCAACTCAGACAATGCAGAGCGTGTCAAACCTGACTTGCACGGCACCCCACCAACCCCGCTCTTGTTCAGCTCGCCATATAACGATCCAGTAACACCAGCAACGCCCGCGACACCCTTTGTCAACACGCTTGACTCTGACAATACCCACAACCAGTACACCACCATCGATCCAACCCTTCCGGACAGCCCTATCATGACGAATGCAGAAGAATTTTTGAAGTCGACAAGCCCCTTTCCTCCTCCCCTTCAATAACATCAAGGACGACAGCAACGTAGGGGTCATTGACGGCACATTGTCCACCTCCGTCTCTGCAACCTTCTGCTTGGGCTCGTACCTTTGATCAGCATTGAGCAACGACAACAACGTCAGGAACTTCAATAACGTTCACATTACCGACAACAACTGCAGCAACAGCGTCAGCAGCAGCAGCAGCATCAGCAGCGACACTACCATGAGAGCCATCAAAAGTAACAACTACAGCTGCCTCCACCAGAGTATTGATGACAGCGATAGCAGCAATAGCAGTAATACAGAGCGAGGAACAGCAACATCACCCACCAGCGGTGTTACTGATGTTGTACACCAGACTGGCAAGCGTAAAGCGGTCGAAGCGCTCTCGGCGCTGTCGTCGACAGTAAAAAAACTAAGGTGGAATAGACCCCACGCACCAACACCCCATCTCATTGTCCGAAGACGTGCTGCCCCGGCTCAACGCAAAATCACCACTGTCACCTCCTCCGCCATTCCTTCTCGTCCTGCCAGCCGAGTCGCTGCTTCTGCCCCTGCCGGCTGCATTAATAGTCCCTGCCCCTGCCGCACCGATCGTTCCAGTCCTTGCCGCACCGATCGTTCCAGTCCTTGCCGCGACTTCTTCTGTCGCTCCCCCTATTCCCATCGGCGCCGAGCATGTCGTTGCCATTGCGATCAATACCAGCTCGGCTGTTGCGATCACTCCAGCTGATCACGTCCGAGTTCGCAACCAGCCTACTCCCGCTCCTGCCAAGCCCGCCGTCGCTGCTTGCAAGCCTGTTAACGGTACTCCCAAGAAGTACAACAACAACAACCCTCAAGGCGTGAGCTATGTATGTGACCATCCCGGATATGGCCATGTCTTCCCCCGTCGATTCATTCTTGAGTCCCACGCCAAGGCACACGATTCCAACCGTGAACGACCCTTTATTTACAATGAGTCTGGATGCGCCAAGGTATTCTCCCTCAAGCATGACCTCGAACTCCACTCTTTAGTCTACCAGGAAAGAGACTTAAGTGCAACACTTGCGGAACTCCATTCACTCAAGAGGATGCATTGGACCGCCATCGCTAACGAAAGGTGGGTTTCTGCGCCCCCGGTCGGTCGAACCTCAAGAACAAGGAGGATGCCAACACGGGAGCTGCCGCTAATCTCGACGATTGCGTCAAGCAGGCAGTTCTCGCCAACACTTATGCCCACTCAAATACGCAACAGCTTCTGGAACCCATCTGCAAAACGGACTCTATCCAGGACAAGGACTTGGCCATAGTTGACTTGACATGAAACTCAGTGCGTCTTTTCACTCTTTCTTCTTTTCATCATTTCACCTTTTCTTTTTCCTCATCATCTGCGAGCAACATATCTCTAGAAACGTGAAACGAGACATCAGTCATTCTTTTTTTTTTTCTTTCTCTTCTTGTTTCCCTCTCTTTTTCCTTTCCCTTGTCTTCTTCCTTTATCCTTACTCTTTGCTTTTCAATGCCTTCTTCTTTTCCAGCCCACAACTACATTTTAGTTAGTAGTTCTTCACACACTTCCCACTTTTTTCTTTTTGTTTTACTTGCTTGCTTGTGCCATTATAAATGCAATTGTTGTATTAACCATCGTTGACAGCTGTCTAGTGATTCAAGTCATCACAGCTACAAACGAATCGACGGAGGATGGAAAAATGAGTCTTTACTCCTTTTTCCATTTGAAGTCTTTCTAAGCTGAGACGGTAATTGTACATCCTCAAAAGGAGTTCTGCTAGGCCCAAGGACAAACTATAGCGTAAGTGTGAATGTGGATGTACAAATTGTAGATATCACAAGGAAGCAAGTAGGCCCAAACCAGGCCAAGGAAAGTCAAGAAAGCGTAAATATGAGCCGGCCCACTAATCTGTTGGCGACGATGATTAAGAGGGATTGCTAGGGAGGGACGTGAATAAAGGATGGGGCAGGGTTGATTGTAGAAACGATTACTAAAGAGTAAAAAATGGGATGGGAAGTTGTAAGCTACTGGGTAAATAGAGCGTGCTGTAATAGATAAAACGAGGTAAGAGGCCTGGATGCAAGGGGAGTGATGGTCAATAAAAGCAGTGGTGTCGACCTCGAATTATTGTCTTGAAATGAGAGAATTGAACGCATAAATCACTGCTTTCTTGTTGTTGGTCATTTTGTAGTAAATGAATGATGCTTTGGGGCTCACCGCTTTCTCCCTCTCCCCTCAACTTTGAAGAATCAAAGAAAGAAAAGTGGCACGGTAGAAAAAAGTGGCCTTCTTTCATATCTGTTGCGTGAGCCAATCACATTTAGATCCAGTTCAAAAAATTTAACCTTCTTTCTTTCTCTTCTCTCCCCTTCTCTCCTCTTTTACCTCCTTCAATCTATTTGTTACTATCAGCTTGGCCGCCCTCAGAAAACAATATGTACTTCTAGAAAGAATCTCAGGACGACAATATAAGGCTCTAAAAGAGAAGATTGCCCAACCCAGAGCGTGCATCGACCTCATCGCCCTCAGATCACATCGTATACATCAAGCAAACACCCGTCAACGAAACTATGCAGCACCACAAAAGAGAGTCGCCCCGCCCGAGCGCATCGACCATCAGCTGCGTGGCGCATCAGCATCACCCCGCTCTCCTCCCAGCTTTATTCACAATGGACGGCACAAGCCAATAGTCACCCATTACATAGCTCAATGTTCTGTCGGAAAATCGAATCCTCGCGCATAGGATGAACACTTTTGTAGCTCTGGAGGCAACTACAACTACATCGGCGTCAACAACTACCACTATCACATGGATGCACGGTATGTCGGTGTCACTCCTAACCATCTAGCTCAATATACCACCGAAAGATCGACTTCTTACGCACAGGAACAACGCCTTTTTGTCTCTGGAGCTAACGGCAGTATCATCAGCATCAACAACAACCATTTCCATGCAGACACACCATATATCCGTGTCGCGAACAATGTCCACATTCATAACCAAAGGGCAAAGCCTGCTCCTGCATCTCATTCACTCGCCACTGTTTTCTCCTATGTGAATACTAAGAGCGATGAGCGCATCGCAGTCGAAGCATTACTTGCCTTATCCTCCACACCACAGATCTCACGAATAGAATGGGATCCATTCACTCCAGTTAGCTACGCCCGTGTACGCAGCTACCCTGTCCCAGCTCCTATCAAGCCAATCGTCGCCACTCCCAAAAGGCTCAACAACTACATCCTCCAACGCGCAATGTGTGTGTGCGACCACCCCGGTTGTGGCCGTGGATTCACGCATTGCAGTTTTCTGAACCTCCACACCAAGACCCACAACCCCAACCAAGAGAAGGTGTCTTCCTGTCAACAAAATCTCACACGGCACAGGTATGCAGTTCACGAACTCGGAAACACGACCGACAGGGGCGTCCGAGGGCGCTCTGGCGTAATGCGGGAAAAGGATATTACGACTGAATCTATCGATTGGTCTATCAACTGAAGTTCCGAATTCGACCTCTTGGTAATGCGCCTTTCTCTCCAATCCGAAAAAACACAACAGCCCCTGGAAGCCTTCTGCAACGAACTTTATTCAAATAAGGACAAAGCAATAGTGGACTTGACTTGTGGCTCTGGCCTCCGTCTTGTTCTTTTTCTCTAATCATTTCATTTTATTTTTTTTTCTTGGTGGTTTGCGGTCAATATGACACCTTCAAGAATGTGGGGTTGAGGTTTGAGAGGGCATCTCTTGTTACTCTTTTGTTTTCCCTCTCCTATGTTATCCAATCTTCACATCGCTCTCTTTTGTTTGTTTTGTGCTTTGAAGTCGTTGTGTTAAGCATCGGTTGACAGCTGTTTAGTGACCCAGATGATCGCAGCCGTAGAAGGATCGTCAGAGGATGAAAAAAGTAGGCCTTGCTCTTCTGTTTTCATTTGAAGTCTATCTTCGCTGTAAAAAGCCTTGTCTATCTAGAAGAGAAGAACCACGCAAACAGAGATACCTGTGAATGAGCGATATCTCCAAATGCCACTCAACGCAACAAAGATAAAAAAGAAGGATGGATATCAATGCTGCCTAGCCGAGTGTAATTTTCATACGAGAGAGAGAGAGAATGCTTCAGCGATAGCGCAGACGTGTTATTCTGATTATAGATTGATAGATTGAAGTGAAAAAAACATTTGACAGGGCGTATTGTCTATGAAATACTCATTTCTTTTCTCATGACCGACTGAGGAAACATATGTGGGGAAATGAAAAGGGAAGTATGGTTCATGGTTCATGCAAGTGATTTTTTTCTGGCGTTACCTTCTTTTTGTGTGGAAGAGGGGTTGACGGAAAGCGACCAAGTTCGAAGGATCACCCCGCGTGGTATGACAAGAGAAGGTAGGAGATTTGGCCTTTCTTCGTTAGTTTTGCCCTTGCGATAAAGTAGATGTGATCAGGTAAAGGCCGAGAGTTGTTGCTATAGACGTATCTAGGTATTGGTGCAGTGTTCGAAGGTTGACGTGGAAATGAAATGCGGGGAGAGCAACCAAGAAGGAAAATTAATATTTTTTCTCTGACTGGGCTTAGATTCTTCCAAAGTGGGAAAGAAAGAATTTTACCATGAATAGAACGCGAGACTCCAGGTGGTACTTGGATGGTGGTCGAGAGGCACATGCTGCAGATGGGTTTGTGCAGGCTTTGGATATTGCAAGGCATCCGAAGGAAGGTGGCGGGTGGATTATGCGCAGTTCCCGAAGTGCATTCTCTTTTTTCTTGACCTTCTACAGAGGGAGATCGGAAAGGTTTGTAATGTGGTCCTGACGGCAGAAAGATAGTCGCGTCGAGAAAAAGAAAAAGGAGCACGGTCCACAAAAGGAGATTTTTTTCTATTATGGTTTTCCGTCCTTTTTGAGCGAAAAAAAAACAAAGTCAAGGTTTGAAAGCATCCGAAAAGAGGAAATAGCGGCCAGGCTAGGGAAAATGGCGCGCTGGACTTGACAAAGGGGGAAAGGGCGATATTGGTTTAACTCTCTTGTCAATTATCCCTATATTGAGAATGATGAAGCACGGCGGCATGAATTCGTCGAAGGAAGGGTGTGTTCGTGTCTTTTTCTTGTCCTTCTAGCTCTTATTAAGCGACACAATGTAGGCTTTTTTTGTGTGTAACTCTCTCCCCTTGGAGTAGTGAGAGGTGGCGATGCAGAAAGGATAAAATTTCCTCATTTCACGCATATCTGTCTCCCTCCCCATTTTCCCTATTGCTGTCCTTGTTCGAGGCCGATTGACGAGTTGGAAAGGGGATGCGGAGAGGAACAGACAAGGTCTGCAATGTGAGACACATACAGAGACATATACATACACACATACACGCTAAGTGCACTTCTTTTGGAGAATGACAAATACATACAATAATCGGCCCAATTGGACGGACGTGTTGAGTCCTGCATTTGCCACCACCACCCTATCCAATTTGACACGATGTGCCTATTGCTGTTACTTGCCTGACACAGTCAAACACCGCCCTCTTGCACTGTCTACTATACTCTTTTCCACTCCATGTTCTCGTGAGCACAAGGGTCCAAAACGAAAAAAGAAAAAGAAATCTACTCTCTGGCCCGAACCTTCTTTTTTTCCTGCACCCTTGCCATCTATCTCCCTCTATCTCTCGGTCCCTCTTTCCCCTTTTTTTTCTAAATTGCGGATTTTTTTTATTGGTGTATGTCTCCCTTTGACTACAAAATGACAACATGTTCTCTATCTGTCGGTCCCTTCCGTACCCGATATATGCTCGCTCAACATGAACGGCCATCAGCGTTTGGGCCAATCCATCCATCCTCGCATCCAGAGCATCGCAGCAATGAACCATCACACCTCATCAAGCGAACGTTGCTCTGGTTCATTCCCCTGCTTGGGCTGATTCTCTTTTAATGGTGCGTGCGAAAAAAGGGGGGGAGAAGCGATATTCCAAAAGAAAACGTAAAGAGAACAAAGAAACAGACGGAAGAAGTAAAAAAGCTCCGGTCTTCTTCTTTGCCATGCAGTGTGACCACAGAACGACAAGTGCAAGGCCCAATTATCAAAATATGCGTTTTTTATTTCTTGACTGGCGAAGACGATAAAGTCCAAAGGAAAGTGTGTTGTGGAGTGATAAGTGCAACATAGTTTTAGCAAGAGCGTCAAAAAGGAGTGTCTGTTTGGCTAGATACATAGCAGGATGTGGGAAGTCGGAGCACTACCTACCATACTCGGTATAATTGACAACGACAGTAGAGTTGAAGAAAAAGAGCTCCAATTGCAACTGCGGCACTGTCAGTATTTCGTTTTTGTTCAGTGTTTTCTACTACCTTTTTCCTTTTAATAGTAGTACCAAGTGAATGATGGCGTGAAGCAATTGAAAGTGTGTATGGTCCCTCTTGGCTTGGCTATCTATGATCAGGGGAAGGGCATGGTTTGGACGTTCATCGAAGGGTGAGTAGCTGTTGCTTGTTTTTCGATGTTTGTGTGTGTGTCGTGTCGATTTGTGTACCAATAATTCGTTCTGCCTGTTTCTACTGCTCTGCCTTCAGACGCTAAAGAAGAACGACATCTAATTGCACAAGACAGGGATTACCCCCGCACCCTTCTCACTCGCCTTCGTACTACACCCATGTAAGAATTGCGCGGTAGAAAAGGGTGGAGGGTATAAAAGGCGCGGTCAATTGGCCCCTCCCCCCGACCCTTTTATTCTTGTCCTTTCCTCTCCTTCCTTTGCCACCACTTCTTCCACGTCTTGCCTCTTCCTTCTTTCTTTCTCACTGGACTAACACACCTTCTTTCCCTCTTTACCTCATTGCACTCACCTGCACTCTGCTCCCTTACTCAATTCTACCATTCACATATATACACACACTCAGGAATTGCTCATTCGCCTTCCTCTCTTTGCCAACATAACCACAACCAAAGCGTGCTTTGCCACCCATTTTACACTCAAAAAAAAAAAAAAAACATAACAAAATAACACCCAGCTTCCTTCCTCAATGGCTGACTACACCTCGTCCACTTCCTCCAACCCCTCCGTCACCAACAACAACGCGTGGATTGCCTCCAACATGTCCTCCACCCACGCCTCTCCCGTTTCTATCAGTTCCCCCCTCGATGGCTTCACTCTGCACACCCCTCAGGTTCCAATTCTCAGTCTGGCTCTTGCAGTCGATATCAGTGCCTCACCCGCCTCGATTGACGATACCAATAGTATCACGGGAACACCATTCTTGTTCGACTCACTCAACCCTGACCTTAGCACAATGCCGGTCTCGACCAACACCATCGCTCCTCAGGACTTTTGCCTGTACGAACGAATGGACCCCTCGGCCTTCGACTTTCCCCTCTTTGGCGAGACTTTTAAGCAGCAAAAGTTGAAGCAGGGAGGCATGTTCCAGGACCAAATGACGGACGAGGAACTGACCCTGGCACTCGACATGCAGCAGCAGCAGCAGATGGAGCAACTGCGCTTTATCCAATCGCACGCCATTGCTTCAGACGGCCTATCGACAGCGGCAGGCACCTCCCTTGGAGAGCACCCTTTCGTCCCAGCTGATATGGGACTCAACAACCCATTGTCCACGTCCATCTCGAACAACAAAGTCTCTTTTGGATTCGACAGCCTCGCCGCGCTTATGGACGACTCTGGTCTTGATCTCAGTCACGTTGCCGCTGGCATGAAGGCCCAGGCCCAAGTCCCGTTCCACCACCAGCACCAACCACAGTCTCACGTCTACGCCTCTGTCCATGCTTCTGATACTCCTTTGCTCGATGCACCCTCGACCCCTTGCTTCAACTCTCCGTTCAGTCCTTCCTTGGATACCCCGGCGTTGCCTCACCTTGGCTTCAAGTTTGGCGGTGATTTTGGATGCGGTGACCAAACTCCCCTCTTTGGTTCCAGTGGGCCTGTGTTTCCATTCCAGCTGCCGATGCCCATTCAGTTTGGCCATGGGATGCAGTCTAGAGTGAGCGACATGGTTGCGCCCCAATCGACGCTTCTCAATGCCAGTCCCAATATGCCTGCGCCAATCACATTTGGGGGGCTTGGCGAGACTGAGTCTGACCTCATCACCCTTTCCTCCCTCCACATCAAAAAGGAGGAAGACACCACTACAAAAATCCCCCTCTCTTCCCTTTCCGATTTTTCGTCTGCATCCAACTCGCCCCGCCTCTCCGAGGACGACGACGACGACGACTTTGACTTTGAAGACGACGACGACGATATGGACTTCAAGGACGAACCCGAAGACGAGGACATGGAACCCTACGAAACTAAGTCCTCTGCCCCAGACCACAGCGCAGCAACGTCGTCCGCCAACACCGTCGTCAGCTTTGTCTACAGCGGAAAGCGCAAGTCCAACGATGCTACTCGTCCAGCCCTGTTCGCAGCCAGAAGATCCGCCCCCATTGCATTGGAAAGGCATCCGTCCGTCTCAGGCGGAGACAACGACAACGACAGCGAGATCGATGCTAACGACCTTCAGGCAGACTCTACATATATCCCCGTCGCCACCTTTATCCACAACCGCAAGCGAAAGTCGAAGGCAACTCCTGCGCCCACTTCCCCCGTCAAGAGGACTCGCCCTACGTTGGCGAGTCCTTATGGGGGGAACCATGAATCCTCCTCGTCGTCCTCGTCTGCCCCAGCCAAGCAGCCTTTTAATATGGAGATCGGCTCATTATCGCCTTTGTCAAACCAGGACGAGTCGGACAATCTGCTCCCAACCCAGCAGGGCTCCAACAAACGAGCTTCCAATGGCGTCACCTCCAACAAGAAGCGCTCCCCCAGCAATGATTCTTTCAGACCCTTCGTCTGCGATCACCCCGACTGTGGCCGTGCCTTCAATCGCCTGTTTAACCTGCGCTCTCATGTACGAACCCACGATCCCAACTCTGAGCGTCCTTTCGTTTGTGAAGAGAGTGACTGCAAGAAGGCCTTTACCCGCAAGCATGACCTTCAACGCCATCAAACATCTGTCCACCAGGGCCAGCGTCGATATGTCTGCGATACCTGCAAGAAGTCCTTCTCTCGACAGGATGGACTTAGACGTCACTACAGACGTGAGGTCAACAGCTGTGCTCCTGGTCGATTTGAGGGTTTTGAAGAGGAGGATCACGATGGCTTCGAAGATGAGGATGACGATGACTCCTCTGACGCGTCTGATACAGAGAGTAGACATTCTGCAACTTGAATTCACTGGTCAACTCATTGGCAACTCGACGATTATCCGACAAGCGACTCTAGACGATCAGCAAATCATCAAGAAGTCTCCCAGCCACGACATCCAGGCCTCCGATGGCCTCGATCCCTCGTCTATCACGAACCTGAACCCGACGTTTCCTTGGAATCCTGGAGATCAAACGACCTCCTCTCCTCAGAGTCTCTCTGACTATCCACAACCAAACATCAATCTCTGGCTCCTGCTCGCTCAACTCACATCTCACTGCGACGGATGGCAAGGTACAACAGTTGTTTTTATCGACAATGTTGTTATTTATTTGTGCATTCTTTTCATTTTATCTTCTTGCACAATCACTAACATAGTTTCCTCCTCGCTGCCATTAGTTGTTGACATAGGCCTTGTTTCTGTTCCCTTTGATGAACAAACAAGCTTATCCACTACAGATCCTCTACTATGACTGTGGTGATGGAGATTTGAATCATGGCCCATTGTCCGCCTTCACTCCTTTTTTTTTCTCCCTTAATCTTTTTTTTTTTTTCCCATATCAACGACCCTCAAATCAATTCTCATTTCCCCCCTCCCATTTGAGCTCGTACTTTTACTTTCTTTTTCGCTTTAACTAGTATTCTTTTCCATCATCGGCTCGTCCTTTTGAACAGCGAATATAAAGCTTGTGCTCTTGGCCCAATTGTAGCATTTGGCAGTGAATTTTCAAGAGGTGCGTCGGCGATGTTGAGTTGGTTGAAAGTCCTGCTCGTGTGATTGGCGTCGCTTCAAAATGGGGCGCAGAAAATTTTATTGGATTCGCCTCCCAGTTGTCACATTTGTAGGAAACTGCTGGTGAGATCGAAAAAGGGTATTCATGAGGGGGGAGGGGGGGAGGTCGAGGGTCGTTTTTTACTACCTTTTTCTGGCCATTGTACGGATGTATGTGCGGATGAAAAGCAAGGTTTCGGATCAAGATACCATGAACCGACGGGCCACCCCTAAGGCCAAGTTACACAAGCTCCTCACTGCACCGTCAACCTTCATTTTTACCTTTCTCTCTTCCTCTTTGCCTGATCAAGTTTTTGAAGCAGTCTCATTGACGCCTAAGCCACCCAACAACACTTTGTCCTTTTTTCTTTTTTTTTTGAAAGGCATGTCATTCATTTCTCAACTAACCAAAACCTTCATTCCCCTTTTTTTCAACAATCGAGCGATGGTTGTCATCACATACTGTGTCGAATACGCCGAGTCGCAAAAGAGTGTTTGCCTCAAGTGCAACAAGGTCATCCCCAACAAGTCCCTCCGCGTCGGCCGGATGGAGCGAACCTCTGAGAAGGAGAAGAAGAAGTTTGCAAAGTTCCGCTGGTACCACTTCAAGTGCTTCGAGGTAAAGCCAGAGAGAGCGAAAAGGAAGAACAAGAAATGCGGAAGTTTTTTTTGGACAGGTGTTTTGTGTATGCTACTCCTTGGCTGTTGCTAACCAGATGTTCTCGTCTTTTTGCCTAATAGGTCCCCGAGATTATGACTAAGATCCCTGTGCATTTGATCCGTGGACAAGTCAACCTCTTGGATAAGGTACGGGAGATAACAACACTTACATATTCAGGATGAAACTCCCTTCAGGATTATTGCTTCTCTAAAAATCAGGAGGAATCGTTCACTGACATAAAAAAAACAATCTCTACTCTATCAACAAATAGGATAAGTTGCGTTTGGAAAAGGTGATCAAGTTGGGTGTAGGCGCATCATGGAGCCAGATTGTGGACCAGCACAAGAAGAAGGCAAAGGAGGACGAAGAAGCTGCCGCCGCCGAGGCCCTCGAGAATGGAACCCCTCTCCCTGCCAAACCTTCAAAAGACGACCTAATGGATTCGGATGATGACGAAGCCAATGCCAAGGATTTCACATCGCAGTTGACGGGTGAGGTCGACCGGAAACAGGAGCGCAAGAACCGAAAGATTAACAAATTGAAGGCCAAGACTGATGGTGCCAAGATTTCCAAGAAGCAGCCTTCAGGAAAGGGACCAGCAGGAGCAGGAGCAGGAGCAAAGGGAAAGACGAATAACAACAAGGATACCAAGCCCATGTCGGCTGTCGCCAAAGCTATTGCTGAAACGCGGGCGGATAGCCAGAAGAAGATGGAACTGATGAAGAACAAGTTCGGCAAGAAGTAAAGGAGCACTTCATCTTTTCTGCCTTCACTCTTCATCGCGCCTCTTTGGACACGCACATGCACCACATCACTATTACTCTTTGCATTCACAATTAAAATTTCATCCACAAACAAAAAAAAAAGGTATCGTGATACAAATACGCAAGGACCATTTGTTCTGATTGGTTTTTTTACTAAAGGTGCGCGAATGTACGTCTAGACTTGACTGAGAGAAGGGATTTGTCCTATTTACACAGACCACTTGGTCATTTCCTCCACCAATCGATCGACATTGCTACCACTCGGACCTGCTGCTCCTCCCCCATTATTTCCAGAAGCATTGTTTCCTCCAGCGACTGACAGATTAGTCTGGAACAAGTTGGCAAGTCCACTTCGCTGGCTTAACCATTGGCGTCCACTGCTTGAACTGCCCCGCAGAGACGATGATGACGAAGAAGAACCTCCTGACAAGGAAGTGGTGGGTGCCATAATGTTTGAAGAGTCGTTGGTGGCAAGTCGCATCACCATCCCCGTACGTTGTGGATCACCCTCCCGATCAAAACTGAGAGCCGTCACTCTCTTCCAGTCCGACAGTTTTTTCCGATTGGCTGCAGACAATGACCCTCGGCCTGCTGTTGGAGACGATGAAGATTCACCTCCAGGGTTGGCAGATTCATCCCGATCTGTGAACTTTGATGGTGACACAGATGCTGATCCTGACCCTGTTGATAGTGGTGGTGATCCTTGGTCCCGTGGATCTTGACCTGTCGTCGTCGACGACGAACCTTCTGTCGTTACTGTAGACGAGGGTAACACAGATGTCGAGTGCCGCTTCTTGTCTCTGCCATCATACATATCTCCTTCATCGCGCCCCTCGCCTCCAGGAAATGCAGGAAGACAGATCGCCGGTCGCCGGTTGTTTCTTGAGGTGATGTGGCGTAGATGAACTGGCAGTCTGGATCGATATACAGACTTATTGACTCCGCCTCCACTGCTGCCCCCAAGTGCTGCTCGTAAAAACAGATCACCCGTCCCTCCTCCTCCATTTGCACTTCCACCTGCGCCTCCTGAGGCCGACGTTGATGATGACGGATTCAGTACTGATCGTGTTCCTGAAGGTGACGAGAAAACACCAATTGTCGAGAGATGGTAATCCCGTTGTGCCGAGACTGCCCAGTACTGATATGGTGGGAACTTGCGGTTAGTGAAGGGGTTGTATTGTTGGCGGAAGGATGCATGAGGGTGGTGACTGCCGCTATAGTACAGAGTATGGCGAGAGTGTCCAGGCTGAGACCCCTTGAGAGTATTGCCTGCATAGGCCCGATGACGATGGCTTCTAGGTAATGTTGCCAAGAGTGATTCCCTTTGCAGGGTCATCTTACTGTAGTCGTAAACCAAGGCTGTTGATGTCGACGAACAGCTGTTATCGGTATTATTGTCAGAGACACCAGTCGCCAAAGACAACGACGAAGGCAACGCCAGTTCGTCGGTATCCATGTCCTGATCACCATCAAGGTCTTGTCCGGATTGGCCACCTTGGCTCCCTTGGTCCTGCGCATGACCATCATTCTCCAGTCCACCACCTCCTCCTGGGTTCAAGGAGAGCAGCAGCGGAACCGATAGACTGCGCTTGCGTTGAAAGCCCATCTCCATTGATCCTAACCGGCCCCTTGCTGTAGCTTCGTCCAGATCCTGCTGGTCTTGTTGTAGTTGTTGCACCTGCTGTTGGTACTGTTGCTGCAAGTGGAACACACTGCGGTGGTGTTGAAGCGTTTGCTGTTGTAACTGGTGTTGGTGTTGCAGTTGGTGAGAGTAAGAGTGAACGACGTGTGGGTGCATTTCCTGTTGCTGGTGTGCTACTGCTGCTGCCGAGGACATGAGCTGTTGTTGATGCTGTGAGGACTGAGACGGGACAATGGTTGGGTTAAGCATGAGGGGTGATGGTGGCAAGAGTGACGAGTCTTGGAGATGATGGCTATGGGTGTAGCGCTCCTGGACAAAGCCTGTTGCTTCTTGGATGGTCGAAGTAGGGTTCGAGGAGGATGTATTTGCGGTTGCGGCCATGAAGTCTTTGGATGATCTCACTAAGCTAAACTGCTGTTGTTGTTGTTGTTGTTGGTGAAGGTGTTGTTGTTGTTGTTGCTGCTGCTGATGGAGTTGCTGTTGTTGGAGAACAATGGCAGCAGGGTCGGGGTGATGGAGCATGCAAGTATAAAAAAAGGAAGACGAAGAAGAAGAAGAAGAAGAAGAAGAAGGAAAAGAAACAAGAAGGAAGGAGAGAGAAGAACAAGGAGAAGGGGAAGGAGAGAAGAAAAGGAGTGCGTGAAGGAGTTGTAAGAGTGAAGAGATAAGGAGGAGAAAGGAAAAGAACTAAGAGAAGAGCTGTGTGTTCAAGGGGGAGGAAGGGATCAAATCCGAATGGTTCGAGAGAGGAAAATAATAAAAAAGGGGCGATGGCAGGGCAGGGCTTTGGCTGGACTGGGGTCACAAGTGGATGGGATGTAGAAAATAATAATAATGCGAAATGCGCTCTGCTGCACGAAAATGATAGGTTTGCAGGTTTGCAGTTTACAGGCAGGGAAGGAAGGAAGGGAGGGGAGAAAGGAAGGAGTATGAGAGTGATATGATATGGATAGGACCAATGCAAGAAATGGGAAAGCAAGAAACCAATGAGGAGACAAGTAGCTCTGGGCCCTTGGCGCAGATACAATAAATTGACCGGGCTGATCTGCAAAAAAAAAAAACCATCTTTTGGCCGTAATAAGCGGCAATAATAGACGCTTGAGAGCAGCACAAATGAGAGTCAAGAAAGAAAAGCGTTCGTTTGAATGATACTCTGGACTATGGCAATTGGAGAAGCACACTAAGTCTCATTGATGGTAATGCATGAACTAGTGGTGATGATAATACTGAGTGCAAAGAAGGATGTACATGTACATGTTGATGAAAGAGTTGGACGTCATCATTGAACATATATAGAGATACACCTCCCTTCTGGCTAAGATGGCTACAGTACCCACACACATATAAAATCAAAGGTGGACACCACAAAAATGAGTGATTTAAACAGTGTACACATAGCAATGCTCTCTACACATTCGTAGAATAAGACCGGAAAAAAAAAAAAAGGGTCGAGGAATCGGACGCGTCTGAGTGGCCAGGATTCAATTCATTCAATTCTCTTTTGTGATCTAGCTTCTTATCTTCTTTTTTAGCAACATGCTGCTCATTCAGTCAAAACACGATATCAACAAACACAAATATCCCATTACGACTGTCTCTTCTCTGTTCATCTTCTTCCTGTGTGTACATCCCTCCCTCCTCACTCATGATCCAATTTAATAGAGATGAATCTTGACCCTCAACTCAACGCACGGATCATCCATACAACAGGCAGCAGACCCACAACGGTCAAAAAGCGTCATCAGAATTTTGAATGCCAATCAACCAAGAGGTGTCTCCAAAGCGACATCGTTTGTCCAACTTCCTTTCTTCATTGACAGCTCACTCCTCTTTCTCCTTTTCTTCTTCTTTTTCTTCTTTCTTTACTCTCACTTTCTCATTGCCCATTGAGCTCTCATACTTAACGAGTCTCACTCCTCTCTTCTATCTGCTGCGTTCTCATATTCCAGTCTTAACCTCGCATTGACTGCCCAACTCTATCCCTTTCTACCAAATGAACCCATTGACCATCCCCGAGCTCCTTACCTCCATCTGCTGTCAGCTGGATCGACCCTCACTTGTCATGGCCTCTCAAGTCTGCAAGCAATGGTCCAGGACTTGTACCGTCCTCCTCTGGGAGTCGTGTCCATTCTCCGCAGACCGTTACAACGCCTACTCTACCGCCTTTGATGACCATGCTCACTTAGTCCGTGTCATGGATGCCAAGCTGCGGCTCATTGGTCGAGAAATGCGCTTCATTGCTCACCAATGCACCAACATGACAGAACTTGCTATCCGACATTGCCAGTTCACCCCGGCAAGCCTTGATGTTCTGTGCGGAGGTATTCTTCGGGTCGCCCATCTCACCTTGGAGCTCTGTCGTGGTGTCAACAGTACGATTGCAGCACGCCTTGTCCGGCTCCCACGACTGATACACCTCGAAATAATTGTCCATACTCAAGAACGTGGCAATGGTGATTGGCGTGAGGAGCATTTGGTGACCCTGTTGACGCGATGCCAACTCGAGTACCTCAAAATCCTCGGTCCTGATCTGTCACATGTCCATCTGGCGGGTGTCGCAAGATACGAGAACCCAGTGCCGCTGGTGTTTCTACATCTGATCGGTACGTTTATTCCGGACGATGCCCTTTGTCGTCTCCTGGCCAAGTGTCCACGTCTGTCGACTTTTGTCCTCTTGAATAACGCCAACAAGAACTCGACTCTCCAGACCATTGCCCAGCACGGTTCAAGCCTGCGAATGCTCGAGCTACGAAACTCAAAGAGCGTGACAACACCCGCATTCGACACCCTTTTTAAGACATGCCATCTTCTCACTAGACTGGATATCTCGGGAACACTGATTCACGACGCAGCCATCTCGACGTTGGTCCGACATTGCCCGTGGATCCAGTCCTTGGATTTAACCGGTTGCTCACGTATCACAAGCACGTCTTTTCTGGAGATGATGATAACTCTGGAGGAATTGAAGGAGCTAAGAGTTGGTGGTTGTACGCGACTTTCGATTGCCAGTTTCTCGGGGACGGTGGCATGGGCTAGTCGGAGCAGGCTTGAGGTATTAGACATGCCATCGGTGGGGATCAAGGTGGAGAAGGATTCACTTGCGGGGTTGATCCAGCACCTGGAGTCGTTGGCGCGGTTGCGCCACTTGACTATGGATGAGGCGGTGGGAGCGCACCGTGCCGTGCGAGAGTTTTCGTTGAGACGACCCTTTGTTGCGCTTTCGATCAACTCTGCGGCTCTTCGTGTCCTTTGGGAGTCAGAGAAGCTTGCTCTATAATAGCTATTTCTTAGATCCGGTCACTAAATGGTACCGATTATGCCAAGCCACCCGCCTGCCACATCACACGCCATGATTCATCCATACATATATTTTTTATGTCTTTTCTTTTTTCTTTTTCTTTTTCTTCTTCCTCCTCGCCCTCAACCCTCGTTCCTTCCCTCCCTCCCCCCTTTCGCCTTTCATCCCGAAAAAAACAAAAAAAAAATCCTCTTTTTTCGATTGCCTTTGCCCAGCGCACTCCTAAAAGGAAAAACACCAACATAAAAACATAAAAAAGTCAAAAGCCCTTCGTCTCGTCTCGTCGATCTCGCCCTTGTCGCCACAAGAAAACACTCACACATCCATCAGATTTCTTCATTGATCTCATACGCACACACCCTTCCTCTTCATCGACACTTTATTACCGATAATGTCCTCTCCCGTTGCCCTCGCTGACGTCCAGGCCGCCGCCGCCACCCCCGCCACCTCGGCTGCCCCCGCTGCCAACCATCTCAGCCTTGAGCAGCAGCAGCAGATTGCCGCTGCCCAGGCCCAAGCTGCCCAGGCTGCCCACTTTGCCCCTGTCCCCGCTGCTGCTCCCACCGCCTCGGCCTCGCTTTACATTGGCGAGCTCGATCCCTCTGTCAACGAGGCCATGTTGTTCGAGATGTTCAACTCGGTTGGACCCGTTGCCTCCATCCGTGTCTGCCGGGACGCCGTCACTCGTCGCTCGCTCGGCTACGCCTATGTCAACTTCCACAACGTCGCTGATGGTGCGTACAAAAAACTCTTGCCACAACATAGATACAAGAGCCTTTTGTTGTTTGTTTGTTTGTTTACTTTATTTCATGGGTCATCGCTCACAGGAAATAATCGCACGTACACAGGAGAACAGGGCAAGCAGGCAGGATAAATGAATATGTTCCCTCCTTACACACCCGTACTGTCATATACACTGCCGCACACGGACTCAGCTCGACTTGGCTCGACCCACAACCACAAACACAAAAACAAGGAGGCGACCATGGAACGTACACACTCGTTCCTTTCATTTCCTTGCCAAACGAAATTCACCGTACCAGTATGCCTTCGGACGTATTTTACTGCGGGATGATTGATCATCTGACTCAACAAAAGGCGCTGACACGGCGACACGAATCACTTGCTTCTTAAAGCAAAAAGGATAAACAACAGGCCAATCGACCATTTCGACAGACTAAGCACAAACAAGGCAAACAAGAGCGAGCGAGACAGTAATATAATACAGGACCGCAATCCTCACACTGGAGGAATACACTCAGTTCTAGGACCATCAGGAATCAGGCGCAATCGATATGGCGATGCTGGGACGACGTTGTGATCGTTATCCAACTGTTACAGGAAGACTCAATGTCTGATGGTCAATTGTTTTGACTCGGACACAAGCTATCTCGCAGTACGGCAATGCTTACAAAGTCAAGGACAACACCTGATGGAGCATCGGGCCCGCAGATCGATCACACTCAATGGTATATCCTTTCACTAAACATAACTCCTACCTGACTCAAATCGAACTCAATAGGCGAGCGTGCTTTGGAGAACTTGAACTATACTTTGATCAAGAACCGTCCTTGCCGCATCATGTGGTCCCAGCGTGACCCTGCCCTCCGCAAGACCGGAACTGGCAACATCTTCATCAAGAACTTGGATGCCTCCATCGACAACAAGGCTCTCCACGACACCTTCTCCGCCTTCGGCAACATCTTGTCCTGCAAGGTCGCCACCGAGGAGGGTCAGTCCAAGGGCTACGGTTTCGTTCACTACGAGACTCACGAGGCTGCTGAGAACGCCATCAAGCATGTCAACGGAATGTTGTTGAACGACAAGAAGGTCTTCGTCGGTCATCATATCTCCAAGAAGGAGCGTCAGTCCAAGGTCGAGGAGATGAAGGCCAAGTTCACCAATGTTTACATCAAGAACTTGGATACCGAGGTCACCCAGGAGGAGGTTGAGGCTCTCTTCACCAAGTTTGGACCCGTCACTTCCTGCGTCGTCTCCACCGATGAGAACGGCCGCTCCAAGGGATTCGGCTTCATCAACTTTGAGAACCACGAGGATGCCAAGCGCGCCGTCGATGAGCTCCACGATTCCGAGTACAAGGAGAAGAAGCTGTTCGTCACTCGCGCCCAGAAGAAGGGCGAGCGTGAGGAGGAGCTCAAGAAGCAGTACGAGCAGCAGAAGATGGAGAAGCTTAGCAAGTACCAGGGTGTCAACCTCTACGTCAAGAACTTGGACGATGAGGTCGATGATGAGAAGCTCCGCCAGGAGTTCTCTGTCTACGGTGTCATTACTTCGGCCAAGGTCATGCGCGACGAGAAGGCCGCTGCTGAGGGTGAGGAGGCTAAGGGAGCTTCCAAGGGATTCGGTTTCGTTTGCTTCTCTTCGCCTGATGAGGCCACCAAGGCTGTCACTGAGATGAACGGCCGCATGCTCGGCTCCAAGCCCATCTATGTTGCTCTTGCTCAGCGCAAGGAGGTCCGCAAGTCGCAGCTCGAGGCCCAGATGGCCCAGCGCTCGCAGATCCGCATGCAGCAGATGCCTGGCCAGATGCCCGGCGGCATGTACCCTCCTCAGATGTTCTACCCTGGACCTGGTGGCTTCCCTCCCCAGGGTCGCGGTATGGTGTACCCCGGCCAGCCCGGTATGGTTCCCCGTCCTCGCTGGGTCAACCCCGGCCAGCCCCAGCAGATGCACCCTGGTGCACCCATGCCTGGCTACCCCATGGGCCAGGGCTTCCCTCCCATGGGCCAGGGCCGTCCCCGCGGTCAGGGTCCCCGCTCGCAGTCCCAGCGTGGCGGTGCTGCCGGTCAGCAGGGTCGTCCCCAGGGAGCTCCCCAGCAGGGACCTACTGGCGCCCCCCGCGGTGCTCCCGGTGCCGGCCGTGGTGGTTACACCAAGTACACTGGCCAAGCTCGCGCTGCTAACGGCCCCTCTGCCGCTGCCGCTGCTGCTCCCGCTGCTGATGCCAACACGTTGACCGCGGCCGCCTTGGCTGCTGCCGACCCCGATCAGCAGAAGCAGATGGTTGGTGAGCACTTGTACCCCAAGATTGCTGCCCGCCAGCCCGACTATGCCGGCAAGATCACTGGCATGTTGCTCGAGATGGACAACGGCGAGTTGTTGCACCTCTTGGAGGACAACGAGGCTCTGGATGCCAAGATCGAGGAGGCCGTCTCTGTCCTCAAGGCTCACGAAGGTGAGGGTGAGGCCAGCGCTTAAATGACGCCGCACAAGCAGAGATTGGACTCGTTTCACCCACGATGGATCGAATCGTTCTCTCCTTTTTTATGTTGAGATTGTCGACTGTTTCCTGCAGGTGTTCGCGCGTATGCAAGGATATATCACGATATTAGCAAAAAGAAACAAAAAGAAAGCCATCGAAAAAAAAAAACAATAAAAAAAAAGAAAGGCCTGGGCAAAGGTTCTCAAAAAAGAGAAAAAAACTTTTACAACGCATTGGGTCACGGCGACGCGACTATTTTTTATTTTCTTTTTTCCCCCTTATTCGGGCTTTCTGGCCATCTTTCCTCCGCCGTGGGATAAAAGTGTCCCTGTGACGTTCAAAAACGCCATTATTTAAAAAAAGTTTAAAAAGTCAACGAACTTGGTCTCATCACTTTTGTTCTTCCATTCTCACTTTTCATTCTCTTTGCCATCTGACTCTCCTTTGCTTCCAAATATCCTCTACAACCTGCCCGCCTCCTTTTCCATCTCATGGCACTTCCTTTCGACAACACGTCTTTCCATGCCGCCATTGCGCGCATCACTCTCCAAATGGAGAAACGACTCGACAATCTCGAGACTGCGCGCCAGACTCTTCCTCCTCAACCCTTCCCACCCACCAAAAAAGTCGCCGAGTGCGCTCCCACCGATCCCGGTCTAGTCGAGTTGCTCTTGAGTCCAGGAATCCCGCAAGAAGGCAAAGGGCTGGACAAGGCGGTTGATCTCCTACTGCAGTACATTGTTCCTGCAATCGCCGACAGTGCGGGGCCTCGGTATTTTGGGTTGGTGACTGGTGGGGCGACACCCGCATCATTGTTGGCGGATTGGATCGTGAGTGTCGTGGATCAAAACGCGATCTTGCATTCTCCACGAGCCATGTCCGGTTACAGTGTTATCATGGACCTTTCGATGCGGATGGTGCTCGATTTGTTTGAACTTCCGACCACTTTGCATCTTGCTGAGTCTGCGCAGCACCGGGCGCTTCAAGCGAGTGATGGTATTGATTTCCGCGCGCTCACAACGACCGGGTCGACGGCCTCGAACGTGATGGGAATGGCTGTCGGGCGGCAGTGGTTAGGTATCCACGATCGCAAGGTTGACTACAGCCAGGAGGGGTATGATGGCCAGGTGGTGGTAGTGACCAACATGGCGCACGCGACGGTCTGGAAGGCAGCTAGTATTCTGGGCATTGGTCGCAAGCAGGTCATTGAGGTCTCCGAGATGGGTATGGATGTGGGAGGTAACGAGACCATTTTTGAGAACGTTGTGAAGGAGCAGAAGCGCGCTGGCAAGTCTGTCCTTGTCTTCTTGAGCTTTGGAGAGGTCAACACCGTAAGTTTTGATTTCTTTCTCACGATTTTTGGGCGCAATGGTCTTTGCTTGGTCTGCGCTGTTTTTCATTTTTCCAAATATTAGTCAGGCGTAAATTTATACTAACAGTTGGACACACGTTTTTTGTTGCTAACAGGGTATTTTCCCCATGAACACCTATCGAATTGCCAATGTATGCGAAAACAACAACGCCTACCTTCATATCGATGGCGCCTTCGGGATTTATGCTCGCTGCTCGCCAGATTATAGTCATTTGGCCCGAGGATTGGAGAAGGCTCACAGTATCACTGGTAAGACCGGATAATCCCTTTTGACGAAGCGTGTGAATTGTTCACAGGATGTCTGCAACCAAGGCAGCCTCAACCCAACATTCTAACCTGCTCAAATCGTCTTTTGCTGATTGGAAAAACTAGCTTGCGGTCACAAGTGGCTGAATGTCCCTTATGACTGTGGCTTCTTCATCTATCGATCGCACCTCGAAAAGTCTATCTTGGAGCCTATCTTTTCCTCCTCAGCCGCCTACCTGCCTTCTTCCGAGTCTGGCCCTACGCATCCTATGAACATCTCTATCGAGAACTCTCAACGGTTCCGATCTCTGCCTGTCTGGGCTACCCTGTATGCGTATGGTCGTAACGGGTACCAAAAGATTATTGAGGAGAACTGTCGGTATGCCAAGAAGCTGTATGATTGGATGAAGTACGAACGGTCGGATCTCTACACTGTGCTGACGGAGCAGTGTCCGTTAAATATTGTTGTGTTTGCCCAAAAGCTGACTCCAGAATTGGAGGCGATGCCCGAAGGTGAAGCCCAGACACAGGCGTTGAGTAAGAGAAATGCGGAGCTGTTGAAGCGGATCAACGAGACTGGGGTTGCGTACTTTTCGCCGACTGTTTGGAAGGGTCGTCCTGCGATCCGTGCGGCGATCAGCAACTGGAGGACGACTGTTGAGGCGGACTGGGAACCCGTCCGTGCCATGCTTGAGCAGCAAGCAAGCATTGTTGCTTAGATATTATAGACGTTGGTCATTTCTATATACCGTTCCATTATCATGGTGCACGAATATTTTTATTTCCTGTGGTACCATCAAGCATACATCTTATGTACAAAAGGAGAGCCAAAAAGGAGAGATTGACATCATTAGCGATCACTGATCGCTGATCATCCTTCTAGTGGGGAGGCAAGAGCTCGTCATAGTCAGGCTCCCCACTCGCAACACCAGAACGATCCTGACCAGGACGGCCTTGCTGATGTCCAGCTGCATTTCTGTTGGGCAGATCCTGACGAACATTCTCGGGCACGATGGGGTCAAAACGAGCTCCTTGGGGGACAGCATTGGGAGGCAAATACGAGTCCTGATCAGGGCCTGCGCGGAAGGGACCTGTGTTGCCCGTGTTGGCGCGACCTCCTGTATACGGAACGCCTGGTCCAGACTGTCCACCGGTGTTGCGTTGAGCGCTCTGGGAGGAGTCATGGGCAGAGGAGTGGTCGGCGTGCCAGGATGGGTGGTCAGGAGTGAGGATCATGTCCGCGCCATACTTGGAGGAGTTGACTGCTTGTTGGAGTGGGTTCTTGCTGTTGTTGGCATTGTTGGTGTTGCCTCCGATGGCGGGGAGGCGGTCGCTATTTCCGAGGTTAAATGACATGTTTTTTCGTGTTGTATGTTGTGTGTTAAAGAGTTGTTGAAGGGTTGCTGAGAGAGAAGAAAAGTTGAAAACTGAAAACTTGAATACGGAAAGTTTGAAAAGGGTATGGAGGGCACGGACATCTTGGCGGAGAGAAAAAGAAAAAGAAAAAATGGCCTTTTGGGTGTCTCCAATCCACGTACGGTACCAGGGGATGGTCAACTACTTGTGTCACGTAAACACTCAAATCTTTTTTTTTTTTTTTTGTGCATTTTTGTCCGCCTCCGAAGTCACTCCTCACTTTTTTATTTCCACACTCACCAACCCAACAACTTACACCAACCTGGAAGAAATCATCCATTTCACATGTCGCGCCACAGGAACGTTCGCAACCTCGACATCGACGGTAAATACAACATCACCCTCTGGCAAAGACAGAACCGAATCACTGCTGCCTGTGCTTTTCTGAATTCTGCAGTAACACCAAGGCCTTCCGGCGACACGAAAAAAACATTGGCGTTGAAGGAGAACCAGGCGCGCGTCAGACAACACTCTTTTTTTTTTTTTTCTTTCTTTTTTTTTTTCTTTTTTTTTGGTTCCTCTCGTACTGATCTGACTCAATGTTGGCTTTATATGTTCTAATAGACGTCCTTGATGATGGATACGATGATGAAGATTATGCCGAGGAGCAGACTATGACCGCAGAGGAGCAAGGTAAACGGGGCATACACATACACAGGAGCTCGGGATAGCTAGTAAAGGAGATCAACTTGTGTCGTGATCTGAGGAACCCAAGCAAAATGGTCGACTAATAAGCGCTCCCTTCTGTACTATACTCAACTTTATATCGCTGGATACATGGCTCTGCCAATCCCACCATGATTCTTGGACTACTTCCATCTTATATCGGATCTCATGGACAAATATCTCACTTGACCCGAAACCAACGCCAAAAACAACAGCTCAGATGGCAGACGCTACGGAGGATGTCAAGTCGATGCTCGGAAACGCAAAGGTTACAATCAAGGAGATCCAGGACGCATTGTGGTACTACTACTTTGATGTTGACCAAGCTGCGGTCTACCTCCTTGGTAAGTGTTTTTACTCTACCTTTTTTTTCTGTTTCCATTGACTACGCCGCATTTTTTCTTCTTTGCCTTTGAAGGTGAACAATACCTAACTTCGTTTTTTTTTGACCTCCGGTGACGACTGTGATATAGATGAGTTGTCAAAGAAACATAAGGCTGCAACGGCTGCGGCAACGAAGAAGGCGAGTTCAACGCCCAAACCAACCCAGAGCGGAACAGCCACACCCACAGGCACGTCATCCAAGTCCGCCCCAGCTTCTAAAGGTAAACCTTTTCTTTCTAACCTAATGGGGTCTCACCTATGACGTTATTTGCAAACTATCGTTTATAGAAACTCACGTCTCCAATGTCTCTCTATCCAATGCATTTTTTAGCTAAGGAGACACCAAAGGGAGCAGAATCAGCAATACATGATGATGATATTGTCGAATTCTTGGATGACGAAGAGGTACCACCATCACAACTCCAGTTCGACTTGGCGGCTATGAACTTTGGATCGTCCCTCAAGACCCAGTCCGCGAAGAAGGCAGCAGGCGCCACTCCATCTGCAAAGACTGCTCCTCTCTTGAGCGGCGGCGAGGGATATGATCGGTCTGGCGCTGTGACTCCTGTAGGATCGGCACCCCCCTCTGGTATCTCGACACCTTCCAAAGTATCGACAAAAATGGGCAAGAGAATCGACGTTGTAACAGAATACCAGAAGCGTGTTGCCGAGAAGGAATCTCTGAACCTCGTTGTCATTGGTAAGGGCTACAGCGCATTGTTGCATTATTCATGATTTGCACTTACTATCTGATTTGAAATGGATACATTAATTTGACATAGGACTTACTCACTTCAATCTATGAATACAAATAGGACATGTGGATGCTGGAAAGAGTACTTTGATGGGCCATTTGTTGTACTTGCAGGGCGAGGTCAATGAAAAGACGATCCGCAAGCATGAGAGAGACGCTCAAAAGATTGGCAAGGCCTCCTTTGCCTTTGCCTGGGTTTTGGACGAGACTGGCGAGGAGCGGGCACGTGGAATCACTATGGATGTTGGAGTCACCAAGTTTGAAACAGAACATCGCCGGTTCACCTTGCTGGATGCCCCCGGTCATCGTGATTTCATCCCCAACATGATCTCAGGAACTGCTCAGGCCGATGTAGCTATCTTGGTGGTCGATGCGACAACGGGCGAGTTTGAATCCGGCTTCGATGCTAACGGTCAGACCAAGGAGCATGCCCTTTTGGCCAGGAGTTTGGGTGTTCAACAGCTGGTCGTTGCGGTCAACAAGCTGGATGTTGTCGGATGGTCTGAAGCTCGTTTCCAAGAGATTGTTGCCAAGCTGGAGCACTTCTTGGTCAAGGATGCTAGCTTCAAGAAGTCTAGTCTGATCTTTGTGCCTTGCTCGGGATTCACAGGAGAGAACTTGGTCCGGAGGTCGAAAACCGGACAGATCTGCAACGGCTCTGCGCTCAGTGATGCACCTGTCGACCCTTCGGTTGCTAGTGTTGTCGAGACGTTTGCCTGGTACAAAGGTCCTACGCTCATTCAGACGATTGACAAGTTGGATGCCCCTACGCGTGCTGTTGAGAAGCCCTTCAGGATGTCAGTGACGGATGTGTTCAAGGGCACCGGAGGTGTTTCTGCGGCCGGACGGTTGGAGGCTGGACATGTCCAGATCGGAGAGGCTATCATGGTCATGCCCGGTTCTGAAATGGCCGTCGTCAAAAGTAAGTTTCAAAAGACTTTTATTTGCCTCGGTGCTGTCGCGATTTTACTTTTCAAGCTTAGTTATGCGTACTAATAATCACCTTCGCTCTTCTTAACCGTAGATATGGAGGTGAATGATGAACCAACGCGATGGGCAGCGGCCGGAGACTCCGTTCTGCTGACCCTCAGTGGAATCGACATTTTGCAGGTCAGCACTGGATCGGTTCTTTGCGCAAGAGATGCTCCTATCCCAGTAACAACCCATTTTGCCGCCCAGATTGTCGTTTTTGATGTCAAGATCCCCATTACCGTTGGCTTCCCTGTAAGCTTCCCTTTGCCTCGAGCAAACATTCATGTTGACAAATGCTTTCTCGATTCTACCAGAGCTGTCCATCCTAATTTTTATTTTCCATTATTTGTATTGAATTAGATTATTATGCACCACCAAAGTCACAATGAACCGGGAGTGATCTCGAAACTGGTGGCGACGATCGACAAGGGCACAGGAGAGGTTGTGAAAAAGAACCCACGTCATTTGGGCAAGAACACAACGGCGATGGTTGAGATCCGGTTGAATGGCCGTGCCATCCCTCTCGAGACGTTCAAGGACTCCAAGGAGCTGGGTCGTGTCATGTTAAGAAAGGGAGGCGAGACTGTTGCTGCGGGTATTGTTACAAAGATTTTGAGCTTTGGATCGTAGTACATTGATGCCAAAAATAATTAAAAAATATCACTCATTACAAAACAACAACAGAAAAAACCTGAAGCACAAATGCGAAAAGAGATATGTTTATTTATGCAAACGGTATTTGGAACAAAGTGCTGTTTTCTATTTTTTTTTTTGTTTGTTTGTTTGTTGTTAATCTATTGGAGATTACGGGGAGATGTACCGCCTTCTGAGCCACTGCCATAAGCACCACTGCCGTTGCTCACACTGCCGGGTCCACCACCGCCATTCGAAGACGCACTCGGCGACAGGGCAGGCGCATCGCCATACTCGAATTCGCTGGGGAGGTACATGAATGTGCTGTAGTCGTTCCTGGGATCATCCCGGGCATGATTCGGATTCATATAGATATGGTCGTGAAACGTCGAAATAGACCAGGACTGCAGGATCGCGTCCTCGGTCAGTGACCCGGGTGATGTCACCGACTCGGGGGATCCAAATCGAAGACCGCTTGTCGAAATGTTGTCAAAGCTTGGTCGCTGCTGATGGCTGTGGTGTTGTTGCTGTTGTTGCTGGTGATGGTTGTGGTGCTGAATTCCATTCGACGAAGACAGAACGCCACCTGGTGTATCCATAAAAGGATGACCACCGTTGTTGTCCACGTTCATCACCGTGACACCAGGATTTGACGAATGAAAAAGAAAGTGATCCATCATGCCATGGCCACCATTCATGTTACTGTTGTTGATACTGTTGTGAACGGCGACAGATGGAAACACGGCTGCTGGGGATGACGTTGAAATCTGTGCCTGTGCTTGCGCTTGTGATGAGAGGGCCGGAGGTGTGAAATCCGAGTGGTGCTGTTGCTGTTGGTCGGCAAGGCGTGCTCCATTGTTGCCTTGTCCTCGCTCATTGCCGCCAGTGTTCCCATTCGCATTCGAAGGATATTTCATGTTGTTACCACTGTTGAGACTCTGACTGAAGACAATAAAGAGTTGTTGCTGTTGCTCAGGAGTGAGACTGGCAAACGCTGCTGGGTCCTGAAAGTCGATCACAGGGAGAGCAGTAGCGCCGAAGGGCGCTGACTGGGTTGGCGTTCCTTGGGAATGGCCACCGTTTGACATCGACATCATCTGCTGCTGCAAAGGGCTTCCAGAGGCAGATGGGAAGGTTGCGTGCTGCTGTTGCTGCTGCTTTTGGAGAAGCTGTTGCTGAACTTGGTGAGGATGCTGCAGTGGATGCTGCGAAGGATGGTAGGCGTTGTTGGTCCTGAACATTTGTGGGCTGTGAACCTGCTGCTGTTGTATAAAGATCTGCTGCTTGTGCTTCGCCATCGCCATCTGTTGGAAGTGTTGGTGACGCTGATGGTCCAACTCGAGTTGACCATGGCGTTGCAGCTGGTTCAACCGCGCCAGTTCCTGCTGGTTGCGCTCCTGGGTATACATTTGAAGGTGGAGCTGCTGCTGCATATAAGTCTGGTGCTTGAGGTTTGGGTGCTGCTGCGTCGCCTGCATAGAGAGCAGGATCTGAGATGGTGAGGCGTCCTCGGAGGATTGGCCATCCTGATAGAGTGGTGGACCGTTCTGGGAGGCAAGGATTGGCTGAGGCAAGGCCTCCTGCTGTTGCTGCTGTTGCTTCTGTCGTTCCTTCCGCTGCTGCTCCTGCTTCTCTTTCATGGCCTGCTTCTCTTCCAAGATTTGTCTGTGTTTCACTGCCGCTGCCTCCTTGGCCAGATCCAGACTAGACTTGTGCTGTGCGAGGGCTGCACGACATGAGGCCAGCAAGTCGGCAACATCTGACTTTTTCGACCGGTTGATGCGGAAGAATTGCAGATTCTCCACCCGCTCAATATAGTCCATCGTCTTTTGGAGGTCACGCCGTGATTCCTTGGCCAGAGTCGCGTCGGTCGTGCACTTGGCATTTCGAAGGTGGATCCGGACAGCAAAGTTGAGCGAGTAGCGTGAGGGCGTATGCTGCTCGAATGTCCGTGGAGCCTCCTTCAGCAAGATCCCGCCAATCTTGGTGATCTCTTTGGCGGCCTGCGTGCAATATCCTTGCGAGTCCGGTTGACCTGCCGCTGAGGGTTGGAATGCCTCTGGGCTCTTGGGGCTAGGCAAGTAAGGGTGATGTAGCAAGATAATGAGGGCATAGCAGAGGAGCTGAGCACACGCTGAGAGCCTCGAGATGTTAGAGACGATGCATCCGTCAAAGGGGACAAACTCGAACACCTTGGGCAGATTCCGCTGCCACTCCACCAGTTCGTTATCCAGCCTCGAAAGGTTCTCCAAGAGCACCGACCGTGGTGGTGGAGATGGACGGGTGATCAGGTTTGAGTTCTTGCGAATCCTCCGGCAGAGTTGCCATCCGTGAAGGCAGTGGATGATATACTGGTCAGAGAACGTTTCAGACTCAGGCCCTAGTTCGCCGGCTGTGAACATGTCGATGCCGATTTCCTCATCGTTGATCAGTCCTGGCTTTCCGTTGATGGCAGATGCAGTTGAGTCGAACAAGTAGCAACACCAGAAGGTCCGTGCTCGGTACGCCCGCACATATGGATTTACGCTGTCATCCAACCGGTTATGTAAGCCCATATCCAATGCCATTGTAATCGCTTGACTAATGAAAGCCGACCGCTGAGCCTGTGATTTGTGCCCGATAGCAAACAGCAGCAGCGCCTGGACCGTGCAGATGTGCGTCGTCAAATATTTTTTTTCAAGCATGCCTATAAATAATAGACACAAAATAAAGTGAGTTGGGACAATGAAAAATGGTTTGCCATAAAAAGAAAAGCGAAGGATGGCTCACAGAAAGCACAATGTACCTTGACCACGCAAGAAGAAATCCTCGCCTACAGAGCCCTCATCGTTCACATCCCTGCGTAGTGTAATGGCATTTGGAGAGTACATGGAGCCGCAGTAGTAGACGGCATTGCAGAGCAACAGACAGTGTGGGATGTGAACATTCTCCTGGCATACTCGGAGAACCTCGCGCTGGACCATAGGAAGACTGCTGTAGTGATTCTATTGTCCCAAAAGAAAAGAGGCCACGTGAGCCAAGGTCCAACTAGTCAGTGAAGAGATGTGGCGGCAAGACAAGATGGACAATGATCCACTTGATTTACCTTGTAGTACAGGTCAGTCAATTGTTCACGAGTGATGGGGTCAGGAAGGATCTGAAGCTCTTCTGGGACAAGGACATCGCCAGCAGTGTTGGAAGCGCCCAACTGAGCGCCCCAGAGATCCTCGTCGTTGAATGTATTCGTGACCATGGCAGCATTAGCCCCAAAGTAGGCCACGTTGTTGAGCGTCGTCTCCGCCAGCATGCTTGCTATGCCCTCGATTTCCTCGACACTTGTGCGGTCGACGACGTTGACCTTCTTGGGTCTTGGAGGGGGTGAATCAAGGAAACTGCCGGCCTTGGCATCTACGGAGCCGTTGCTTGAATGACGATTCCTGGATGTAGCATCAGTGGCCTTTTGGTGGAGCAAGGTAAAGGAAATAACATAAGAAAAGAATTAGCTGCTATAAAATGATTTTGTTTGCTTGATTTGGACACGATTACCCACAAAGGTCCATTTTGCATTGCGGTCGAGGCCCTTTTTTCCAAAAAAGACTAATGGTCATTGCTCATCTATTTTTTTTTTAGGTATCTTGTGTCCTGTCTTTTGCGTTTGATTTTTGAGTTCTTCTCGGTTCTTTTTTTTTTTTTTATCCGAAGGAACGGACGACCAAAACATTCGCTCTCTGCGTGTATGCTTCTCCACAAGCACACAGATACATACACATACACACACACAACCCTCTAACATTCACCGAGGAAAGGAGTGAGGATAGATAGAGTGGATACATTGCGGAAACTACATCGCCCCTCTTGAGCATCAACACAACAGACAGTTAGCCCAAGTGAGGGATAGACGCAGACGTGAATGAGAATACGAAGGACAATTTTGGTTTTTGGTTTTTGGTTGGGTGTTTTGTTCTTCCTGCTTTAACCTTCGTTCTTGTATCCGATTTGCCCTTGGTGGACCCTTCCCACGGGCTGTTTGCTCTCCAACAGAGGGCTCATACCATTCCACCGTTTCGACCCCAAAGGTTGTCTGTTGTGCGTCCTTCTTCATTCATTTTTTATGCTCACTGCAATGGGGGCAAGTGCCAACCGTCCAATAGATATTCCTCCGAGCATCCATTCATTATTCATCCATTCATTCATTCATTCATTCCAGTCCCGTCGGCCACAGAACAAGAAAAAAAATGTCACCAAAAACACAAACGAGTAAAAAAAAAAAAACCAATTGCCTGAACGCGCTAACCTTCATGCCGTCCACTCGGAAAATAAATACATGAGAAAAAAAATAACTTACTCCACAACCTCAAAAAGTCCACTGTCGCTCTTACCCCCACACTCTCAGACATACACGTCCAACACTATTTTACTTTGGTTTGTTCTTCTTGAACCCACAATGTGTTCAGATACACGATCCAATCAATTGGACCCTTCGTTATAACCATGTCCACAAACAGACAGGTTTGGGTGAAATAGATATGAAAGTTCTGTCGTAGAAGGAACTGTAGAAGAAAACGAAAAAAGGAACTCACCTCGGTGGAAAGTGATTCACGTCGACCAATGCTGGTGGCGATACTGCTGGTGCTGTTGCTTCGATAGTGCTGGAAACTTTCGGAACTGTACTTGTCTATCAGCACAGAGGGATCGAGCTTCAGAGGCTGTGAGGGCAGAGGGTGGTGTTGAAGAGACTTTGGTTGCTGATAGACCATGCCACCGTTACTCTTGCTGTTGCTATTACTCCGGTTTTTTGTGAGGCCGTTGGTATGTGAATGTGCTTTGGGAGAGGTGGGCGAGGCAAGTATCCGAGAGGGTGATGTAGGAGAAGCAGAAGGTAGACGGTGTGAGGGTGCGCCAGTGGAGGATGTTGTAGTTGTTGTTGAGATAACGGGGGCGGTTGTAACTGTGCCTGGTTGTTTGCGCTTCTGTCCGCTCTTAAATCTCTTGGCGTTCTCCTCGTTCTGGGGGAATGAATCTTCTATTTCAGCCATGTGGATCGACGTAAGTGATGTTGGTGTTGTCTGTGGTGTATGAATGTTGGCGGTCGGTGGGAGTGAGAGGGTGAGGGTGAGGGTGAGGGGAGGGGGGAGTGTGAATTGATGTGGACAGAAAAATGAATGAGGAGGTTCGTGGGGATGTGTTTCTTGAAGTGTAAATGTATGGACGTAAGAATGAGCTGTTGGGAAGTAGGAGAGAAGGTTGATTAGAGAAATAACGAAGGAGTATCAAAGAGGGGTGAAAGTAAATGCTGTTTATGTGTTTATGGAGAGCGAATAATAGAACAAAAAGTGTACAAAGTGAGAGGTAAAGAAAGTAATGGTGAAGAGAGAAAAAAGAAGAGCAAAAAAAAAGAAGAGAAAAAGAAGAGAAAAAGAAAAGAAACAAAAAGAGAGGGAAAGTAAAAGAGGTCGAGGTCGAGGTCGAGTCAAAAGGCGAGACGATTATCCAATCAGCCACGGGTCTTTTTTTTTACGCGGTCAAGGATGGAAGGAGGATTTTGGTTTATGGTGTAAGGGAGTAGGAGAAATATTGAATTGAGGGTATGAATATGCAAAATGACAGTGAGAAGGGTGACAAGGGACAAGCGAGAAAAGAGATTGGGAGGAGCAAGGAGAGAGGAAGAAGTGAGGAGGTGGATGACCCATCCATATTTAAATAAAAAAGTAAAAAAGAAAAAAAGACCATCCAGCCATTCATAGACCCCATTTGACAGTGGAGAGAGTAAGAAAGCAAGAGAGAAAGGGGGAGATCAATAGGCCCTTTTGCCATTGCCCTTCTCTAGCTCCCTTTACTTTCATATTCAACTGTTGCTGATGTGAATGGTCGTCGTTGCTTTCAGTTGTCACTATCATCTTCTCTCTCTCTCTGCTCACTTTTTTTCTTACTTTTCTTCCTTCTGTGCTTTTGAGAGCACACCCCCCTACCCTCTCCTCTCTGTGAATGTGCGTCTGTGTTGGAGGAGTGAGTTGGTCCACCCTCTATCCTTACCTCACCGTAAATCAACGTACTCAACTCAACTCAAACAGTCATTCAAAAAAAAAATAAGGAAATCAAGGGACATCCCTGTAGGGGGCGGTCTTCTTTCCCGCCCTGTGCTCATGCCCTTTTCTCTGATTTTTTCACGCCTTGTAATTATTTTTTATATTTTTGCATGCCCTTTTCTCTCTTTCTTCACTCTCTTCGATGCTCTCTCTCTTTGTTGGTGAACGATGACAATGCTCTCTTTTTAAATCGATAGTCCGGTAACTCATCTCCCCTACGCACCCTTGCTCCTCTGTCAACGTAAACACAATCACGATGGAAAAAAGACGAAGTACTTGGTATGCGCTACCCGATTCTCGTCGACAAGAAGCTATTTTTCTTTTATCTTCAAAACCACAAGCCAACAGGGCTCTCATCTGTTGTAAAGATGTAGCCAAGTATCTTTCCCTTGAAACTCGAACTAATGCCAAGTACTCATCCATCATAAACATGCCCCCTTCTTTTTGTCACACCTGCCTACCTGCCTCTCTGCCCTAGGACTAACATGCCACGCTCGACTTTCCCTTCAATAACAGTGTTGAGGAATGAAACATATGAGAGTAGCCGCCAGCGAGTGCCGGATCATGCAACAGACAACAAATATTCTCATCCCACTTTTTTTCAGAAAGCTGTTCTTGCTTGGACCTGGCTACTCGGCTCTTTCTACCCACCAGTCACCCCAACACCATCGTCATCGTTCCCTTTTGATGCATACAATATGCCTTATTTTATTCCTTTTGGTTCTTTCTAGGGGACAAAAATACTCAATACTTGTATTATTTTTTTTTATTGAATTCCTGTTTTTTTGTTTACAAACATGCCACTTTGAATACAATCTGATAAACCGCCGCAGGTCTTGTGTGTACAGGACAACAAGGTGGACACCTCTTTATGTTCTTGTATTTAAATTTTATTCTTGTTTTCGTTAAACGCGATCCATGCTCGGCATCTTGCACTTGAACTTTACGCCTCTTACCTTGTGTAATCGATGTAATAACAAGAACGGAGATTCAGTAATAGTTGCTATCACTTTGTCCTTCCTTCCTTCCATTGCTTCGTTCATCTTGTTTTTGTTTTTTTTATGTTTTGTTAGAGCTACTGATACTGTAGTTAATCCTGGGATGCGTTCCTGTTCAGGCACGCGTCGAAAATGTTTCATTGCCACTGTGATGCATTCAAGCTCTCATCAATACACACATACACAAACATTCAAGCACGCACTCTCACAAGGCACTATACGAACACACAAACACACGACTAATATTGGGTACCCAGGAGCGCTCAATTGGTTTGTTGACTCCCTCTTATAAACACAAAAAAGTCGATGAAGGAAGCACACGAAGAGAAGGAATTGAAGAACGAGCAAAAAGTAAATCAAGAATCACCAACAATGAAAAAACAAAGGAAAAACAACCAACCATCTCAACATTTTCTTATGTCAAAAGTGCTCAGAATGCTCTCAATGCTCAGACCCAAACACAAAATACCTATCCCTCTTCACTTCCGCCCAGCCCACTTTTTCCATGCAACAACAGCCGCCTCTTCTATCCTCATGTCCTCGTCATCCCCTCATGGTTTGTGGAAACAGAGGAAACATAGAGGTGGAGAAAGAAGCAAAAAAGAAAAAGGTTGAAAAAAAAGTGCGTACGTGGCTTTTGCACATGCTACATGAGATAGAGAAGAAGAGCCATCTCGATTGCATCTGCTGCATCCGTTACATCCGAACACTCACCATCAATGAACGGTCAATGGCTGTCTCATTTCTTTTTTCCTTTTTTTTTTCTTTCCAATTGTTTTTGCTCTTTTAGCACAATTGCTTTTTCATTTCCTCTTCTCACTATTTTCCATTCCTTTCCAATGTCTTCATCTTTCTCTCTCTCCTTGTCGCTTTTCCTCATGTTCTTCAATTCCTTGTCCTGCTCTCTTTCTCTCTGCCCTTCGTTACTGTTCAATGATCAAATCATTTATTCATTCACTCTGGAATCAGAAAAGTAGAGTCTCCGTCTTCTCCCTCCGCGGAAGTGTGAAACGGTCTTTTTTATTTTAGTCCTCGTTCTTCTTTCCCTCCATTTATTTATTCTCCAATAACTTCACTCTTGCTCCTCTGTCTTTCTTGTCCTTCAACGGTGTCCAATGATCCCTTCTCCCTTCTCAACCCCACTATTACTGTTAACCAATCAACGCCCATTCATCCTGAGAAGAGAGGGCAAAAGCTCACTTTCCGGCTTTTTGCCTTGATGACACTTGCCCTCTTGCGTATAGGTGGGTGCAAAGTAATAACAACAAAAGGAACATAAGGCTCCACGCGCATGTGTTTGTATACAAAGGAGCAAACGAACAAACAAACTGCTTCTCCTTTTCCTGCATTGCATCCACTTTGCGCTCGATTAATGACCTTTGCCCTGCGCAGAAAATGAACTAATGGACCGTATTTGTGCTATTTCCACATCCCCCTTCACCCGGACCCTTTTTTTATCAGCACCTGCAACATAACAAATGGACGTACGGCGGTCTGGGCCGTGGGTTGTTATCCTTACCATTTTTCAACGGCCTATTAAACCTTTACTTTCAACACGAAGACCTTCAACATGAATGAAAAGAAGACACAATAAAACACCAGCAACAAGAATAACAAGAGTATTTGAATTTCAAGTGTGCACATGCTATATTATTTGGGATCTTACACCTGCTTGGGTCGCAAGGAGTTGTAATGCTCTCCTAATCCATACATATGACGGTGATACGAAACCATGAGGGGTGTCTTCGTCGAGTCAACACCCTCTGACAGCTTCACGGTTGGGCTGCCCATCTGCACCACCCAAATTGGCACTTTATGTACCTTCGACAACGCCAAGAGCTATGCCATGCAATAGAAATAAAAATGTGAACACAAAGAAAAAAGGGAGGAGGGAATGATTAGTTCATTTCTCTGTCTGTCTGTCCCTTGCCTTACCCCCTTATTTTTTGTTTTGGTGTTTTGTGTTTGTTTTTCCTTGTGTGGTATTTTGTATTTTGTGCGGGAAAAATAATAGCGTAGTTGTTTGGGCCAAGGAGAAATGAGCGTAGGATGGCAAAGGCATGAACATGGACATAAAAAAAACTTTCGTAGTTTGTAGCCCATGGACAAATGAAAACAGGAGTAAAAGGGAGGGAGAGGAAGAGAGAAAGAGAGAAGGATCTTGAGTGGCTCTTTCATGTCGAATTGTCTTCCATATCCTACCTCGGGCTGTCCTCCCCAGACAGCGGTCGATTCTAGGTCCTTGCAGTAGTCGCTAAAGTCTTCCGGCGACATCATATCCCCCTGTTTGTTGGTCAGGAACGGTAAAAAGTCATCTGAATGCGCCCTCATGTACTCTGCCGTTTCATGACGCAGCGACTTCACTGAGGTCTAGACACAATTATCCGTCGTGGTTCAGACAAATTTCACGAAAGAGAGAAAAAATGGGGGATTAGTCGGATATTTTCTTGGTGTTACCATATCTTTCGCCACCCAACCCTGCAATGCAACTCAAAAATTATTCTTTGAAAGAAATCAAAAAGACCCGCGGTTGCTTACCTCAGTCTGATAGCGTTGCAAGAGTTGATCCGCAATGGCGTTGTACAAACAGTGCCCATCGGCAGTGACATCCCTGACCGTGACATTCATTACATTGGCTAGCTCTTCAATAGACTTTCTCTCGACCTCGTTCATGTTCACCTGTCCCGTCGCCTCCTTCTCTGCCTCATCCTGCAGCTCCTTCAATGCCTGCGCCTTGCGATCCTTACGTGCCTTTTGACGATTGGGCTTCTTTCCACCTCCTGATGACGACTGCTGCTGCTGTTGTTGTTTAGGTTTAGGAGCTGGCGTAGGGTCCATTGTTAAGTGGTCGATTGGGATCTATATTGGCGATGGGAAATAATATAACAATGCAGCTGGTATCATTATCCTGCGTAGTTGTAATAGTGCTCCGTAGTTTCATCCATGGCGCCTTCAAAAGATACACGTTTCCAGTCTCACTTATCGAACAATAATCAATCAATACTATGTAGTCTCATTCGCGCCATCTTCAATGAAAACACGAATCCCGCGCGCGTATTGAACAATGCTCCTGCAGTCCTCCGTAGTATTATTCACGGTATCTTCAATAAAACCATCATTCCCGCCTCGCTTATATTACAATAGACCTGCAGTGATCCAGTCTTTTTCGCACCCTCTTCACTGAAAACATGAGTCCAGTTTTGCTTAGAAACAACGATCCAATAGGTTTCCTGTAGTTTTCTCTTCCGCGGCACTCATAGACATGAGTTCTGCCTCGACAACAAACAATGTCCCTGTAGTTCCCCGTAGTCTCACCCATGCTATAGTTAATGAAAACACGACTCCAGTCCCTCTGATATCACAATAGTCTTGTTATCTTCCATAGTCTCATCCACGCCACTTCCAATGCAACGCGAGTTTAGTCTCGCCAAGAAAAGCAAGCCCTGCACTTCTCCATGATGTTCATAACGCCATTTCCAAAGAAACAAAAGTCGAGTGTCTTATAGAGCGGTTCTGAGGTTCTCCATAGTCTTCCCTTCCGCGCCATTAATATCCACGAGCTTAGCAGTAGCCAGGTACGGATATGACTTACATCGTTGGGATCAAAATCATCCTCCTCATCTTCCTCTGCAGCCTGATCAGCAGATCCTCCTGCAACAGCAGCAGCAGAGCTATTTCCATGCTCCTCCAACCAAGCCTTCTCTTCAGTATCCTGCTGCTGGTTCAGATTGTGTTCCAATTGAGCCACTTCGGCAAGGACCTCTTTCTTCTTCTTCTTGTCGCCCTTGGTGGCGGTCTTCTTGAGTGCCGTGACTTTTGCGGTGAGGTCACGCTGTTCCTTCTTGTGTCTAGCCCGGAGTTCCTCCAGTGTCTCTGCTGTTGCGACGACGGTCTCTTGCTGCTGCTGATCTGCTGCTGTTGTCTGTCCCTGATCCATTGCTTGTTTTTCGTCCTTGGTTTGTTTGATTGATGCAGTAGATTAGAGGAAGCGGATTGCAAGCCTGCACCAACGTGCGAAGGTGTGAAATGTGCACGTGATATGTTTTATTTTTGGACACAAGCAGGGGTCCTAGGACAAGACGACACGAGCTAGACTGAAGAAAACTTGTGTGAATGACGGCGTTGCGCTGTCAACTGGGTGCCAACTGATATCGGTGGGCAGATCCGGGCCTTAAGAAAGTTTCTTCCTCCGAGGAGAGCTATGACTCCTCAAGAAGGAAGTGGCGAGTATACAATATGTCTGTCTGCAATGGTTGCTTTAGAAGCAGTCCCTTTCGATGACTCCTCAGTGATATTGAACAACGATTTCTGTCGGACCTGCCTGGCCCATGTTCTCTGAATGAACCCGACCTGCTCATCTCATGCTCAGCCTTCTTCTTATTATTCTAGTTCTTGCTTCTGCTGATACATTCTTAATGTGAATCTGTCTCTTGTGCTGGATACCAAATCCAGCACAAGAGAACAAGAGACAAAGTGAAGGGAAGAGACAAATCAACTGCAACGAACCCAAAAAAGAGAAAAAATTTCATTCTGCGAGAGTTGAGTCATCCGCGATCGTATCACGGTAGGAAGATTGTTTTGCATGGCTCCCGCATGACAGTCGATCGCATTTGCTGCATAGTTCGCAGTTAACATTGCTCTCACTCAATTCACCAATCCCCCACCCCCCCTCCTTCGGCTTGGCTTCCTTGGCTGGCCTAGTTGCCCTACGAAATGACCCTTTTGCCCTTCTTACGCCTCCGCAATTTTACCTTGTCTCTTGGCTGTGCCTGTATCTTGTCTTTCGTCATTGCACCATTTACTTCTTTTCTTCTTTTTATTCATCAACATACATCCTCATTCAAGCCGCACTTTTTTTCTTTCTTTGTCAGCCTCTGTTTTTACTCTTTTTGTTCAGTTCCCAGGACAAACAACAACAGCAACACACATTCACACTTCAACACACTCCCAACTTTTCTGTTTCAGACATCAGCGATCGGAAAGAACCGAAAAAAAAAAAAACTTCTTTACTCTCTACTCTCACTTCTGACTCTTCAGTTTTCACTCTTCAGTTCAATCTAAATCTCACATCCACCTCAACCCACACCCACTCTCATTCACTCCCTACCACCCACTCACTACATGTCCGATACACCCTCTCCACTCTACCTCAACTCATTCGACAACAACATCAACAGCTACTATTTTCATATCAGCATCAACAACAGCCCTCTTTTAGTACACCCTTTGTCGTTAGCTACCACTATTCCTATTATTGACAGCCCTACTTCTTCCTTTTAAACTACTATTCGGTGTCTACTTCCTTAATCAAAAGCATACACTCACTCTCTCAGCCAGCCATCCAACCCCACTCTCACTTGGCCTTCGTTTGCATGAAATCCGCCTCCACCTCTTCTCCTTTCACTTTCACTTCAGCACCTGCCACCTTTCCTTGTTCTTTTCACAAGTCTCTCCCCTCTATCTCCACCTCCAACCCAACCACCGCTTCAATTTCCAGAACAAAAGCCATGAAGGGAAAGACTCCAGTCCTCGTGTTGCCCCAGCACTCTCCTCAATCCTCCACTCTCCAACCCTTCCGCAACAATAACACCAACAATAGCAACAACAACAATAACAACAACACCTTCAGTCGAAGCAATTCCACTCCCAACTTCAACAGACGCTCCTCTCACTTCAGCACTCCACCACAGCAACACCAACACCAACAGCAGCCACAGCAGTCGCAGCAACCGACACAGCAGCGTTCTATGCTTATGCGAAAGCCTAGTGGCAACATGGGGCAAAAGCACCAGTACTATCATCATCAACAGTACGACCACCATAACAACTTTGACCGCAACTTCCGTCAAACCGACTATCCTCACAAGCAACAGGACCATTACAACTATAAGGAGTGCCAATATAGCTACAGTAGCACCCATCATACCCAACGCCACGCCCCTCGTCCTGATCCTATCCAGTCTATGAACAGCCTACGATCAGAGACTACATCCTCAATCCCTTCCCAAGCGTCTTCTATTTCGACAACATCAACTCCTTCTTTTGTCGTCTCGACCAACTCGTCTTCTTCCTCTTCAATGTCCGGCCCTATCCCCACATCTTCTTCTATCTCGTCCGTACCTAATGTCACCCTGGCAACTGTCGTAAGTGGTGCCGAGGCCCACAACAGCGACCCCGAGCCGGCCTTGGGTGATGTTGAGCAGTATCTTGAGAACCAGCACCAGCTCCTCCAGTCGAACCGTCTTTCAAAGGAGGCCCGCTCGCACAAGGCAGCATCCAGGTCGTCAGCTAGGTAAGCAAACAAGGAAACTAATTGAAAGTAGGGGGCCAATAACCACTCCAGAGCAAACAAGGGACGAATTGGCTCTACCTCCTTTTTCTTTTTTATTTTTCTCCGCAAAGAGTCATAACTGTTTTGGCATACCCACATCACCGGTGATATATTATGTGCTCTTTTCGCCTGCCGAAACTCCTTCCTTACCCAATGTACTCTTTTTCTTTTTTTCTTTCTCTCTTCCATTGATGTATGATGCGCGCTTTGCCAAACAAACAAACAATACAAACAAAACACAAAAAACCGTATCGACATCAATTCTAGATCTCAATTGTCCACCGAGTTAGGTCTTGGACTGTCCCCACCTGGTGCAGCAGCAGAGTCAGACATATCCTCCAACTCCAGTTTACGTGAGAGCAGCGACTACGATACTCTCGAGACCGAGGACGACGATAAGGCGATGCCTGGCAGCGACTCCAACGACACAGACTCGGTCTTGGACGACGCAATGGCTCTCGACAAGAGGTCTCGACACAAGCGGTCCATGCAGCGTCTCATTGCCAAGAACAAGACCCTAAAGTCGTCTCTTCAGCAAGCCAAGGCCGACCTCGCCGCAGAGCGACACAACCGCGCAATGATCGACCAGATCTACCTCAAGATCAAGAAGGAGCTCAACAGCAAGCTAGAGGCCGAGGAGTGCAAGGTCGCCAATCTTCGTGCAGAGCTTGAGCAGATGACGCAGGAAATGCAGGAGCTAAAGGAAAAGTCTACCTCATATAAGATTGGATACGACAGCTCTGCCTACTCGCTCTCGTCAGGACTCGGAGGCCTGATGCTCCATCACTCCAACATTCCCGACTGCGATGAAGACGAAGAGGAAGAGGAGGAAACGTGCATCCAAGCAGAAAAATCGAGCAGGACCAAAGAGGACAACTCCCCGTCTCTTGGGTGGCAGGATAGTTGGCAAGCTCAAGAGGAAAAAACGGTGGCGGTGGAGGATTGCGCCAGCAACAGCAACAGCGCTGCAGTTACGGAGCAGGGCGATGACAGCGAGAAGAAGGTTAGCTTCCTTGCTACTCCGATTGATACCCCAGCTCGCGCACAGTCACCTCTACCGATCGCCGCTGAATCTGACAACGAGGAGCAAGGCGAGAACGAGTACGAGGGCGATGACAGCGATGACGACGATGGAGAGGATGCACCCTGTACAATGATGGAGCTGTTGATCAAGAAAGAGCAATCCCAATCTTCTGAGGATGATACCCAAGACGCAGCAGCAGACGCCGAGGAGACGTTTGATTCGATGGCCGAAAAGTTTTTACATCAAGCCATCCGAGCCAAGTTTACAGCTGCACGGACCATCCTTCAATTAGATGATCTCCTGCTCAAGTACGATGCCATCCCTGAGGAGCTTGTTATGGTTCTTACGCACGAGCTCACAAAGTGGTGGGAGAAGGAGCGTGTCGAAGCTGGAGGACCTGCTACGGGAGGGTGGGGGACTGGGTCAGTTTTGATGCCCGAGACCGGGGACCGTGTCACTGCCAAGGTGGCGGTGGAGACAAAGTTCAAGTCGGTGTATGTTCCACTTTTGCTCAATTATGTAGCGTCGCACAAGGAACAGCTTATGCTCCTTGAGAAGCTGGAGCGCTATGCCAAGGCGAGCGACAAGTCGATGCGCAACCACACCGCGCAGTTGATGGCCTTATACAAGTTTGACGTTTTGGATGCCGATGCAATCTTGGAGTGGTGGCGTTTGCTCAAGGAGCCTCAGGGTGTTTTTGGCCATGGTAACGGTCTACGCAGCATGGTAAGACAAACAACTGGATCGATGATTCATTTCCTTATTGGGACTGGCAAATTGAACGTTAACAGCCCAGCTTAGCCCTCATGGGAAAGCGGGTGTTGAATCTAGTTGCTCGATATTAACTATGTTATTTTCTCTCAATCTTTGTAGAGCTCCAAGTTTGTAGCATGGCTTGAGGATGAGGAGGATGACTCGGATGACGACTCGGATGATTCGGAGGACGATGATGAGTCGGATGAGGAATCTGACTCGGAGGACGAGCACGAGGAGGAGTTTGACGAGGCAATTGACGCTAATGGCCAAGGCAAGATTGTTGGTCTCGATCTTTTGGCGCGGGAAGAGTTGTTGAGCCCGCGCAACTTATTTCAGAGCCTGGACGACGACTTTGCACAAGCCGATGCCGAGAAGGAGCGAATGATGGTGATTGGATCGGACGATGGTATGGATGACCAAATGTCGACGTCGTCCTCGCTGGAACGGATCGAGGAATGTGAGCGCAAGCGGAGGATTAGCTTTTGTACCAACAATGTCTACATTCACCAAAATGGCCGCGTCCGAGTTGATAAGGCTCCAGTTTCGGATGAACAAGGGCGCAAGATGGACCAATGTCCTCCCTTTGAAGCCTCAGTCGATGAAGAGGAGGAGGAAGACGAGGAGGAAGAGGAGGAGGAAGAGGAAGACGAGTAGAATCTTTTGTTTTTTTTGTCTATTTTTTTCTTTGCTTTTTATTTCAGTTTTTGGCATCTCACTACCGTAGACACACAGCACATGCTTTCCCATCTGCACACTCCCCACTCACTCTCTCTCTCTCTCTTCTCACTTTCCCCACTCTCTCATCCACGCAACATTAGTTAATTCTTAATGCATGGACACTATCCACAAAGTGTCAAACCTGTCTTTTTGTTTCCTCGTTCGTGAATAACATTTTGTGCTAGAAAGAAAGAAAAAGGTGTTATTGTTCACCTCGCGCCTGAATTAAGAACAAGGTTAAGGTATCATCTGCAGGATGTCCAACCATTTTGCATTTTGTGTTTGGAAGAAAGAAGAAATAATAAAACGGCACTTTTTTTTTTTTTTTTTCAAATTTCCTTTGTTTCTTTCTTGACGGAGGCGTTTGTTTCATTATTGTTCTGTAAACGCTAAAGGAGAGCGGTCCCGTGTTCCATTGAGGTGTTTGTGTTGCAATAGGTTTTTTTATAGACTTGACTCTCTTTCTCACTTGAATGCGTTTGCTGATAGGACTAATTGATAGCGTTTGAAGCCACTTGATGGGGTATGCAAAGATTGAAGGATTGGTACGATCTCCTCTGCCTTGCGCTCTACCTTTTTTTTTTTTTGGTGGCAGAGCTGAGGGTTACTTCTGGTTGCTTTTCCGTCGAGGCTGAAGCCGGTGGCGATTGAGCTGAATTGCGCCCACCCCCTACTTGAAAAAAAATACCATTGATGAGCGATGTCTTATGTTGGTACTTTTATGTTGAGCGCGCGCCTTGCTTTTGTTTTTGTTAAAATTGTATTCCTAGTTGCCTGCTTTTTTGTCGACGCTGTTATTTAGCGATACTAGTGGAACTCCAGACTGGACATTGGTTGTCCTTTCGATTGCCGTTATACGGATCTGGAGCCCACAAATCAAGCTTTGATTCTGTGGAGATGTGGGGAGGAACAGTGTTCTATTGTATAAATGGATCATGGATAGCAGTTGTCGTAAATGGTAACGCTCTTTCCTTGTGGATCGAAATTTCAGGTACCAGATAAGGTTGGCACTATCGAGGAAAATTGTCCCTGTCGCTGTCAGAACCTCGCCATAGACGATCGTGCACTCATGGTTGAGGTTGGTTTGATGAGGTTTGGTTTGGTCTGGTGAGAACTGTGACTTGAAGTTTGCTTGATTTCGCGGCCACATTTAGGATTTTCACGTGCGAGATTCGCGCCCTTAGCGGATTGCCGTTGCCGCCGTTGTCGGTCGCCAGGATGATAGCTCGAGAAAAGAGTAGAGTGGTGAGAGGAGCTGACTAGTGGTAAAATTTGATGGTCCTGGTCTTGGTCCTCGATTGGGCTGGCTCTCGGTGGTAGTGCGGACGTGATCACTGCTTTGACAAACCTGCTTGAGTGTGATTTGGATGAGGGATGACGACGAAAAATTCTTGACTTTTCTCTTGGTCGAATGGGTTGAGACTTCTTATAAGTAACGATGATAGGCACCGCAGTAGCTGGGAGACGGCGCGGTTTTGGGTATGGTCGTATGGAAATGGTGAAGCTGGGATAAAAAAGTCTCATTCAATCTGAGGTTTTTCTTTTGCGTTGAGGACGTGGCCAAAGGGTTGTGTCGATTGTTTTGCGCTTGCTTCGCTTTAAAAAGATATGTGTTAAAGATGGCAGTGATAGGTAAAGTTGACCGGCTCTTCTCTGCTGGTGACCCACCTTTTTTTATATGTACATTTTTAGTTATCGCCGAGGATTTGTCTGGTTGAGAGGGTGCAGACGCGAAGAAATAGTGTAACAAGTTGGTTGAGGCTTTTTTTCGGACTCCTGGAGGCGAGAGTTCTGCGATGGTGCGTTGGCTGGTTGGCTTTTTGACGGTGATGTAGGGCACGGGCTTTCATCAATGAAAGACTGTTTGAAGGGGGTGGATAAATGACAAGAGTTTCCATGTTTCCTTTTGGACTGAGAAAACTTGCGATTTTTTTTTGGAGGGACGGCGAGGCAGGCAAGAGGATAGTCATTTCTTGTGTTTGCGGGCTTTTAGTTGCGGTCTGCAGCGACAGCACTGACAGGGGAATTTCAGAAGACAGGCGGTAAGCGCGGCTGTTATAGCGACACTAGGCAAGGAAATCTGCCTGTACGAGCGCGATATAGTTGCGGACACGGATATGATCCGCTGGGTCGAAGTAGGTTTCAGGCAATGTGCATTTTTTTAACATGAGAACGAGTCTGATGGCGAAGTGTGAATTTTGCGATTGCTGCTGTCATACTCGTCCATTTGTTCCTGTTTTTCAGCGTACAAATTCAAATTCGAGAAGCCCCTCCGATGTATGCTGATAGAGGACGTAAGTATGTCTCAAGTGTTCTTTGTGAGCAAATTGCAGAAGATAACCGATATGGTGTTCAGAGGCCAAAGAGGCGTATCGAGTTATGTATATGAAGAGATTTAGTGGGGGATTTATCTGTCTCTGGTATTGGCTTAAAGCCGCGGGTCCGCTTGGTAACCTCTTACTTTTTTGTTTTCGATGTCTTATTTATTGCTCTTCAGGAAGGGTACTATATTTCATCACTTCACATTTCTGCCCCTTTTTTTACCGGCTTGATTAGGGCGATGGAATGTACAATCAAGGAGCTTGTGGTGCCGTTAATGAAACCAATATTGAAGAGTCAATAAAAAAAACAGGATAAAGAGCAGACGAAATAAAGAAACCAAAAAAGGCGTAAGAAGAAAAAGGCGAAGAGTTAGTCAAAGAGGCTGTCAACTGCAACGTGGCACGCGTACGATTCAGCGAACAACAAGAATAGAAACAAATTCAGCAAGCTCTCGTGGTATCAACATCAAATTATCTGCGCGAACTCTTTCATACATCTGCATCATGCGTACACATTCTCGACCTTTGTACCCACATCGTGTCTGCTCTTGTCAATCACCCTAACCCTCTCAAGGTTCTAATGCGTCTGATTGCTGTCGCGTTTTCTTTTCCGTCCCGTTTTTTTTTCTTGGTGATCAATTGTTCCCAACATTGAACAGCTTAGCAAGTTGCGCTAAAATAGCTCTCGGTCATGCCATTGCAGTGGTTAATGGACCTTACCAAAAACAAAACCAACACTAATTTTCGGAGACACTAGTACCTCCATTGAAGACGTAGGCACCCTATAGCCAAGCTTGTGAACGACCAAACAAGCAATCGTCTTCGGAGTAAAACAAAGACGCCTGAGGAAATAAAAAAGAAAGAGGTTAAAAGAATAAGTACGAAATGAAAGTTTGGACTCCACGTGTGTCGTTGGACCCTGTATCACGTAACAAACTGAAATGCTGTGGCAAATGCAGGACTTGATCTATCGGACTCTCTTCTGATCAACACACGTGTGGAGAAGTTTTGGGAAATAAAAAACCATCCTAGCCATTGCGAACGACAATGATACAACAAACATCAGCAAAATAGGAGAACGCGTTCGTATTTTTTTTTTTTCTCTCTTTCGAGAAACCTTTGCCCAGGCTGAAAAATTTATTCTTTGTTGGTCATTTCTCTCCTCGTACTCATAGTTCTTCAACAAAAAAAAGGAAAAAGCAAAAAATAAAAACGAATGCAAAAATAATGAAATAAAGTAAGAAAGGTGAAAAGGGTGGTATCAATAACAACAACAAAGGAGCTAGTCATTGACGCCTCGCGATTTCCGTCCTCCTTTTAAAACGACCTCACAACTCTGCGCGCCTCAGTTTTTTTTCCTTCTCTTTTTTTTTCTTCATCCATGGATTGATGATTTTCCGATCGATTGGGTGTTGGTTTTTTGGGCGGAAGAAAAGAAGCAAGCGCTTTAAGCAGACTTCTCAGCCTCAGTCTCGTGAGCCTTGAGGACAGAGACGGCCTCCTCGATCTTGGCATCCAGAGCCTCGTTGTCCTCCAAGAGGTGCAACAACTCGCCGTTGTCCATCTCGAGCAACATGCCAGTGATCTTGCCGGCATAGTCGGGCTGGCGGGCAGCAATCTTGGGGTACAAGTGCTCACCAACCATCTGCTTCTGCTGATCGGGGTCGGCAGCAGCCAAGGCGGCCGCGGTCAACGTGTTGGCATCAGCAGCGGGAGCAGCAGCGGCAGCGGCAGAGGGGCCGTTAGCAGCGCGAGCTTGGCCAGTGTACTTGGTGTAACCACCACGGCCGGCACCGGGAGCACCGCGGGGGGCGCCAGTAGGTCCCTGCTGGGGAGCTCCCTGGGGACGACCCTGCTGACCGGCAGCACCGCCACGCTGGGACTGCGAGCGGGGACCCTGACCGCGGGGACGGCCCTGGCCCATGGGAGGGAAGCCCTGGCCCATGGGGTAGCCAGGCATGGGTGCACCAGGGTGCATCTGCTGGGGCTGGCCGGGGTTGACCCAGCGAGGACGGGGAACCATACCGGGCTGGCCGGGGTACACCATACCGCGACCCTGGGGAGGGAAGCCACCAGGTCCAGGGTAGAACATCTGAGGAGGGTACATGCCGCCGGGCATCTGGCCAGGCATCTGCTGCATGCGGATCTGCGAGCGCTGGGCCATCTGGGCCTCGAGCTGCGACTTGCGGACCTCCTTGCGCTGAGCAAGAGCAACATAGATGGGCTTGGAGCCGAGCATGCGGCCGTTCATCTCAGTGACAGCCTTGGTGGCCTCATCAGGCGAAGAGAAGCAAACGAAACCGAATCCCTTGGAAGCTCCCTTAGCCTCCTCACCCTCAGCAGCGGCCTTCTCGTCGCGCATGACCTTGGCCGAAGTAATGACACCGTAGACAGAGAACTCCTGGCGGAGCTTCTCATCATCGACCTCATCGTCCAAGTTCTTGACGTAGAGGTTGACACCCTGGTACTTGCTAAGCTTCTCCATCTTCTGCTGCTCGTACTGCTTCTTGAGCTCCTCCTCACGCTCGCCCTTCTTCTGGGCGCGAGTGACGAACAGCTTCTTCTCCTTGTACTCGGAATCGTGGAGCTCATCGACGGCGCGCTTGGCATCCTCGTGGTTCTCAAAGTTGATGAAGCCGAATCCCTTGGAGCGGCCGTTCTCATCGGTGGAGACGACGCAGGAAGTGACGGGTCCAAACTTGGTGAAGAGAGCCTCAACCTCCTCCTGGGTGACCTCGGGATCCAAGTTCTTGATGTAAACATTGGTGAAGTTAGCCTTCATCTCCTCGACCTTGGACTGACGCTCCTTCTTGGCGATGTGGTGGCCGACGTAGACCTTCTTGTCGTTCAACAACATTCCGTTGACATGCTTGATGGCGTTCTCAGCAGCCTCGTGAGTCTCGTAGTGAACGAAACCGTAGCCCTTGGACTGACCCTCCTCGGTGGCGACCTTGCAGGACAAGATGTTGCCGAAGGCGGAGAAGGTGTCGTGGAGAGCCTTGTTGTCGATGGAGGCATCCAAGTTCTTGATGAAGATGTTACCAGTTCCGGTCTTGCGGAGGGCAGGGTCACGCTGGGACCACATGATGCGGCAGGCACGGTTCTTGATCAAGGTGTAGTTCAAGGTCTCCAAAGCACGCTCACCTATTGATATCAAAAGATGGTCCGGTTAGTTGAAAGGCCAATACTTTGCTTATGTGAAATTGGACCAGCTATCCAGGGGTCAACGGATGATAATAACAGAGTCGCCGATAGTACTCCTCATGGCTTTCGTTTAAATATGCCGTCCTGAGTGTTATAGCAAAGCCGAAGGCAGGAGCATAGTTCCAGACTTTGTATAAGATCCTGTTGTTGCTGATGATGCAGTGAGTTGTCCCAGTTGACGGTTGCTTATCGAGGACTGTGGAAAACAATGACCCGCCAAAGCAGAACTGTTGATCTCCAGCGGTGATATTGTATTGGTTCCTGTTTTCCAGACTTGCCTCTTTTGTTTAAAAAAGATCTCATCCCGCAGTTAAAGAAAATTTTGAGTCCTGAAAGCGGGGCTGTGAAAAACAAAGGTCGCACTAAGATCCTGAGATGAGTGCGATCGCCTGTGCCTGTACTGATCAATCCCTCATCCTGTCTGTCTCTGTCAAGGCTTGATCTCTCTGCCTCGGTCATCAGTCTCCTGACTGATGCGGTCTTGATCACTTGCTGATCCTTTTTTTTCCTTTGTGTTCTCTGGCTCCTGAAGACGTCCCAAAAGAGGCCGATTTAGAACCAATAGTATCCCGAGTCCTTGGGTCCTGCCTCTGCTCTAGTACGGCACTCTAGTCAACTCGATAAATGTTCAAAAGGCAAACAAAATGCATGCCCAAAAAGATATGCAAGATGCATTTGAACATCATCCGATAACAACCACAACTGAAGAAACTCACCATCAGCAACGTTATGGAAGTTGACGTAGGCGTAGCCGAGGGAGCGGCGGGTGACGGCATCACGGCAGACACGGATAGAGGCGACAGGGCCGACCGAGTTGAACATCTCGAACAACATAGCCTCGTTGACGGAGGGGTCGAGCTCACCAATGTAGAGCGAGGCCGAGGCGGTGGGGGCAGCGGCAGGGACAGGGGCAAAGTGGGCAGCCTGGGCAGCCTGGGCCTGAGCGGCGGCAATCTGCTGCTGCTGCTCCAAGCTCAAGTGGTTGGCGGCAGCGGGGGCGACGGGGGCGGCAGCGGCGGCCTGGACGTCAGCGGTGGCAACGGGAGCGGACATATTGAAGGGTTTTTTGTTGAGTTTTTTTTAAAAAAGAGGGGGTTGTTGACCTGTGAGTTCAGTGAAGAATCCTAGGCGGTTTTTTTTTGTGTTTTTGAAGGAAGTTTTTTTTTTTTTTTAGTCTTTTTTTAATGCGCTGGGCAATGGCGAATCAAAAGAAGAAGTGAAGAAAAAAAAAAAAAAAAAAAGTTTTTTTTTGATGGGTGAGAGAGAAAGGAAGAAAGAAAGGAAGAGGTCGACCCATGGTCCTCAAGGCAAACCCACCTCAAGAGTGAAGCACCACCACTGGCCAGGAAAAAATCAGCACTGAAATCAAAATAAACAACCATTCTGCAGCACATGCGATCATTCTTTAGAAATTAATACCATGATGTCACCGCTCTTTCCAGAGGGCAGGGCAATGCAGCATATGCCAGGAGAAAGCTTTATCCTTATGCGCCTGATTAAACAAGACGCGTTCAGCTGGAATGCTAGGAATAACAACAAAAGAAGACAAAGAAAAACAAAGAGAAGGATAAAATGGATAAAATGGTGGTCATCCACCCACCCAACTCTTACACATATACAGAGAGAGAGAGAACACGAAAGGAAGGGCTCACCACATTACCAAGGCAGCATCGATAAATTTCCGGCGCTAGGGTCAATTACATTACTTCTCAATTGCAAATTGAACCCTAGCAAAGGGGAAAGACAAACAGTAGTGCAGTAGCGGTGGGTAAAGTCCTCTTATTCCTGTGTTGTAAACTCTATGACCTGTAGCTTCCGACGGCCGTTGTGTCTAGATTCTTTGATCCTTAGTCTTTATCTTATGCCCCTACAATTGAAGCGGATAAAGTCTAGCAAAAAGCACAACAACGTACTTATATAAAGCTCCTGTTCGCAAGGTTTTTTTCTTTTCACTTTGTCATCACAGTCCTCACCCACCCCTACCATACTCCCCCACAAAACTCCACCCTTCTACCCACCCTATCACCCACCCAGACAACCCTTTCACCCATTTACTTCTTCTCCAATGAAAGCCACTACTCTTGCAAGCAGCGTACTCGTCGCCGCGACCACCCTTTTCTCCTTCCTCTCCACCACGTCGGCCCACATAGCCATGTCCAACCCTCCCGGGCAGGCTGGTCCTTGGTCGAACGATCTCCGAAGCGATGTTCATGCCTGGATCGGCTACGACAAAAAGCCCTTCCCCTGCGGTAAGCATCTCCTCACTTTAGCTGAAGTATTCAAGGAAGAATTTTTTTTTTGAAACATCAGCTTTACTCACACTTTATTCGTTCCTCCCTTTCTATCTTCGCATTTTCTCTTTTCTTTTCTTTTCTTTTAAACTTCATCCTTCCTCTCCATCCAACTACATAACAAAGGCGGGTACAAGAAGGGTCCAGTATCAACCTACAAAGCTGGTGAAGTGATCCCAGTCCGCTTCTGGAATTTTGCAGTCAAGGACTACAAAAAGTTCCCCCCACCCAAGGGAATCAGCCAATCCCGCCACGGCGGCGGCGCCTGCGAGTTCTCACTCTCGTATGATGCCGGCAAGACCTGGCACGTCATTGGTCAATACACAAAGACCTGCCCCGACATCTATTATGAGTGGCCCGTCCTCATCCCCAAGAACGTCCCCTCTTGCACCGATCCCAACAAGTGTCTGTTTTCCTTCTCTTGGACCGCTTACTCGACTGAGCAGTTTTACCATCATTGTGCGAATGTGATTATTCATGGTGATGATAAGAAGGGAATCTTGCCCGAGCTGGAGATGACGGTTGTGGATGTTAAGCAGGAGGGGGGGAAGATGGATATTCATGCCGTTGGGGATGGCAAGTCGAGCAAGTCTGCGGGTCCTGATCGTAGAGAGAAGCAGTTGAACTTGGGCAGTTATTTTGCCTGTGGTGGACCTGCTGGTAAGCATGGCCTTGACCTCGGCCTCGCTCGTTCTTGAGCTGGTCATCATCTCTCTCATTCATACCACACCCCTTCGTTACTCCATTACCCTGATCTATGTAGGTCAAGCATACACTTTGTTAGCTTACCGCACTTGTAACACCACGAACAAAAAAAAGTTAAAAAAAAATAAAATAAAGGATCGCTGGTCGATTTTTCTATGAATGGTCATATCCGATTGAATAGTGATGGAGATTGATCGCAAAGCCCAGCACTTTTGTGCCTGGATTCCAGCAACATTCCCCCTTTGATTAAAAAAAACGCCTCGGGGCCCCTGGAATAAGTCAACTAGTAGTGAGACGGGGATTGATGAGACGGACGCGTAACACGTCCAGCAATGATGGTTTTATCTTTCGTTAATCTGCGTGAGCAATTGTATCTGCAAGGGCCTTGCTCACCAGGTCTGCAGAAGATTCTGGCTGGCTATGTGTTCATGGACTGTGGACTAAAGTCTTCAATTGATCAATTGTACTTGGACCCTCATTTACCCGCGTTCCTGCAGGAAAAGAACACGCCGGTTTGTGTGCTGCTTTTATTAACTCTGAACTTCCTCCCACGTTCAATTCTGTTTGCTGTTTGCCATGAGCAAAAACGAAGGAATTCATTCCATTGCAAACAGGCAGTGATGAATCTACAATGTTGTTTTTTTATTCAGTTAAGTGCTCTCTCTCTTTTTTTCACCTTTTACTTCTTGCCTCCGACGCCGTTGTAGGGGTAGAAACCCTGTCCAGACTTGCGTCCAAAGTTACCCTGGGCAACAAGGTCGTCCAACAACTTGACGGGAGCGACCAAGTTGTCGTCGATCTTGCCCTCCTTGCGCCAGCCATCGACAATGAACTTCATGGTATCCAGACCAACGAACTAAAAGGAAAGGGTAGCAAGACAAACGAGAGAGTGTGTTAGTTTGTTTGGTGGATAATCAGTGATTGTCAGCAACAAAATAATACTCCGAAAAGAGGGGAGTGAGCATCGGTTGAAAAAAGAACTTACGTCGGCGAGCTCAAAGGGACCCATGGGGAAACCAGCACCGAGCTTCATGGCGACATCGACGTCCTGGGGGGTAGCCTCGCCACGCTCAACAATGCGGAGTGACTCCATCATGTAGGGGACCAAGAGACGGTTGACGATAAATCTATATGAGCAGAAAGACGAAGTTAAGGGAAGAGACGGGGTGACGGGTAAAATGTTATTAGCAAGATCTTTATTTTTCACATGGGGAGTGATTTTTTGACTGACTAGTTCAGAGATCATTCAGGCACATCAGAACTGAAGGAAGTACACTCCCGGGATACACTTTTCCACACTTCCTTCACTGTCATCTTACTTGCATCCTTCCTTTTCTGTCTGTCGCTGTCTCTCCTGTCGTTCTTTCCCACACTGTCATCTTATATGCATTCTCTCTTTCCTTTTCTTCATGTCTTTCACTATTCTCTTCCTTCACTGCCATCTTGGTTACATCCTATTTCCTTTTCCTTCTTTCCCTGTCTCTTTGACTTGTTTCTCCTGTTGCAGTCCTGCAGTCCTGTACTCCTTTCCCTTTGTCAAAATAACATCTACAAATAAACAAAAAAAAAAAAAAAAAAAAAAAAGAGACTTACCCAGGGGTATCTTTGCAGGAGACGGGGGTCTTCTTCATGCGGGTGCAGACATCCATCAAAGAGTCGAAAGAATCCTGGCTGGTCTCATCGGTACGGATGACCTCGACCAACTTCATCTGGGGGACAGGGTTGAAGAAGTGGAGACCACCGAAACGATCTGTCCTCTTGGTGGCCTTGGCAATCTCACCGATGGGGAGGGACGAGGTGTTGGAGCAGAAGAGGGTGTGCTCGGGAGCAACCTTGTCAAGCATGGAAAACAACTGCTGCTTGGTCTTCAAGTTTTCAACGATAGCCTCGATGATCAGATCTGCATCCTTGGAGGCGGCCTCAGAGTCGGTACTGGTCTTGATCTGGGCCATGGTCTTGTCGATAAAGGCCTTTTGCTGAGCAGCATCCTCGGGGAACTGCTTCTTGGCGACACGCTTGAGAGAGGAGGTGATGATGTCCTGACCCTTCTTGAGGGCCTCAGAGTTGAGGTCCACCATGGTGACGTTGAAGGCGTTCTGGGCAGCAACCTGGACGATACCAGCGCCCATGAGACCGGAGCCAAAAACGGTGATGTTCTTGACGTTGTGGGGGGCATAGGCGGAGGAGGAGGTTGAGAATGCAGAGGTCATGGTCATGGAGGTCAAGGGACGCATCATGGCGGCGGGGTTGGCAGAAGCCACGCGACGGACAGCAGAAAGCATTGTTGTAGGAAGAGAAGGCGTGTGGAAGAGTGGAGTGGAGTAAAGAAAAGAAGAAAGAAGAAAAGGAGAAAAAAAAAAGTAAAAAGGAACAAAAAAAGGGAAGAAGTGGGCGTGGGGAACTCGAAGAAGTGCAGACGAGGAGCAGTGACAGAGAAGGGAAACAGGGAGGGACAGACAGAGACCGAGTCCGTGGTCATGGTCAACGGTGGACAACGCGACAGGACAGAACCTTGTTTCCCATGGAATCACGTGTAACAAGTGTGAGAGGGATGGAGAAGTTAGGGATCTTTAATTGACGACTTCTTTAACTGAACATCCCTACATCTTTCTCTCTCTCTCTCTCTATTTGCATCACCTTTAATTGCATGACCTTATTTTTTTTCTTGTCTGTGCCAGTGTGAGTCGGGATGGCGCAAGACCCTTGAACAAGGCGCCCTTCCAACTTTACGTCTGTCTTTTTTTTTAAAAATCCTGCTTCTTTCTTTTTCTTTTGTTCTTCTTTCCACCAGCCCTTTTGCATTCCTCATCCCTTTTCCTTCTCTTCCCCTACTCTCTTCATCCCCCAGCAAACCTTCCGCCACCATTAACGTTCAGAATTTTGCCAGACGTGCATCCGCTTCCTTCTCACGTCGACAAACAAGAGGAATGAGCAGCAGCTACTCCAGTATCAATGGGGAAGACCAAGCCGAGGACCAGCTCACCCAACCAGTTCACTCTCACTCAGACCCTACCCACCACCCTACATCATACGGGAGCGACTACCACGCCGCCCGAACCCTCAGCATCGACCGCGACGACTCTGGCCCAGCAGCGACCGCCATCGCGTTCAGCGACGATACCAACAGATCACCACCGTCATATGCAATGGATTCACCCACGTCTCCCTCTCGCGTTGGCGGCAAGCAGGCTTTGAATAGATTCAGGGTCATCGCCCACCAGGCTGTTGCAGCAAGGCGTCTCTCCTGTAAGTCTCTGACTTCATACCATGCCTCCTTTTTTTGTTGTCGTCAGTTTGAGCGCATCTTTCCATTTTTTTATTTTTTTTAGCATGTCCTGCATCAGTGGTTGTACAGCCTCTAATTCCTATTGTTACTGCTCCTCTCAATAATTGATTGATGACACAGCCTTTGCGTTGCGAGGACAAGGTGTCGATGTGTCCGACATGGACAGTGTCTTCAGCTGTATCGAGGTGAGTGAGTAGTGTTCAGTCAAGGTGCGGTTGCTAGACATGAAAGTAGGTAAGAAGGTAAGGAGTGGACTGAGGGCGACCGATTATAATCTCCTAACGCCGCCGTTTGTCCTTGTGCCACCGCCGCCCGCGGGGAAATTTGATTTTAATGCGCCAAATAGGGAACTGTTGACGCCACTGTGATGGACATGAACCAGACGCAATACACAAAACAACAAGGAATGACGAACAGCGAGTTTTTAGCTTGGCTGCAGCAACCAGTAAGAAAATCTATCATGCCTTTGTTTATGTGCTCTTCTCTTTCGGATATCGAGCACAAAAGAATGACATTTAACATTCCACGTTGCCTATTCATTTACTTGTGCACAGAGACCTGAATGGTCGACAGTTCGGTGGATTAACATCAACGGAATGAGCTGGGATGTGATCAAGGCCATTGCCATTAAATACGGTATGTGAACGTAGCTCTATCGGTGTGTTTAAAGAATCTAGATCGCGCATTTGCAATGAAACAGCAGCAAGGAAACAAAGGGGCGACACTCACTCTTCTCTTGTGAAATTTCCCTGTTGACTTGTCACACAGATCTACACCATCTTGCCGTCGAGGATCTCTTACATGTTCCTCAACGAACAAAGGTCGATATCTACCCAAATCACACATACATCGCCTGCACCCTCCTCACTCTAATGGAAACCACAGAGGACGGAGAACTCAAACAGGTGGACCCATTTAAGAGTCCAGTCGGAATCGACCCAGAGTTGCTCTGCCACCGAATGCCTCTCGAGCAGATTGACCATTTTAGATACCAGTATCCCATTGGCGAACATGATCCAAGCACACTCAAGGCACATATGGAACAAGTCACCATGTTCCTGCTTCCCGACGGGACATTCATTACTCTCTTCCAGGTCTCTGGTGCATCGGTCGTGAACCCTATTGTGGAGCGACTGACACACGATTTCTCGATTGTTCGCAAGCATGGCGATGCTAGTTTCCTGTTGCAGTCGGTTATGGACGGGATTGTGGATCATGCGATTCCGATCACAGACGCGTTCAGACAAGAGATCAATGAACTAGAGACACACGTTTTAGCGCTGCCAAGGATGAAGTTTACCAAGGAGTTGCACCAGATGACGGCTCAGTTGTCAATGTTGAAACGAACCCTGGCACCAACACAGGCACTGGTTCATGCTTTGCGTCGTGGAAAAGATGCGCGTACCCCCTTGACTGATATCTCGAGGACGTATATGGGCGATGTTATGGACCATTGTAACACGATGGTGGAGGACATTGATTCGATGTTGGCCCTGTGCGAAAAGTTGATTGACATGGTAACTACGTGATCACTGTGGAACTCTGAACAGGTTTAAGGTGAGGTATGAAGGACATTCTAGATCAAATATTAACTTGTTTGGACTCACCCCATGGATAGATCTTTAACATTATTGCGTATGACACCAATGAGTCGATGAGAAGGCTTGCGCTTGTGTCAATCATTTTCCTCCCCATAACTTTCGTCGCTGGAGGTAATGCATCATCTTTTTGCCTGTGCAAAATCAACATGCTTCTCATTCCAACAGCCTACTGACTTTTGTTCTTGTTGCTACTTGGAACGAAAAGTTTACGGAACGAACTTTGAAGATTTTCCCGAGTTGAAGCACAACATCGGTTACTTTTGGATCATTTGTGGAGTTCTCACGGCTGTTGTTGTAAGTCTCTCTTACCAGCATCGTCTATTCGTCGAGCCATCTTTGAGCGTGATAAAAAAATGTCCACTGACTTTCTTTTTTTTTCTTCGTTCTCCCGTTGATGTCCATCGTAGGTGTTTATGTTTATTCTGGAGTGGCTCACAAACAAGTACAAGGCAGCAAAAGTAGAGAAGCGACTGAAGCGGAGACATACCATCGACATTTCCCACAAGAACCAGTGACCCAACCAGCAAAAGATGGATTGGTGCACAATGATAGTTTTTTTTGTGTACCAATGAAATATTTATTTCTAAATATCCGCCTCGTGTGTGGTGCACAATGATAGTAATGATAAAAAGAAGAAAAAAAAATCGCCGATTCCACGTGATTCTTTATGACACGATAATGATGATCGCGTCTGGACATGATAAGTTGTCTAGGAGAACCGTCGCTGTTTTGTTTTTCGTCATTTTTCTTTCTTCTTTCTTCTTTGCCTTCAGCCCACTACTCAGCGGCACCTTTCGTCTTCTTTCACAAACAAACACACACCAACCTTTTCAAAACTACTGATTAAGATTCACCATGGCGACCATGATGGACCGTTACAAGGTATATAGATGAAAATTGTTTTCACAAACAAAACAAAACATGTTGTCAGCCGTTACATATGCAGAGAATACCGGTGCTCTCCTTTTCCATGTCGCTATATTGAAAGAACAATAACGGAGCCTCTTATCCTATCGATGATCTTTGTTGTTTATTTTCTTGTATAGGCCTTGCCTCAAAAGACCAAGAACTACATGCAGCTCGGTATGTGATCATCCCCGTAAAACCCCTCTACCCAATCCTTGTGTTGCTTCGCCTCATAAAACGAACTCTGTCGAGCTCCGCGCTGGACCCAAGCTGAAGTGTACCTGTATTTTATTTATTTTTTTCCTTTTGCTCATTTTGTTCGTTTCATCTTGGTACTTTTATGCCCTTTGTCCTCGGAAATAGGCGCGCTGGTGGCCGTGTTGGGCGGGTTCTACTACCGCGACGCGATCAGAGACAAGATGTACCCGGCCGAGCGAACGGCAGTGGATACTGCCAACAGCGCCAAGAAAAAGGCCGAGAAATTTGCTCACAACCACGACGTCTCGCAGGCTGCCAAGTAGAGCAACCACTTTTCATTTCCTAGAGCCCCGATGGCCCCTTCCTCCATGTGGTTCTCTAGGTCAAAGGACACTTTCTTTCTTTCCTTCTCATCGACTCAGGTCTACGCTTTTTTTTTTCTAAGATTCTGAACTGCCAAGGCACTCTTGCCCGTTGCTTTCTCTTCGTCTCCCCTTCGTCCATCTCTTCATTGTAAATAGCTAGTTTTCCCCTTTCGCACACAATACATCATCACAGTCAACCATTAACAATCACCAATCACCATTCATGGAAGGAAAAAGAAGTTGTCGTCATGACCAATCCATCCGAGATTGTTTACTAAAAAGGCAAAGTGGTGGTGTGCTATGACCTAGATATGTGTGTGTGTGTGTGTGTTTCCTGTAAGAACGATGCGGGCACGCTGTCGGATGCTGAACGTTGAGTAAAGGTGCTTGCTTCTGTGGACAAGGGTTCAAAAGTAAATTTTTACAGAAGAGGCTCATAAATCTGCGTCGAACGATGGAAGAAAAACAAACAATGCAAATGCAACGCTGTAATGAGAACTGTTATCGAGGACAGGACACTAGACCCCTTCTGACAACGACAATGAGGTTTAAGTTTTTCTTTCTGTTCCTGGAAAAAGAAGACCATGCTTGAGGTTTAAGAAGCTATGTGTATGTATGTACTTATGTGGGTAAGCCTGCAGGTCGGATGCAGTTAACAACAGGAGAAAAAAGTGTTGCAGGCAAGATAATCGACAACAGGTTGGAGCATGCAAAGAGATGTCCGATGATAAACGATCATGTCATCCAGCCATCACTTTTTTTTTTCTTTTTCTTCTTACCCTTGTTCATTTTTTCATTTACGCTTTGTTAGTTGATTTTCACAAGCAGTTACTAGCATGGGCTATCGTTTTCTGCTTCCTCTGGGTCCTTGTGCTTTGGTTCCTGAAAAATTAACTTTTTTTTTAAAAGACAGTTCTTCCTTCTCGTTGCTTTGTCTTCATGCTTCATCTTTTCTTCCTTCTCTTTTTCATCTCTCTCTCACGCTTCCCTTACCCTTTTCTTTTTTTTTTTTTTTTTTCTTTTTTCTTTTCTTCATTCCAGTCTTCATTCTTTGCATTGCACTCATCTCTCCCAAACTCTCGCTCACCTTGTTCCACATTGTCATAACAAACAGAACCTTAAATAAAGGTACCCCATTCACTCTCGCTTACACATACACATTCAAAGAGATATGGGTAAATCTCGAAAGGACGAACGGTCTTGCTTCCGTCGCTACCGGTGCATCATCTTCCTGCTCATCTTCCTCGTCATCGCTGCAGCTGTAGCCATACCGCTCGTCCTCCTTAAGCCATGGGTTAAGGGCAACAAGAATAGCGGTCTCTCAGGTTCAGGTCGCGCCAAACCGGACTTGATCGTGCCAGGCACAACCATCACCCCTTCGACCGACAACTCTGCCCGACCCAACAGCTACACTCCTTCCCTCAACCAACCCTTCGACTATGCCAATGGAACTATCAAGATGCGCGGTGTCAACCTCGGAGGATGGCTTGTCCTCGAACCCTTCATCACTCCTTCGCTCTTCGACCCTTATATCAAGAACGGTGTCGTCGACGAGTGGACGCTCTGCGAGCATCTCGGCCCTGATGCAGCCAGGAAACTCCTTGAGGATCATTACGCCTCCTGGGTGACCGAAGATACCTTTGTGCAGATCAAGAAACTCGGTCTCAATCACGTCCGTGTCCCCATTGGATTCTGGGCTATGGGCAACTTGGTCCAGGGCGAGCCCTATGTCGCCAATGTCTCCTGGAACTACCTCCTCCGGGCGATTGAATGGGCGCGCAAGCACGGAATCCGCGTCATGGTCGAGTTGCATGGAGCGCCTGGGTCCCAAAACGGATGGAACCATTCGGGCCGTGTGGGACAGATTCGATGGGTCAATGGCACCGACGGCGCATTGAACGCACAAAGAACACTGCGATATCTCCAGCAGATGGCAACCTTCTTTTCAGCCCCTGCCTACATTCACGTGAGCCCTGTCATGGGCATACTCAATGAGCCTGCAGGGTTTCTGATTGGTGGCGATGCGGTCGTGAATTGGTACAAGCAGGCAGTAGTGGCTATTCGACAGGCTACTGGCCCTGGAAAAGGACCCTGGGCTGTCCTCCACGACGGGTTCTTGAACGTTGATGCCTTTGACGGCTTCAAGGCACAAACTGACCGCCTCATGTTTGGTATATCCTTTTTTCCGCTAATTTTTATTCTGTTCCAATGGTCGTGCTGTATTGAAATAATCAACTAATATCAGCAACAATGATTTTTCCTATGACATCTAGATTCTCACCTGTACATCATGTTCACCGAGGGGTTAATAAGTTTAAACCAGACTGCCCAGCTCAAGTTTGCCTGCCAGTCATGGGGCACGCTAGCAACAACAAGCACCAAGACCTTTGGTCCAACAATGGTCGGGGAATTTTCTGTTGCCGTCAACGATTGCGCGACCCACTTGAACGGTATTAACGTTGGCTCTCGCTGGGACGGGACCTTTGGCGACAGCACCTACAGACACTCTCCTGACAGCACGTGTGCCGGCAAGAACGACGCGTCGACTTACTCCGCCGAGTACAAGAACTTCTTGAAGCAGTTCTTCCTGGCGCAGATTGAGGCCTTTGAACAAGGAGCAGGATGGTTCTATTGGAACTTCAAGACTGAGACCAACCCGCTCTGGTCGTATTTTGATGGTGTCGAGGGTGGATGGCTGCCAGAGAATGCCAACAACCGTGGTCCTGGATATTGTACGTCTATGGGCTACCCCGTCAACTTGCCCTCAGTTGATGAGTCTGGTTAGGAGAAGAGTTCTCCTTGACCAGCCACTTTCTCTTTTCTATGCTATTTTTTTTCTTGCGTTCATTTGTATTATTCTCTACTCTTAATACATCATATCAGGTAATAAACCCTAGGTAGGACCCTTCTGCTCATCTCTAATCTATTATTATAAACGTACGCTACCATGCATTGATGAACAAAAAAAGCTGCATCTGCTGACACTGGGCATGGCATTGATTGAAAACAACAGGCTTAATTCTTTGTCATTTTGATGGCAGAAAAACAACATGCAAGAAAATTGCAAGAAAACATGTATTGTATATAGTGAGGTTGAGCTCGTACTGCCATCGACTGGAGGCACGTTTCTTTTCTCCCCCCAATACTCGTTTTTTTTTTTTATGTTTTGATCTTCTGGTACTTTCATCGATCGGGATCCTTCTTTCTCCATCACCAGTAATAAGAAAAAATGTTCCTTTTTGGAATTCTCTTGTACTTCATTTTTTGTTGTTTATGTAAAACAAAAAAAAAAAAAAGTACCGAGGAATGGTATGTGTGCATGCAGACATGCATCCATGGTGCGTCGGTCGACGGTCGATTATTTTTTGTCCCTGAAAGGAAAAAAAAAAAAGATGAGCGCGAAATTGGACTACATGCATGCCATTCATTGGTAATTCTTTATGTAAAAAGGCCAGTTTTTTTAAGTCCAGTCCTCTCTGGCAAAAAGTTCCTGTGCCGGGACAATGTACCGAAACTTGCTCTTTGTTATTACGCCACCCCACCTGTGCTGCGGAACCTGTTCATCGATTTTCTTTTGTTGTTCTCTGTTTAATCTTCATCATAACATATCCCCATCGCTCAACTTGATATGATTGCAAGAACAGAACTAGAGAGAATGACAGAGAGAGAGAGAGAGAGAGAATAATAACAGTGAGCAATGGTGATACTCGACTGAAAGCAGAGTAAACAAGCTTGCCGATGGAGTAGAAAATTGTTTTCATTGTTCATGCTAATGGTGTATTGGGTGCTTTCTTAGATGGTGCTCATTATCTAACCTTCGATTTGGAGACAATTGTTTTCTCTCTCTTCTCTCTCGTAAACTAAACCCTGTTCACCTGTCCCTGATTGCAGACCGCCTCCTCCTTCCCGCCGTGTCATTGATATCTTGCTGACAGGGACGCTCTTCTCCTCTTCCTCCTCCTTCTTCTTCCCTCTGTTCATTTTTAGTTTATTTTTTCTACTTTTTCAAAAATTAAACCATTGACATATTTCTTGTTTTCTTGGGTGTGCTCTCAGAACATACACATATCGCCTAAAGAGAAAAAGTCTCTCTTTCCGGGCCAGGTTCAGGAAAATAGGAGGAAATAGGTCTCTGTACGACCTGAAATCGTTGAATCGCACGCCGGGCCTTATGTTGTTTCTGGGACTTTGCCGTTCGTTATCGTGCATGATCTAAACCCAAGGGCTCACATTTTGATTGCTAAAGAACGCCGTCCGTGGGGTACGTTTTGTTGACAAACAATGGCAAAGAAGAGAAAGAGAAGAAGTCGAAAGAGAGAAAGAGGGATCGATGGTTACGTGGTAACGATGATGGCAAGAAGGGTTCTTTGTTGTTTGTTGTAATTGCTTTCTCATTCACCTTATTCTTTCTTTCTGTCTTTTTGGGTATGTAAGTGGGCAATTAACCGGTATGGAAAGTATATATACCCAAGGTGAGCTCTTGAAAAAACTCACTCTTCGTCACTCCCTCCAACCTACTTCTCAGTCTCCTCTTCCTCCACTCCTTATTCGTCTCCCCTCCTTCTTTCCTTCCTCCCGACTCGCTCTCTTCCTTCTTCACACTCAGACAAAAATGGCGAAAGGAACCACCAGATCCATTCGCTGGTCGTCGTCGTCGCTCGCACTGCTCGCAATCGCCGCCGTGGCCCTCCTCCGCACTACCGCAACCGCAGCACCCACCGTCCAGACCCAGCCCCTTTACGGACTCGTCGAGCGTCTTCTCCCCAAGGCCTACCACTCTGCCTTTGATTTCCAGATCGTCTCCGAGTCCGCAATTCCCCCTTCCTCACCTAAGAACAAGTACGATGTCTACCGTGTCTCCAATATTGCCGCTGCTGGTGTCAACGCAACTGGACGCGGTGGTCAACCCACCGTCTTGATCGAGGGTACCACTGTTTCGGCCTTAGGTGTCGGACTCAAGTACTACCTTGAGCAGGCTGCTCAGGTCGAGTTAACCTGGAGTGGTAACCGGTTCAATGAGTTGCCTGCTCAACCCCCCCGTGTGCCTGATCTGGAGTTGGACTCGGGTAATGTTGTGACGACTGGTCATGTCCATGGAAGCTTTGTTCCTTGGAGATATTATACCAATGTGGTCACCTTTGGATACCAGTTTGCCTTCTGGGACTGGAACCGTTGGGAGCGTGAGCTCGGTAAGTTACATATCAATTTTTTTAAGTGAGTACATGGGTGCATGCTTTGTTGTAGTTTGGTTATGCGGGTTTCGCACAGGGACACAACACTAACCTAAATTTTAACCTCTTTTTCTTTCCCTTTGGGGTTGGAATTAAGATTGGATGGTGTTGAACGGTATTAACCAGCTGCCCGCCATGGTCGGCCAAGAATACGTCCTCCGTGAGTTCTTCCGCAGTCTGGGCGTCAAGGACACTGACTTTGCCAGCTTCTTCTCTGGACCCACCTACCAGCCCTGGAGCCGCATGGGCAACATGCAAGGATCCTGGACCTACAAGCTCACCGGTGCCGGTACAGAAGCCGACGAATTGGCCTACAAAAACCGTTGGATTGATTCTCAATGGGCACTTCAACAAAAGATTCTTGCACGTCTGGATGGATTCAACATCACCTCTGTCCTTCCTGCCTTCCAGGGCTTTGTCCCTCGTGCCCTGAAGAACCTCTACCCTCAGGCTGATATCCGTAACTCGTCGACTTGGTCTGGGTTCCCGATCCAGTACACCAACGTCACTTACATCGAGCCCACCGATCCCCTGTTCGCCAAGCTGTCGATTGACTATCTTAAGCTCCAGGACAAGTTGAACAATGGTCATCGCTCGCACCATTACCTCTTGGATCTCTACAACGAGTTGATTCCCTCCTGTTTAACCGAGGCTTGTCTCAAGGCCATCTCTACCGCGGTCTCCAAGACTTTGCAAACGGCCGACAAGGATGCGGTCTGGGTAATGCAGGGTTGGTTCCTTACTGCCGCTGCTTGGAACCCTTCCAGGGGCAAGGCTTACCTTCAGGGTATCCAGGAGGCTGGTGGCAAATCCTTTGTCTACGACTTGGCTTCGGATTCTCTCCCTGTTTGGGATTCCTTTGATGGTTTCTTTGGCAGTGACTTTGGCTGGAGCGTGTAAGTCTCTCTCCTTCCCTCACTCGTTCTGAGTATTCTGGTTGAAATATGTGCTATGTTTGTGTGCCCTTGGTTAACACATTTTTTTCTTCTATCTTTCTAGTATCAACAACTATGGTGCCTCGCAGGGCCTTTTCGGCAAACTCTCTGAGATCACTGTCCGCCCTTACACAGCCTTTTCCCAGTACCCTAACACCCTCCGCGGCATTGGTGTCACCGCTGAAGGTGTCAACAACAACGAATTCATCTACGGCCTCACCTTCACCTTCCCCTGGGCCAACCCCGACCAACCTGCTCTCAATGTCCCCAAACGCCTCGAACAATTCATCCAACGTCGTTATGGCCCCTCCCGTGCCAACCCTCAAGTTCAACAAGCATGGAAGCTCCTCTCGGAAACCGTCTGGGACTCTCGTACCGGAAAACCCACAGGCTCGAAGTCCTACATCGAGAAGCCGCCAGCTTTGAACATGACTGACCCTAATTGGTTGGGAACTATCTTCTGGTACAATAAGACCACTGTCGTCCATGCTTGGGATCTGTTGGTCCAGAGCGGTATTGCGGAACGTAACGCTGCTCATGGTCGTCCCTTGCCAAAGTCCTACGTCTTTGATCTGGTCGACACGACCCGTGAGATCCTCTTGGCTACCGTCTTCCCCTCAATCCACGGCTCATTAATCGCAGCTTACAACCGCCAGGACGTTGCCCAGATCCGCGCCGCCGGCCGTCAACTCCTCGAAGTCGCCAATGACGCCGATCGTCTCCTCTCCTCCCACCCTCTGTTCTCCTTCGGTTCTTGGGTCAAGGAAGCTCGCGACTCTGCCAACCTCCCCCTCCCGGCCGGCACCACCCCCGCGCCATCCTTCAACCGCAGCCGTTTCCAACAGTTCCTGGAATCCAACGCCCGCAACCTGGTCACCTGGTGGGGCCCCGAGTCCGCAGGACTCGCAGATTACGGTTCCAAGCAGTGGGGTGGTCTCATCTCCTCTTACTATGTTCCTCGCTGGCGCTTGTTCATTGCCCAACTCGAATTGGCCGCTCAACAGAAGCGTGACTTTGACCCCGCTGCCTTTGCGGCTTTGGTCTCGAAGCATGAGACAGCTTGGCAGGCTCAAAGGTGGGGGGATAGGAATAACGAGAGCTGGGCTTCGAACGGATATGACTCTATTGATCTCGTCCGCCAGTTGTGGGTCAAGTACGCTGCCTTGGCTGCCAAGATCGCCGCCACCGAGGATTAAAAAAGTAGATGTTCGTCCTTGTCGATGCGGCTGAAGTGTGGAAAAAAAAAAACATGAGCATAGATATATACCTGCTTTTGAGCAAATAAACAAACAAAAAAAAAAAAAAAAGAGAACAAAACAAAAGAGACAAAGTTGCCTTCGCATGCATGTTTATTTTTCACCAATTATTATCTACTGTTCAGAGTACCACTTCTTCCTCTGCCGCTCCTGATATGCCGCGACAACACGTTGATTCACACCAGGATCCTTATTGAAAACACCCAAGATAAAGAACAACCTCGGCCAATTTTCCCACATCCAATCGAGCTCTTCCTCATCCAGCAACTGCTTCGTTCCCGCAAAGTTAACCGTCTCCAACCTTGTCAACGGCGCCAAATCCTCCAACCTCCCGCCCTTTGTCCGCAAATTCAAATTGACCCCCTGAACGAACGGTGGCTCCCCCGTCGCATTGATCATAAGCAACTTTTCCAACTGCGTCAATCGCGCCAATTGGCGGAAGGTATGTTCCTGTTCAAGGTCGTATTGCTTCTGCATCGCCGCTTGGGACTCGGGACTGGTATCTTTCAAATGAATATTCTTGCCTCCAAGCGCAAAGTTGAGCGCCAACGACTTGAGACCCAGACAGACCCAATCGTCGCCTAGAAGTATCCCCGTTCCGGATCCCATAAACGCCGAGACGCTCATATCGTACTCATAATCGGGCGACGTGAAATCGACCTCATTGCTGTCCTTTGACCCCTCCTTCGTTGGAGCACCATACCGGACCAACTCTGTGCCAAACAGAACATTCGCACTAAATAACTCCAGTCCCGGACAACTCGTCAACAGCATCTGGATCTGCTTGCTCTGAACCTGCACACATATCAGACTCAGACTTCTCAAGGTCATAGTATGTCGGATCATCAACACCTGGAACGACTTGGGTCCGAAATCCGTCCAGTTAAGGTTAACATCCCGCGCATCCGTCATTCTGTCCAACAGATCCTCGATATGCGTATCGGTCAGGTCCTGTAGTTGGATGTCGAGGTCCCGGAGGAAAGGAAAGGGTTTGAGGCGCGGAAAGGCTAGCTCGATGTCTTGGGAAGGGAACGGCTTGGTACCAAGGGCCCATTGCCAAGAGCGGAGGAGTGGCGCCTGGGCGATGATTCGGAACCCGTCGCTGATGCCGTTCATTTGTAGGATCTGTAACCGCGAGAACAACGCCTTGTCTTTGTCCCTGTCCTTGTTGTTGATGTTACTGTTGCCACTGGCGGCCTTAGGCGGGGTCGAAGACTCATTCAACGAGAGCGAAGACTCCATCAAGGTCGAAATTGTACTAGGCGGAGAAGGAGGAGCTAGCAGTTTCGACCGTAACTCCCCTGTTGAGTGCAATAGCCAGTCTTGGTCCGATAACGTGCGCTTTATTGGTGGATAAAATGCCTCGCCGTCCGGTAGTTCGAGTCGTAAGAGATGGAGGGTCTCGGTCTTGGAGCAGGCTTCCCAGAAGGCAGACACGTCATTTGGGTGGATCGTACAGCTTGTCAATTGCATTGAGCTGAGCTTGGGACTTGCTGCAAGAGCCTTCCAGAACTTGGTCGATGAGATACAGGGTTGGTCCAGGAGGAGAATATGCACTAGCCCTGGGTTTCGGAGGATCAAATCGGCTACCGTCGACGAGAACTCTGCTGCCACAGCCTCCTTGCTAATCTGACAACTGCTGCTGACGCTGCTGTTCATGCTTCCAAAGCCTCTCCTGAACGAAGTATTACCATTATAACTCATCGTCCAGTTGCCGTCCAGGGTCAAGGTATGCAAATTCCTGCAGGGCACGGCATAATAATCCAACGAATCGGTAAACCCGGAGATACGAAGTGCCTGGATCAAATGCGCGTATTTCTCAATCGTCGCCAGGTCCGGGTTCTTTTCCGAGGTTGCAATGACAGAGGCCGACCGGTAGAGGAAAGGCAAAAAGGTTGCGTGCCATTCCTTACAGACTAGCAATGCTGAACCGAGTTGACGTGTGTCGAGGAACTGGGCTAGGTGGTCCCGAATCTCAGGGATGTCAAAGGCGAACATCATGGAACAGGAGGAAAAGGAGAATGAGTGTAGAGTTTTTTGTGGGAGGTGGAATGAAAAGGAAAAGAAGAGTGAGAGCAAAGTGAGAGGAAACGAAAGAGAAAGGCAGGTGGGTGGCGTTCTTCTCTCTTTAACCCCCTTTTGTAAACAGGGGCAGTGCTCCAAAAGGGTAGGTCTGGAATAAGTCTGTGCGCTCTGACTTAAAATGCCATCGACATTTTCGACTCTTACCCTGACAGTGTCGCTTGTTGGCTGTAGCAGAGCCTCGGCTTGAAATACGCCTCCAGAACAGCCCTTCTCTTCACCCAAACACTTAAACCGTCATCTCCTGCATGCCCCCTCCAGCATACCAATTATTATTACATCTGTGCTCCTCCTCCCCCTCCTCACTGATCACGGACAAGAAAATCCCTAAATGCTAATGGTTTTTTTTTTTTTACTTGTAAGGATATCTAGAGAAAATTATGCCTTTCGCCTCTTGGTGCCCGAGCTCCTCAACCCACTCAAAGCAGCACTAATATCAGACTGTGATACTACAGGCTGGACAGGGGCAGGTGCCGTCGTCAAGGCTGCAAGACGCGCCTCAAGTTCCCGATACTTTTGCTCCAATTCCTGATACGCCTCTGTTGAAGCCATCGAAGAAGATACTGGTAATGATGCAGATCCAGCAGCGACAGAACCAGAGCGTGCACCCACAAATGCGCGTCGAGCCATCTCGAGTAACTGCTCTTCCTGTGATTTAGACGCCAGCAAGGCTGTGGCCGATAATGAAGATGAATAAGTCGAAGAGACTGTTAAAGGGATCATGATCAGAGGGTCATCAGCAATTGTGTTGCTGCCGTTGATTTCGGGTCCGCCTTCGCCAATTCGTGCCTGTGGGATACGCTTGAACGGTGTGATCGAGTGAACCTTGGGCTTGTCTGCCAAAGTTGTGTTGGAGTAGAGGTCGGCAGGCTGGAACAACGTGTGGATCGACGAGATTGCACCTAAGAGAAGTCATTGAGCGAGATCACCATTAGCTTCGAGTTGAATGAGATTTAAAAGTCGCATGTTGCTATTACAACACGGATGTCAGAGGGGTAGCCCTTACCCTTGTGTTGCTTGATCTCGCGGACCATTTGTCTACTGGCAACATCCCAGACCATCAAGTGGCCCTTATTATCTCCACTGACCAATGCCGAACCATCAAAGTTGAGAGCCATCCTCTGAATGGGGTGATGATGCCCCCTGAAAACCAAATCGCCACCGCTTCCATGTCTCTTAGCACCCCCCAACCCAATCTGCTCCAGACCGGAATCGCCATCAACAGCCTCCATAGTGGTGTATCCTTGCTGAGTATGCTTGGCCTTGTACAACAAAGCCTGGTAAACCAAGTAATCCGCCTCATTCGCTGTAGACGATGTCGAAGCCGGTGTACCAGAAGCAGCCAAAAAGTACCGCTCAGAAGGGTCCAGGACCAACGCTGTAATCTTTGTTGGAAACAAAAAGGTCGTCAAGAGCGATCCTGTCGAGAGATCCCAGAGTTTGCAGGTATGATCCATAGATGAAGTGACGACGCGACTGCCATGGAACCGTCCAACGCCGCATTGGACATCTGTAATGGGGAGGGTGTGGTCGGTCCATGAGTAATGTGGGGCGGGTGACTCGGTCTGCCCGTCGTCCAGGAGTGCATTGAGCATCCAGACGTGAACAGAGGCATCCTCGCTTCCTGAGAACATCACAGTGTCGTCTGCTGAGAATCGAAGGACTGTAATCTTTTTGTAGTGAGCGTCAAATGTACGGTGGAGGATTCCTGTCGCGATCTATTCAAAGTGGTAGCAAAAGAGTGAATGTAAGTATGTGATGTTCCTCTGTAAAAGACATGCGCGTTATAGCTGTAGATAACATCTTAGTTGCTATGTATCGACCAAAAAACATACCTCCCAGATATGGATCCTGCCACTCTCAGTGCCTCCTGCGCAATAGATTCCCCTATTCGATGTCGCCAAGCAGACGATCTTGTCAGGGAGAGGGAACTTCAAAAACACTTGATCCTAAATAAGGCATCGCGTAGATAGTAACAAATGTTAGTGTCAGCCAAAAGGGACCACACAGCTCAATACTAGCATATTTTAAATCCTATCCTATGAGCCACAATACCTTCTGGAAGTTGTAGACGTGCATCATGCCCTTTTCTGCCTGTGAACTGAGGAAGATACTGCCAAGGTTGCGGGGGTTGTTGACGAGGGCAAGAGACTGCAAGGGTGTGACGTTCTGCTTGAATGAGCCGAGCATGGACCCAGTGTGGAGGTTCCAGAGGTATGTGGTGCCATCAGCGGCATCCGATGACGATGTCAATGCCAACTCGACAAACATGATGTGTATGAAAGTAGAGGTGAAAGAAGAATGGGTTGTTTCTAAACCTTCAGCAACAGCAAAAGCGGTATCCTTTTTTTCTTTTTTTTTACAGGCAAAATAACAACAGTGACTGCTTAATGAAATTAACAGAGATGTATGTATTGAAAAATGAAATGATTGAAACACGAACTATTTCCTTGGGCGACCACGTCCAGCTGTGGTCTTACCCTTGGCTGGGACGGCCTTCTTTCCTTTGCCTCCAGCAGGCTCCTCAGCCTTGCGCTTGTTGGCATTGGGTGTCATGGTAAAGAAGCCGTCCAAGCGTCCTTGTGTTGCAGTCTTCAAGTTCTTTTCTAATCTTTCGCATCCCTTGCGGACACGCTCCTCGCTGAATCCCTTGTCCCTGACCAAGAACTCGACCAAGCCCTCGACATCAGGGGACTCCCATTTGATCTATTGTTAAGCAAATGCACATATTTTAAGTATAAAAATCGTTCTCAGTGCGTTGAAAGTTCAGGCGAGTAGTAGTCCAGAGTTATCGATGAGTTACCTCAATGGTAGCAGGGTCGGTGACGAGAGGATTGCGGAACAATTCACGCGCATCCTTGTAGGGCCAGTGATCAGGGATGGGATAGCGTTTTGTGTCGAGGTTCTCCAAGATGGTCTCAATATTTTTGTGCTCCTTGATCAACGCGATAGCCCGAGTAGGTCCAATGTTCTTGATCGAGTCACAGTAATCGCATCCCAAAAGAATACACAAGTCAATGAACTAGTGTAAGGTTGAAAGTTGAATGAGTATGTAAGCAAAGTAAGCGCAGCTACCAGCAACTTCCTTGATAGCAGAAATAATGCGCTGGGCGAGACAAACCTCGTCCATGCTGAAACCAAGTCCGTCCAAGCTCTTCCTCAACGAAATCTCACTGATGGGCATCTTCTTGGCTTCACTAAAGGTCAAATGGCGTAGCAAGATAGGTGATCCAAAAGTAAGAGTATCCATATCCTCGGATCCTGCAGCATACACCTTTCCTGCCTTAGCCAGCGCCGCGCACTGTGCCTCAGCCTCACATGGTGCCTGTGTTCAGAATGCAATGTAGGCGAACATTAGTACTCTGTGAGGTCCTGGTGGAAAACAGCTCAATGCAATTGTCCTTTTTGAAGCAACATGTACCTCGACGTATGGAATTCCAAGCAACTTCAATAGCTTCTTGCATTCGGCGTTATGCTCGGGCGTGACCTTGACTAGCCGCCTGTTAAATTTGTCGATAGCCTCTGTATCACCAACTTCTTCAGCTTCCTCCTTGCTTGCGTTAGCTTCCTTGCGCTTCTGTGTACGCTTGGCGAGCTATATTGTCGAATAAAAACCGTGTGAAGATGTAAGTATTAGAGTACACAGATGTTCGAGCTAATGCACTAGACCAAAAGACGTCCATTCTTGACAGTCAACATACCTCTCCAGACTTCAAGGTAGGGGGCTTTCCATCAAAGACATAAACAGGCTTGATGCCGTTGTCGACCATACGCAGCGTCCGGTAGAACATACCCATCAAGTGACTATATTGAACACAATGAAGAGGCCAGTTAGACAAATGTCTCCTAGATTCAGGGTCAAGGTCAAGGCACTCTTCTGCCGAAACAAAAAGTAGATATTCTTACCTTGTAGTTTCTCCGTTCTCGTTCTGCAAAAGCTGACCGTCTTGCTGTCTGACAGCAATCATGAACTGATAGATGGACATGGAAGCATCAATAGCAACCTTGCGCCCAAAGTAGTTCTTGATGTCATCCTCCTTGATGGCCTCTTTGGCATTGTCGCCGATGACTTTGGACAGTCCGTGAATTCCCATGGCGGTAGATCCTGTATGGAAGTACGAGTAGTAGTAAGACGGTGGAAGAAAGGGTGAATGAGTCTTCGTGCGGGAGAGAAATGTTCGTGAGGTGTTTGAGTGGGGAAATCGAAGAAGGTGAGAATGAAGTAGGCGTCTCTGGGTAAAGAAAAGTGTGAATGGCCTTATTGTCATTTGACTTGCAGGCACGCGAGCAGAACAGTGCTGTATGGGTGCTTTTGAGGAGACTAGCTGGCGATCCTTTGAAAAAGGCTTCTTTCTGTATTCTATGTGTGTGAGTTTGGTACAAGCAAAAGTTCCTCGTAGATGTCTTTTTGAAGCGTCCTTACGGTTGTTGTTTGTGTTGGTGATGTGTGAGTGAAAAAGTAGAAGAAGAGGTGTGAAATCGCAAAAACATAAACAAACGAGGCGCGTTTTAAAATTTTGGTGGCAACGATAAGAGAAGGAATTTGACTTCCCTTTTCAGGTCCCCACCCCAGTCACGCTAACTTCAACGGGTGGCAGACTCTTGAAGCAGATCCCGACGAACCAACATTCTGATCCTTCTTCGACTTTTTTTTATTTTTCTCAACCACAATGGAATCGTTCACCATCACCTCCAAAAAAGTCTTGACCCTTGTCCTTGTTATCGACAAGGCCGAGCAAAAAGTAATGATCCAGCTTATCTATTTCAACTGCTTTAAGAACAAATTACAGGAATATGTTGATATAGACTGACATTCTATACCTTCATGCTTTTGCTGTCAGGTTCTCCTTGGGTACAAAAAGCGGGGTTTCGGTGCCCATCTCTGGAACGGGTAAGAGCATAGTTCATTTCATACTCAAGCAGGAAGTATACATCACATTATGGCATGATCAATTGACAGCTTCCTTCCCTTCACCATTGTTAGTTTTGGAGGAAAAGTCGAACCTGGTGAGACTACGCGGGAAGGAGCCCTTCGCGAACTTGAGGAGGAAGCTGGCATTACCGTCAAGACGGAGGATTTCAAGAAGGCCGGAATCCTTTTGTTCCAGTTCGAGAACGATCCCGTTGCGCTCGAGACCCATGTCTACAAATCTTACGAATATCAAGGTCTAATCCGCGAGTATGTTCACCCTTCTCCTGTGCCACACTGCTCAGGTCAAGGTACTTTGAAATGAAAGTACGAGGTGAAACTGCTTTTAGTGACTAACATTGTCATAACCGGATATCTTAGATGCGAAGAAATGCGTCCACAATGGTTCGCATTCGCCGATGTCCCATATGACCAAATGTGGGAGGATGACCGGATCTGGCTCCCCATGCTCCTGAACGGACAAGATCCCTTCTATGGAAGAATGTACTTCAAGCGCAAGCCAGTAGAGGATACCAAGGAAATTGAAACGACTGTCACGTCAGTGGTAAACACATCTACTTCTACGCATGTAAACCACTCTACGACCATGACCGGAACCTCATTTACTACGGCTCAGCCAAAGAGCGGTCCTTTTGCCATGTGCGATTATCAACTTGAGCATAGTCTCCAGGGCGTCCCCCGCGAGATTGCCTTGGACGGCACCATCGCATCCTTTGAAAATTAGACAAAAACATCGAACTCTATCAATAAAGCATTGTACCCACTTCCATGTACCACATCCGATAACTTGTCATGAAAAACGTTTTGATAATTTAATGTTGCATGCAGCGTGCTGACATTGGGATCCTTACGCGGCTGCCTTTTGACGATCTATTATGAACTGATTGGCATTTTGAATGGGTGTCAATTGTTCGAGTTTGTCGGGTTGAGTGTTGAGGAGAATTGGGATTTGAATGGCGGGTGGTTGATGAGTTGTTGTACGAAGGGGTCGAATTTACTTAGAGTAAGACTTGATGTTGTTGAAGTCCTCCCTCTCAGCAAACTCGGCAGCGACCTCGTCGATGACGGGGGTGAGGTAACGGATATCATCCTCGGGCTTGAGGGTGTTCTCCTTGGTGGCGATGGTGTGGGAGAGAGAGTACTGGAAGGCAACCTTCATGCGATAGACACGCTCGTAACCCTCGTTGTCGGGAAGACGGTTGATGGCCTCACGGATGATGTCGGTCTCCTCACGGAGGACATCGTCGTAACGCAAACCTATTAATGACGCGAGAATAAGACATCAATTGAGGCGTAAATACTCTTGGTCATTGGCGTTTTTGTCGATTATTCCCAATACGATAGCTTTCTTCACTGCGACTGGTCGTAAAAGGGTGCCCTCTCAGAGTTCCTGTAAGCACAAGTTGGTGTTCCGCGTGGTGTGATCGTAAAGACAAAGTCCTGAGTATTCCAAAGAGGCGCTCATGGCCTTTTTGTCCGCTTAAAACATCCTAGATCAAGCACCCGGTTCTTGGCCAACAGAATGTCCGAACTGGTCTCTGTCACTTAGGGCTTCGATAACGCCTTGCAGTCATCTGGCCCTAGACCAAACTAGTGTTTCCAACCCGGAACTGCAATCATCTACTCCTTCCATGCCCGTAGCCAAATCCATAAAACATAGAGTCGCCGTATGTCAATGATCTTGCATTGACGAGTTAAAGTAGTCGTATGTTGGCTTTTCCGTGGTAGGAAACACGTTCGGAAAAAATCGTGGAAAGTGTTCAGAGGGATAATAAAGGGAAAGTAGAAGAAAAGCACGCACCGAGCTTGCGGTAGCCGGCGGCGTTGACGAAAGCGTTGGCGACGGGCTGGAGCATGCCAGACAAGAACTTGGAAGCCTTGACCTGGTTGACGAGGGTGATGCCAGACATGGTGAGGTGTATGATGGAGGGAGAGAGGAGGGAGGGTGTGATGGATCAATCGTTCGCTGTCGGAGGCTGCACACAAAAAACACCGAAAAAACCACGGACATGTGGCTTGGCCCGGAATCATTTGCATTTTGAATTGCCTTGAAAAGTATCCCGTGCTATCTCCATGCACGATTATCTGAGCCAACTTGGGCCAAATGTTCACAAACCAAACTACAAGTATTGGTAAATATCGGCGTTGGTGTGCTCAATGGGAGTAAGTACTGAACAAAGGTCAGTAGACCGTAATTTTACTCCGTGGAGTGCAAGTGCTTATGAACTGAATTTATTAGAATGAATGCGGGAATGATAGTGTACAGAGGATGAAGAGTAGTTTTACAAAAGATCGAAGTCGTCCAACTATGACGAGACAGCATCAAACAAAAGGAAGAAAGAATGAATTAGAGTCAAGTCATTACTGATATATCACAACATTACAGACATGTCCTGGAATGCCGTTGCGGTTGAATTGCTTACCTTGTCGTTGTACTTCATAATCTTTCTCTTGATCTTGGAAGTATCGACCCAGGTGACAAAGTCCTCCATGTTGCGGGTCACCAAGTATGCTGGATCGCTGACAGTCTCTGGTCCAACACGGATATGTCCCTGCTCAACAAAAGTGACAGCCTCCTTGACAGTCTCGGCCATCTTCAAACGACACATGACGATGGGGAGTCTACGACGACAGAAAGCCGAGACGGTGATTTTGTCGACCTGCGAGAACTGCTTCTGGGCAGTGATGATACCCATGTTATACAACTTTTCCAGCAATGCCTCCTCCTGTTTGGCACGGAAGGGGTCCTGAGGTGGAAGGAGTGAGATTTTGTTGGCGAGAGATTTGATGCTTCCACAGAGTTTGTTATACCTAGGCGAATAAAGCACAGAGAAAGGGTTTAGCATTAGCTTCTGTGCTTGTTGAGATAGCCCAGTCTTTCTTCCTGCGCACACATGAAGAGCGCAACAAGAGTAGTCCTGGACCGTCCTTGTGCTTGCTCGTTTTGTCTGTCCTTGAGTCCTTCCTTACTTGATATAGTCCTCACGCTTCTGGATGTGGTATCTGCGCATGACCTTGACCTCGCGTACGTTCTCGGTCGACTTCCACTGCAAAAAGTCGACCTTCTTGAGAAGCTTTTGTTCGTGATGGGACAGTTGACGCATGGTTGAGGGTGATGGAAGTTGAGTTTGTTGGTAGAAAAGGATGCCCTGGCTTTGTGCATGGAATACACTTTTGGCTCAATAAAAAAAAAAGAAAAAGATAGGGAGGGAACGAACAAACAGAGCAAAGCCACTCAAAAATGTGAGACTGCTTGTCCCGTGACAGATCGTCTTTTTTTTTCTTTTTTTTTTTCAACGTGTTTCAAACGTCAGAAAGTGAGGAGAGTCAGGCGCGCCACCATCCCGAACTTCATACTCTGCCTTTTTTTGCGTCATTACCCCGCTTTGCCCAAGGGCCGATTTAAACCCTTTCCTCACCTCACTTCCACCCTTCGCCACCTTTCTTCCTCCCCACACTTCTTCGCCTTCCAGAAACCCCCCTACAACTTCAACAAACCACCGCTACCCTCGACTTAACATCTTTCTACTTCCACTGGGGAACGTGTGCATACCACTAACTCCTCAACTATCGTGTGCTTCCGCCTTAGAAATCAAGCACTATTCCTCTTCAATCTCAACCGGCAACAACAAAGGCCTTAAAATCCTATGCTCCACCACCAGCAACAACAGCAGCCGCCACAACAGCAGCAACCTTACCATCAGGGAGCTGTCTACAGCCAGAATCAATCATCTGTAAACCTTAAAATAATGGTGCACAGTGTAGATCTCTCTTCCTACTTGATCAAAAGAAGCTAACTTGTCCGTGTGAATTTTTTTTCGTGTATTCTTGATACGATACGATAGGATGGACGGTACTCTGATTTTCAGCAGCAGCAGTTTGCGATGGTAAGAACCAAAGCATAGATAGTCTCCACCACAAAGGCTCTACTATAGTTCTCAAGAGTGTGTGTGTGTGTGTGTGCTAACGCACGGACTTCACTTCATTTCATAGTCGCATGGAATGATGGCAACTCAAAGCCCAACCAGATCTTCGTCGCCTCATTCACAGGGTCGCTCGTCGCAAGACTTTGGCCACTCACACTTGCACTCCCAACAGTCCTATCAGCCTCATCACCAATTGCAGGGCCCGCCTTATCCGCCAGAGATGCACCACCAGCATCAGCCACATCTTCCTTTGCCTCCAAACCCGGCTAGCAGTGGAGAAGGGTCTGCGGGTGGACAAGGCCAGCAGCCGGGCGGCGGCGATGAGGAGCCGCTGTATGTGAATGCTAAGCAGTACCACCGGATTCTGAAGAGACGTGCTGCCCGTGCCAAGTTGGAGGAGATGAACAGAATGGCCAAGATCCGCAAGGTATTTTTTATGTTATAATCAGCTGTTGTTTGATCAGTTCCATTGATATTCTTTTTTTTTGGAGGGGGGGTTGAACGTGACTTGAATCTCCATCGCTAATATGGCCCATTGTCTGCACACGCCAGCCTTACTTGCACGAGTCGCGACACAAACATGCAATGCGCAGACCCCGCGGCCCAGGAGGTCGATTCTTGACCTCGCACGAGATTGCAGAGCTGGATCGACTTCAGGCATTGTTCGAAACGCAAGGAGGTGTCGGTCCCGTCGGAGGTGATATGCACCTCGCCAACACCAACTACACCCCAGAGCAGCAGCAGCAGTTCATAACTCAACAGATCCTCATGCAGAGACAGCAGGGCACACAGCAGCAGCCTCACCCAGGTCCGCATCAACCAGCTCTCCATGACCAGCGACATCACCCTTATCCTCCTCGCTCGTCTCAGCCACCACCATTACCACAACAACAGCAACAGTCGCAGATTCCACTGCCTCTGCAACACCACTTGCCAACCACGTCTAGAGTTGTTGACACAATGTACAATCACCAACAGCAATCCACCGCCCTCCAGCAGCTCCATCATGGCGACGAGCTTCAACGCCAAAATCCAGGCATGATGTTGCCATCTCAGCAGGGCAATCAGTTGAACCAAACATTCGAGGTGCAGCCTTTGCTCACTTCGAACCAACTTGGTCCATCATCCTTTCCGGAAGCTTCTGTAGGGCCCTCAGTCCCTCCAATGGCATGGCTGGGTCCTCCAAGCGATCTTCCAGCAGTACCCATCTCTTCCTCTCATGAGCGTTCCCAGTCGTTGCCGTCGGCGGCTTCAATTTCTCCCGGCTCTGCTACCACCTTCTCGTCCACAGGTGCCACCGCCGCCACCTCAACATCTGGCAGTGTCGCTGCCAGTCAGCATTCTGTACCTACAGCTGTCCCAAGTGCCGATGGATCTTCTTCATCAACTCAACAGCACGCTTTTCACCACCTAGGGCCGGCTGTCGTTGGTTCGACCTTGAACACATCAACCTCGCTCATGACCCCCACGAGTTCAGCACAGCACACCCCAGCAGCGGCCACTCCACCCACCATGATGACGCCACCTCCAGCACCCACCGATACGGGTGAAGGTTCGGGATCTACGGCAGTGCCTCTTGCACTCGCAGATCCATCTGTTACTTTATTGGCTGAGTCGACTCAGGCACAAGCTGCCACACTTCCCTCAACATCGGATGAAGGAGACGAGGAGGATGCTGAGGAAGATGGCCAGGTGCCTGAAGATGGTGGAAGCGGAAGTCTCTTGACTCCAACCGGGGATGATTAAGAAGCTCTCGTCGTTTGCTGCTCGTAGCGCGCTTTTTTTTCACGCCACTCGTTTGCTTCACTATTCGCCCCTTTTTTTCCTTACTTGTTTGCATACATTGTTGGTCTCTAGCCATCTTCCATACACTGTAACCACTTTTACATGTCCTAATCTCTACGCTTCATTACCTCACTCCCCCTACACCTGTCGATAATCATTCCTCCTCATCAACAGCAATAAAAAAACCCCCATCACTATCCAACAAACCCTGTTTGATCCATTCCTTCAATCTTTATCTTTCATACACACAAAGGTGCAAGTTACTGCTGCATCAAGTCTCGTCTTTTCTTTTTTTTTCGTTTCCCGAAATCGCAATTATCACCGTTTTGAAATTATCTCCTTCACAGGAACAGAGTTAGAGGCTCCAATTTTTTTTTCTCAATCTCTTCCATTTCTTCCCATTGTTCTAAGGAACCATGATTGAAATCCGCGCAGCCTGATTGGCTCCCCGACGCTCTCTCCCAGAGAGCTTCCTTTTCCATCTGCTACAAAGGAACAGAGCAAAGAAGTGTTTAAACATGGACAATATGAAGGAGGATTGGCGCAATTGGCAGCGCGTCCGTCTCCAAAGCGGAAGGTCGGGAGTTCAAGTCTCTCATTCTCCATTGTTCTTTTTTTCTCATCCCTTCCCCCCCCCCCTCCGCAAGGTGGGGCATGGTGTCCAGGTTGGCGCCCGGAGCGAAGGGTAGGAATGGAGGAGAGCGGATTGATGTTCTATCATTTGTAACTTGATCTATCTGGACCCTCCTTTTTTTCCCCTCTCTCTTTTTGAAGCGGAGTCTGACTCTTGAGTGGAACTAGCAAGAAAAAGAAGAAAGGGCATCACTGTGTCTGTTGCATGAGAAAACGGAACAAAAGGTGCAAGTAACAAAAGGTCAGGGAGCTATTTTTTGATATCTCTGGTATAGTCATAGCAAGCAAACGAACAAAGGCAATAATGAAAGCAAGTAATGAATTTTTTTGTTCCGAAATGCAAAGTCAGTTATGAGCGGAAGGCATTCGTGACTTTTAACTCTAACTCGTTCACAAAGCATGTTTTTCAGGTTGTTTGATCGCGCTTTTTGTGAGAACTGCAGGGAGAAAATGAAGTATATGAAGAGAACTGGGGCTGGTCGTTTTCAGTTGAAGGATATACAATTGAGAACCACTACGAACGGTCCATACAAAGAGAGAGACATTGAACAACTACGCGTATGTTATTATCCCTGTATCCCTGGTGAGATACTCCAAACCTCTCACACTCTTCTGAAAACAAATTTTTCATGCCTCTGTTTTACTCTTAAAGGCTGCATACAATATCACCTGGTTTCACTGGTAGTTCTCTCTTGTTCACTAGTGTAGCTACGAAGGCTCCGACATTCTCCATGATCTCTTGGTCTTAAGCATAATCTACTACTGCCCTATCAGCCCTGCTCCTCAATATCAAGTAGTTGTGCCTGACTCAGGGAATGAGCGGAAGTGAGTATGAGAGACTGAAGGGGGAGCGTGAGGATGGCAGGTCGACATTTATGTTTTAATGCAAATAAGGAGAGGAGTTGTGTGAGTATGGATGCAGGTAAGAGAGATGGAGGAAGAAGATGGATGAGAACGAGAGAAGGAAGGAGTGAGTCGAAGAAGTTTCGAATGGCTAGAGACAGAGTAAAAGAGAGAGGGAGATAGAGAGAAAGAGAGTGGATGGGAACGAAATTTAGAAGACAACTTTTAGCTCTTTAATCGCTTCCCTCTCTCTCCAGCAAGAAACAACATTGTGGTACACTTTGAGCTTATTTATATGAACTAAAGAAAGGCAAAGAGTAAAAAACGTCAATCGGCGGATAAAAGAGAGCAAGAGAAAGAGGGAATGCCTCGTGGAAAGAATAAGTATAGTTATAAAAAAAAAAGGGGGGGGGGGGGGGCAGAATGTGGATAAGAAAGGGTAAATAGAAGTCGATGACGATTTGTTTATTTGTTTGCTTCTTGTTGGTGGTCGATGCGCTTGAGGCAGATAAGCTATGTGATGTTCGCCCGGGGGAAGAGTTGGATATAGGTTGTATCCTAAGGGTGCTGCTCAAATGAAGGGTAAACATGCAAAAACCCAATCAACATTAGTGTGTGCATGTCAGCGTACTTAAGTGTTTGATTCAGAAAATGATATCCAAATGGGGAAACCTCTGCCGGAAATTATTCTTCCCTCCGACCCTCCCTTCCTTCCTTCCTCCCTCCTCCCTCCTCCCCCCCTTGGCTGTCCAATGACGTTCACAACGAATCTTTCGGATGGAAATTATCCGTCCCTCTTACTCTTCCTTGGTACTTAATCGTCCCATGCCTTTTTTTTTTTTTTTTTTTTATTTTTTTTTATTTTTTGCTTTGTCAACCTAACGGAAGGTGTTGAAGACACAGAAGGAACGATACCCATCACTGTGCAAAGCAATTGGAAAAGGAAAAAAAAAAACAAAAAACAAAAGTAGCATCTCAAACATTGGCGTCATCACTTCGCATTACCTCCTTATGTTGACATGGCGCCACAGCAATTTACGATGATTCCTTTGTGCGACAGCCAGTAACTACCCACGGAATGAAGAAAGGACCGAAGTGTGACAGAGGACATAAGGATGAGTACGATGCCAGATTTGTCAATACGATTGTTTATCTCACTCTCTATGTCTGTCTGGTTGTCTCTGAGTCAACCCCGATCATGTCGACTTGAAGAGAAAACAGTAGAAAATGAAAAAAGGGATACGATCGAGAAACATCTACGATGTCGACCAACCAAACTCAAAGAAAAAAAAACGAAAGGATGGGGATAAATCCATGCCCGATATTCCCTGAAACAGTGAATTTCCTCGTTATTTTCAGTAGAAGGATAACTCAGCTTTACTCACCCCAGCCGTCTCCCAGTACGTCAATTAGAAACACCATCACATTGTTGCCACGGGGGAGTGGAAGAGGTGGTTCATTCATAAACAAAAGTGGGGAAGGAACAACGTTATGACCGATTAGCAAGAGAGTGCATGGCTGACTATCTATCCTGTGCAATGATCCCTGAGGTGAATGTGTTACATGTGCTGAATAAGACAGGAAAGAGAAGAGACCATCATCGGTCTAGGTGAGCGTGTCCTTTTTTTTCCAATCTTATCAGAACGAAGAAATAAAAAATAAAGGTGGGAAAGTGGATCCTATTTCGAAGAAAAAGCCAAAGAAATGAACCCAAGAACCAATAAAATGAAGTGCCCTTCCTTCCTCCTGCTTCATTAACGTGCTCAACAACCGCAACGTGAACAAAAAAAAAAAAAAAAAAAAAAATTAGGAAAATAACGCAAATCTCTTTCTCTCTTTTATTTTGTCCTTTTGTCTTCCACAGCTAGTACGATACATGTACACAAATGAGCGGGATATGAACTTCGCACATTTGATTACGGCCTTCTTTCGCTCCTCTCCCACTCTCCTCTCCCACTCTCCTCTCCCAACCCTCACTTTCGGGATTTGAGATGTCCCAGCGCCCTTGAGCTGCTGAGTAATGAAAGCAGTGGTAGTCTAGCAAGAGATGATGGCTCATTCAGCCTTTTTCTGGAGCAATTGGCGCCCCATTTTCCTTATTTTGTTCCTATCGGTCCACAGGAACACCCCATTGCCTATCTCATCCACCTTTCATTCTTTTGCTCCTTGTGTATCCTCTACATACATCTGAAGCTCACGAACAGCCCAATAAATCGCTATTCCTGCACGTTTCTTCTTCGTTTCGGTTGCATTCTTCCTGTCGGTCCCTTGGTCCCCTTGGGCTGCCGGTTCACTTGACATCTAAAAGGGCAAACATATCTCCCTTTCACCCTCTTGTGGCGCCACATTGATATGAGGTCCCTGACCAAAAATCAACCATTCACCTTGCTCGACTCTCTCTTTCACTCTGCCTCTCTTGTGCATCTTGAGGGGTTTCTATTTTCATTCTCATTTGTATACGCTGGGCGATCTTTTGTTAAATTGTCAATGGGTTAATGGGGCTATCCCCGTAGAGTTTATTTGCTTTCTCTTTCACTGCGAAAACTATCTATTTTTGAGGCACCATAGTACATATCGTATACACATGCACAGCTGGTGCTCATATTATACCCTGCTGGAAACATATTTTTTAAATGGTTGCGTGTGTGTGTGAGCCTCACTCCAAACTACTCCTAATCCCCCTCTCGGATAATTTTGACTGTGCGGCACAGAATCCCGACCACCGATCTTTTGTTTTCTCCTTTTATTTGCATGGTTCCTCATCCCGGTTGCTATCTGTATCGATTTTTTTCCTTAACAGTCGTGGCGCCCTGTGAGGTCTTTGTTTGTTGTGCAAAGAATAACTCCAGCCCAGTAAGGCATGCTTTGACCCATTGTTGATCGTTTTGAGATGAGGGGCATGACCGTTACCGTTCTTTTCCTGCTTTTCTTATGAAGAATGCATGTTGAGGTAGGCTAGGTGGAGCTGGCACACAGTGGCTGCATAAGGTGTACGTGGCAAAATGTGGGATGGGAGGGGAGCTATCGTTCATGATAGCGCAGTACTAAGACAGTAAGGGTGCACTGTAGAAAAGCAAATATGAGTAAGAATGGAGAGTAAACACATCCAAAAGGGCGAGGAAGAGTAGGCTGGGGATTAGAAATGGCCAAGGTGAACTCAAAAGAAATGAAAGAGGGGGCAAAGGTTGTACAGTAAGGTAAATGACGAGTTGTCGAAAATCTTTTTGACCGGGAGATGTTTACCCTTTTAAATTTTAGAGAGAGGGAGAGACTCCTTTATCTTTAGGGAACAGGCACAGGAGGGGATGAGCAATCAGAGTCTTGCACCTTATTCAAATTGTGTGAGGGTTAGAGTGCTAGACAAAAGAGAACGAAAAGAAAGGAGCGAGGGCAAGAGGGTGACGAGGAAGAAGCGAGGGGTTAAAAGGAAAAGAAGAAAAAGGGGAAGTAGCAGCAGTAATGATTGCTGTTCTGTGTACCTGCAGTTATCGACTGTCAATAGACCATCGTTCCCTCGACGTTCCCTTGTCGTTCTTTGTTTTCGTTGTTGTGTGTATGGTTTGCTCGTTATCGTTTGGTATGTCTGAAATGACAGATCGTCGTCTGTTGTCTGTGTATGTCCCGGAAATACGAGGGCCGAAGATAATAAATGATTGAATTGGACTGAATAATCACTGATCAGAAATTTTGTTTGTCTGATATTATTTTCTATCCCCGATACACACCCCATATCACATATCATCATAGTCCAAATCCTGGTGGACAAGGTTTTCTAGAGTCCGATGAGAGGGAAGAGGGGAATCATCTAGTACACCGTACACACGGGCATACAATTGCCGAGGAGGACACAAGGGTAAATGATACCCATGGGAGAAATGAGCACCGATAGTACGAGACTAAAAGGTATAAAAGATAACCCTTCCTCATCCTCCTTCCTCTTTTTTTTTTCACTTCTTCTTTCTCATCATCATCTTTTCCTTTCTTTTCTTTTTGTTCTTTTTGCTTCTTTTTCTTCTTCTTTAATTCTCACTTTTTGTATTCTACTACCATCCCTCCGCTTTGCTCTTGCTTCATACCATCTGCACATACCTCTTTTTTTTATTTTAATCTTTCTTGCATTTTCATTCATACCTTCTTTACCCCTCACAAACCCATAACCAACTCCCCACTCTCCATTTTTTACTTTGTTTACTAAGCACATCTCACGCACCTACCACCACTCACAGCCCCTGTTCCATCACACACATACACACCTTATTTTGTCCCCCTCTTTACACTGAACATCCAATCTCACGATGTCGAACCCAAGTGAACACACTTCGGGTGCACCAGAAGCCAAGCGACCCACAGGTATCTTGCGCAACGCATCCGCCTACCAACAACCACACGACACCGTCATCGCCTTCAACAACGAAAAGGCTGAGATCGACGACGACGAGGAGGATACCCACTCCGAAACCGGTACCTACGAGGATGCCGTCAGCGGTCGCTGGGGTGAAGGCCCCTCCCGCGTCAATGTCGTCGGCGCCGAGAAGGACTTCAAGAAGCTTGAGCGCCAGCTCACCCGTCGCTCGTCCCTTTACCGCACCCAGACCGGCGAAAAGACTACCAACGACGGCATGGATTTCGATCTGACCAACTACCTCAAGGACATTATCCCTCGTGCTGAGGATGCCGGCATCAAGCGTCGCAACCTCGGTGTTGCCTGGGAGAATCTCGAGGTCACCGGTGAGGGTGTCGGAGCCCAGTACATCAGGGACTTTGGTGATCCCTTCATTGGTCTCTCTAACCTCATCAACCCTTACTTCTGGGCCAAGAAGGCCTTCTCCAAGTCCGAGGCTGCCCCCAAGTCCATCACCCGCACCATTCTTCACCCCATGAACGGTTTCTGCAAGGACGGTGAGATGATCCTGGTCCTTGGTCGTCCCGGTGCTGGATGCTCAACTCTGTTGCGTGTCCTCGCCAACGACCGCAAGAACTACAAGGGTGTCGATGGTGAGGTGACCTATGGCCCCTTCTCTGCCGAAGAGATCCGCGACCACCATCGCGGTGAAGTCTTGTACAACCAAGAAGGTAAACAAACACATTTTGCACTTTTCTTTTTTTGTCTGTCGTTTGTCTGTGCGTATTTGTTTGTAATGATGTGAGCCATGAAAATTAACATTTCTTTTCGTCATCCCTTTTTAACAGATGATTTCCATTACCCTACCTTGACTGTTCGTCAGACTTTGACCACTGCCTTGAAGACCAAGACCCCCGGCAAGCGTCTTCCTGAGCAGACCCACAAGAAGCAGTTCGTCGACGAGTTCTTGGACGTCCTCACCAAAATGTACGGCTTGACCAAGCAGGTCGAGACCGTCGTCGGTAACGCCTTCATCCGCGGTGTCTCCGGAGGAGAGCGCAAGCGTCTCTCGATTGCCGAGCAGATGGCCACCCGCTCCTCTATCAACATGTGGGATGGCTCCACCCGTGGCCTTGATGCCTCCTCGGCTCTCGACTATGTCAAGTCCCTTCGTGTCATGACCAACTTGATGTCCAAGGCCACCATGGTCTCCATCTACCAGGCCGTAAGTTTTTTTTTTTTTGTGAATGAGTCGCTATGATACATGATCAAGCAACGGTAACTTACTGGCTCACTTTATTTTCATCGCTTAGTCTGAGAACATTTACGATCTTTTTGACAAGACCTTGCTTCTCTACGAGGGTCGCTGTATCTACTTTGGTCCCGCTAACCAGGCCCGCCAGTACTTCATCGACCTTGGCTTTGACTGCCCCACTCGTCAGACCACCGCCGACTTCTTGACTGCCGTTACTGACTCCCACGAGCGCAAGGCCCGCGCTGGCTTCGAGGGTCGCATTCCCCAGACCCCAAAGCAGTTCGAGGATGCCTTCAAGTCCTCGACCTTCTACACTGACGTTGAGAAGCAGCGTATCGAGTACCAGGCCTCGGTCAGCGAGCAGAACCCTGTCGCTCACTTCAAGGAGGCTGCCAAGCAGGTCAAGCAGAAGCACGTCTCGGTCAAGAACCCCTACACCATCTCATTTGTCGGTCAGGTCAAGGCCTTGACTGTGCGCCAGGTCCAACTTACTCGTGGTGACATGACCTCGGTCATCTCCCGTTACGCCTCGAACGTCATCAAGGCCATCATTGTCGGATCCGTCTTCTTCAAGCTGAAGGCCGATGCCACCGGTACCTTCACCCGTGGAGGTGTCTTGTTCTTTGCTCTTCTGTTCAACGCTTTGATCTCCCAGGCCGAGTTGCCCATGGCTATGCAGGGTCGTCCCATCCTGTACAAGCACAAGAACTTTGCCATGTACCGTCCCTCTGCCTTTGCCATTGCCCAGATCTGCGTTGATATCCCTTTGATCGTTGCCCAGATTATCCTCTTCTCCGTCGTCCTCTACTTTATGGCTGGCTTGCAACTCGAGGCTGGCAAGTGGTTCCTCTTCTGTCTCATCCTGTTCTTGACTGCTCTCTGTATGACCGCCTTCTTCCGCATGGTAAGATATCTCGACGCTTTTTTCACCTTTGTTTATACATTTCATTTGTTTCTTTATAGAAAAAAAAACATGCTGACCAATTTGTACTTCATTTCTTCCATCTCTTATAGTGGGCCGCTGTCAGTGCCACATTCGATGCCGCCTCCCGCAACTCGGGTCTTATCCTCTTGGCCTTGATCTTGTACTCTGGTTACATGATCCCTTACCAAGCGATGCACCCCTGGTTCATTTGGATCTTCTGGATCAACCCTCTTGCCTACGCTTTCAAGGCCCTGATCTCCAACGAAATGAGAGGACTCAGCTTCGACTGCAGCGGATTCGGCATGATCCCCCATGGCCCTGGATACACCCAAACCCAGTACCAGGTCTGCGGCCTTGCTGGCGCCAAGCCCGGTCAGACTTCTGTCGATGGTTCCGATTACCTCGATGCCGCCTACCGCTACAACACTGATGAACTCTGGTATGACATTTTGGCCATTGTCCTCTTCTGGCTCCTCTTTGTCTGCATCACCTGCTACGCCCTTGAGAACATTGAGTTTGGCAAGGGTGGTTTCTCTACCAACGTCTTCAAGAAGGGATCCGTCATCATCGGAAAGAACGCTGAGGATGAAGAGTCTCGCCCTGCTGCCTCTATCTCGACTGTCACTGCCGCTGGTCCTGCCAAGAACAGCAACTCTGGCATCGAGCTCGAGATGGCCAAGGGATCCGTCTTTGCTTGGGAGAACCTCGACTATGTTGTCCCTTACAAGGCTGATGCTTCGGGCAAGAAGCAGCTGTTGAACGGAATTGCTGGTCTCGTTAAGCCCGGCACCATGACTGCCTTGATGGGTTCGTCCGGTGCTGGAAAGACCACTCTCTTGGATGTCCTCGCCCAGCGCAAGAACATTGGTACCATCACTGGTCAGATTGAGGTTGACGGTGAGCCCCTTCGCCGCGACTTCCAGCGCACCACCGGATACTGCGAGCAGTTGGATGTCCACGTTCCTGAGTGCACTGTCCGCGAGTCCCTTCAGTTCTCTGCCCGCCTCCGCCAGCCCGCCCACGTCTCTGAGGCCGAGAAGGATGCCTATGTCGAGGAGATTATCAACATTCTCGAGATGCAGGACATTGCCGATGCCTTGATTGGTACCACCGAGTCTGGTCTCGGTATTTCGGTCGAGGAGCGCAAGCGTCTTACCATTGGAGTCGAACTCGTTGCCAAGCCCAAGTTGCTCTTCCTCGACGAGCCCACCTCTGGTTTGGATGCCCAGGCCTCGTACAACATCATGCGCTTCATGCGCAAGTTGACCGATCAGGGTCAGGCCATTCTCTGCACCATCCATCAGCCCTCGTCCCAATTGTTTGCCTTCTTTGACGATCTCTTGCTACTTGCCAAGGGCGGCCACACTGTCTTTTTCGGTGAGCTCGGCCATGACTCTGTGAAATTGATCGATTACTTTCAGAAGAACGGTGCCCCCAACTGCGCCTCTGATGCCAACCCTGCCGAATACATTCTGGATGTTGTCAACGCCCGCCACTCCAGCCTTGATTGGCCTTCGATCTGGAACAAGTCGCCCGAGAAGGAGCAGTTGCTCAAGGATATCCAGGCTACCCGTCGCCCTGCCGGATCAATTGCCACTCCCTCTGCCAGCGAGGATCTCGAGTACGCCACCAACACGATGACCCAGCTCAAGTATGTCTTCCGTCGCATGGCAATGTCCTACTGGCGCCTCCCCCAGTACAACTTTGGTCGTATCTTCCTCATGGTTATCTTTGCCCTCCTCAACGGATTCTCGTTCTACAAGCTTGGCTCGTCCACTGTCGATCTGCAGTCACGTGTCTTTGTCATCTTCCAAGTCATGGTCCTTGCCGCTCTCTTGGTTAACATGACCCAGCCCCAGTACATGATGCAACGTCAATGGTTCTACCGGGAGTTTGCTGGCAAGTACTACGGTTGGAAACCCTTCGCCGTCTCGATCATTGCCATTGAGATTCCTTATATCGTCCTCTCCGCCACCATTTTCTTTGTCATCTTCTACTGGACCGTCGGCTTTGTCTCGGACTCGACTTTGACCTTCTTCACCTGGTTGATGGTCGTCCTCTTCTGCATTTTCGCCGTGACCATTGCTCAACTGATCGCCGCCTTGACGCCCTCACCCCAAGTTGCCGCCTTGATGAACCCCTTTGTCTTCTCGACCCTCAACCTGTTCTGCGGTGTCATGATTTCCAAGGAACTGATGCCCAAGTTCTGGTCCTCCTGGATGTACTGGCTTGACCCCTACCACTACGTCGTCGAGGCCATCACCACCGTCCAATTGCACAACGTCCCCGTGATCTGCAAGGATGACGAGTTCTCGCTCTTCTACCCCCCTGTCGGCCAGACCTGTGGTCAGTACGCCTCTGCCTTCATGGAGAAGGCTACCGGTTATATCAACAACCTCAACGCCACCGACATTTGCCAGTACTGCCAGTACAAGTTCGGTCAGGACTTCTACACGCCCCTTTCCATGGACTTTGATAACCGCTGGAGAAACTTGGGCATTCTCTGCCTCTACATTTGCTTCAACATCATTATGGTCCTCGTCGCTATCCGCTTTGTCCGCTTTGATCGCCGCTAAAAGCGATCACAAGCTTCGATACCTTATTTTTGTCCCACTTACACATTAGAAGAAATAAAATAAAACAAAAAAATAAATTGTACATTATTTACGATATCCATTACCCCAGCTCCGCCTTATCGCTTTTGAACAAAGTCGTGAGTTAATATGGCAATGCATAAATACAGAGACTCGACTCGAGTGATACAATCTGGTCTGAGCAAAAGATGAAGGCCATGAGAAAGGCAAGGCGGCAATACTAAGAACACTGAATGAGAATGAATGAAATGTTATCCAGTGCCTTTTTTTTTTTTTTTTTTCTTTTTTTTCGCGACTGATCCCTCAGTTCAGGTACAAACAAACAATAGTGATGAAAAGGAACGAGGGTGACACAGTTCATCATCGTTGTCTTTGTCACAAGTGTGGAGGGTTCACGAATAAGTTATTCATTCTATTTGACTTTTATTCGATTTGTTTGTCTGTTTGTCCAAGCAAAGAGGATATCTCGCATGATTTCCAGTCATGCCAAATGATCCATTTGATCAGTTTTTTGCCTGTTTTTGATCGTATCTGAGGAAGCATAGCCACAGTTGACCGGACTTGGAGCGAAAAAAAAATTCTCAAGCCTGTTCTTTTGCTCCAACAGGCGTAACGCCTCTTCTTTTCTTTCTTATTTTTTTAATCACCCATCTCTGCTTTGCTTTATTCCTCTTCCCTTTCACCCCTGTTCATCCCCTCTTCTCTCCTCCTTCTCTCATTCACCTTTTCTTTTTTTTTTTTTTTTTTTTTTTTTCCTCTCTTCTTCCTTCATTCACAAATCATCAGCAACATCAGGAATGTCGCAGCCAGCTCAAAAAGCCAAGAAGAAGAAAAAGGAGCGGGCACCCAAGGTCTTTGACCACAACTACGCCAAGGTCACCCAGGTCCCAGAGTTGGTCGAACATATCCTCTCATTCCTGAGCCAACGGTCCCTCCGTCTCACAGCCTCCCTCGTCTGCCGTCTCTGGCACACAGCCGCCCTCCCTCTCTTGGTTCGACCTGCAACAATTACCCTCGACCCAGCCAACCAAGCCCAGCTGGACCCGCTCAACAAAGACAGGAACAAGTTTGACCAAAAGGCGATTGACAGTATTCGAGGTGCGCGTGTTCTTGTCATCAAACCTCCTGTTGCCGACCCTTACTGGGGTAGATTGGGACCCCCTCGACTCGGGCCTCTTCATCACCAGGCGTTTATGAAACAATTGGGCGATCTTGCGCAGCTGAACGAGCTACGAGTCGTCGACGTCCAGATCCTTTATTATATGGACTATCAAACCGACATCCTACCTCTGCTCACCATCACAGGATTCCAGTTGACCAGCCTTCGGCTCGAACAGGTGCATTTTGCCGAGTTCTTTCCTCTGGACAGGATTCTGCTTCTCTGTCCGAGACTCCTCCATCTCAAGATCAGCCAAGGCATTACTTCCTACTACCGACTTGCAGACACGAGTGATTCGGATCATCCACCACCGCCTTCTTTGCCGGATCGTATACCGCTTCGTTCATTGTCTTTGGAGGGGATCGGGATCGAGATTGAGTGCTTGTTGCGACTTTTACGTGTTGCTTCAGCTCTGACGGATCTGGTGCTGACAAGGCTCATAAGCGGGACATCATCAACAACGGCACTTACTCCAGTAGCTCAGTCTTACATCCAACACCTTCCGCCACCATCTTCGTCATCGTCATCGGTATCACACACCAGTTGTACACCGCTCAGGAAGCAGGATCTCGTCTCTTGGTCAAACATGGCAGGCATCGAGAGAATAGCGACCGTCAGCCCATATGTCACCCGCCTCTCTATTTCAATGAATAAGCCCTCCAAGATCAAGAGCACAGAGCTGGTCCGGGTCTTGCAAAAGTTCCCTGCCCTCACACACTGGATCACACCTAGCTTTGACATATCATCCCAGACAATGGAGACATTCAGGACTAGTGCGTTTGCCGACCGGATGACGAGTCTTGAGATTACGGGTCATTTGAACCAGGAGATTGTCGGGAGGGCGCTGCATCAGTACCTTTGTGGGGCGGTTCATCTGCAGCACCTGCGCGCTTCCGGGATTCAGGTATCGATTGCCTGGTTGGATGTCGAAGGTGTCTTGAACAAGGAAGGGCGGTATCGTTGGAGGAGGGATGACGATAAATCGTCGTCATCGTCATCTACTTCTAGATCCGAGCATCAGGAGCAGCTGCAAGCTCGAGTGTGGACGACAAGCAACCTGAAGACACTTCACTTGAGTTTTGGAGCTGGACGCGATGGCAACAGGAGTTTCGACAGCTACGAGGGCTCGCGGATGATCTATGGGTATATTACCAAGACCTGTCCTCGTCTCCAGGATTTGTGGATCTCGAGTGCAGGTTTGTTGTTGAGCCTTGAGGGCGGTGTCTCATTGCTGTCGAAATTACAGGAGTTGAGGCGAGCGGTGGTGACTACAGAAAGTAGGGAGGATCTGAAGAGGGATGACTTGGACTGGCTGGCTCTGGATATGGACCCCGCACGGAATGTTGAGAAGAAGAGACTGTTGGAGCGGTTTGTCACTGTCGAGGACCAGATCATTTACTCGCGGACGCCCTTCCAGTCGACTTTACTCTCTGAGGACCAGCCGCTGAAGGGTCGTCAGAAGCATCTAAAGCCGACAATCAAGGAAGTCTTGTCTCGCAATCATCGCTATCGAGAGCAAAAGAGCAAGGGGAGCGATACGGAGACAGACTCGGACACAGTGGAGGCCGACCAGCCTACATTTTTCAAGAAGAAAAAGAAACCTTCCGCGACGGCAAATTCAACGTCCTCTCCTGCTGCGGAAGACGACAGTACTCCAGACTATATGATGTCAGGAGCGGATATGAGAGGTCTGGGCCATCTCCAGGATATTGGCGCCATGTTTCTGAATCGAGCCAAGCAGCGGTGGCAATGCTGCCCAGAGCTCGAGTACTTGGAGTTTCAAAATTACCCTCACCAACAGTCGGATGATAACGACACGATTATGAAATGGGTTCGAGCCATTCGACCCCGGATCGAGTTCAAGTGCATTGCTACACGATCCAGCCCTTTCAGATAAATAAACCATTTATTGTTATTCTGCCCACGTGCATGTTACTTGTTTTTCCTCATTCTCTCTATCGATATTGCTACAACTTTCTCCTGCTCACGCTTAATAGGCTTCTGAGGGATGACATCTACGGCTCCACGAGTGAGTGTCTGGGACCAAAAGTTGATTTAGGGTCTGTAAGCGGAGACCTTGACGATCTGTGCGCGTTGCATCGATTTGAAGATCCATTTGAATATAATGTTCCTCATCACTCTCCCCCATACCGTCTACAGCACGTTCATTCATCATAAAAAAAAAAAAAAAAAAAAAAATGTGGGCGGCCAATACTGACATTTTTGCATGAGGAGCGAGAGTAAAAAAAAAAAATAATGGTCATATGGCGCCTTACATATCCGTAGACTAGTCTCGCACTCCGATGCGCCTGTGAGTAGAGTATAATTCCTTGATGGCATTGAGACGTTTCATCTTATAGTCGACTAGGGCCGCCTTTACGTTTTCGAAACTGTTCTGCTCAGTATCATTGAGATGGTTGGCCAAAAATGATAGCATCGTACATAGCATTGAGAGCGCCGGTGCCCGTGCTTGGTAGAAGCTAGAGGAGCAGAATATGGGCAGTAATTAGAAATAGGTCAGAAAAACCGCCGTATGGCGCGTACTTTTCCACGATTGAAATTTTTAGATTGTGCATTTCTGGTTAATTTGTCCGCGAGAAAAAGAGGGCAATGGTACGATGTTAACAAGGGAGTCGAATTGTTTCGAGCTCGGGAACGCGTGAAGAAGAAGGTGAACTTACCATCGCCATTGAAGATGGCCCTGTCATGATTCCAAGTTTCAAACAGCTTGTCCTCGAAGTAGACATTGGAAATGCTCTCATTGGGGTGGCGTCGAACAGGTTCAATGCCTTGGCGTCCTTTTCACTTGTCTTGTCAAGTCCAAGTTGGATCCAGCAGACCCTGTTTTCTGGAACTGTAAAAGTGACCCACTATCACATTTTCGCGAAAGAAAAGTACAATCGGAACAAGCGAAGAACATGACAGAGAGTACATCGAAAAAAGACTGATTAAGAAACACAATACAAAACAACATACTGTGTAAGGCGTGCTGCCATCGCCAATAAAATACAGAGACTCGCAGCCAGCTTCTTCCATCCTCAGGTACTTGGAAGGGTTGAGGGTATCAGTGGTTCCTATAGGAGAGATGTAGCCCTTGCTCATACTCTGCAAATTGACTTGAGGGAAAAGACCCTGATTATCGAGGGTCTTGTACAAGCGTTGTCTCACGCCACTGTAGGTGCCATCGGCATTACAAGGATATCCTCTTGAGTAAAAGAGCCATCCGCAATGATCTTGGTCAAAGGAGGCCAGCTTCTTGGACATATGAATCATGTGTGAGGGAATGCGATTGAACAACAATTCGTACAACTCGGGGAGAACAAAAGAACCATGTTGTATCCGACGACGCTAAAAGCAGACACATACAAATGGCATTGAGAATTGTAAGACAAGTGGGTATCGACAACTGTTATCCACGACATAGGATGGTGAAGTCGTATTTACGCCTCGGCGTTACTTGGTTTCATCTTTGGGATAGTCTCCAATTTGTCTATAAAAGTCGTTTGAAAGTCTCCGCTTGGAGAACGACGTCAGGTCATCGTATAACCCCAGCAGCTCAAACGCAGGCGTCACACCAGGGTGCAGGTATATAAGAGTGTCTGAATGCTTATAGACAAGAAGAGAGGGCATATGTTAGTCTAGTGGTGGACAGATTCACGACTGCATGTGCGTGCGCGATATAAAATACGCGGTCGGAGATACTTCTTTACTCAGTGATCTAATGGTGGGGGCACTCTCAAAAATCTCGTAATGAATGCCTGCTCTCCCCAACAGGTTGCCGAGGAACAACCCTGCGAGACCAGCTCCTACGATAAGGACGAGAAGAGAGTCGTTGCTGTTTGGCACGGATGGGGTAAGGAGGGGGGTGGTCATTGTCAGGATGGAGGAAGGAAGAGGATGAAGAATGAGATGAAAAAAAGATATGACCAACAAAATTTCTTGTTTTAAGTAGTACACTGAGAGAGCAGTACAAGAGGAAAATAAGAGAATGATGACACATTCTACTATTGTAAAACAAAATCTCTTTGTCCGTTCTTATTAGAAAAGGGACGCGTTGGTAGTTATCCATGCACTTCGCGTTTCGGGTATATATCAATGATGGTATTTGTCAATGCCTGCCTGTCAAGGCATAAAAATGCTCGTTTTATAGTGCGACCTCAAGACAAACATCTATTACCGAGAATTTCTATTGTTTTCTCTTGTTGAAACGAGGTATTTCCCATCTCTATCGATCGCTTTGTTTGTTTCTTTCTCATATTGGTTGCTCACCTGAGGAGGGAAATGAAGAGCAATTAGTAATTACCAAGTCTAAAATAGGAATCGAAACGACAGCCAAGTGTGCGTTGGCGTAAAAGCTCAATGTCAACGCTGAACATGTAGAACGAGACCACAATTGGGCGCAGACCTCCGCTCCAACATGCCGATGCCCAGACCCATGCATGCATGCCAACTACTAAAAAAAGATACAAGATGTACGAGTACACAAAGACATATTTTACTAGATTACTGGGATATTTTGTTAATGCTATGCTTTTTTTTAAAAAAAATCTCCATTCCTTCAACAAATCTATGCCATGAGAGCAAGGGCCGAACCACCGACGAAGGCAAGGGTGGCAAAGACCTGGGGGAGGACATGACCAGCAGCGCTGCCCTGGTTGCTTGCGTTTCCACCGGAGGGCTTGCCAGCGCTGGGGTTGGTGGGGTTACCAGTGTTACCGCCGGTGGTAGGGGGGTTGGTTCCAGTAGGGGGGCCGACGGGGGTGGGGCTGATGGTGATCGAGAACTCCTTGGCGACGGCGTTAGACTTCTTGACGATCCACTCGATCAAACCAATGGTGGCTCCGCCGCCAGTACCGAGGGGCGAGAAGACACCCTCCCACAAGTTCTGAGAGACCATGGGGAAGGTCCATCCAAAGTTGATACCGGGCGAGCGCTGGGTAATGTTGCGGTCCCAGGCAAGATCGGGGAGGATGAACTCGTGGTACTTAAGGATGCGGTTGGTGAGGGTGACGTTGTTGAAGAGGACCTCGACGGTCTTCTTGAGGTAGGTCTCAAAGGTGGCCTTGCGGGTGGGGTTCTCCAAGAGGCCGTTGATCATGACTGCGCCGGGAAAGGCAGCGGGGTACCTGGTGTAGGACCACTCGGGGAAGGTCGGGTCGACAGTGGGGATGTTGACACCGAAAGTGGCATCAAAGTCCTGGGCCAAGTAGTACCATTTGTCGCCCTGGGTAGGATCGCGGTAAAGACCGTCGTTGGTCTGCTGCTCCCAGTAGCCGTCCCAGTTACCGGTGAGGTACTCGAGAACCATGAGGCGCATGTGATGATCCAAATCCAACATAGTTTCAACCTTAGCGACGGCGGCATCGTCGGTCTTGACGGTCTTGTTCCAAAGCTCGCAGAGAGGTCCAACATCGGTGGGTGTACCAATGGGGTTGACCTTGTTCACGATCCATGAGTAGTACTCATTGCCGGTGGGAGAGTAGGCGAAAGAGGCTCCAGAGGCTCCGTCAAAGAGGGCACCATACTGTGCTGGGGGCTTGCCACCGTAGAACATAGCGGCAATGTAGGAGTATTCTGTGATGTCGTCCAAGAGGTTGAAAGTTCCAAAGGCCTGGTTGTTAATGAAAAGACGGATCATGTTGGCCTCGTTGGTGTAGGATCCCATGGCGCGACCGATATCGGCATAGAGTTTCTCGCGGATCTGAGTGGGGTCCTCCTCCTGATGACGAAGCTTGAAGAAGGAACGTTCCTGGAAGGTCTCACCGGCAGCGAGACGGAAGTTCCAGCTCTGCTTGGCGTTGTTCTTCTTCTTGCCTGCGCCGTGGATACCAAAGTCGACATTCTAATATGGCGTAAAAATAATATAATTCAAGCAAGGGACAACACAAAGAGGGTGTAGAAGGAGAGAAAAAAAGAGGAAGTGAGAGAAAAGGATAGATGCAGGAGGAAGGAACGGGAGACAAAGAGGAGAGAGAATGAAAAAAAAAAAAAAAAAAAAAAAAAAAAAGGGGGGGGCGAAAGAGGAAAGAGATAAATAAGGGAGGTAAAATAAAATAATGATTGTTTTGGGTCAAAAAGAGAAATAAAAAACAGAAGCGTGTGTTGTTAGTATCTCAGGGGTCTTTTGTTAACCGGACGGGATCGCGTGAGGCCAAAAAAGCAAGAAAAAGTAATCAAAGGCAAAGGCAGGAGGAAAGAGAGGCAAAAAAAAAAAAAAAAAAAAATGGAGGAAGCCAGTTCATGGATACATAAAATGCAATGCAATGTAATGTAAACATACGTTCAAGGTCTTGACCTCGTTGGCGAGGACGATGGTCAAGGTGACGGGGATCTTGGTCGAGGTAGGGGTGGCGACGAGCGAGTCGAGGTCGGCGGCGGGTCCGTTAGCGAAGATGGTGGGGATGTAGTTGGTATCGAAGATGGCCTGCTTGGGTGCAGCGCGGGTCCATTGAGGCTATTCGTTTCAATTTTCAAGCGATTGATTGGGTAGTGGATATATGTGTCAGTCCAATGTGTCAGTTCAGTGTGTCAGTCAGTCAGTCAGTCATGTTCAATCAGTCTTAGAAACTGATTAATATCGAACTGTTGGCGATGAATGGTTCCTGGAATTTTCATGCCCCGCACATCCTCCTCTCCCCCGCGAAATATTATTATTATTATCATTTCTGATCCCACTGTCTTTTTTGTGTATGTATGCATGTCGGCTGGCTGCGTGGGTGGGCAGGCTGATTGATTGGTTAACTGGTTGGTTGGTTGGGTTGAATTGGGACACACGACATAAAATACACAACACACGACTGCAGGAACACAAAAAATGTCGTGTGAGGTCTTGCACATAATAATTTGACCATCCCGAAATGAGCAAAAAAAGCACAACTTACATCCTTCTCAATGGGCCATGGGAGCTCAGGAATGTTGGCATAGGTGATGGGACGATCCAAAAACTCGTTATATGTTGCGCCAGTAGTTGGGATGGTACGGTCAAAAGCCTCTGCACGACCAGCAGCAACGTACTTGTACTTTGTCTCGGCGCCAGTCTCTGCCTGACCGGTGTAGAGTGGAACATTAGCATCGGGTCTCGTCAGGGCCGTGTTCTTTCCGCCAATTTGGACCTCGACAGTGGCTGCGTCAGGGGCAATGACGCTGAATTTGACAAGAGCAGCCTGGGCGACAGCCGACAAGGCCAGCAAGGCAGGGATGGTGGCGATCTTCATCGTTGTTAGTGGTTGTGTAGATTAAAAGGTTGTGTGTTGATATAATGTTGTAATTGGGGAGGGGGTCGAGTTAAAGAAGTGAGAGGAGGCGGGTATGTCGTTTGTCGTTTTTGTGTTAGGAGGGAGAAGGGGCAAGGGTAAGGGGAGGGTGTTGTTGTTATGTGGGGGGAACAAGAGTTGGTTTGTGCGGTTTTGGGGGATTGCCTCTGTTATATAGGGGATTGACAGGACGGCGGAGAGAGTGAAGATTGAGAGTTGAAAGTGAGAGCAAGGTTGAGAATGTAAATGAAAAAGATGCGGCAGGTACACACAGACAGAGAGGAGGACGAAGTACTAGTGGGTGCTATCAATAGTGGAAGGAAAGAGTAAAAGAGAGAAAAAAGAAAGTCTGGAAAGGTATTTCCCGGGATGAGAGCCTGCCTCTGTGCTTCTTAAATACCTTTGGCGAAAAAAAACAAAAAGAGGCCAAAATGGTGGAGTGTTGTCGATTTGGCGTACACACGCATACGAGCAAAAATGAATGAATAATAATAAAGTATAAACAATTTTAATTGAAGGATGCGCCAAAAGGGCACGGCTTGGGAAAATGAGGGGGGAAAGTAAAGGAAATCAACCACAACAACTGAGAGAGCGTTCAAGAGAGAGAGAGACAGCTCTCTTTGTTGTCAGACAGTTCACTGCCTTGCGGGTGAGTGCAAGAGTGAGAGGAAGTGAGAGACAAAAACTGTCGCACAACCTGGGTTGTCCTGCCAAGTCGAATCAAAGAGAGCAGTTAATCAACCCCCTTTCTTATCGTCTCCTTTAGCGCACAAAATAAACGAAAGAGAGAAACTTGTGGGCGAGGCAAGGGGTTGGAAAGCAAACAGGGAGTAACAGGTCCGTTGGGTTGGAACGCCCAGGGGTTTGAAAAGACAAGCAAGAGAGAGAAAAGACAAAAAAAAACTCTATTTTTGGTAGCTCCATTGGTCAAGAGAGTGAAGTAGACGAACGAACAACCACAGTCAAGAACAAAGTCTCGTGGTACTGGTGCAGGTACTCTTCCAGTCTTACTCCCTCTGCAAGCAATTTTTAGACATGAACCTTGAAGCTATTTCATTCTCTTTTCACTCTTTGCATTTGGCTGTTTATCACTCCCGATTGGGTTTCGTGGTTGGTGGTGCTTTTTATTTTTTTTTGGCTGGTATTCCTCATTTTTTACGTGAGAGGTGCAGGCGGAGAGCTAAACATGACGCCCAAAAAAAAGGAAGAACAAAGACACCGAACCAGCTTGCGTGGATTACACATACGTTTCTCCTTTCCATTCCCCTCAATCCTTCCTTTTTCCATGCATGAACAACTTTTTTCTTATTTCTAGACATTGGTCAACTCGCAATGGCGGTAACTTTCTTTTTCCCTTTTGCTCGTCCATTCCTGCCTACCATTTGAGCATGTAGAGTCGTGTGCTCGACTCGCGGTTTTTTGGGCTGAACGGATTGGATATGCGATTGAAGGATTATTTTTTTTTTTTGCTTTTCTTTCCTGTTGCTTACTTCGTTATTTTTCGCAATCTATGTTCATCCAACTCGAATGGTATCAGTCAGCCTAGATGGCAAGCGCACACCTTTCGTTCTTGGCGAAAGGGTCAGTGGCAACATTACCGACATAAACCCCTTTTCTTCCTTGCCTTCCCTTCTTCTTCACGCTCAAACAACCAGGTGCACTCATCGGCTTCATCATGCCATCAACAAACAGAAAGGCATGCGGAACAACCAAGTTTCGAAATAGAAAATAACAAAACCTTGTGCCTTTTTTTTGTGTTCATGCATTTTTTTTTTTTTCAACATGCAAAAATAACAAACGACGGTAAAAGACGAACCGAATGAAGCGAGCACAGAACAAAGCACTCCTTGTCTTGTTGCTTCGCTCGCTTTCTTGGTTGCTCCGTTTGACCGGGGTTATTTTTACACAAAGGAGAATCCCCCGGATACATCTACGCACCTGAGGTTTTAAGGGCGCCCCCTTTTAGTAGACTGACACTGACACACAAAAAGGCAAATGATGATGCTGTGTGCCAGGAGAGTTAGAAACCTGACTTCACAACCGCTAGGGTATTAGGAGTATTATTGTTAGAAAAAGGGATATTTACCGAGCTATTCAGACTCGACGTTTAGTTTAAATCTCATTAGAGCGGTCGCGTGGTGCCAACAATAATTGCACACAACTCACACGACCATAGCCAAATGGCCACGACTAAGAAATACCGAAATAGCACTCTCACTCGTACCCCCTTCCTCACTCCCTCCTTTTCCATCTTGTGTCGCTGATGCCCATCCATCACACGATAATAATAGCATCGAGGCAGACGCAACAGCGACATCAACAAACGCGTAGGAGTGACAGGTCAGGAAGGAATGTAAAGTAATGTGAACGAAATAGAAGGACAGAAAGATAGAAGGAAGAATGCGAACAGACCTCTGAACGTTTTTTTTTTTTTTTCAATTCCCCTTTTTCATCATTATTATCACCATCCCACCCCTGAACAACTACCCTCGTGCATCTCTCTTTTCCTCAACTCACACGACAGCAGTAAAATCCTGCCAACCCCACACAATCACAGAAAAAAAAAGGATGTAAGAAAAAAGCGAAAGGAAAGAAAGGAGTACGACTCCTCCTGCCCTCAACTTCATGCATACGTATTCGTCTAGTTGTGGCGTTTCTTTTTTCTTTTTGGTTCTTTACGCCCATCACATGGATGGATCATAGTACAGAGGTCAAGACTAGCTATTTTTTTTCCTGTTTGTTTGGAGAAAGGAAAGGGAGACAAGAGAAGTTCTATCATTAGTAAAGCAAGACACCGCCTTGCATGAACCCATGAACTCGATGGGCGCTAACTCAGACTCCATGTATACCGTGTCTCTTCCTGCGTTGGAAGCTGCTTGCCTTGATTAGTTCACACAACACAACGAGAATCCGGGACCGGGCTGAATTGTGTTCATGTTTTTGAGTGATAAAAAAATCCGTGTGGTTCGGCCAATGTACTGCTCCTCCTCTTCCTCCTATGTTTATACCCCGTTCCTCTTGTCTTTCCCTATCTTTCTACTGTATCTCCTTGCGCAGATCGGTCTCCTGGTGAGGAATCAACTCATCCTTCGGTCCGAATCTTTCTCTCTTTCTCTCTTTCTCTCCACAACTTCAGGAGGTGCTGCTCTATCCTCCATTCCAATCACATATCTTTTCAAGGGAATAGACCAGCAAGGGGACGGCCAGATGATGGATATAAATTACAAATGGCTATATATGCATCACCTTCCGTTTTCCTAATACGGTGTCCGGCCCCACCACACTCCGGACTCACTTTGTTGTATATAGACCTATTTCACAGGTACAGATTTAGGTGTACATGACCACTAATTATCCAGGGCGGAGAGGAGAGGAAATTGTGAGCCATTAAGGTTGTCGGTCTGTTTGTCTGTCTCCTGGTGACCCTCCTGCTCTCTGCCTTGCCGATCGATGTTCCAGGGCTGGAATGGAATGCAACCCAGGCATTTCATAAACATATACACACAAACACATATCAACATATAAGGCCTTTCCCTACTCTGCTCACAAACCCCATGAATGGAACGGATGATGGTGATCATGAGTTGCCATGTGCCAGGTTAGGGAGCCATCTATGGGTACTTCCTTTTCTCTATTGTTCGTTGTTTTTCTTATGCACCTCTTTTTACTGAGATTGAACATGTAGGTTATCCATCTCTTTTACTTTTGTTTCCCTCGTTCTTTTTTACGCGCTCTCTCTTTTTTTTTTATGCTCTTTCTCTTGCGATAGAAAAGAGATCCATATTTTTTCGCAAAAAGGAGAAGGGGCTATGCACTACCTATCGGAGATGGGGAAGACGTTAATCGGTTACTGCACACGCAGTCGTCAAATAAGTAATGGGTCTGGACCCTCCCCTACCCCTTCCTACATTACTACACAAATTCTCTTGCATTTTCTTTTCATTTTTTATTTTTATTTTCTTGCAGAGCAGGAATATAAATGCGCCTATCTTTTTCCTCGACTCCCATGGGACCAAAACCCCCGGTCTAGTTCCGCCCCCCGTCCACTCAGTCCTTAAAACCATGACTTTTCTCTTTATCTTTCCTTTTTTATTACTGCCGCTTTCGCACTTTTGACTATATTAGAAGTTTGAAACGACTGGCGTAAAAATTGAGTGGGCCTTGGGTCGTGAGAGTGGACAAGCGAGAAGAAAGGGCTTAAAAAAATGGATAAAAAACCATTGATACTTGTTTCTTCTAATTTAACAAACTTCACGGAGATTAATTTTTCAGGTCGCTTTTTTTTTTTTTTTCTTAACGAGTTGATCTGATATGGAAAAGCGCGAACGATACACATGTGCAATTGAACAGCAAGAAAAGGAAAAAATGTACTAGCGCACCATGTCCACCTGCACCCACCCATCTCGATCGCCCATTATGAAAGACAGAGAGAAATAGAGGAGAGAAGATGCGAGAGAGCATCAGGGTCCTTCTTAATTGACATAATCAGATAAAAAAACGACAAGCACTAGCATTACGTAAATCTGAACGAGATGGATTGGAAGGATAACATGAAAAGAAAAAGAAGTAATCTAGACATTGTCGTCAGAATCCAAGTTGTCAGTATGATCTGCGCATGGATCAGGACCCTGACAAACACACCGTCGTCACCATCGCGTCTTTGTCCACTTCCTAGTCTTCATTCTTGTCCTTGTCCGCGTCGTCTAGCTTGTTCATACTCTTGTTCCACTCTCGTATAGTCTCTCCTGCTTTCTTCACCTCTAGAATCGCTAACGTCAGCAACTCCAGATTTAGCGCAAATGGGTCAAGGATAATTGTTTGGATCGATTCTGGCGTAATTTTGGGGTTGCAGTCAAACAGATCCGTAGTTCTCGCAGCTGTAAGCATCCTTCTTCTCCCTCTCCTTCTCCGCCGTCCGCTCCTTTCCCTACGACGACACCATTGAGGTAGTCATCGCATGGCCTAGATACAAATACTCAAGCCCCGGCATTCATCGCAAAGCCGCAAACAACTTTGACGCATCCTTGCTCAAAGACTAGACCAACTCAACGACATCAACGAGACCCGCCGCAAAGTCTTCCAGAACGTCGCGGGAGCCTTCCTCTCGTCCTTGTAATCGCCCACAACCCCATCTTGTAGGGCACACAGAAACCACTAGACAGGATAATCCATAAGGAAGAAGAGGGGCTCATAGACATCTGTTGTAAATGGGTAAGGAAAGACAATTCTCAGTTGCGAGGGCGCCACTGTATTGGCAAAGAGTCCAAAGTGGCTTGAATCGCTGGGTGTTAGGGTAAGCGAGTCAATCGAGGAACTTGACTGACAGACGCGTCTGATTTGAGCCGCCGTCAGGGATGACTATTCGGGGGAAATGTGATAGGCAAGGAGATGCTAAAGTGAGGCGCTCAGGCGGACCAGAAGGAACGTAAGACTTGACGGAGCCTGGAGACTGCCCGTTCGCTGGAGAAGGAGGCAATGAGGGTCAGGAGTTCGGGAATGGCGAGCACCCTTGATGCTGCATGGGTGCAATGACTTCTGTTATGGTGGCGGTGGTCTCCATCGCTGGCGTGCTTGCCGAATGGAAGAGATGAGCAAAGAGAGAATGACTGGTTTGTTGAGAAGAGAAGTGAAAAAACAAGAGCAAAAATAAGTGCGAGGGCCTGCTTGTGGACTCGTGTTGTAGTTAATAGTGTGAGGCGATCGAACACCAAATTGTCCCCTTCGCGGCAAAGCAGATTCAAAAGTGATGTTGTTGTTGTGCGCCATGCAGTGTATATTGATGTTGTAGATAATACATATATGTGCAAAAAAATAAAAATGACTATGTACAAGGCAAGAAGGGACAAACTACGCGTGTTTGTCGCTCTCAATGACAATACGGATGTGCTGCTGCTGCTGCTGCTCCGAGCAGGATATACCAGAGCGTGGTCTGTCTCGAATCCTAAAGGACGGTTGCTGTGGTGAATGTCGCCTAGAGCCGATTAGGGACTCCTATTGGACTCGGGAGTCACTGCAGAGCCAACTCGAGACATGTCGTTTCCGGGTCCAGCAGTGACACCCGCAGGCCGTGATCCAGACTGGACCACCAACAAACAGCAGGCAACGCCAGAGCTCAAGTACTTTTGGGCAACGACACCGATGATCGATGTGACCGTCATGAATGAGTTGTGCAAGTCGCGAGATGATGGCTGGGCGCGGAGCGAGCGAGGGCGGAGACCACTGCTGCTGGGACCAGCCTGGACAATCTCATGTGTGTCTAATGGGTTGTCGATGGGGTGCTGAGGTGTGCCTACAGCAGATGCGTTCACTCCAGTAGGGAGGTTCTGAAGCTGAAGTCCTGGCAGGCGAGAGTTGGAGCCGTTGTACTGTGCACTCGTCGAGGTTCCATAGACGCCCATGGGTGCCTGTTGATGGGTGTCGGGCGAGAAGGTCGAGGCAGCACGACCTTGTTTGGTGGTCAGTCCACGGCCGAGAATCAACAGATCACGAGATCCCAGAATGGTCTTGGCGAGACCGATCGAATCCTGCAGGGTGGGGACAACGTGGACATAAATACCCAGGCCAGCTTCGACAGCTCCCGAATCAGATGTACGCTTGTTGTTGGCTCGCTTGTCATTATGAGCAAAGGCACGGTGAGCAAAGTAGGTGTGGACAAGGAGCTGATTGTCCTGAGGCAGCTCGACATGTTCCTCCGTAGACGACACAACCGACTCGTTGTCAATGTTCACTCGGACCTCCTTCTCGTCAAGTAACTCCTTGTTAGCGTCGACACGGATGATCACAATGTTGCAAAGGCGGTTGTGGCTCAGTGCAGAGGCCATCTTTAGCACCTCTTCGTCGTCCAGCGATCCATAGATTTGCACCACAATGTTGGAAAAGTGACCAGCCCCGCCATATTCTCTGTCAACAAAGATGGCAGTGACAAGGCCCGAGTTGGCAGTAGTGTTGAGTAGACGGCTGACCAGCTGGGTGTTGGAAGTCACAAGGGGACGCGACAACACAGGGTTCTCGCCTTCGGCGTTGTTCATGGGTGGGTCTGGAAGCGAGGTTGAGTTCCACGGGACAATGATAACTCCAGATCCGCTCTCTGCAGCCTCGTCGCAGATACTGTTGGCGAAATCATCGGGGTCGGTCGAAAGAGTCATCCGTGGATGAACGAGGATCTTGTTCAGCTTGGCAAAGGCCTGGAAGACAGTCATCAGTGCGTCTCGACGAAGGACCTCAGCGCGCTCAGTAGCAGCCATCAGCACAGACGAACTACGCTCGGTCAGGTGCAAAAGACGCAAGGCCATGATCTTGGGGCTGGAGGTGTTCTCATCTGCGGTGGACTTGAACATGGGGAGATTAGATCCGGGTACACTGAGAGATGAGTGGGATCCTGCTGGGGCATTATCGCCTGTTGCTGGGGTAGAATGGTTCAACATTTCGAGGAAGGTCATCATGGCAGGCAGGTTGTGGATCTTGTCGAGGCAAAGCATGAATCCCTTGTTGTCGATGACGTCCAGTGGGTCCTCGCGCACAACAGCTCCAGTCAGTTTCCTCTCCTTGGCAAGAGCGCGCATTGCAGAGGCACGCTGGTAGTGAGGAGGGTAGGCCCAAGAGACACCAGGTGTGGTCATGCAAGTGGTGATGAGACACATGGCGACCATGATAACAAAAACCTTGTCGTTGATGACGCCGGCGTCGTATCCGATGTTGAGGACGATCAGCTCAATGAGACCCTTGCAGTTCATGAGGATACCAATGGCAAATGACTCTCGCCACTCCATGCCCTGGACCTTGGCCGCGATGGTGCATCCTGTGATTTTTCCGAAGCAAGCGACAAACGTGGTCAAAACGACCAATCCCCAGATCCTACCATTGTCCAGCAATCCGACCTGAGTCTTGAGTCCAGACAGAGCAAAGTAGATGGGCAAGAAGATAACACTGACAAGATCCTCAATCCTCTTGGTGACTCCATCAGCAAATCCAGTCTCGTTGGGGATGATGAGACCGACAATGAAGGATCCAAAAATGGCGTGGACACCGATGATGTCGGTGACAAAGGCGCTGACGAGGACGACACCGAGAGTGAAAGCCATCATGGTCTGACTGGGCTCATCCTGAGACTTGGTGACGCGGATCATAAAGTTGAAGATGGGGCGAACGATAAAGCAGAGGACCAGGATCCAGGCGATCGAGAGGAGCACCACATAGAGGGGAGTAATCTTACTGGCACTATTGATGATGGAGACGACGAGAGCCAAGAGGATCCAGGCGACAATGTCTCCAACAGCTCCGGCACAGATGGTGAGGAATCCAACCTTAGTCTGGAGAAGCTTTTGTTCAGCGAGGATGCGGGCGAGGACAGGGAAAGCAGTAATAGACATGGCAACACCGCAGAAGAGCAGGAATTGTCCAAAGCCCACAGTTGTGTCGGGTCCCAATTCCTCGTACAAGACGTAACTGACTGCTGCTCCGACTCCGAGGGGGAGCGCCATTCCTGCGAAAGAGATTCCAAGGGCGAACCGTGCGCGCTTCAAGACAAGAGCAGGGTCGAGCTCCAGACCGACCAAGAAGAGGAACATGACTAGACCAATGTTGGAGACGAGGTTAAGGTAGGGAAGTCCGTCGGGGTGGAAGATGGTGGAGGCGAATCCGGGAATGCGGCCCATGACGGAGGGGCCGAGAATGATGCCGGCGATTACTTCAGAGATAACGCGAGGCTGCTTCAGGCGCCTCAATCCGAGATGGAGGAAGTAGCATAGTCCAATAATGATCACCGCCTATGTTTATTTGCAAGTAACGAATGGATATCGACTGTTAGTCCTATTGAAAGCACAGATGGTTGCAAGGGCCTCTTGAGTGTTGTTTGCCACATGGCCTCTGTTTGCATCATGCATGGCTCCTTTGTCCCTGTGGACATTTATGCTATATATGTTTGACCTCCACAAAATTTTAAGCACAGGCCCTCCTTTCCTTACCTGGATGACGAAAAGCGGAAAGGGGTTCGAAGGGTTGACATGAGTCGGGTTGAGACCAGTGATTACACTTCCTGTCATCGTGAACAACAAGGCGGAAAGGAAGCAGCATAAAGGGTTAGGGGGGTTTTTTTTTCTTTTTTTTCTTTTGGGTCCGTTTCGTCGTGCTGACAGACATGTGCATATGCATGTTAAGAGAGAGAAGAGACTTGCCTGCTGTACCGCCCATGATGACTTATAGGATGGTTATGAGGAGGAGAGGAGGAGGAAGAGGAGGAGGAAGAGGAGTATTGATGGTTTTTGTGGTTATGGTCCAACCTTTTTTGAGCTTGAAAGTGGCGGTTACGAGGTATGAGGCAAACGAGGATAGAGGTTGAAGGATGAAGATGCAATGCAGGGATGGACGAAGATAAGGAAGAAAGAGGATAAAAAAGGTTAGCAGGAGAACTTCCGAGAGAGCAATGTAGGTATGTTTGCGAGTTCCTTTGAGGATTGTAAAACGGAGAGGAGAAAAAGAACAGTAACAGAGGAAAAGGTTTGTCGCGAAAATGTGAAGGGAGAAAGTGCGAGAGGGGGAGTGAAAGAGGAGAAAGAATGAACTCACCGCCTCAAACATCATCTCTTATCTGTTCGAGGCCTAGGCTGACACTTTTTTGCTTTGTTGCCTGCTGCTTTGTTTCCCGCTTATTATCTCGCTTGGGGGTTAACAGGGGAGGTCAACTCAACAAAACGCAGGGGGAGAGAGAGAAGGATGGATCAAACGGTGGTTACAGTACCCTTATCTCCTTCGTTGTCGTATACTCAATGCAGGGGGATAAAATGAAAAGAAGACAATGGAGGGGGCAGAAAAAAAGTAAAAGGGTGTTGCAGCTGCAACAGAGATAACTGCGCCAAACGCATCCTATGCCTGCCTGTTTGCTGTGGTTTGCTGTGGTTTGCTGTATACATGTGTTTTGTTGCCTGCTTCTTATTGCCTCGCACCCTGTCTGCCTGCTTGATGATGAGCACACCATTCGCAATCCATTACACCCCCCTGTTCCTCTCTTTTATGCCCCTGGACTAATTGTATGTCATGGCCAGTAGTGCGCCATAAGGAGGAGAGAAAAAGAAAGAAAAAAAGAAGCCTGTCCGGGGGTGAAGGTTGACAGGAGTGAATGAGACGAAGAATGAGGGAAAAATAGGGGAAGAGAAGAAAAAAGAGACAGCCTAATTCTGTCATAGACGAAGAAATGGGTGCAAGACAAACAAACACAAACACACAAAAGAGACGCCCAGAAGAATTTGTTTCCTTTTTGTGTTCACATCGATGTCGATGGCTCTCTTCCTTGCGTCTTCGGAACAATAGCATGTGGTGTTCTCAATCGAATCATGTTCAAAAGGACATGGTCTGCAGGACAAAATATTATGTGTGTGTCGCAAGATGGTCGTCGTAACGAATACAGAAAGTCTCCGAGGCTGGTGGGATATAGGATTTTTTTCATGGTCGGTCTCACTTACAAAAGAGGACTGTGGTCAAAGACTAGAGCGGAGTGAGTGAGTGTGAACTGGCTACGTTTTTTTTCTTTTTCTTTTTTTTTTTGTTTTTTTACTTCTTGACTTTTAGTTTTTTGGTAATGAGGGAATGAGAGACGAAAGGGAGGTGGTGATGAGAGAACAAGCGAGTTCAAGTCAATGAAAAGGAGAGATAGAAGAAACTGGGAATAGGGAAGAAGGAAGAAAGAAAGAGAGTGGTAAGAGAAAGAAAGGGGGGTTGCCAGGTTGGGGGTTTTAAGCGACAAAAAAAGGGCAGGGTGGTGCCACGGGGTATTTATGTGAAAAGCGAAGAAAAATTGTCCGGTCATGGCAGGGGATTCGAAACCCTGTTTATTCAATAGGAACAGAGGTAGAGAGAGAGAGAGCGACCAGGCTGCAGCATGAAGTTAACACATGTGTGTGTGGAAAGATTAACCTTTGGTGCTACTCGCTATGCTCCCTTGCGCTTTTAGCGTCATAGCATGGATGTGGTGCATACTGAACATTGAATTCATTAGTACCGAATATCCACGAGGATTCCTTTAGAGCACTGGATTGGCTGCTCATCATCCTTCGAAAAAGAGAAGAAAAAAGGACCCTCGATCTGGACTCTTTTATTGAAAATACACTGACCATGCTACATAGTCTTTTCGCCCCAGAGAAAACAGACAAGCAAAATCCAATAAAGAAAGACAGGAGACAGAGAGAGAGAGGGAAAGAAGTAGGGGTGAGGGTGTCGGCGTCATCCCCTTTATTCCTTTTTTACTATTACTACGGCCATTTTCTCATGTTTACTTCTGCCGAGGAGCAACCCGGACAGCGACAACGAACAGGGCAATTCAAAGTTGTTATCTTGAACAAAAAAAAAAAAGAAAACCATCCATCTTGCTAGCTAGTCCTCGAGCAAGCATGACATGCATCATCAGCAATACCCTTGGGCGTTTCAATTTTTCTTTACGTATGAAAACAAGAACGAAAAAGAAAACAGATACGGGATCACACACACGTTCCTTCAACGCGATAGAATCTCGTTGCTCTCTCCACCGCTTCGCTTTGTTCATATTGAAAACCAAACCATTTGAAGCTCAATAGATCCTCCCTTTTTTTTACTTTCCTTGTTCATTGCTTGCTTGCCTCTAAGTCTGCATTGAATTGCACAATGCATAAACACACACATACACATACGCCCAACAACAAGGGATGTCAAGGATGTCGGTCGCACAACAAAAATAAAGGAGAAGAGCAAAGTAAGGCAAAGAAAAAAGTGGATAAACTGGTAAACAAGGAAGCAAAGGGGAGATGTTATGGCCAATTGTCAGGCACAAAGCACACTCTGCAACAAAAAAAAAAAAAAAAAAAAAAAAAAAAAACACGAAATGAAATGATTTCCATGATCGGTGTGGTCTGCTCTCTTAGCATCCCTATTCTCTTCTTTTTGTTTCTTTTTCTAGATCGAATGGCCCTAGTGCACTTCAAAATAATGGACTACGAGCAGGGGTGGAATATTGCGCGAGCGAGAGATGAAGTAGAAGAACAAAAAAGTCAAGGAGAAGGAAGGGAGTCAAGGGAATGAGGAAGCTGTTTTCCTTTCGGACTGTATTACTGCTTCCTCTTTTTCGTGATCGCGGCCTTTTTACACTCGCATTACATGCCCTCACGTTTTGTCCTCGACCCCTATTTTTTTTTTCTTTCTTTCTTTTTTCCAACTCCAAAAGTAAAAAGTAAAGAGAAGGAAGGGATGGACGGAGAAACGTGGAGCCAAAGGATCATGACGTTGCGCAAAGAAATAAAATTGAAGAATGAGAGAGAAACGTACAAAGACATTGGAAGAGTAGCACGCGGACAAGGGGTTGTCGCATACTCTTTTACTCGTAACATACAAAATACCGTTTGCATGGTTCCCCCTGTGTTCCCTTGCTTTTCTTTCTCTTGTTTTTGCTGACCAAAAGGGTCACGCTGGCCCCCCACACAGCATTCCCAAAAGAGGATAATCAAGGCACAGTCTTGTACTAGGGTTGCACAAAGCGTGCGATTATTGACAGCCCGACAACAGCAAACGAGTGAGCAAGCAGGCAAAATCCGTCAGTTGTTGTAGTTGGTGACAGGTACTCGCTTCTTAAAGGAAAGAAGACCTTCTTTTTTACTCTTTTCACACTAAACCGCCCCGCCTCCATTCAAGAGAAGAGGACCAACTCAATACTTGCCGCCGTTAGCTGTTCGTCCCTGAGGTCATCGAATAGAACAAGACAAAAAAACGATAGCAATAAAGAAAACAAGTCTAGTGGTTACCCTTCCCTCCCAATCTTATTCGCAATATTCTTGTATTTGACCACGGGACCAAATATTGGAGTGTTTTTCTAGCTTCGAGCGTAGCCTTTACCGACCGAACCAACTCATCTCCCGCCCTCCCATCCTCACCTCGTCACTCACATGGACATCGCTAGTCTGTTTTTCTTCTTTGGGCTTATCAATCCTTTGGTACAATGAGCAATTGGAGAAACAGAAGAAGCAAAAACAATTTAGTGCGAAAATGTAGATGGGTGAATCTTTCAAAACGCGTGTCAGCCATCTTACGAGACACGACTACCCACTCTTCTTACCTCGTTCCTTCTTTCTTGAGTTTCTAGAAAACTGATGTTTTCTCCCCCTTTTTTTTTTTTTTTTTTTTTTTTTTTTTTCACCCTCACATACATTTCCAACAATTGCAAGGAGTTGGAAAGATAGGGCGAGGGGGTGCAGTAGAGATCTGTGAAGTAGAAGTTGCTGGGTTGCTCCAGTACAATTTTTTATTTCTCTCTTTTTTTTTTACACAGGTGTAGGGTGCATGAAAATAGGGGCGCATAGGGAAGATCTTCTCCCTTCTCAGTCCCTTTGCCCAGCATCTCGCATGTCATCGCTCTCAAATTCGCCCTGATTTCCTCCTCCACACTCTGCTCACATCTGCTGTAGCTTACTTACTACATCATCACCTCGCTTTCTTTTCTCCTTTCATCATTGTGTATCTCGCACTTCTTTTCTGCTCCTTTACTGCCTTTTTTTTCTTCGACCCCCACGCAATGCACCCCCCTGGTCTAAACCACCAAAATGAAAGAAAAAGCGAGCGTCGGCTAGTCTAGTGCGTTTTCCCCTATGCAATGCAACGACTACAAACCTGTCCAAAACAAGATCGAAAAATAAGAAATTGCAAAGTAAAAGTATGATTTGAAATGAATGAAGTGCACGCGGCATGCAGTACATGAAAAAATCTTACCAGATAATAATAAAAGTGTCAATGTTCCCGCCTAAACATGAAAAACGCAGTAGCTATATGATCCCCATAGTACTTTCATTTCTTTCCAGTAGTGCGAGATCTCGAAAACTATGGGATTTCTTTGAAACTAGGAAGAATGCGTGGATATCATGTACATAATGTACCTCGCACTGCAAGCTGCATGGAGCCGATCCATAACTTATATAGTATACATTGTTACAGGTGAAACAGGAATTATTAAAATGGACCTAGAACCATATTGAAGGTGGTAGCATAGAGATGAAATAATAGGAGAATTGCATGCTTCACGCGCTGTCTATCCGCTTCTATGCACTGTTCTATATGCTCCTATGCGCCGTTCTATCTGCTTCTATGCGCGCGCATCGTAGTAGAAAAGTATGCGCGCAGACTTTCCCATAATTGGTCGCACTCCTTTTTTTTCCTTACCGGCGTTGCAGCTCAAAGAGCTATTGCCAAAAAAAAAAAAAAAAAAAAAAAAAAAAAAATACGAATGTGGCGCATCCCAGTACACATCAGCCCACTTTTTTTTCCCCACCTTCCTCCATCTTATCCATAGAAAAATAGCTTGAGGTAGACGCGCTTAGAAAAAAAAAGTCCATTCCGTCTTCACGCCAGCAAAAAAAACTTTTAGGCAGACGCCATTGAATTTTGATTCTATATCGTACGACATTTATTTTTAGATGAAAGTAAATGGAATTGAAAAGAAAAGGAAAGAAAGATGCGTTTATTTTCTTTCATCCCTTAGTAGATGTATGGGATGATGCGCCAGCGAACGGTTTCGCAGTACTTGTCCCAGTCCTTGCCATACTTCTTGTGGCACTTTTCCTCGTCTCTCAACTCGCGGTGGATCAGGAGCACGGCAAAGTAGATTGGGTAGAAGTATGGAAGGGGGCTCGACAGACCTAAATGTCATAAGATAATGCGATGCGGTAATAAAAATCGGATGAGAAAAGTAATCGTATGAGAAAAATAATCGTATGAGAAAGAAATACCTGGTGAACCAATGGATGAGGATGTACGCCAATTATCTCCGCAGAGGCATGGACTGTCCTTGAAGGAGAAGTAATAACACGTACCGCAGGGCAATGACCAGGCGAGGGCCATAAGCCAGTCGCCAAAGTAGTTGATATGGCGAGCAGTTCCCCACCATCCGCTGATCAGCAACTTGGATCCCGTCTTTGTCTCCATGTACTTCAAGCCTAAGAAAATGTCATCGTGAATTGATAGATGGATGTTAATTGGATGTGGATTGTGGACAATATCTTCCTTGAGATCATAAAAGATAGAAACAAGTGTACCTTTGTTTTGAGGAGCATCGGCACCGTAGCGCCTAAAGTTGTTCTTCTGCCTATTGGCGCTCCTGAAGATGTAGTATCCAATGCATTGGGTCGCAATAACAATGAAAGCATGAGTCAAGCTCATGTCGACAGGGAAATCAGCCAAGAAGCGAGCCTGGAGCGAGTAGTTCATGGGCAACCAGGTCAACAATCCATTTGCGAGCATAAACCCGAATCCGTCGGTGGTGATATCCATAGTAGTCAAAACTGCAGATTCATTCCAGAGAGAGTCGACAACGTAAAAGGTCTCAAAGAAGAGAACGGCGATCATCGAGTTGGTGATGCGCCCCAAGCTGTGATACTGCTGGCATGCCATGCCAAAGTTCAAAAAGATCCAGCCGATAAGACCGGGACGAAGCTCGATAAAGTACTTAATGTCAAATGTTGAGTCAGGCGATGAGCTGAAGCGAGGGTTGAGTTCACGACCAAGCACAAACTATTGATTGTCAATAAGAAAACAGGTCCAAAACAGGTTCAAATGGGTTAGAAAATTGTTTTTGAATTAATATCATGTTACATTACCACATGTTAGAGAACACGCACAAAAAAAAAAAAGCATAAACTTACGTCGTAGATCTTGGTGCCAGTGTTTCCTCCGCACGCAAGGATCTTCTCTTGACCATCGCCGTCGGGAAGGAAGGACCAGATGTAGACAAAGATCGACACACCAAAGGTCCAGATAAGGGAGGCGGTGATCAGACCGATAAAGTGCTCATAAAGGAACAAGAAGGGCTTGACACCTTGGGTGTAAAGAGTAGCGGCAGTCATGAGAGCCATGAGCATCAAAGCCCGGAGGGCATTGACCTTGTACTTGAGCTTGTAGTTGGACCGATCCTTGGTCAAAGGAGTTCCTCCTACACCTCCGACAACAGTACCCTCGATAACCTTTCCGGGGATGACAAAGTACGTGACGAACAAAAAGACCATGAAAGCCGAATAGACCTTGAAGGCATCGAAATCCCAGGTCGAGAGAAAAAAGTTCCAGAGATCTTTGTGGTAGCTGGTGGGGTCAGAGCCGATCGAGGGCCAGAAGCCGTCCTTGGAGTCCCAGTAGGCGGGGATGCAGCCAAAACCCGCACGGCAGTTGTAGTAGAGGCCGTAGGTGATCAGGGGGAGGACAATGAGCATTGCCACAGCGCCGGGTGGTCCAAGGAACTCGTATTCTGGGTTTGGGTTAGGAGGGGTACGTTTCCGTGGCACCACTGGTGTAGGTCTCTTCGACATGTTTGTTATCGTAGTGCTCTTTTTGTTGGTTGAGTGAAAAGGGTGTAGTTGAAAGACGACTTGAGAATGAAGATGAGACAGGAGGAATTAAAGAGAACAACAAAAGAGAGAATGAGAATGAAGAAAAGAAAAGAAAAGAAAAATAAAAAAGAAAAACGAAAAGGTAAAGCAATAAGGATGAAGGGGGATCTGGGAGTGTGCGTGTCTGTCTGGCGTCGGAGGAATCAGCTGTTGGCTCGCTCAAACTCGATCCCTTGGCCGTGGGTGGCCTGATTTTTTTTTTTTCAATTGAAAAGCTGCCAAACAGGTCTCTCAGATCCGCCACCAATTTTCATATTTATTAAGGGCCAGCTACTAATCGATCAGTAGTAAGTCGGCCGAGTAAAGTTGTCTTATCTCTTCCCGTTTCTCGTTCTTCATCTCTCTCTTTCCGACACTTTACTCCACACCCACATCACAAGGACGACATGGAGAACGACTTTCCATTCAGCTTCGGAGGCGGATCAGATCATGAAGAGAACAACGAGGACGACGGACTCTTCTGCGCACCCAAGGACAAGAAGAAGGCCGCTGCAAAGGCAAAAGCTCTTCTCAACCAAGAACCCTATCATGCACAGATTGACGAGGATGGGGTGAGTTAGTGAATCTCTTTCTTCTATTCTTTCAACAACCACGCTACAACAACACAACAGCAAGAGAAGAATGTTAATGAATTCACCTAACAAGTCTCTGTTCACATCCCTCCCTTTTTTTTCTGTCGTAGTGGTTTCACAATACAGGAAAGACAACATACGAACTGATGACTCAGAGCAAAACAGGAGCAACCAAAGTCAAGATGCGAGCCGATCACTACTACATGCTCCACCGATACCAGGAAGCTTTTGACATCGCACAGGAGTTTTGTGAACTTGTACGGACGAGCAGCTACCTCAACGTCTCACAGAGTCAGAACGATGGAGGCTTTCGGCGAACAGATGCTGCAGCAACAACAGATGCGGGAGTCCTCAAAGTATCCGATCCCAGAGAGATGCAGGAGATGGCTTTACGCTGTGCACTCAAGTTGAACTTGTTTGACGTGGCAGCCAGTCTTGCCGATGATCTAGTAATATTTTTTTTTCGGGAATATGGGTCCGATCACTTCCGGAGTGGTTGTTGGGGAGAGAAAAAGAATATTCAATTGATACTGACTAGTTGCGCGTGTTGTTGAAAAACTTATTTAGGTGATGCACGATACAGGAATTGTCTTTTTGAAAGCCAAGGCCTATGTCGCGGTCGGTCGTTTCAATGGTACGGAACTTGTTTTTCTACTGTCATCTTTTTGGCGTGAGTTGTCACTTTATCGTCAATATAATGTGGCTAACGATGAGTTCTATTCTTACAAATAGACGCCGCATTGGGACTTGTGCAGTACCAAAAGTCAAGAACAGGCAACTATTCGATCTGGAGGTCCTTAGGCGAGTGTCTCAGCCAGTCAACAACATTTTCTACAGGACCATTAGGATCATTTGTCAGAAAAACAGCGTCGACATCAACATCGTCAGTCATAACAGCAGCGACAAGGTCGTTGCCGTTGATGGATACCCTTTTGATTTCATTACCATCATCAACAACAGCAAGGCCGACCGTTGTACATATCCTGGCTTTGATGTGTATACTTCGAGCACGTTACCTAATGAGGATATCGACATGGGCCCAGGTGCCTTACGCACAGGCACGTTACGACAACGAGATGAGTATCTTGGACGGACAACGCTTAGCACTTGAGCGGATATGTGACCTTGATCTGGGGTCAGCAGCAAGAACAACTACAGCAGATGAAACAGCAGTATCGGAAAATGAGCGGCAGGAGCAGAGACGGCTGGAAGAATACGAACTCAAGGTGGTGGCTCCAGCAAGGAAGTTTGTCCAGGAGATGAAAGAGAGTGGAGCGACAGATTTAATTCCCGACCAGGAGGGTTCGTTGTTCGAGTTGGATGTTGTTGAATTTATAGTCAAGACTTGGGATGCACAGGTGGTTGCCTTGAGTGAGAGTACTACGCCGGGGATGACGGCAGATGACGATGATCTGGAAGGCGAGGTCAGCGTCCGTGACAAATAAACAAGCATGGTTGGAGTCAATTGAGTCTGTGGGATGTATATTAGGGTTGGGATCCATGGGTTGTGAGCAATAAACAAAGAAGGGGTTTATTTGAAGGAGTGCACCGACCAACAGACACGGGAGAGATGTGGATGAAAACGGAACGGTGTGAGCCATATCTTGTGAAAATGTTCGCACGTTGCGCTGTGAGTCCCATTCAAGGCAGGCAATAGAAGAGAAAGGAGAGAAGAAGGGCGACAGGGACACCAGAAGGGAGGAAGGGGAGAAAAAGGAAGAGGAGGAAGATGTATGGGAGGGCGCCAACTAAGGCGAAACAAACAACCACACCAGCCCTTTATTTTTGCTCCCTTCGTCACCTCTTTTCCTTCTCCTCTAACCTTTTTTTAATCCATCCTTCTTCTTTCTTACCTTTAGTCTCCCTTCTCTTCCCTTCTTTTTCCTCTTTGCCATTCTGCCTTCCTCTCCCACACGTCGACACTGTATGCGCACATGGTTTCAACTCCACTCTCGCTACTCCGCTCATTCAAGGTTGCGCGCTACGCTGCTCCGTGGCGACAAGGACTAGCCCTCGTCCCTTCTCATGCAACAATAACAACATCAACCCTCACGCGGTCTGCCTCTGCTTCAAGACTCTCCTCAAGACCTTCCTCTCTCTCCCGGTCACTTACTTACTCTTCGACGGCTGTATTCCGTGTGACACCCATCAGCACCAGCCTTTCGAATGTCAACGCCGCCTCCACACTGCAACAGCTCAACTCCGACGAAGCTGACCACCAGCAGCAACAACAGGACGAGACATTGAGCATGGAGGACAATGTAGACTTCCAACGTATTAAACTCACGGCGAGTCGAGCCCAGACACCGCTCTCTATCGCCCAATGCCTCATGCTGGGCCAGACCCTGAACACCAAGTCGTTACTTAAGAACCTGACTTTCCTCAACAGAGAGCTCCCAGTTCGATTCTCGAAACGGATTGTTGAATTGAGCAACTTGCCGAGTGAGTTGCGCAGGACGGAGCCGATTATGAACCTGATCAAGAACTATACGACATCGTTCAATGAATTGCAGGCATATTCTGACAATAGTCGTTTATGGTATTTGATAACTTGTCCTTTTGGTTGTAGTTGGTATTCCGCTGGTGTGTTATATTTCATGCAAGCGACAAGAATGGGCGGAAGAGGACAATGACTATTTTGACTTGCAGAAGGTCGCCCACAAAAGACGCATCTTTCAATTTTTAATTTCACGTCTCCCTTCATTTGCTCCACATTTTTCCTCCCACACTCTCTATTTTCTTGTTTGTTGCTGACCAAGATTGCTGCTTTCTCTCTCACATTAATATGCTATTAGGTATCTCTCACCCAACACACACCATCGCGAGGACCTGGAACTAGACGACAACGAGGCCTTGCAGACATCCGTCCAAAAGGAATACGCGGATCTCTTGCAGAAAGTGACCAATCGCCACAAACAAGGTAACAGCTCCATATTCATTACTTTTTCATCGGAACAAAAAAAGAGAAAAAAATGACCATTGTTTACATACATATGGGGCGGGCAACTTTTTTTGTTATCACTACGTTAGACCCACTCACTTTATTCGAGTACAAATTGTCGACATATTTTGGCTTCCGGATTAGATGTGATTTACATGGCCCATGGCATCAGTCTATTCAAGCGCTATCAGAACACACGCAGTCAACCATCAGACGAGATTCAGCACTTTCTCAACTCTTTCAATCGAGGCAGACTCGGGATCAGGATCATGGTCGGCCATCACTTGGCTCTTCAGAATCAGCTTTTCTATCCAGCGGGAGAACTTTCTTCATCCTCCTATCTCTCAACGCCGACCAGTGCACAGTCCAGGAGAGTTGGTATTATTGAACCCCAGTGCGATATCGAGGCGCTGATCCAGAACGCGACTCACTCGGCCCAGTTTGTCTTTTTCCAACACTACAGCACCGTCTTCCCCCCCAACGTTCATATTGTGCACGCAAAAGAGCTGGGAGGAAAGAAGGTCAGGTTCCCGGTTGTACCAGCACTGCTGCATCACATCCTGTTTGAGCTGCTAAAAAACTCAATGCGTGCCACCGCAGAGTTCCATGGTCTCGACAAGTCTTCCTATCCAGGTGAGCGGGCATTTTTTTTTTTTTTTTTTTTTTTTTTTTTTTTTTTTTTTGGAGGATATGAAAATGACAGGATGAACAAGCATGAAAAAGTGACATAACGAGTTTCTAATATTGTTTTGTGGTGGGACATGCTTAGATATTGAAATCCATCTGTCGTCCAACTCTGCGGGAGATCTTGACATCCGAATTAAGGACCACGGAGGAGGTGAGCCTCAACGAACGGATAAGTCGCGACTGGAATTCCCTTCTGTTGGATACTGGGCACTAATTCTTGTTGGATATGTATTTTTTCATATAGGTATGCCTCCAGGGCACATCGTGAAGCCGTTCGATTACATGTTCACAACAGCATCGAGCACTGTTTGCATTGACTTTCCGTCTATTATGACCGCCCTCGAGAAGAAGCCACAATCATCCGCCATGGGAGAGAACCTTCCCCTCTGTGGGTTCGGATTCGGTCTTGCCACCTCCAAACTCGTAAGTCATCTCTTACTGTTTTGTTTGCAATTGGAGATGAAAAGTGCAAGTAACTACGTATATGACTTTGACGCCTACATCTTTTTTTTCTGCAATATGTCGTTTTCACATAGTACGCGAGACTTTTTGGCGGAGACTTGACATTGAACTCGGTTGCTGGAAGTGGAACTGAAGCCACTATCCAATTGAGGCGACTTGAAGACCAAATTGAACATACTGACGACAAGTAGTCGAAAGACACGACTTCACCCCTCGATACATTTTTCTTCCGCCTCTTTTTTTCTCATTTCATTGTAACAACATTACGTGTTTTGTCAATTCCGTCTCCATTCCACTGTTTTCCTATCATTTCTCATCTGTACATATCCATAGTCCCTCAGCAAATAAATGTTGATAATGTTGTTTTGTTCTTTCGCTGTGTATGTGTGGGTATCTTCCCGAAATGTATTAATACATTAAATTAAAATAAACATACCTCGCTTCGTCCCGTAGTAACCTGAGACGATACTCTCTTTCTCTTCCTCTCTAGTGGGCTGGAAGAGCCTTTTGGTTCTGATTACCCTTCAAGCTCTTAGGGTGAGGCATGATCTTACAATCGGTATCCTTGCACAAGTTCTTCAACGCCCGACGCTCCAAAGTCTCAAAGAACTTCAACCCAGAGGCCTTCTCGACCGCCTCGATAGGAACCTGGAAGGCCGTCAAGGGAACATCGTTATGAATGACATTGTTGGGTAACACGAATGCGCCCACGGACATGTCGCCGTTTCCTCTGTCGGTCAAGATGACTTTGTAGAAATGAGTGGGGACTCCAATGTTGGGTGGGTTGCCGATGACTTCGTGTTTGATGTAGTATTTGTTGTCGGTTGGGTCTTGGTAAGGCAGGTAGAGGGGGCCTGTGATCACGTAGACGTCTGGGTAACGTTTTGTCAACACTCTGCAGAAGTTTTCGAAATGTGCCCAGTCTATGGATTAGGATAATGAGAAGAATAAATTGTTAGCTATTACGGGATGCAGCATATAAAAAGAATGATGCAGCGGGATAGTTTTAGCGATCAAAAGATCCTTCTCCTATCATATGTCTTTTTCCAAGAAACTTACAATCACGGTTAAACCCCTCTCCAACTTGGGGTGCAATATTGGACAGGTAAAAAGTCTCGTCCATGGCCGTCTGGGAGTTCTTGCAGTCGGCAGCTGGGGCCATATGCCCACGATCATATCCTGATCGAAGATAGTCCGAGAGTCTGGCCTTGTAGAGATCGGGGACGGTGGGATCTTCCTTGAAGGTCGAGTTACCACGGCCCACTCCCTCACCAGGCTTCAAACTTTCGGCTGTGATGTGTTCTGCGACCCAGTTAGGGTGACGGAATTGACGCTAATGTGTGTATTTGTATAGGGTGACGGATGGTCAGTCATGAGGTCTGGAAAGCTTTGTGATTAGACCGTCAGTCATCCTGAGTTTTCCTTGAGCCATGAATCCTGCGTGCTGTGTGTTGCAATTGAGAGTGAAAAGTGAGGCTTGTAACATACGTTGTAAGAGGCGACGTATCCTTCCCTCATGAACACATCGTTAAGAGGACCTATCGTATATCAATTGAAAGAAACGGTCTTTAGTCACAACTGAGAAGAATAGAGCAGTTGAAAGGCCAGAGTGCGGAGCAAAGTCTTGTGAAGATCTTTTCCTTTACCTGGGAATCCATGGGGCATGATCTTGCGAGGGTTGCCGACAGAGGTAGGAGGAGGGCGAGTGACGACGGGAGGTGGGGTAATGGGTGCTGGCTTGGAGGGGACTTGAGGCAAAGCAGGAGTTGGTGTGGGGACAGGAGTAGGAACAGCGGGGAGCTGATTCTGAGCTGTCACGGCAACGGGCTTGGGAGCCTCCTTTGACTTGAAGTAGGTTGTCATGGCGACGGCGCCCATGACGGCTCCTCCTGTGAAGATTGCGATGTTCCTGACGACCATTGCTGTTTGGTTGTTGAGAGTGGAGAGACGGAAGTGGATTCAGGAACAGACAACTCACAAAGTAATAAAGGTGTCTCACTCACCTCGGAGTGTACAGTGGCTGAGCAAAACAACAGTCTCTAAAGGCAGCCAGTAAGACGCCCAGCGAAAAGAAAAATGTATGAGGTGCAACGCGTGTTTTCTTGTTCTTCCACTTCCTTGCTCCCCATCGCCCTCATCCCAGCCACTCGCTCGACAGCTTCGAAACAAAACATCCGCCATGGCTATGGACAATAAGACCGTGCGAGACGCCATTCAGGTCCACGGAACCAATCCCCAGTTTCTGATTGAAAAGATTCTCAGGACACGCATCTACGAATCGACCTACTGGAAGGAATCCTGCTTTGGCTTGACAGGTATGTTTTCGTTCTGTGAATAGATGAACAAACAACAACAATCTCATTCGCATCCTCGTCGTAACCTTTAAAAATATTCATGAAACTAACATATTCGATATCACGTTTGGTTCAACTTCAGAGTCGTCGATTATCGAAAAAGCGTACGAGTTGACCTCGATCGGTGGTCAGTATGGAGTTCAAAAGCCAACGGAGTTTATCTGCCTAGTCCTCAAGTTGCTGCAGCTCCAACCCAGAGAGGAGATTGTAATCAAGTACATTACAGGGTTGACAGAGAACGATAGCAACAAGTAAGGATACGAGTGATTTCTGTACTAAGTGGAGTTGTGCAGGGTATGCAGATTACGCGTTTGGTTTTCGTAAGTCCTTGTTCTGACCCAACTCTTGTTAACTTTGTTGCATTTGTGGTTACTAGGTACTTGCGAGCATTGGGAGCGTTTTACTTGCGACTTGTCGGGAAACCTGTTGACATTTACAAAAATCTCGAACCTCTGCTGGTCGACGGTCGAAAGCTGAGAAAACGAGGCAACAGTACGTATTTTTCAATCGCATACCGTACATTATGCTCCATCTTATCGATTACTTGGTGAAATTGTAATGCTAATCAATTTCATATTCTGTATGAATATCGCAAATAGACGGCTACTCGATTATCCATATGGACGAATTCATCGACGAATTGCTGCGGGAGGAACGTGTGTGTGATGTTGTCTTGCCTCGCCTAACAAAAAGATATGTCCTTGAGGATACTGGAGAATTGGATCCTAGGATCAGCGCGCTAGAGGAAGTGGAGATGGAGCTGGAAAGAGAGAGAGAGGCAGAGGAGGCTGCGGCTCATGGTGAGCGAGGTCGCTCAAGGTCACGCTCAAAGTCGCGCTCACAATCCCGCTCCCGTTCACGATCTCGATCGCGTTCTCGCTCTCGCTCGCAGTCAAGATCAAGGTCGAGATCCAAGTCAGCCTCGAGCTCGCGATCCAGATCACGATCAAGGTCCCGCAGTCGTTCGCCAGGACAGCGCAGGCAACAGGGTCGCCGACGTTCGAGATCGCTGTCTAAGAGTCGAAGCCTCAGCAGAAGCCTCAGCAGAAGTCGAAGCAGAAAGAGAAGCAGGAGCAGGAGCAGGAGCAGGAGCAGGAGCAGGAGCAGGAGCAGGAGCAGGAGCAGGAGCAGGTCGCCAGACCATCGTAGGGGCAGCCGTCGCAGCAGGAGCGGAAGTGACAGCCCAGACAGGCGAAGCCGAAGACGCCTGGATTGAAACGCCCTCGTCGTCCATTCTTAAAAATAAAGGACACAAAATTTAAAAAAATTCGACCGTTCGACGTTCAATCTGGAACATGTGACCTTTGACAGAAAATTGATTTAAAAAAGAGCAAACATTCAATTTTTTAAGGCTTTTCTTTCCTTTCTTCGACCACTACATACACTCACACACCCGCCAATACAATACATATGCCTCCTATTAAGTACACTCTCCTCAAGCTCAGGAATACGATCCCCGCTACTTCCACCATCCCCGCTATTGTAGAAGGTCCCATCAAGCCTTTTCCGCTTCATGTTCCAGAACTCGTGGAGCTGATCCTGTCCTTCCTTAGCGACTATCACCTACGTGTTGCTGCAGGCAGAGTTTGTCGCCAATGGAGGACTATTGCAAAGGAACTCCTCGAAAGGGAGGCTGACTGGACGCTGGCACGGGCAGATGTCAACAAGGAGAACGACGACGGCGACTGGACATACCCGCCGGACACACCAGAACGTTGGAGGAAATTGACTCGAAGGAAGACATGGAGGGTGCGCACTCACGACGATGAAGTCAAGTCCCCAACGGAAAACCCCTATTACGACTTTCGACCTGAGAGCTGGGAGGCCCTAACAGGAACGCTGAAGGAGATCATTGGGAACCGAAATGCACAGCACAAACGACTGGGCCTACACCTAGCCTGTTTACTCAACCTGCAAAGGGACCTGCTGCCATTGCTGTCAATTGTTGGCTCGAGGTTGGAACGCCTTGTCGTCGACCAGGTGCTTCACCGACCGATTGCTCTGGAGAGTGTCCTTGCACTCTGCCCACGTCTGTTGCATTTGTCACTTGCCTACCCGTGGCCTTATCTCATTACGGATATAGACTCGGCTCCCTTCGACAGCGAGGAGCAACCGTTGTCGCCGTCGTCTCCGCAACAGAGCACTCGCATCCTCCGTTCCTTGGTCCTGAGAGGCGTTATTGTGCTCAAGGCAGCTTTACTCCGTGTTATTTGTTCTTGTCCAGACCTATGTGAGCTACGCCTCTCCTGCTTCGAAACCAAACCAGTCCTCTCAGAGAGGAGTGCGGCTCCTCCCAACAACCCGCTCGCATTTTTCGAAGCCATTGCCGAGTCGTGCCCTCGTCTGCAAAGTTTGCAGTTCTCCAAGGCGTTCGAGATGGAACCAATGAATCGAAGGTATGGTTTCGAATACCATCACCGCATCGCGACCCTGTTTCCAATGGCAAAGGAATGGACGTTTGAAGCGAACGATCTCTTCAAGCTTCAGCCGTACTACAGCAAGAGCATTCTGGGATCTGAGTATGCTAACATGACAACGTTGGTGATCGAAAGTCCACTTTTGGACTCGGAATTTCCTGAGAAGAGGTTAAATAACTTTCTGGTCTCCACGGACTCGTCGGCGCATAATCTGCTCCATCTGCGAGTGACGGGATTGGCCTTTTCAATCTGGTGGTGGGATCTTGAGCTGAGGCAGGGGCACACCCGAACGATAGCCAAGGAGGAAGCGATCCAGAACGAGTTTTTCTGCGCAGACATTTGGCGGTGTCGGCGGTTGAAGACGCTCCATGTTCGATTACGGGACAAGGACGAGCTGAGCTTGGGAGAGACGAGTATGAGGATCATGTGCGGCTATGTCAGTAAGGTGCTTCCAGAGCTGGAGGACCTTGTGCTTGAGAAGAGGTTTGTCGGCTTTGAGGAGGATGCGGGATTGGTTTTGCTGACGAGGCTCAATCGTTTGAAGCGGCTGTCGGTTGTAGGTTTGTTCTTTGGGGACATTGGCAATGCATGGGTAGACTGGCTGGCCAAGGACTGGGCTCGGACATCGCGGACCAAGAAGCAGATTCAAAACGAGTGGAGGATGGCGAGATCAGGACAGAAGGAGGAAACCGTTGCACGGGTTCCGTTCCGAACAGTGGAGGATCCACAGCCAGGAGACTCTACAAGAGAATATGTTATCGATGGTATTGATATGAGATATGTAGGCCAGTTGCGCGATATTGTTGAGGTAGTCAAGGAGCGGCTAGCCGACGATGGGGTGTGCTGGCCCCAGATGGAGTATCTGCGGTTTCAATCCGGTAATGGAGAGCGTCACTGGAATAACAGCCTTGCACGAGTGCAGAGCAAAGTCCGTAAGCTGCGACCAGAAATCGAGTTTGAACTGATCAATCGTCGATACTAGTGATCAAATTTATTGCCTTTTTTTATATGTCACTAGATGTCTGTGGGCAAAGCTAAATAAATTCCCCCCTTTCAGCTCTCTTTTTTTTTTTTTTGTTTCCTTTCTTTCTTTCAGCACATTCCTCATCGCAACACAACAACAGGAAGAACAACAACAACAGGAACAACAACAACAGGAACAACAACAACAACAGGAACAACAGAACACAATCTCAGAAACAACACCACCACCACTTCCAACGCGGAACAGCAACAGCAGGTCACCAGACAAGATTCCTCTCACCAAGGATAGCCCGCTGGAAGTCCCTCAGATCCTGGAGATGATCGTCTCAAACCTCACCAGCCACCAGGTCCGAGGGTCCATGTTGCCCATTTGCCACCAATGGCACTTGATTGCACAACCACACGCCTTTCGATCCATAGTATGGAGTCTGGACGAAGGTGCATACGATGATGGCAACGGTGCCCTTTACGAACATATCTTTGGTATTACTAGAACGGGACAAGTGACAAGTCCCGTTGTCGATCCTCTCAAGTATCTCGGTGTTACACAGCGCTTGGTCATCAGAGCAGATCGCCGCGAGCACGTCTATGGAATACCATTCCAGTGGGAGAGCGGTTTTTCACCCGCCAGCTGGCAGGTTTTGTTGGAGGCCATCACGATCACACCCCACCTCCTCAACCTATCGGAACTTCGAGTTCTATGTCCGATCGACTTTGCCCTGGAGGCTTTCGAGTTGCTAAAGTGTATCGGAAGCTTGTTGACGAAACTGAGATTGGAGGTGACACGACACGATGGTACGTTGCTGGCCAGTCTCTTGAGCCTGTGTCCCAAGCTGGAGCAACTCACAGTAGAGTTTTCATGCTCTGAGGAAGTGTTTACTCAAGAACTTTACAGTCGGTCTGGGAGGCCTTCCGTATCGCAGGCGATCCCACTGGCACACCCATCGCTCCGGTCGTTAACGCTCAGACGCATCGCGGTGGATGAAGAGTCGTTGTTGAGTCTGGTTGATATATGTTTTGGACTGGAAGATCTCGTCTTGGATCAGATCCGTGGAGCAACTGACAACGAAATTGAGATGCAAGATGGTAGGGCTCGACTTGCGACTGTCTTTCGATCCATTGCACGCGTTCGACCTGGTCTGAAACGATTCGGTTTTCTCCCCTGTGTCCTCAGAGCCACGACCGAACTAGTGCAAGCGACAATCGTGCCCTTGTTCTCCGAGGCGACAGAGTGGGTCTTCCCAGCTACCTCGATCTTGGATGTCGCTGAGATCTGTGGTTGGTCGAATGGCTTTTTTGATCTACATCGGGTGACTTTGCTGACCAGCTTGGAGATTCTGGTGCGACACTCTAGCATGGGAGCGTTGAACCTTGGATTCAGCCTTCACAACTATCTGTGCATACCGCTACTGTCTCGGCATCTCGTCTAACTCAAAGCTCCCGGCGTGATGGTTCCTTTGGACTGCTTGGACATGGAGGGAGTCTTGGACAGCCTTGGAGCATATCGCAAGGCTGATCCTTTGGCTCGGTATTTGATGCCGGACGATGTCCTGGGCACTTCAAGAATCATGATTTGGGGATGCCGGGACCTTCAAACGCTTCATATACAAGTGCAATGCCCAAAGGGTGATGTAAGGTCGGCTGCGAGCTCGAGGCTGGTGTTTGGGTACATTAGCATTGTGTGTCCTGCTTTGGAGGAGCTTCGACTCCAGAAGGAACATTTGGATCTCTCGATGGATGGAGGACTGTGCTTGCTTGCAAGACTGAACCGATTGAGGAGTCTGGGCTTAACGGCGAGAGACGGCGTATGGGAGTCGACCCCTGGCTTGGACTGGATGGCGCACGAGCTTTCGTCACGTCAATCTGATAAGTTGACGAGGTTTATCGATCAAAGCATTTCTGAAGAGGTCTTTAACTCGATCTACAGGCACTATCCCCTCGATTACCAAGCACCCGTTGTCCCAGGCATTCCCTATCTGCCACACAACAATGTCGCGTTTGTTCATGGACGAGATGTTAACGCTGGTGATGGCGGTACTGGTGGGGGAAACGAAAAGGATGCGAGCGTGACGGCAGGAGAGAGCACCGTCCCGAACTACGTGATTGACGGGATCGACATGCGATATCTTAGTCAGCTGCAGGGCATTGTGGAGATGTGCAAGCAGCGGATCTCGAGTGGAAACACGACTTGGTGGCCCCGTATGGAGTACCTGGAGATTACCAGAAAGGAGAGGTTCTCCAATGCCTATGTTGGCACCGCGGAGCGAACACATGCCCAAGTGTACCAGATGAGACCCGACATTGAGTTCCACACTCTTTGGAGGTGAGCGAGCATACGATGTGAGCTCAGTGTGAGTTTTCCTTCTCTCTCGTTGGCTTTAACTAGAGTAGCAAAGAAAAAAAGAGAAATAAGCGCGAAGCAACATTGGGCTCGTTCTCGTTTGGCATTCTCGATATCAACTTGACAGTCACACCCGTCATCGGCAGATGACTGATAAAAAGTCGCCCTCTCACCACTTTTACTTTCTTGTTCCTCCACCTTCTCAACACCTCCCTCCTTCTTAACAACACATACCCATCATGGCTCCCGAGCGCGTAGTCCTCCCTACCAATGTCACACCCGCGCACTACAACCTCAAGCTGGTCCCCAACCTCGAGACCTTTGTCTTCACCGGAGAGGTCGCTATCAAGTATGAAAAAACAAGCCTTGCAAACCACGCAAGCGTCGCTATGGATAGACAAGGTTGAAAATATCGACTGGAATGGAAACTGATACTCTGATCTTTTTCGCGTCTTCTTTTTTGTTCTATTTCTACTCTCGCTTTGCAGCATCAATGTTAACGAGCCAACTGCCGAGATCCAGCTGAACGCCAAGAAACTCAACATCAGCAAGGCATCCGTCATCGTCGGCGAAACAACGTAAGTGTGCGGGCCTCAAAGGCTTAGAGATGCAGCTTTTCACAGCAGGATGCTACTTCTTGTAAAAACGACAATACTTTCAGAACAGTTGGCTAAAAGAAGTACAATGTCGACTCTATCCACGAATATTAGTCACAAGGCGACATCTATCGACGCTGCCGAGAACCAGGTTGCCACATTCAAGTTTCCCCACACCTTGCCCAAGGGACCCGCAGTTCTCGAGATTGAATTCGATGGCGAAATCAACGACCGGATGAACGGATTCTATCGCTCGCAGTACAAGAACAAGGACGGAGAGACAAAGCACATGGCCGTTACTCAGTTCGAGGCCTGTGATGCTCGCCAAGCGTTCCCTTGCTGGGATGAACCCTCTGTCAAGGCGACGTTTGCCATCTCGATGGTTGTGCCCTTTGAGCTCGAGGCTCTGTCCAACATGCCCATCAAGGAGATGACTGCTGTCGAGCCTGATGTCAAGACTGTCTACTTTGAAACTACCCCCATCATGTCTACCTATGTAAGTGTGCCTTGCTTTTTGATGTTTTCACCTGGTTGTTTTTTTGGTTGGGGGAAGAAAAGGAGAAAGAGAAATAACGATCGAGAACGGTCCTTTCCCACGAGTTATTGGCGAATGAGTGTGTTGTTCGAAGGAAAAAATCATGCATCAACCTCTTGGCGTACATTTTGCTTTCTTTTTCTTTTGGAGGGTTGTGGGACAGGACCAAATGTGGGAAGGAAGGCAAAAAAAGGGACGAGAATAGAAAAGTAGCATTTCCCTTCAGGAACAAACACAAACAAACAAGCAAAACAAACAACAATTCAACGGCGTCAAACAGGAGCAGAAGCATACGTGTGTCAAACATGGAATCCCACCATTATAGGAAGTCAACAAAGAATGGATACAATCATTGCGACAACGTGTCCGCACTGCAGATGAATACAGCAACCAAACCTTTTTCTTGGCCCAAAGAACAATCATCTTCCAGAAAAATGTGGTCCAGACACAACCTTGGAACAAACAATTGTAACGAAAGCGTGTCGAGACAAGGATAGTTTGTTTGTTCCTGGATCCCTTTCGGAGAAAACAATATACGCGCTCGTAGGAGAAATGTTGTGAGCAAAAAAGAAGGATGTGAACACCATATCCGAAGTCGACACAACTGCCAATACTTGCGAGATGCCTTTTCCTCTCACGGTCACAGTCAGTCCTTTGTAATCGGCCTTAAACTTATTTTTATTCGTTTCGTCTTATGGCACTTGCTTCTGCACGCAATAGTTGGTTGCCTTTGCTGTTGGCGATTTTGAGTACATCGAGACCACAACCACCAAGCTTGAGAAGCCTGTCGTCTGCCGCGTTTACACTCTGCCCGGTCTTGTCGAGCAGGGTCGGTTTGCCCTCGAGATTACTCCCAAGATTTTGGAATACTTTGCCGAGATTTTTGGCATCGCCTATCCCCTCCCCAAGTTGGACCACATCGCTGTTCCTGACTTTGATGCCGGAGCTATGGAGAACTGGGGTCTCATCACCTACCGCACCGTTGCTTTGCTCTTTGACGAGAAGACTTCGTCGGCCGCATCCAAGGAGCAAGTCGCTTCGACTGTCGCCCACGAGATTGCCCATCAGTGGTTCGGAAACTTAGTCACCATGGAGTGGTGGGACCATCTCTGGTTGAACGAGGGTTTCGCTACCTGGGTTGGAACTTTGGCTGTTGACCACCTTTTTCCCGAATGGCAGACTTGGTCCAACTTTGTTGTCAGCGAATACCAGCAAGGTCTCAGCTTGGATTCTCTCCGCAGCTCTCACCCTATTGAGGTCCCTGTTTCGGACCCTCACGAGATTCACCAGATTTTCGACGCCATTTCCTACTCCAAGGGAGCCTCGGTCATCCGCATGTTGAGCAACTGGTTGACCGTCGATGTCTTCTTGGCTGGAATCCGTCGCTACCTCAAGAAGCATGAATACAAGAACGCTACCACTGACGATCTCTGGAACGCCCTCTCGGAAGAGTCCAAGATTGATGTTCGCGAGTTCATGAATACCTGGACCCGCGTCATCGGCATCCCTATCCTCAACGTCACCGAGACCGAGACTCATGTTAAAGTTGAACAGCACCGCTTCCTGTCGACCAATGACACCACCGAGGAGGAGGACCAGACTGTCTGGTGGGTTCCTCTCGGTGTCTCTCCCAAGCCTACCTCGATCCTCGACGCAAACCAGACTTTGAAGACGCGCGAGTTGACCTTTGAGAAGCCAACTGCCCAGAAGAACGGCGAGGCCTTCTACTTGATCAACAAGGGCTTTACCGGAGTCTTCCGTACCAATTATCCCTCGAGTGCCATCCGCCAAATCGGACAGGCCATCCTTGCGGGTCATGCCGACATTGGCGTTGCTGACCGTGCTGGTCTCTTGGCTGACCAGTCCAGCTTGGCCACTTCGGGTCACAGCGGTGTTGACCGTCTCTTGGACTTGATCCAGTACTACAAGAACGAGAAGGCCTATGTGTAAGTTCCATTTTCGATTACGCCGCATATGTTTTGGACGAAGGTGAATAGATTTCTAACCCGATATTTATGACTCTTATTAATTTGTGGCACTTTAGTGTATGGGACCTTTTGCTCGCCAAGTTGGACAACATTACGCAATTGTTCAGTGTCAACGATCGTGCCCACCGCGCGATCCAGCACTTTCAGCGCAAGCTCGTTCACAACCTGGTTCAAGAGCTCGGCTGGGAATTCCCCGAGGGTGAGGACCATTTGACCAGCCTTCTCCGTGGAGTCATTGTCTCATGCGCCGGTCGATCACGTCATGAGGAGACTGTCAAGGAGGCTCAGCGACGATTTGCATTGTTCATGCAGGAGGGCGCCGACCAAACCAAGGCGTTGCACCCCACGATCCGCAGGACGGCGTTTGAGGTTGCCATGTCGCACGGAGGCGTCAAGGAGTTTGAGCAGGTGCTGCATTACTACAGGACGACGCCCAAGCAGGATCAGCAGGTCATGGCCCTCATCGCGATCGGAAGTGCTGTTCATGGAGAGGAGTTAATCCAGCGCGTCTTTGAGTTTGCTCTTTCGGATGACGTCCGTCCTCAGGATTTCCCTTACATCCTTTCGGGATTGTCGACTAACATTGGAGCTCGCCATGCGGCTTGGCGCTGGATCAAAGCCAACTGGCAGACTATTGTTGACAGATACACCGGCAACATGGGTATGTTGGGTTACTGTATCAAGATCCCTATTAACAAGATGGCAGACCCTGCAGTGTTGAAGGATCTGGAAGAATTCTTTGTTGACAAGGATACCAAGGACTTTGAGCGCGATTTGGAGCAGGCCAAGGAAGGGTTGAGGATCCGTAGCAAGTGGGTTGCCAGAGATGGCGCTGCTCTTGAGTCCTGGCTGGTTGAACAGGGATACTAAAAGGTCTTGTGATGCAGAAAGTGGTGATAGTGCTAGCATAGCAAATACAGAAAAATGGCTATTTAAATGAAACACAGAATGTATGCTTTCATTCGAATCATTAGTCTTGAATGTAAAATGGGGACGAAAAACGACATACAAATAGCATACATGCTCAGAAGTCTCCTCGAGTGAAGGCGGGAAGAAAAAAAGCCGACCAAGGGCGGCGTAAGAGGAAAAAAGACAGAGCTATAAGATGAGACTACACCTTTTCTCACACGTTTTTTTTTTTTGTTGTTATCGCTGCCACTCATGGAATACAAAGGGAGGCGAAAGTTCGAGCCTGTTGATCCGGCCAACTGTCAACAACCAAAGGAGACAACAAAACAACCACCGCCTTTTTGTCATTTTTTTATGGTTCCCTTTTTTGGTTTACATAAGGTTCACACGAGCGCCAAGAATTACTGAATGACTGACTGAGTAACAACGTGGTGGGAAAGAAGCGAGGCGAGACTTGGCTAGGGGGATAAAGTGGGCAAGGGAAAATCGTGGGGAAAAGAATACCGTAGAAGTTACTGTGCAATCAGCAGGGGCAAGGAAAGAAGATTGTTGAGAGCGATGCTCTCGCATGGATGATGGGCATCTTTCTCCTGAGAAATGTGAACAAATTGGTACGAAAGGTTTGATCCAGAGAACTTTGTGTTGGGGAGGAGGGAAGATGCTGAAGTGATCGAAGAAGGGTCTGCAAATACAAAATGATGCAACACAAAAGTGGCCATGATCAGTGTAGGTGTATCATGTATCGACGACGACAAGCGTATACACAATCTACGATAGTTGGTGACGCCCATGATCAGAGGCCATGAAACAATTCGTCTCTTGTACCTGAATATTTGAAACCCCACTCTCCGATTGAAGTAGCCAAGGGGACTGATTTTTTCCCAGGAGTGCACACCTGTGAACTTACATACTATTATTATTTCCAATGCAATTGGGTTTGCAACAATCAAGCAAGGATTGGGTTTCATTGGATTCGACTGTACTAATACGTTTCTTTCATGTGTATATCTATTGCATCGTGATCAACATGGCACGATGCACTCTGTTCAAACCTGTCAGTAAGCTGGGGTGTGTTGAGAACGGCGAAGATGATTGACCGAAAAGAGTCACCGGTGGCTGTGAAAGGGACTGCAGAGTTATACAAAGACGAAAAACAAGTGACCCATTGGCGTGGAAGATGGCGTTTTTTGAGTTAGTAGGCATGGATCGATGCCTCTTTTGGTTCCACCGAGCCAACGTCGCCTTTTTTTAAAAAAAAAAAAAAAAATCTCTGCTGGGAACAGAGGGAGCAGTCAAGAGAAAGATTTCCCATGGTGCGAGATGTCATTGGACAGCCTTGCCTGGGGTATTCAAAAAGTGTCGCGAACCCTTCTCGATTACTTCTCTCCTTTTTCTTCTTTTTCCTTCTTTCCTTCTTTCCTTCTTTCCTTCTTTCTTCAACCTTCGTTCCCCCTTCCTTTCTCCCCCTTTCCTTGTTCTTTTATCGTCCCTGTATTTTTTGTTCATTCATTCATTCATTCATTCATTCATTCATTACTCTCCTCTTTTCTTCCTACCTTCATTCCTTCACATCCTTCGTCAACAATGTGCAAAAAGACCCCCACCAATCCTGACCGCGTGGTCCTCCCTACCAACGTCACCCCCTCCCACTACACCCTTACCATTACCCCCGACCTCAAGAAATACACCTTTGGCGGATACGTCGAAATCAAGTAAGTCTTTGTCTGTCTGTCTATCTGTCTTTTTGCTAATTACAACCGGATATGTTTTGTATCGAGAACAACAAAAAAAAATGAACGGGAGCATGACGCGCAACGCGCAAAGATAGAATACGCGAACTTGTGGGTGTGGGGTGAGGTGAATGCCTGCTTGCATCGTACATTGAGTTATTAGCGTGAACATGAGAGCAATTCCATTGAGGGTGTGTTGTATGTGTGCAAATGTATTCCAACACAAGGATCGGGTTACTTTTTGCTTAAAAAAGTTTGGGTGCGTGGGAATAGATCTATTCAGAAATATTATGAACAACGGGGAAAGTAGTGGGTAAAAGGCGGTGGTTACCCAGACCAACTAAGAGGGCGTTGACGAAGGGACATGACCTTTCTCTGCTTTCAGGGGGCGAACGAGATAAAGGAAGGACCTGTAACGTATTTAATGGTCGAAGGAAGAAAGAAGAAAGAAGGCAGGGCTGGTGAGCCTCGAGAAGGGGTTGTTGCTTGCCCCCCTTTTTCAATAAAACGCCGAGAAACAATGGTGCTAACGTACTGTCTATGTTACTTTCTTTCACTTATCATAGCATTGACATCCACGAACCTACCAAGACGATCTTGATCAACACCAAGGAGTTGACTATTACTTATGGTAAAGTCGAGATTGGCGAGACAACGTAAGGACCACAGCGGATTGCCCAGGATTCCACTTGTTTATTTATCAAGGCATGCAGCGATGCAATGAGGTAACCCGTTGTTATTTACATGTTACAATTATAGCCACGAGGCTTCCTCGACCTCGTTTGATGAGCACCGCGAGACCACCACCTTCACGTTCGATCAGGAGTTACCCAAGGGACCCGCAGTCTTCAACATCCTCTTCCAGGGAATCTTGAATAACAAGATGGCCGGATTCTACCGCTCCTCCTACAAGGATGCCGAAGGCAACGCCAAGGTCATGGGTGTCACCCAGTTCGAGGCCACCGAGGCCCGTCGCGCTTTCCCCTGCTGGGACGAACCCGCTGTCAAGGCTACTTTCTCGATTAAGTTATGCGTCCCATCTGAGCTCGTTGCTCTCTCCAACATGCCCGTTGAGCAGATCACCGCTGTCGAGCCCGAGGAGATGACCTACCACTTCGAGAAGACCCCCATCATGTCGACCTACGTATGTCTTTTTTACTTGCTTTGCTGGGAAACCTGGTCGGGAATATGGATGACGCTGTCTTTGTCTAGATTACGTTATCTGTTGGCTGTTACTCACGCCCCGTTATTTTTACTTTATATGTCTCTCTGTAGTTAGTTGCATGGGCTGTTGGTGACTTCGAGTATGTCGAATCGACCACTACCAAGCTCAAGAACCCTGTCACCTGCCGTGTCTACACTCTTCCAGGATTGAAGGAGCAGGGACAGTTCGCTGTCGACATCACCCCCAAGATCCTCGAGTACTTCTCCGAGATCTTTGGAACAGCCTACCCTCTCCCCAAGCTGGATCAGATCGCCGTCCCCGATTTCGACATGGGCGCCATGGAGAACTGGGGTCTTGTCACCTACCGCACCGTTGCTTTGCTCTTTGACGAGAAGACTTCTGATCTCCGCTTCAAGGAACAGGTCGCCTCGACTGTCGCTCACGAGCTCGCTCATCAGTGGTTCGGAAACTTGGTCACCATGGAGTGGTGGGACCATCTCTGGTTGAACGAGGGTTTCGCCACCTGGGTTGGAACTTTGGCTGTCGACCACATCTTCCCTGAGTGGGACACCTGGCCCACTTTTATCGTTTCGGACGTTCAGCGCGGAATTGCTTTGGATTCTCTCCGCAGCTCTCATCCTATTGAGGTTCCCGTCAACGATCCCCATGAAATTCACCAGATTTTCGACGCCATTTCCTACTCCAAGGGAGCCTCGGTCATCCGCATGTTGAGCAACTGGTTGACCGTCGATGTCTTCTTGGCTGGAATCCGCCGCTACCTCAAGAAGCATGAGTACAGCAACGCCACCACTGACGATCTCTGGAACGCTCTTTCTGAGGAGTCCAAGATTGATGTCCGCGAGTTCATGAACACCTGGACCCGCGTCATTGGTATCCCTATCATCGACGTCACTGAGGCCGATGGTGTGGTCTCTGTTGAGCAGCACCGCTACTTGTCGACCAACGATGTCAAGCCCGAAGAGGACGAGACCATCTGGTGGGTCCCCATGGGCGTCCATCCCAAGCCCACCTCGATTGCTGACCCCAACCAGACCTTGAAGACCCGTTCGCTCAAGTTTGAGATTCCCGAGGGCGCCTATTTGTTCAACAAAGACTACAGCGGAGTTTTCAGAACCAACTACCCTCCCAGCGCCATTGCTCGCATTGGAGATGCAATCCTCTCTGGATCGGATCTTGTTGGATTGAGTGATCGTGCTGGTCTGGTCGCCGATATCTCGTCGTTGGCCAAGTCTGGTCACACCGAGACCAAGAACTTTCTGGACCTTGTCCAGTACTACAAGAACGAGAACACTTACGTCGTCTGGGAGTTGCTTGCCCAGCGTGTTGGAGAGATTGGTGCCATCTTTGCTGCCAACGAGACTGTTCACCAGCAAGTTCTTCACTTCCAGCGCAACTTGGTCGACCAGATGGTCGAGAAGCTTGGATGGGAGTTCCCTGAGGGCGAAGACTACTTGACCAGCCGTCTCCGCAACGTTATTTTGCGTACCGCTGGCCGTGCCGGACATGTTGCTACTGTTGCCGAAGCCAAGCGTCGCTTCAAGATCTTTGCCTCTGATGCTGCTCAGGAGTCGATCTTGCACCCCTCAATCCGCCAGACTGCCTTTGAGATGGTCTTGAGCAACGGTGGCGATGAGGAGTTCCGTCAGGTGTTGAAGTACTTCCACTCTGCACCTAAGCAGGATCAGCAGGTTGTTGCTCTGTTGGCTCTTGGATCTGTCCAGCAGCCCGAGCTGATTGCTGAGGTCCAAGCGTTGGCCATCTCGGAGCACGTTCGTCCCCAGGACATCACCTATGTCCTTGCAGGATTGTCTGGCAATGCCAAGGCCCGTCTCTCGACCTGGGAGTTTGTCAAGAAGAACTGGACGTTGATCTCTGACCGGTACAAGTCGTCGATGGGTCTGTTGGGTCTCTGCGTCAAGTACCCCTTGGCACAGTTGGCCGATAAGGCTCTTGTCCAGGATGTGACCGAGTTCTTTGCCGAGAAGGACACGAAGGATTTCCAGCGTGCTCTTGATCAGGCTATCGAGGGCTTGAACGTCAACTCTGCCTGGGTTGAGAGGGAGCAGGAGAGCCTCGGCGCCTGGTTGACCTCCAACAAGTACTAAGCACCACCTCTCTTATATTTTCCTTGTACATAAAAATTCAGAATAAACATTTCTTTTGCAAAAAAAGACATTTGATAAGCGCTTGGTACCAGTCGATTTGTTTATTCTCCACACCGCGCACCAGCAGCATGCATGCATGCATGTTACCCCTAAACGAAGTTTCAAGGGAATGAGCGAATGGGGATTGACAAGGTTAGGTAAATAATGTATGAGCCAAAAAATTGGTGGCAATTATTTTTTATTCAATCTGCATGGTAACGTTCTGTGCATGAGCACACATACACACAGCACGTGTATCGCAAAGGTCTGGGACCTGTAAAGGACAAAATACTAAGGAAGAAGTAGAAGAGGAAAAGGAGGAGAGCGTTCAACGGAGGTGAGGATGAGATCCGGTGTAGGATGGACACCCGGTGTAGTCGTCCAAGTTGCAATGAACGGAGGTGGTCAAGCACGGCTTGAAATTCGATTTGGTACCGAAGAAGCAGGTCAGAAGCGTTAGGCTCCTTTAGCAGGTTAGGTTGTCAATCCCTTTTTTTCTTTTTATGTGATTATTTTGGAGGATGTGGTTCAGGGGTAGGATGAAGGTTGGCAGAGGCTGGTCGGGTGGTGGATGGGCACGTGCGGACAAAATCAAGCCAAAATAACGGTCGTTGGTTTTTTTTTTTTTTTTTTTTTTTTGAACGTCGCCAACTGTCGTCAAATGCGAATCATCATTACCCATACGCACTCATATATATAGCAAAGAAATGATTCCGCGGTAAGGATTCACAACGCTGCCTGTCCACCTGACTGTCTGCTTGTTTGTATTGGCTTTTGGGCGTATTCGCCTGTCTTTGTAAACCGCTTTCTCCACATCTGTTGTTCCCTTGAATCCTTTTTTTTTTTTGCCTTTTATCATGGGCTGCAGGGTAGGACAGGATGCATGCAAGCTCTCAGAAAAAAAAGGCAGAAAAGAGAATGAGCGCAAGAAAAAGAGAGAGAGTAAGTGAGTGAGAGCGAGTGAGAGAGAAAGAAGAGGAGGGCAAAGCGCAGAAATTCATGCGAAGGATGGGAGTGAGGGAGGAGTGACAGACCATAGTGGAGGCATTAACCAATCATTTGTTTAAGATCTCTTCTATGTTGTTGGGCAAGGGCAGCACAAAGATTACTATTACTATGGTCAACTCAATACAAAAACCACATCGTCCATGAAAAGTGGAGGAAGAAAAGGTGAAAAGACGCGAGAAATGAATGAGCGATTGAGTGAAATCGTGAAGAAGTGAAGTACAGGTATGCTCAGACCAGTCGTTGTTCGCTTCATTCCTGAGGTCAAATCCTGTTCGGAGTTCTTTTTTTTTTTTTTTATTTGTTCGCTATGGACTGGTTGTCATTTGGGACCAAGTAACGCAAACCGAACAAAGTTGATAAAGTGAATTGGGTCTCGCTTTTTCTTGCATCAGCAACAGACACCATTGACGAATAGACGAAGGACGACCGAGGGCAGGAAGAAAGGAAGTATAAAGCGGAGAAAAAGAAAGAAACAAAAAAAGAAAGAGAAAGAGATATGAAAAGAAGGGAACCAGGGGAGAGAAGAGAGAGGAAGGAGGGGGGGACATTCTCTTTCCTGTGCTCAACCCCTGGCGAAGAGAAAGAAGCGCGTTTTGGTGTGGGGTGTGTGTCTCCTTTGTGTCAACTGCGAGACGAGTCGATGTTTTCTTCATTGAGTTGTTTGATTCCTGCAATTTGAAGATGGCATGAGAGCAGTTTAGATTCGAGATTGGATGCGATTTGTTTACGCGAAAAGAAAAGGGTAACGGCAGTAGGAAAGGAGGAAGAAGGTCTAGAAAGTAGATAGAGTATGGCTGGAGAGGTGAGCAATACAAAGAAAGGACAAAAAGAGGTAAGCAAGGAAGAAGGCAAGAGACAGAAGTGTGGAAGTGAGTGATGGTCGATTTGGGCAGGCACCTCTTTGTGGAGTAAGAAAAGAACAAGATTGTAACTTTTGCATGACCACAAGAAGAAAATGGTATTGAAGTGAGCACACACAGACCACTGTCAAAAGTGCAAAGGGGGCGTGAGAGAGGAGACTGCTCCCAAACATCATGCACCAGCTCTCTTCGTCTCACTCCCTCTTTTGTACGCTTCGGTCACTTTTGATGTCTCACGTCCACTTACTTGCCCCTTGTGGCCTTTTATCTTCTGTTTTTCTTCGTCCCTTCTTCTTCTTTCTCTTTGTTTCCACCGCCACTTAGCTTCTTTTCTTTTCTTCTCCACCCCACCTTTGCTCGTTTTCTCTCCAACTCATCCTCTTTGCCATCATTGCAATCACTCTTTTTGTTTTCAACTCGCAACTACTTACACCAGGGCTAGGACTGACTCGGACATCTCTTTTCTACTACCAGTCCTCTCTCTTGTCTTTTAAACCAACCAACCTTCCGCATTGCTAAACACTCACAGTCACCCTCAACACAACCAACTCACATTACAATGGACGGCAACCACTCGTCGTCGTCCGGCATGGTCACCCCTTCCATCGCCCTGCCCTACCCCATCCACCAACATGCTCGCCACTCTCACACGCCAGTCTCGCCTACATCACCCACCTCAGCAGACTCAACCTGGAAGGTTGTAGGCAGTCCCCCTCGTCGCCTTCTTTCGCCCACTGCTGACCAGCCACACCAACAGCGAGGAACAACGGACAGCAACAACAATAGGATGAACAATATCAACACAGCAACAGTTGCACATGCGTCTAACAACAACAGCACCTGCAAGGGTATTCACGACCACAAAACATCATCAGCCTCGGACCACCTCTTGAAAACAACCGACAGACATGAATCAGTCAATACTACTCACGATCAAACTCAAGCTTCTCCTGCTGCTGCAGCAAAAGTGGTTGTTCCGCGTGAGAACTCTCAGTCCTCCGTCGTCTCGTCGTTGCCCCCATCGTCCTCCTCGGCGCCACTATCGTCCTTGTCGTCGTCGGCAGGAGCATACTCTCACGCTCAAGCATATGCTCACCAGCATCACCCCCTTGCTGCTCTTCCCGCTGCTCACAATCACTCCTCTTCCTTCCCACACGACCCTTTCTCACCCTCTGAACCAACTTCGACTCCGCTCTTGCCTCCCACAACCACCCTGGCCCAAACACCAAACACGCCCTGTCCTACCAGCCAAGCCTTGCCCAGCGGTACTTTCGCCTCTACGTCGTCGTCCTCTCGTCTGGATGAGTTCTTGGGTGAACCTGTCTCCCCACTCCACACCAAGACAACACCCAGTGCCGGACTGTCGAAGGGCTCTCGACCTACTCAGGGCCTTTCCTTTGGACCAAACGACCACAGTAACCATCAAGGCCGAAAAAGTGGTAGGGTAGGAGGACTGGAGTCTCCCCTGAGTATGTCGTCGTTTATCTGGAATGGCCGCATGGAAACCCAGGAGTCGAGTGACCCAGCTGTTTCCCTTGCAGCAGGTCTTGGCGAGATGACGATTCACAGTGGCAATGACAATGCCTCTGGAAAGGGAGACAACTTCTTCCCCATTTCCTCTGCTCTCAATGCAGATCCATTTGTGCCCAACCACTATCGCCCCTCGAGAAGCCTTTCGCTGTCAGAGCCCCTTGGATTCACAGCTGGAGGCTTCAGCAACAATAATAACAACTTGCAACAGCAGAATCATCAACGCAACAATTTTAGCAACAGTGATTTCGCCACTCAGGAGGAACAAGAATCCATCAACCCTTTCAGAGCACCCCTCCCAACCATGGAAGAAGAATTCGAAGAGAGCTTTGAACCCCGTACGAGCCGAACTAGGAGTTACTCGACTTCGGCCACTTTTGGTCTGTCTGGCAAGAGCTACGGAGGTTTGTCGAACGCATTCTTCTCGCCCGAGGAGCCCTCGGATTCATTCCTGTCGTCTTCGTACTCAGGATCGTCGTCTAGCGCAATAGGATTTCCTCAGCATCAAGAGCAACCTTCTTTTCGCACACGCAAGTATTCGGCTGGTTCGACTTGGCCTAGTGTCTCTCATCATGTCATGGACCAAGGACGACCCTCGATTGCGCCCCCAGTCCACCGTCGAGCGGTCACGTCCAGTAATTATGTCTCGCCCATCTGGGAATCTTCTGATGCCTATGTCTCCCCCTCTCACCCCATAGAGGAAAGAGAGCGAGTCGAGCGCCAACGTCCTTTGCGTCGATTCTCCTTGGCTCCTTCCTCGGGATTCCAAAACTATGACCGTTTCTTGGAGAACGAGCACTTTGGTGGGTCCTCAGTCCTCAGTGGTTACAACGGAAGGTATGCACCGACATTTGTATTTCTCAAAGCGCGTGTCAACTGATGCTTCTGGTGAAAATTGCAATAATGAAAACTCCGTCCTAGGTTTCGAGTTCCGACATGTTTATTGGATGTCGGCTGTCTAGAGACAAACAACTGATACTCATATGACAATGTTGCTTCCTCTTTTTCTTCGTCTAGACATTACTCCGATGGTGATTACAGCCCTCAGCAGCGTCGACATTCGGATGCCGGGCACTCTGGACCTTACGTTCGACCCAGTGCAGCGCATTTCAATCTTGCCTCATCACTCGAGTCTTTGACCTCTGATGGAAACGACGAAAGCCACACCTGGGATTTGAAGGAGGAATATGAGCACGACGGTTACCAGGGCGGTCAATCCAACAACTCCCATCATCTTGGAAAGGGCCTGACCTTGAGCCAGCTTTCTCACCACGGGTCGCTCTACGTTGTCGAATTCAAGGCGGGACGTAACGACCTCTTCTATGTGGCGGACAACAGTGGCCTGTCGTTGAAGCGAGGCGATTTGGTGATGGTGGAGGCGGATCGTGGAAAGGACTTGGGCAAGATTACCAACGACTCGATTACCCCTCAGAACATTCAGGATCTTCAGAGACAGCACGCCGAGGCAGCTGTGATTGCATCTCAGCAGGACGGTGCGCGTGCACCCAAGGAGATTCATCCCAAGCGTATCTTTCGGCTAGCGCATACATCTGAGATCACTCAGCTCGTGACCAAGAACCAGGATGAGGTCAAGGCCATGCTGGTCTGCCAGACCAAGGTCCGACAGAAGAAGCTTCCTATGGAGGTTGTTGATGCTGAGTTCCAATGGTATGTCTAACAGATGAATGTGTTTGCTCTTGTATATGTATGATGGGAGATCAACTCGGTGAAAGACTGATGCGGTTTGTGCGCTATGTTGTTGTTTGTGGCGATGCTTCAAATTAGGGATCGACGCAAGTTGACGTTCTACTTTCATGCCGATCATCGCATCGATTTCCGAGAATTGGTCCGCGACCTGTTCAAAATATATAAGACACGCATTTGGATGTATGCTGTGAACCCTACCATGTCGTCGTCTGCCGCACCCATGAGCCCTTTGCAGGCTTCTGGACAGTCGAGCCCTCCTCGTGATCTCACTCCGCCGTCGGCATCACCTGCTTCCCCTCTGCCCCTGCAGACTTCAACTTCGGCCTACCAGTCTGCATACAACTACCTCTCGTCGCCCACAGTGCAGCAGCAACCCTTCCAGCAGCACCCTCAGCAGCGCCATCAGGGACATCACTCACAGCAGCAGCTGCAGCTACATACGATGCACTTTCCTATCGGCTACCATCCTCACCCTGTTCAATTGGAGGAACTGATGACGCAGATGCAGACCCACTACTTTTCTGGTCAGCCCCAGGCGTTCTACAACAACAGCAGCTTCCAGCAGGACCGCAGCCCTATGAACAATGAATCCTCGCAGGGCTCGTTCTATGATCGCCATCATCCACTCCAGCCGCCTCACCAACTCATGTAAACCATGCATGAAAAAGAAATTTCTTTTCCAGAAAAGATGAAAGCCAGCGCAGATACTCCCGGATGTTCCTAGAAGTGTTGATTCCTTTTGTACATTTTTTCACTCCCATCCTTTCCTTTGATGATGATCTTCAGACTTTTTTTTCTACACACACATGAACGACTCCTCTCTACTCATACATCGTTTACAAGGCCGCCTGTTAAAATGGTTCATTTTTATCCTCTGCATGCACCTTTACACCACATCCTAAAAAAATCGCTGGTATCTTCCTCTTTTCACCTTCTACACTTGTACAATCTTTTTTTCTTCCACTCTTTTCTTTTATGGCGTCTTTGGAGCATTTCTTTTTTTTCATGGCGGACTATAGGGTACACAGAACAACAACACCAAAAAAAATCCTAAACCTTTTTCCAATTCTCAATAAACGAACCATCAACCATCGTATCGTTTTCGTTTCTGCTATTTCCATTACTGTACATGAGTGTAGCTTGGTGACTTTATTCTTCCATCGGCCTGAAAACCTGCAAGAGGGTATTCGTTAAGGAAAATGGAATATAGGGTTTAATTGCTACCGCTTATGCCGATGGAAGAGGGTCGCTTCTCGAGAATCTTGTCGATCAATCCAAACTTGAGTGCCTCTTCTGCATCCATAAAGTGGTCTCTCTCCACCGCCCTCTCTAAATATTCAAATAATGACAGGTTAAAAAACAAAAAAAGGTGACGAGATTCATACACAGTACATTGCAATCAACGACAAACAAAGACCGAAGTATTTTCTTGCTTTCCCTATTACCAATGGCTTCGAGGTCTTTGACGTTGCAGTGTTTCTGGTAGATACGGTTGAGTCGCTCACGGACACGCAAGATTTCGCGTGCATGGATGGCGATATCACTAGCCTGTCCGCTGGCGCCGCCGCTGGGCTGGTGCATCATGATGCTGGCGTTGGGGAGAGCATACCGCTTTCCTGGTTCTCCTGCTGCCAAGAGCAATGATCCCATGGAGCATGCTTGTCCGTTGCACAATGTCGATACAGGCGATTGGATGTACTATTGTCGGTTGGCGGTTGAAGTTGATGGTGGTAATGGTTGTCCGTGAGTTCCAGTTTCAAAAACAAAAAAAAAGGCGAAATTATTAGTGACTTAAACAGATATTCGAAGCTCCGCCTTTCCCCTGTCAAATACGCCCAATGACCGTTAACATCCTGTTGCCCATACTGTCGGTCCCGTTACTGAATCTTTTTTACCTGCATCTAATGATGAGTTACAGAGCATAAAAGTGCACAAAGGTTAGTCACTGTTCCACCTTACTATTAATTAATACCTCAAAATGCTCACTAGCGCGGACAAAAGATGAGAAAAACAAAAACGATGGTATAAAAACGTACTGTATCGTAGATGGCCATTCCTGCAGTAACGCTTCCTCCAGGACTGTTGATGTAGAGACTGATGGGCTTCTCTGGGTTCTCTGATTCTAAGAATAACAGTTGTGCGACCACTAATGCTGCTGAATGATCGTGCACCTAGGGATGTTACATAGCAAAAGCAGTAGTGTTAGTTGTGAATACACAATCGGGTGATGCCTGACGAGATAGGCGATAACCCCCTACAGGGAACTAACAACATATCAAAGGAACTTACAGCGCCGTTTAGACAGATAATGCGCTCCTTGAGAAGACGTGAATAGATATCGTAGGAACGTTCTCCGCGAGCCTAGGCAGTGTTTGTGAGTAGGAGTGAGGTGCGCAAGAGTGAGTAATTGGGCGGGTATCTCTTTTCTACCGATGATCTGGCTGTAGCGGTATGAAGGACACAATTACAGATTGCTCAACGACAAAGGGAACCAGAGTCTGGGCAGTGGGTTCCTGAGACCAGTCAGAAAAGATGTTCGCGACACTTGAAGTTGTAGTGTGTGTTGCTCCTCCGTACTGAGCGCGGAAGCCGCCTTGTTGATAGGCGGAACTCTGGAGCGCTGACAGGGTGAGGTGGCGGACTCTTGGGGACAGCATTGAGGTGGCCGACTTTATGAATGTACTGAGTTGTGCTGCGCGTGACATTTGGTAGTTTTTGTTGGTGGGTTGCAAAGATGAGGAGAGGTGGAGAGGTGGAATGAAAGGAAGACGAAGATGAAGATGTAATGAGCTTTCTGAAAGGAAAGCCCGCGCGTCTTTGGAAGGTCGCGGGCAAGAGATCGGAAGTCACGTTTTTGTGACTCGTAAAATGAAGCGTTTTGTGTTGTATTGTTTTGGGCTTTTAAAAGAAAGCATCACTTTTTTTTTCTCTCGTTCAGCATTAACAACTTTACTTACAACAAACCTACATATAATAATGTCCAAGTCAACGCCATCACTCAAGCCCGACACCGTAAGGACCTTTACAATGGACACACTCATGGAACTCACACTACTGTCTCAAGGAAAAGTCATGTGGATGTCATTATAACTTTACTAAAGCTTAAGTGTGATCTCTTCCCCTTCAACTATAGGTCGGCTCGCTTATTTTCTGCCCCGAGTGCGGAAACTTGCTCGATATCCCCGGCGAGGATGACCTTATCGTCTGCAACCTCTGCAGCTACACCCACCAGAGCATTGGTACGAAAGCGTGCACCACTGAATTTTTTTGTTTTTACTTTCACCGTTCGCACTTCATACCGGCTCCTTCAGTCGCTTCTCCCTCGATCTAATCAGTGCGGACCAGGATACGATCAATTGACAGTTTGTTGACCCAGAAAGACTCAAGAGGATCCACTGAAGTATTTACACTCATTTTTTCTTGATTTTTTTTTATGTGCCGCTATATTAGACTTTGAGGCGTTCGAGGTCGTGACAAGCAGCAAACCAGGAGCATTCCCCTCAGCACTCAGGAATAAGCGCGATGATGTCCAGAGCGATATCAAGGATGCCGCCGCCGCCTTGGTAAGGAACGATCCAAGACAACAAAATAGAGCAAGAAAGGAAGAAATGGGAAAGAGGGAATAGGAGCATGGAACGAAGAGAACTCCTCAGGAACTTCCGATCCAACTATTGTCACTTGTCTGTGTCATTTTTATGACCCGTTAACTGACAAATATTTTTGTTTTTACATTTTTCGATGGTGTGTGAATATAGGTCAAGGAGCCTTGTCCAAAGTGCGGCAATCCCGAGATGGAATACCACACAATGCAGCTTCGTTCGGCTGATGAAGGTCAAACTGTCTTCTACACATGTCCTAAGTGCGCGTACGTTGTTCCCTTTCTATCTCGTCTTCTTCTCGAGCGTATTGTTTTTGTTGGATTCTCGTCTTTGTTATGTCTTTTGAAAGAAATAGATATTAAGCTGGAAACTTTCTCCATTTGCTCATTGACAATAGTTACAAGACAAAGCTCAACAGTTAAAGGATCTACTAAGGAAAAAAAATGAGCAGTGCAGAATGCAGCATGCACATTACAGGATTTTTGAAGGAGACATACAGGAGAGTCATTTCAGCATATTAAACAAAACCGCATTTTTCACTAGTACCTATATATTGGACCTCGGAGAGAGGGACATTGAGAGCAATTGGTACGCGGCATATGGAAAAAGTCATACTTCAAGATCTGAAGTTTCAATCAAAGTATGCAGACAGTATCTACTCCTCAAAGCGACATACTGAGGCTAATAAGGGAGAAGATTTAAAGGCGAGAAAAAGGACGAACAAAGTCGCTGTCATGGAGACGTGGTTATGATATTACGATTAAGAATTAGACGTGTTGTTTTTTTGTTTATTTTGTTTTTTTGGAAAAGGGGAGTAGAAATGATATTTTGTTAATGATAAACTACTTGAAGGAGGGAGGCATGGGCCAGGAATCGTCGCCGGCAGAGTCGATGCTCATACCGTCCACATCCCGATCGTCCTCGTTATACTTATCACCGTGATTATAGTGTCCGTGATGGTGGTATGCTCCCCCACCACCCGATGAAGGCACTGGTACGGGTACGAGTGCTTGTTGGAACTTGGAGCTCTGCTGTCTCAACGACTTTATAGGCTGCTGGGCGACTGGTGCAGGGACAGAGGTAGGAGGAGACATGGGACCAGAGGTGCTTGTAGAGTGCTCAGTGGGGCGCTGCTGGCTCTGGTAACCACCACCAGGACCGCGAGAGGCCAGCAAGGTAGGAGACATGGGTGGGGCGGCAGCCAAAGCAGCAGGAACCCCGGAATCTTTGGCAGATTTGGTGCTATGGGTCGACCGTCTCACGGCGCCACCGACTTTAGGAACCTGCTGATCGTCGGTGTTGTAGCCCACTGGGAAGGTTGAGGGTGAAGCGGGAGCAACAGGTGCCGCTGTGGACTCCAAGACACGACCGCGGAGGGAGGGCGAGTGGTGCTCGTGGGGTCTTGTTGCAGCGAATGGAGGCGAGGCAGGTGTCAAGGGCGGAGAGCTTGGCTGAGAGTTGGTGAACACAGATGAGGGGCCGACTGCAGGCAAACCGGGACCGTTTCGACGGATGGGGCTTGTAGGAGTAGGGCTAGATGGACTGGATGGTCCCAGAGGCAGAGTCAGGGGTGTCGATCGGGGAGGGGGCGAGAGACCAGTGTAGGCGACCTGGTGGAAGGGGTGCTGCTGTTGAAGCTGTATGTCAGGATCCTGGAACTGGTTGTTATTATTGCCGTAACTCCTAGCAGACGAGGTTGACACTCTTGGAGGAGGGCTGATGGGTCGATTTGGTCCTGGGTACTCGTAACGCGTATTGCTGTTGCTGTTGTTGGGCAAAGGTCCCATGTTAGGAGAAGGCTGGGTCTTGGCTGACGAGGAACCCGACTTGCCGCGCTGGGCTGATATCCTTGGCGAGGTGGTCGATTGTGGCGGTGGTGATTGCTGTTGTTGTTGTTGAAGTCGCAAGGCATCGGTATACAAGAGATCGCCGCCGTAGCTGCTTTCTGGGCTGTACTGCTCAGGGATGGGCTGGAAAGCACCACCACCTGCCTTGACCTGTATCCGCTGCATTGTATTACGTCCCTGACCACTCTGATCCTGTTGCAACTGCAACTGCTGCAACTGCTGTTGAGTCTGCTGCTGAAGAGACAGGTGCAGGTTAGGGCTGTAAGTAGGACTCGTGGGGTAGGTGGGGCTGGTAGGAGATAGTGGCGTAGGCTGCTGCTGCTGCTGCTGCTGTTGACCGTGAGCACTGATGAGAGAAGCACGCTTGATGGAGCCCAGCGAGAAACGAGAGGATGTGGTAGAAGCCGTGTGGTTACCGGAGGAGGTGTGATTAGTAGAACTGCTAGTCGAGGGTCTTGGCTGGACACTGTTGCGAGATCCCGAGCGCATGGCAACCAGAGGGAATGAAGGCAGAGTGAAACCATGCGAGGGCGAAGTTGGGCCAGTAGTCTCTTCCCTGGCAGTTCGTCCTCCAAACACGGATTCGCGGATGTTGCTATGACCATTGATATTGGTAGAAGCGTTGCCGCTGTTGATCTGAATAGCCAAGGATCGACTAGCCGGAGTAGTAGGTCCATTGCGAGGGGTTGCTCCGTTGTTACCTTCACGATCCATACTCTCCGAGAGATGGGCCATGGCAGCAACCGAGGCAACGGCGGCGGCTCTCTCCAGGTCATCCTGGTTGCCAATGTACCGATCAAGGCGCTCCAAAGAATGTTTCTCAGAGTCAACAGTGCTTTGATCATCGTAGCTATACTGCTGTGTCAATCTTGCCTCTGGATCTGATCCGTGAACTCCGCCCTGCTGTACCCCTTGCTTGGAGTTTTTGTTGCTCGAGCTCTTTTGTCCATTCGAAGGTCCGGAGTGCGAGAGAGTCGTTGTCGAGGGCTCGTTCAGGTTCCGTCTCCGGCTTCGGATCGACTGGGCAGCAATCAAAGTCATGCATACAAAGAAGGCCAGGGCAATGGCGCACGTCCAGAAGACAGCCATTACATGAGGCCACCGGTCCTCCTGCATCTCCAAAATACGATCACGAAAGATGACCCAGATCATGCAGAGCGACCCAGCCAGGACAGTGACCGCACACCCGCCAAAACCAGTGATTTGAAGTTGGATGAACAAGAACCGGGCGGGTGATCGGGACTTGAGGTTACCGATTCCGAAAGCTGCACGTGGGGCCTTGAGAGCAGCTTCGGCAATGATAATGTTGGCCCGAAGGATGAAGGTGTATTTGAGTCCATAGTAGAAGAACATCACCGCCATTGCCCAGAGGATCAAGACCCAGTTGGAGTACTGCAAGTAGAGCAAGACCTTGGAGGCTTCCTCATAGCCCTTGTCGTGCAATACTCCAGAGGCAATACCGAGACCGGCGCCAAACACCGTTGGGTAGATGAGACCCATGGCCAGAATAAAGTTCTTTTGGACTGTTGTGGGTGTCAGGACGTGGATAGGAGGTAAAGGAATGGCGCCGAAGGCGACCTCAGGTTGATAGACTGCAAAGATGCCCTCGCGAGTTGTCACGGGCATGGCATACAGCAAACCAACAAAGTAAGCCGAGAACGCGAACGCGACGAAAATCCTATACTCGACAATTGAACAGCGATAGTTAGAAGATTGTGCAAGAAATAAACGTGGATGGTAACTTTTCTAGTCAACAGGTACGCATTCTTACCAGTAGAGCTGCTCGATGGCGATACGGAGCCACATGTGGTCAACCAGCGCACCAAAGACAAGAGGGAGGTTCGCTGCCACCTTGACTACGCAGGCAATCGAAGTGAAAAAGATGATGCAGTCCATCTATTCGCGATTAATCGAGAACCGACGCGTTAATTTCATCTACTCGACCTATTTGTTCGCATTGAACATTTTCCAAACTTCCACTTCTCTTACAGGTTTGGGCCGGAGACCAGTGCCGACATAGGTAAATAGCTCAGTGATAATCTTCTTGTTAAATCCTCTGTTCCGGTAAGCGAGCAACCAGAGACCATACAAAGCCACAAGGAGATGGGCGACCGACGAGACAATCAGCATATACTTTGTAAAATCCGCATCCCTGCAATCGGTCGCTGTCCGCGTCCAGTCGCAGAGCAGGCGTGGGTTCCTGTAAGGATCTGGATAGCCTAGATAGACTCCATCCACGGATGTTTCTGGGTATGATGTTGATGTTGGTGTTGACGTTGGGAGGACGTACGAGGATGTTGTTGTTGCTGTGAAACTTGACGTGATTGAAGAAATAATGCTGGAGGTTATAGTTTCTGAGGCGGTGGAGGAGGAGGTGGTGGTGGTCGAAGAAGTAAAAGAGTCGGTGGAAGTTGATTCGCTCATGGTATATGTGTTTTTTCTAGAAGCTAGTGAGTAACTTGTTGAATAAGGGAGTAAAGGGAGAACAAAGTCAGCTTCTGAGTGTGACCATAGGCACGATCACACACACGTGCAAGAGTGGAATCAGACGCAGCTGGTGAGGCTGCTCAAAGTGGATGAGGACGAGAAAGTGTGATGGAAGACAAGAGAGATGAGGAGTGCGGGTAGTGGATGACTGATGGATCAACCGAGAAGTGGTTAGCCCCACCGGTCAAAGAAAGCTGGGCGAGTGAGCAGCAACAAGAGTGTGACAAGAACGGGAGGAGGGGAGAATGATTATGTATCCAAATTATCCGTTGAGAGCTAACAAACGGTAACAACAAAGAAATGAAATAACATTCATCGCAACAATTCTCTTTGTGGAGAAGTGGCGCACCTCTAACAAGTGTGCATTGGAATGGTGTCTCGGAATAATGGTCGAACAACCCTCCATCCTTCCTTCATTCCTTCCACATAGTGGACTGGAATATATCCCGCCCTCAAAAACTAAGTTTCCTTTTTTCTGTCTCTTTTCTAAGCCTACCGTAATAAACCCTCTCCCGCCGCTCTCCTTTGTTCTATTGCAGTTATGGATCCCTTACTCTTCCTTCTTGCAACTCCACCAATCGATCGGGCTTTTTTTCTGTATGCACCTGGCGATCTTGTAGAGATGTGTGCCTGGATCGACTGAGTGCAAATAAAAAATGCGTCGTGCCTGAAATCTGAGACCAGGTTCCTCGGAAGATCAATCACCTCGTTCCTTAGCCTCACCCATAGATCACCTTTTGCATCACCACCTCGCTTCTTTTCTTTGTCACATTCACTCACCATTAGCTATTCCGCTGCCCTCTTTCACTTCCTCTTCTAGTTATCTTTTTCCTACTGCGGCTCACATTACCCTTTTTCTTACTTGGTTTCTCTTGTTCTCCTTGTTTATCTGGACAAAACAATAGATACCTGCCTGAAGACAAAAAGTTCAGAATTAAAGTCAAAGTCAAAAACGAGATATCTCTAAACCATATCCAGCAACAATTGTCGATTGGGTCGACTAGAATCCGGAAACCGAAGAGAAAATGACAAAAAAACAAGCCAAGCAGAACAGTCCAGGCCTGACTGTCCAATCTCTTGGTCAACCTCACTCTTTTCTTCTTGTTTGTTTCTCACCATTACCTATTGTCTTAAACCATGTACCAATGTATGCTCCGTGAATTGGTAGTTATAGGAATGTAACAAAATCAGGCTATATTCTCAAGTCAATTGCCAAAAGGGCAATCTCGCCTGCACTTAAATGGTTGGGGAGAGTGTAATGCTAGTAGAGATACAAAGAAGACTCAGGGATGTGGGTTGTGTGGGTTGTGGATGCGAGCGCCCATGTATACCTCGCCAGGTATCTAAAATTATGCAAGCGAGGAAGAGGGCATGTGTGTGTGCGTATGTGCTGACAATGTGATATGAGCAGAATAACGGTCGCTCTTTTTATGGGGCGCGAGAAAGGGCCGAGCATATGAAGAAGGCGGCGTGGGAGAAGGCCATGAGTAAGGTACCATTGAGGGATCGAAAAAAAACGTGTGATGAAGAAGAAGGAGAGGGCTTTTGATGATAAGGCATATGTCGCAAGGTGGTTGCTGTTTTGTTTTGGTCCTCCGCTTGTTGCTGAATACGTTACCTATTTACAAAAGAATATGAAAGCGCACGAGGAAAACGACGAGGCTAGGGCGAGTGCGATGTCAGGGAACAATGGGATGGTGATACGAAAGGACGAATGTCTATTTCCCGAGTGTTGAACCGGTCCAGTTAGCGGTTGGATGGATGGCGTGTGATAAAAAGGTAGTTTCTAAGTGAGGAATATGAGGTTCACTGAAGAGGCATACAAGAGTGGAAGGTTTGCTGTGTGGAGGGGGAAAATGTGTTGAAGTAGCAGGTATTTATTTCCTGGGCGGAGGTGAGTTACTGAAAGTGCAGGAGTTGAAATGGGTGAGAAAGTAAGGGGTACGAGAGAGCAGGGAATGAGAATGAGGTGAAAAGAAGAAGAGAGGATGTCGTGTGGTCGTGAGATCGGCAGAAAAGGAAAAGGAATGAACCGAAGGAGGAGGAATCTGATTCGATTGAGGGAGAGAGAAAGAGGAGCAGGAAAAGAAAAGGGGAAAGGGGAAGGAAGGACAAAAGAGAAAGGACAAGAAGAGGAAAGAAAGAGGGGAGTGAAGGAGAGACAAAGAGACAACGGAAGGAACATAAGAGAGAGCGAATTGAACGGTCAAGTGGACTTGTTAGTGAGTAAGGTTGCTCTTGTCGTCAACGGGACAATTGACAAAGGAGAGTAGAAGGCACCCCTCGAAACAGATAATACAATCACAACGAGCAGAGGGGGAAGAGACGGAGAGGGTTGAAATGTCAATTCATAACGGGTCTGTGGGCCACTTTTTCTTCTCTGAAGGAATTTTATTACAGCATTTGCGCCCCTTGTGCCAAAGAGGTGTGGAGTAAAGTGTCGTACTCTTTCTCCCACATCGAACATCCCAAAAGTTCTCCTCTCATTCTCACACCTATCCACCCATCAAAATAAACCCACCACTGTTTGGTCAAGCCCATATGTCAGTTCCTTTTCTCTCTCTCATTCTCGTACGATCATCCGACTATAACAAACAGGGAGCCAAAACATCTCTCTTCTCTTCTTTCCTTGTGTCCTTGCTAGGAAAAAGGGCTCTCTTTATTTGTGCAAGTTGACGCTGTTTGTTCGTAAACAAAGGTCGCCCTTCATTCGTTTGTCTTCGCGCGCTCTATTTCACTCTTTCTCCTCCTCCTCTCCCATTTTGGCCAGATTGGTCATCCTAAAGTGGATTCTCATCTTCTACTCCACGCTCAAAAAGCACAATATAGTCATCTCGCCTTTTTTTCCGCCTCTCATTGTTGGCCCCTACGCCTCGGACATAAGAGATATTCTTCTGCACAATTCATCTGACATAGCACCCTCCTTATTTTTCTATTTTCTTAAACCCATTCGTATCTTGCATGTGGCCCAACTGCCTCGCAGTAGGTAGCTCAAGTGGACGTTTGTTTATTTATTACTACAATCACAATCCCGCTTCCCTCTCGCCTCGGTCAGCGCGGGTCCCGACAGCAACAGCGATAAACGACAAAAATGGTTATTACACTCAATATCCTGGCTTGTTCATAACCAACAGACAAAACGTCTTTCTCAAACAGCTAACCGGCTCTTAGGTTGGCACCCTGACCTATTTTTATGCAAGCAGCGCAAAGCGCTCACCTTGAGGTTGTAAGCAAAGAAATGGTACAACAGGCAACGACTATTGAATCTTTTACTATGTGCATTTTTTTTCTGCTTTGTGCAACATGTCGTCCTCTACCTCCCAACGGCAGACATGTGTCTCTGCGCCCACCAAAAAAAAAAAAAAAAAAAAAAAAAAAAAAAAAAAAAAACCAGAATAATGTGCTTTTATTTTATATTTTTTTGTTGAGTTATGAATCCATGGACGCAATTGCTCCTTAGTCAGAAAGCATAACCATCTGTCATTAAAACAATATCCACAGCGCAATGCACACACACAGACAAACAAGCATTAACAATGCAAATACACAAACACTGCCTCTGCCAAGAACCAATTCTGTTGTGTGTGAACTCCCATCTTTTTTTCTTGTTCTGTGACTGATCATACTCAATAAACACCAAGCACAACAAAAGAGAAGAAAAAAACAAGATCTGTTGTTTTTTTAGGGTTTCAAACTAACTGGGATGTGGATGGACGCGAAGTTCACAAGGGAGAAAAAAAAATCCCAGGAAAAGCTTTGGCCAGCTCTTTTTTTTGTACTTTGGCTTCTACTTTAAGTGAATATTTCAGGGGACTACAATAGACCTAGTGACACACTTCTGATTGCTCTGGTTCTTTTCTTTCCTCTTCCACAATTAGACATAGCTCTATTATCTATTCCCCTGGCTTGGTCCTTGGTAGGCCTCTTCCCTTATTCCCCTAGCCTATCATATCCTGACACTGTCATGCTCATGATGCTCTTTGAAACAAGCGGAGCATCTAAGGTATTTGCAACATGGTACATCTCTCATTTTTGTTCATCAAAAAAAAAATCAGAACCTAGCCCTTCTGCCTTTTTTTTTATGTTTTTACTTTCTTAAACCATCATTGAGACGCATACTCCCACCTCCGCATTTTCTTTTTAATGTACGCGATTTTCGTCAAGGTCAGAAGCAACACGCGCAATTACTCCTCCACAAGTTAAAATGAACAAAACAACAATAATATGAAGGGACGAATAAGAGGATACGGTCCAATGCCCCGAGTTGACTGATCACATACACACACCGCAAAGCAAACACCAGAATAATCCAAATCAATGCAAGAGAAACGGTTACGTTTTTCGCTTCGGAGTCAATGAGACCATCATAACCAGGTTGGAGGGAGAGAACAGATGACAGAACCATTAGCACATGTCTGTACCACGTCCTCCTCAAAGTCCACTCCCATCTCCTCTTTTTTTCATTCCCTCCCTCCATTGTCCCTCATTGTCCTTTTACACAACCATAATTGCCTTTAGCAGGAAGCAGCAACTCAGCATTGCCGCAATCGTATTCATAAATTTATGTAGCATATTTCTGTCGGTCGCGTTTATTTGGATGCCCAACAACCACAACACAACCACGTCCACAAAAATGAAATTATTAAGCTTCTTTTCGCTCGGCTCATGGTCCCCCCTCTCCCTCCCCATTTTACCCAAAACATGACATGTGTTGAAGTACAGTCTTGCTGTCACCGATTGTTATTGTTGATTTCGTTATCCCTCCTCCTCGGATGTGGTGATAATGTTGATTGTCAAACCACACCATACCACACATACCATCATGGCCCCGCGTGTGAACGAACAGCTGCCTCTCTTCCCGCTTCCATGCCGGAACGCAATACAAAACAAGCAAAACGGCGAGAAAAGAATGTAGTCTTGGACATAGGATTCACCTCGTTCAGATACATACAAGCTCAAAAATAAATAAAAGATTGAACAAGCATGGACCAGCTGGTCCAAATCTTGAAACGTAGCAGACATCTCTGTAGCTTTTCATTCAGTTTAGCAGCCGATAACAATAACAAGCTAATCTTTAAAAGTCCTGAATTAAGTACATACCAATGCCTTTGTAGCATGAAAATTTCATTGAACCGAGATGAGGTACTGGGGAAAACTACCCTGAAAGAGCTTATCTTTTTCTAGCATGCAATTTTACTTTCACCATCTTCAATAGTTTGCTTCAATCCAATGTACCCCCAACTTTCCAATCATGATGAACAGGTAGCAAACGGGGACTTCCCATCCTTTGTCAATATGTCAGAGGATACTATTTCGCATTTTAGAAGCAATTACCAAAGGCAAAGTGAAAAAAAAAAAAAAAAAAAAAAAAAAAAAAAAAAAAAAAGCTGCATGGTCCTTTTAAACGCCAAATCCACCACCCTTGCCTTTAGCCAGAAAAGAAATACCCAATATACATGCTTTTCAAGCCAATCTTTGGCTCTTTATTTTCAAAGTCCGAATTTTAAAGCCCTTAAACTTTTTTAAGAGTTGTATATAAATATAAATTATACAGACAGGAATACCAAAATAAGGAGGATTGGCGCAATTGGCAGCGCGTCCGTCTCCAAAGCGGAAGGTCGGGAGTTCAAGTCTCTCATTCTCCACATTCTTTTGGAACTTTTGAGCTTACCCGCTCTTTTTTTTTTTCTCTGTTACTGCTCTCCTTTCATCGAGGCGCGTCGAGATATGCCCAAGAAGTTCAATGTAGTAGTGCTACACTTTTACGCTGCGCCCTCATATTAGGCGACGCTTCATCCTTTCAGTGTGAGACTGTAGACCAGTAGTTTGATTATTTTTACTCAAGCCATCTACGTATATGTAGAAGTCACCATGACTACTCTTGTTTCTAGACTCGGCATATTTAGTTTATTGCGTGCAAAGCCGAAAAAGAAACATTGAAAAAAAACAAAAAAAAAGCAAGCCAAAACTCAACTACAGCTGGCACCATTCAAACATACTGCCATTGAACACAGTCTTGGCAATCGGTCTGGGGGAGACACTTGGGGACCTCTTCGCGTCCTTTGGTCATGTTGTACCAGTTCTCGACAACGCTGATGAACTTGAAAATAGTATGACCCTGGATGTTTTGTCGCCAGCCGAGCTCGGTCATGGTGTCATAGACGCAGGTCCTGCCCAGGTGGCATTTTGTCTCCATCGCGTAGCCTGCAGAGTAACAGCTTGATGTCGCACCATTGCACGTTCCCATGTAAATTGGGTCGCCTATGTGTTTTTATAGAAATGTAAAACAAATGTGAGTGGTTGAACAAGCAAAAAAATGAGATTGAGATAGATGTGAAAACATAAATAGTAAAAAACAAAAGCAAACATACCAGTGTGTCCAAACTGCCAGACAGGCATCTTTTCGAGATCGGATTCCTTCAGGTTCGGCTTGACGAGTCCGACCTTTTGGCCATAACGGGCATCTCCAGGAGACGAGTAAGTAAAGACAGGGTAGCCTTTTCTGATTCCCAACAAAGAAGCAACACTACCACCCAGAGAATGGCCTGTCATCCAAATGCTAGCATATGGGTACAACGATTTTGCAGCTTCAACAACTTTCTATAGGCGGACCAAAGGTAATAGAACGGGATTCCTTGTGTTAGAAGAATGCAGATACTTAAATAAAAAAAAATGGAATACATGCGAAAAGAGGGAGTTGGACTTACAAGGCCGATACCATAGTAACTCTCGGACTCGTCGAGATCCTTCTTCGCGTCGTCGACAAGACACTGCTGGTTGCAGCTGTTTCCACCCATGTAACATCCACAAACACCCCACCAGGTCCGATCGACCTTGCCACAGCAGCACGAAAACATTTTGTTGTCCTATTGTTCAAAACAACGTTGGTTAGCTCCTTCCCTCACCACCAACTCAATGAACAGACTTTTTTTTTGGTTGGGTAATAAAACCCAGACACATACGTTCAACTTGTCGTTATTGCCGGTGGGCCCGCCACCTGTGCCAAAGAGCTTGAGAGAGGTACCCTTGATACCGATAACGACCGTTTTCTGATCCTCCGATGCAAAAACATATCCCCTCAGACCAGCCTCGAGCCACCCAATCTCGGTGGACACATCCCAGTTGTCTCCAATGTCAACCCAGCCCTGTCGTTTGGGATCGACATAACAATCGAGTGCCATCCGAACCATCGATACAACCGTCGCATGATCTTCAGCGTTGGGAGCTCGTTTCCAGGGAAGAGGGAAAGCGTTGTTGTTATTTTGTGAGCGTATCTTGTCGTCATTGTCATTGTAATCGTCATCGTATTCGCTTCCGTCCATGGGAAAGAAGGTATCACTGACAGAGTGCTCAAAGGTTGATCCAGGACTGGGGCTCTCGGCAGCAAGGAGACTGTTGACCTGGGCCATCTGAAGTCGGGTTTCGTGATCAATGGCCAAGCGACGGAAAACCTTGGCGCTCTTGGCGCCTGGTGCTCCATGGGCGAGAATATGTTGTAGCTTCAAGGTTTGTTTTTTAGGGAGAAAAATGGTTGAATCAGGTTGTGGTTGCTGTTGAGGAGGAGAAGGACGGCGATGGGGCCAGGAGAAGGGTATCTGAGGCGGTCCTGGTGCTGCTGCTGCAGGATCTGGCCATTGCCATGCTTCGGAGCATGAAACCAGAATGGCGGAGCATGCCAAGAGGTAATGGAGTGTGCGCATGAGTGTGTGCTATTGAATGAGACTGTGTTGTTGGACAGGGGGCGCTTTGCGCTGCGCTGTTGAATAACGAAATGAGAGTAGGCGTGCGTGGATTGTTATGTTTAATTGGGCGTAGTGAGAAGAGAAGAAAGAAGAAGAAAGGAAAAAGGGTGTGGTTGTGCAAGGGCGCAGAGCAAAGAACAAGAATATTGACAGGGCCTGTCGTCGTCTTTTCAATTGCTCAAAAAGTGGCAAAACGGTCACAAGGACAGAAAAGATATCGGCTTAATGGGCAAAGTCAAAACGGAGACGTGTCAGGTTGTCCACTGGTCACTTCCATACAACAGTAATTACGGAGGGCGTAGCATTGGCGCATAGTGTAGGTAAGCTTTCTGTCGCTCAGAGTTGTGCTAGATTCGTAACGAAGTCATTTTCAGTGTGTGTTTGGTATCCCAATGCTTAGGTCGCGTTGCGTTGCGGTGATCTTATCTCCCTTTGCGGCTGTGTTGTACTCTCGTTATAAAAAAAACACAAAATTATGCAGATTCTTCTTCTTTTCTTTTCTCTTTTCTTCTTTTCTTTCCACTTCTTCCTTCTCCGTCCTTGACCATCACTACCTATCACTGTCCATGTCTGGCGCCACCGCCATTCCCACTAATATATCTGCTACCACAAAAGCACTGGCCGTGCCAGAGGTCCTCTCCTACGTCCTCATCGCTGCCGGCAAACGGTACCTCCCCAAGTTTCGCCTGGTGTCACATTCCTTTCTTCAAGCATGTGTGCCCTTCTTCTTCATCCGCATCCCTGACCACTACTTTTACAGCAGGCGCGCTCTGTCCTCTGATCACCTCAATATCATTCACAACGCAGGACAGCTGTTGAGGTCCCTCGGTCTTGTCAACGAGGACTTTGCGTCCTTTGACGCCTTTGCCAGCTCGCTTCGTCTGCAAAGCCTCCGGCTCGCCTTTAATAACCCTACACCGACTGCCTTGCCTACTAATCGCGTTTTTGGACCGTTGTTCAGGGAAGGGGCTACACTGGGGGCTCATTTGACAGAGCTGAGCATCAATGTTTGGGGCGACTCGTTCAAAGGCTCGATGGACGAGTGGAACGCCCACGTCAGTCCGAGATGCCTCCTTGACCCCAAGAGTGGCCTAGATAGCCCTTTAGGGTTAGTCCTCTCCCGCCTGTTGACCTTGGAGTTCGTCAACGCGTACGAACAGAACCCCCGCCCCATGCTATGGGCCACCATGGTCGACATCCTTCAGAACGTATGCCCAAAGTTAACCAAACTTAACGTCCGACGAATCCCCTTGGAGTTCAAGCTCAATGATGCTGCGCCTTCTGTTTTCCTTCTCCCATTCACTGCCACATTACCGCCATTACAGGATTTCCCGCCTCCAGATGTTTTTCCGGGAATCACCACCCTCCTTCTCGACACAACCTCGTTGACTATCCAGGAGCTTATTCAACTTAACAGTATCTTTCCCAGTGTTGAATGTGTCAGCATCCATATCAAGAACAACGATCGCCCATTGCCCCCCATCGATCCTACAGTGGTCCTATCGTTCAAAACAGTAACCCTCACTTGTGTCGACTCGAACGGCATTGTCGCTCTCTTGCCCATTTTGCCTCACATGACAAGCCTGTCACTGGAACGATATAGTGGAGAGTTTAATATGCGTTCGATGGTGCTGGCATTCAAGAGTATTGGTGGGCGCAACCGGTTCAAGTTGTTGGCGTTTCCTTTTCCATGGGCTGCGGCGAGTCTTAGAGACTTTATGCAGTTGGAGTGCTTTCGATCATTGGAGTCGCTGGAGCTATGGAACTCGAGCGAGGCGTTTCTAAAAGCGATTGACACTGAGGAGTCCTCGGAGAGTCAAGCAGGGTCGGAGCTCTCTACAGCGCCACCAGCAATAATAACAGCAATTTCTCCATCAACAACAGCTGTAACAACAACAGGGACAGAAGTACCAGTGGCAGAACAGAAGCAGGCACTCCCGGTCTTTCTGGATACCATTCGGGTGCTGCGATTGAAGACGTACATATCAAGACGGTCCATCAAGCTCACGACAACCCAGACATCGATCTTGAATGTACTCCTCAAGAAGATGCCTTGTCTTGAACACTTTTCTCTCCAACGGGAATTGTTACCGGATCTCTCTGTTTTTGATGGTTTGGCGAGAAATCAACCTCCTCTGAGATACCTCAGCATTGCAATCGCGGCCAGCACAGGATTCTTGACGCCCGAGATGGTCTCGACCCAGATTCTTGACCGGTATGTACCAGACATGGAGAATATGCATCTCAGTCTGGAGGGCCCCCGAGCTATAATGGAGCGGCCATGGGTCAAAGAGCTGAGTCGATGGTTTGACGGCGAGAGTGATCGTCGCTCCGAGTATGATCCTGTGGGTATCTATCTTTCTATGTGTTATTGGGGCTAAACTCTCATCATTCGTTTTTTTTCTCTTATTTTAAAAGTACCGTTAAAATAAAACATGGAGTCTGGTCAATAACAAAGACGTAATTCCGATTGCTTGCGAAAGGCTACGTGCTTTGGGTGGTCAGATGCAAGAACATTGGTGAAAAGCGCATGAGTAGGAGGTAAATGGAGAGAAGAAGTAAATCTTAACGAGACTTGAGGTGTGTGTGCTAACTTGGTGGCGTCGGCGATTTTTTTTTCTTTCGTCACTGTTTCACTGCTCAGGTACAATCGTTTTAGTTTGTGAGGGCTAAACAACAGCGACAGCAAGGAGGTACAGCTAGAAGCAACAAGCAGCCGCAAAAAGACCACAGCAAAAGCAGAAGCAGCAGCAACGAAATTAGAAACAGCAACGACAGACAACCTAGGAATTAAGATAAAGGATGCAACGTGTTTCTGGATTGCATCCTCGCCACCCTTTCATGCTTTCATGTGTCAGGCAGGCCCAGTAGGAGATTTTATTTAATCAAAGGTCAGAGTCACTTGCTACACACAGGTCAGGCCTTCTCCACCCACTCATTCACTCAAACGTCATGGAAGAGAAGAAAACGAAATACAACAAACGAGAGGAACCCTCAGTTAATAAATAAAAAGAGATCATGCATCAATGCATGCGACAGTTGCTTGTGTCCCCCCGCCTCATTCATGCCACCTATATTCCTTTCGTTAATGTTTACAGCTGCTGAATATTATCCGAACGCTCCAAGCAAAGATTGTGGCCGTGGGCGTAAAGTGTGATTGATGCGGCATGAAGCACGAAAACAAGAAAAGAACAAACTTCTAATAAAGTTCACGAGGGAAAAGAGGGCTAGCGTGTGAGTTTGTTGTGTGCCCCAGGGCAGATCCTCTCCCCTCAGGGAAGGACCCACGCCATGAATTATCGTCCACCTGCCTGCCTGCTTGCCGAAGTTGCATTTTGTCTTTTGTTTTATCCTTATGGTGGAGGGCACGCACATTCACAATAAAAGTCGATGCTGCTGTCTGACCTCATTGTTTATTTTGCTTTGCCTTTTCTCTCGCAATGCAGGGCAGGACATGGGGGCGAGACTGTGGAAAAAAAAGGGGCGAGGGGGTTTGAAGTGGCTGCAGGTGACAAACGGAAGGACAGACAACCTCATTTAGGGCTTAAACACAACAACTACAACAACAAAAAAAAAGGAACGAGTGCTTGAATTCCGAAGTATCCGACCCTGACCGAATAATAAAAAAAATAAAGGTGTGGAATGAATAATAGAGCGGTTCCTTGAGCCACTGGTTTCTCAACCTAAGCAAGCTCGGAATTACTGCAAGTTGACCTAATAATGTACTTGATAACCAGTGATCCTCACATAGAAGATAAGGGAGGTAATGGGTTCAGAAATCAGGTCTTGCTTTGGTTCTTGTTAAGGCTTTTCCTTTTTCTTGATAGAAGGGACCTCTATTTGGGATAGATTCGTGGCAACTGCTGTTATATTTTAGGTCAGACTGGAGTTGTGTAGGAGGTTGGTGGTTGGGTTGGTTAGTTGTTTCCTGTGGGGACATGCTTTTTTGAACCTCCGATTTTGTGAGAAGAGAGGTCTGGATGCGCAGACCATGGAGGGAGTGAGAGGTAATGGCCTGTACGAATTTCGAGGTACAGAGAATCCTGAGCGATCAACCTCTGCTCTCCCGAGCAAGGAAAATAAAAAAAAAAATATCAAAAAGCGGCGGGAGGGCAGAGATCGATGGGCCAATCACAGAGCAAGGAAATAATGTTGAGTAGTGCGTTACACCCCTTAACTCCATCTTTCTTTCTTTATTTCTTCTCCTTTTTTCCCCTCTTTCTTTTCTCCTCTTCTCTCTTTCTTCTTTCTTCTTTGCTTTACTCCTCACCCCTTCACACACAAATAACATACACACAACACTCTTTTCCAAACACAACTCTTTTTAAGCTGTTTTTATAACATACTCTTGCGCCTTTTTTTCAAGCACTCTTTTTTTTCTTCTTTTCTTTTATTGTGGACGTACTCTCCACCCTTTTAAAATAACCCTTTACCCCTTTCACTACGCTCCAATAGCCTTGTTAGCCAAAATGGCCTCCTTCTCCGCTTAAACGCCTTTGTACTCTTGTACAAGACCCCCCATATCGCACCAGAACAAAAGAATAATCCAATCGCATTATCCACCTCGCCTCAGGCACTCGCATAGTTTTTTTAAACCCCCAACCCCCTAAGCTTTTACTTTTCAACCTTTACGGTTCCCCCAATCTCGCCCAAGATGGTTTCCTTTAACACCCCCACCAACAACAACTATAATATCAATATCAACAACGTATACTCGATTATCTCTGTAGTAATCCCCTCCATTGCCTTACTCGCCTTACACTCTTAAAGTGATTTACCCCCTTCAAACGTTTCAAACGAACAACATATCCTTTTCTACACACCACCCTTCCTCTCCTCCCACAATGGCCATCTCCATCAATATCCCAATGTTCGATATGACCGATTCCAAGCTCTCCAAGTCGGCCGACTCGTTGGAGTCTGCTCTTGCCCAATGTAAGTATCTCTTTCTACATATCTCGATAAGAATCTTTTTTTTTTTTTTTTTTTGCCTTTTTGTTTTCTATCCGATAAGCGTCTCGTTGATAGAGCCCTTTCCTAATTCCTTTTTCTATCTGCTCTCTCAATAACAATAGTTGGCAAGAATGCTACTCCTTTGGCCGGCGACAATTACAACTTCAACGCCACTGCTGCTGTTTCCAACAATGGCAGTGGGTTCGATGAGTGGCTGGCGTCCGACTTCCAGCTCGGTGCCCTCTCAGGTGATGATTCCTCGTCCTCGAGCCCCTACACCGCTTTGGACGATTCGCCCCTTTTGGGTTTTGAGTCGTTCGGTTCGGCAATGAACCCTTCGCTCTTTGACATGCCCTTGGGTCTCTCCGCTGAGGAGCTCGTCGCTGCTTCTCCCGTCGTCCCCGCCGCCACTACTGTTGCACCCGTTGTCCCCGCTTCTCCCATTGTCGCCCTCCCCCCTGTCAAGGCCCCTCCCATGTTGACCACTGCTGCAGTCCAGCAGGCTGCTATTGCTCTCAACATCCCCTGGAGCCACGATTTGGAGCTTGCCGTTATGGCTCAGGCCGCTAACCACGCGACCACCATCCTCCCCTCGGTCCCCACCCCCGCCGCCGCTGCTGCTTCTATTGTTGTCCCCAAGATCGAGCCTGTTGAGCAGTCCTATGTTCTCTCGTCAACGGTCAACAAGAAGCGTGCTGCCTCGCCTACTGAGGAGTCCGAGGAAGTGATTGCCAAGCGTGCCAAAAACACCGACGCTGCCCGTCGTTCTCGTCTGAAGAAGCTTGTCAAGCTTGAGGGTTTGGAGGCTAAGGTATCTGAGCTCGAGGCGGACAAGACTCGTCTGACTATGCGTGTCGCCGTCTTGGAGACTGAGAAGACTGCCCACCTTGTCCGTGAGGCCGAGCAGAACGCTCGTATTGCTCAGCTCGAGGCCAAGTTGGCCGAGGCTCATGCAGCCCTCACCGCTCGTCCATGAGCACAGTCTTTTTTTCCTCCTGTACAATCCTGCATAATAGTTTTTTTTCTGTAATTTTTCAATACCTTCAATTTGTACCCCTTCAATACCCAGCCCAATGTGCTGAAATAAAAAAACCTTTTTCAAAAAAAAAAGCGCCGCAGCCCGGAAGAGTCATCCTGACCACTTGTTCCTTATCGTCCGGTTGTTGATTTTCTAAGTCACGTGCCACCACAGATCTAGAAACCCAAGGCCTTGATTTTTGTTTCGAATTTTTCACACACAGAGAGTCAACTTTGATCAGGCCAACAACACTGCCACTTCTCATGGAACAATAACAGCAACCAACCAAGCAAAGCAAGCCATGCAACAGGAGAATGCGCTCGACCTACCCGAGATCAGATCCATCATCGGAACATACCTCACTCGCCAAGACCTGATCCACTCCTCAAAAGTCTCCCATGCCTGGCGACAGTCCTTCAAACCGCTCATCTGGAGAGAGACTATCCTCCGATCCTCCCAGAACCCCAACCGGGCCACCTATCTGCCACCTCCACCGTTGGCTGTCTTTCGGAAGCATGGACATTTGATCCGGACGTTGAGCTTAGAGGGTCCTGTTTCGGTGGAGGAGGTTAGGTTGGCGGTGAGTGGGTGTAGGAGATTGGAGCATTTAAGGCTTTCGGCGACTGTTCCTGGGGTACAGGGGTCTAATCATCATGGGCATGGCAGTGCTGTCGCCAATAACCACAACAACAATGGTCGTCGAAATAATGATGAGAATGCGGGACCCAGTAATCCGGGAAGCACTGCTGGTCGGTGGAATCTACTATTACTTGCCGAGGGAGGCGACGAGGCCAATGGAGGTGACAGCGGCAGCGACAGCGACAGTGATGGCAACAGTGATGGCGACAGTGGCAGTAACCAGGACCACATTGACGGCAACAATGACGACGGCGTAACGATAGTAGGCGTGGACGGTGGTGGAGAGAGCAGCGACGATAGCTTCTGGAGCGACTGGAACCGTAGTGAGGACGAGAACGAGGACGAGTTCGTGGATGGGAGCGAGAACAACCCAATTGGACATAGCAGGGCCAATAAAGGTGGCGGCGGCGGTCGAGTCGACATGTGGAAGAGCCTGGCGGAGCTGGTTGTCCAAAACCGAGCAACATTAAAGGAACTCGAGATTGTGCTTCTCTTACCACCACCTTACGGGATCCCTCATGTCTCCTTCTGGGAGGCTGTTGTCGATAGTTTCCCCCCACCATTGTCATACTCGTCCTCAACACTCACGAGTCTTTCTCTGGTCGGTCGGGAGATCAGGGGTTTGGATCTAATGTTGATCTGGAGAGCTGCCTGTCCATATCTGACAAGTCTGGAGCTGGCCCGGTGTAATGTTGAGAACGAGGCGCCGTTATGGGGCGAGTCTGTTACCGAGATCACGGAGGCGGCGGCAATGGTGATGGAAACTGAGCCACGACCTCCGAGCCCGTTGCGATATTTGAAGCTAATGGAGGTTCGAGGGATGATGCCCAGGACACAGTTCAAGGTGTTTATTGCGGAGAGTCCGAGATTGAAGAGTCTTGTCTGGCAGTTGCATCGGAGTCATGCTGGATTGGCGCCTCGAGAGCTATGGGTTACGACCGAGAACGACTTTTGGCAGGACTATCATGGCCCAAAGAAGGATGAATCTCTTCAACAATGGCTGGATTTGACGTCTTTGGAGTTGACGAGCGGAAAGGAGTCATTAGCAGTGTCTGATCAGCAGCTGGCTATCTTGCTAGATCGTGCTAGTGATACCATGGAGAGACTGGCTTTGGGGGCTGTCCAGGTTGGCGAGGCGACTTTGCGATCGATGAGACGATTCTTTGACAGCGTGGTCGATCTGGATCTGCGGCTATGCTCGAATGTCACGGGAGCTATGGTTCAGCAGGTCCTTGCTTCCTGCCTGAGGTTGAAATCTGTTGCTGCGGACTCGATTCATGCGTCGGACATTTTGGACGGAGACCCCTGGGTGTGTTTGGGCCTGCAGTCATGGGCAGTCTTTGTCGATCTCTCCGTGGCATCGTCTTCATGGCCATATAGTTCATCTTCATCAAGTGGCAGTCGTTCACAGGGATCAGGAAGACAGCAGGCTCATAATCGACGCCAGGCTCAAAAGAGAAAGGTCAAAGCGAACGATAAGAACAGCAGCAATAGCCACGAGAATCAACAGGATGAGTTTCAACAGTTACTACAACAGTGTGTATTCGAACGCCTCTCATTACTGACGCGTCTCGAGCGCTTGGACCTTGACCGGTATCACCCCCTCACTGGCCGCGCAGCTCTTAAGGCCGTCGAGACACTCGATTGGCGTCTAAGAAAAGGGCTAGACAAATTAGTTACCTTGACGCGCCTAACGACAGTCTGTCTTTCGAGTCACCAGACGATGAACATGTCCAAGAATGCGGCGGTTTGGATGATCGAGCACTGGTTGCAGTTGGAGGTTGTTAGGGGGTGGTTAGGGGAGCGGAAGGGGGACCATAAAGAGCTTGCGAGGTTGTTTTCACGTAATGGGATCCAAGTTGACTGATATGGTCCGTTTTTAAAATATAGAAACAAACCAGGAAATAAACAAACGCATAAATATATTCTTGAAGTGAGTGCACAAACAAAGAGGTTGAAAAAAGAATGACAAAGACAATATTTATTATTTTTTACAATTGAATATGCACTTTCTCTTGCTCTCTCCTTGTTAATTGTTTCAACACTCCATGACTTGGTTATCAAATAGCAAAGTGTTGACCTTCTCGACATCCTTCTGACAGCTGTAGGCTCCAGTGTTCTCTTTCAATGAAATCGAGCGCGACTCCTGACTACCAGACGCAGGCAGCGAGGATTTGTTGTGCTGATAGCGGTCATCGATAAAAAAGTCCAGGTTGCTGTCATGGTCATGTGCGTCCTCTGTTAAAGCCGCAATAAAGGATTCGTGCGGCGAGGGGGTGCCGCATTGGATCGAGATGTCGTGGCGAGGTGCTGGTCCAACCGAGGAAGGTGACGACGACGGGCTGGGAGTGTCGTTCGACAATAACGATTCGGTATCCATGTCGTCCGAGGAGATGGCAGGAGGGGACGGTGGGTCGGCAGTGTCGTCTTCCATCATTGTATGTTGCAGCTGCTGTGTCTGCACCACAGGTGGTTCTGCCAGCTGGGAAGACAAAGGGGATACTTGAAGTGAGGAGGCGAGGGTGGCCTGCATCAAGTTGATGGCCTGTGCGGTGGTAAAGCTAGAGTCCTGTGACAGCTGAGAGTGCAGTGTTGGTGTATGTTGAACCGGTGCCTGTTGTTGAGGAGCCTCAAATCCTGTAGTCGTCGTGACGGGCGTCGAAGCAGTAGTGGGTCCTGAAAGGTTGGTCAACTTGAAAGGATCAGTGTCAAAAGAGTCAAGGACATTGGTGGATCCATCGACATGGAAGGCCATCGTGTCAATAGGAGCCAGTCGAAGGGCTTCCGGCAACTCGAGCGGGTTGGCAAAGAACTGCTGCTCTTCCTGTTGAGGGTCCGTACCGCCAAAGGCAATAGCAGCCATGGCGACCGCAGTCGAGATCTGGTTCTGCCACATCGAGCTGAGATTTGTAGACGACTGGTCCTTAGCCTGTTCGGGCAAAGGCATCGAAAAGTTTCCATAGGGGTGGCGAAGTTGGATGGAGGGCGCAGGTCCAGGCCCATCCTTGGCCATCTTAGCAAGCCTAGCTGCCTCATAGATATTTCCAATCGAGGTCGAGGCAAGCTGGCTCATGTCAATGAAGGGGGCGACAAAGGTAGAGATGTCGATAAAGGACGCCGCCATCTCTGTTGGGATCGAAGTTGTCTGGCTCGCAAAGACATCGAGCGCCACGGCGACAAGGGACTCGGCAACAGGGAACGTCTTGACCAGTTCGTGGGCAGCCTTGACAGTCTTGGAGAGGCCTGCACGGGTCGTCTCGCGGTTGCTTGGAGTAGGCGTGATGGCATTGTGGACATGAACTGTGCCGGCAGCCAAGAGACAGGCCATGCCGTAGTAGCAAGTATCGCGCAGCTGCCCATGGAGCATCAGTGAATCGGCAATGTGGCAAACATTGGTTGCGGCGGCGGTACAAATGTTGCGGGAAGACACCAAAAAGTTGGAATCGATGGCTGCCGAGTTAACGGGTCGAAGATAGGGTCGGTGGAGCATCGTTAAGGTCGTGTAGTAGAACATGTGCATCAGCGCCGTTGGTGGAGAGGGTGGGTGGTTCGAGTTGGGCGACATGGTGTAAGGCGTGTACATGAGCTCGTTAGGGAGCGAGAGGAACCATGAGGTCAGACTATTGTGTAGCTGCGGAAGTTGTGTCTTGGAAATGTCTGCCAAGAAGGCCCCGTTGATCTCGGCTTCGATACAGTGCATTGTGTTGAGGACCTTGCCCATCTGCATAAACAGCTTAACGGTCCAAAGCAGACGAATCGACACGATCCTTTCGGGCTCAAACGGATACTCGACCGTATCATCCCCACCGATAGCCGTGATCCAGTCATCCGATGGCATCTCGACGTTGTACTCCTTGTCACGAATGTTCAAAGGCCTACCCAAGATACCAGCCCCAAGTCGGTCAGCAATGTAGACAGCCCACCAAACGCGCTTGCGGACCTCTGCCTCGATTGGCTCGTTGACCTGGAAGTCCTGTCGATGCAACCCAATATCCTAATTAATTAAACGACAAAGCAAAGAGGGGGTTAGAATGAGTGCTTGAATAAGAGGTGTTATCGTTGTTCAGTGCACTTGTCGTTCATGATAACCTACATGTGCGATGCGGGTAGCCATGCCAGTGTAAAGCCATCCACCAGAGTAGTTACCAACAGCATACTGATGATGAGACATCAACAAGAGGGCCTGGATGGTACTGATCCTCGAGACATGATAGGTCTCGTCAAGAATAATCTTGGCCCGGTTAAAGTACTTCGTCGAGTCCTGTCTGACCAATGGGTCATCCGAGTACCAGCACGCGTTACAGAAGATCGCGTTGAGGATCAGGATATGGGGGAGATCTGGTCGTTGTTGGTGTCGCTCCATAAAGTTCTTGCGAATGAACATTGGTGCGAAGGGGTACATGAACCGGAAGTAGAGGCTGAGCAAGTTGTCCATCTCGGCTCTTGTAGGTAATTCACGTTCGCTTGTCATCTGGAGCGAGTGCGACCACAGGTCACTGTCGTTGAGGTGGGCCATTGGCAAGGGATCTAGTTTCAGCAGGATGTTTTAGCTGCTGAGATGGGTGTGTGTCGTTGATTGTATCCATGTATGAATAGGTAATCAGAACAAGAAGTAAGAGTAAAAATGGTACTTACAGACACCTTGACGGTAGCGGGAACTGAGTTGACAGACATAAAAGCCAGAACTGCTTCCGTGGAAACTGTAAATGTTGGTCAGCAGGGACGGACAGAGAGATGCTTTGGGTTAGTAACCTTTTTCCTTTGGGACGAGCCTTGAGGAAAATAAAATTCAATTGAAAAAAATGGAAAGACAACGACGACGATGCAAGGGGAGTGAGTGGGGCGATGGGTGAAAGAAGGTTTGCGTAGACCAGAAGAAGGTTTCCCGGAGGGTGAAGAAAGGAGCAAGTTAGGAGGGCAAGAGGGAAAAGAGGGAATGGAAGGGCGCTATGTTTTGTTTACTAAGAGGGCCAGTAGGAGAGTTGTTTGTGTTGAAGCCGAAGGATGAAAACAAAAAACAATTGATCGATCGGAGACGAGAGGGAAGAAGATGTATGTTGTGTGTGACAAAGAGAAGGAGAAAGAGTTCGAATCCGAGATACACACAACAAGGAGTACCAACAAACAAACAAAACAGCAGCCCTGTTGCCCCGTTCCTTCATTTCAAAGAACAAAAAGCATGTGGGAATTTAAAGTTGATTGCACAGTATGTCACTTACTGCTGACCATGACCATCCAGGCTCATCGTGCTCACAACAGACTTGAAATCCTCTCCATTACTGTGAACATTTTTCGTTGAGGAAGACGCCGAAGGAGCTTTGGAAGAGGAAGAAGAGGGATCCTTAGGCGCAAGGAGAGGAGAAGGAGTACCAGGATCGCTGTCTCGATGGCCATGAAAGTCATCCCTCCGCTTCTGCTTGGGCTTGCTCGTCGTCTCCTGGTCCTTGGAGGCTCGCTTCTTGTTCATGTTCATGCCATTGTGTACTGAGGATGACGGAGAAGCACCAGAGTCCATGTACGAAGATGTGGAGGGTAAAGAGGAAGAGTAGTGACTGGAGGATGAGGAGGGAAGAGAGTCAAGAGGGCCAACCCCTGGTTCGGATCGATAGGACGAGGAAAAATTATTGTGTGAGGAGGTCTTTTTGGATGAAGAGTGGTGGTGGTCTGACATGGGAGAAGAGGGTTTGAAAATGCTGCCGCTACTGCCATTATTACTGCTGTCAACATGTGAATAGTTGTAGGTGTAGGCAGGGGAAGGGGAAGGGCTAAGACTTGAAAAGCTTGTGGAACTGCTAGTCGACATTCGACGATCGGACAAAAAGTCGGGCGACATTCTCCTGTCCAACATTTCGTCGCCAGAGTAGGACGAGGAGATAGAGCCATGGTGGCTATTCTGTCGATAGGATGATGCTGTCGATTTATCGCTGTTACTGTTGTTGTTAGAGGTATTGTTATTGTTGAGGTTCTTGATGCGTTGTTGATGAGAACGGTTTGAGCGTGAGGATTTGCCAAAGGGGTTGGAGTTCGTCTTCAGGAACAGTGCCTCGTCGACGATGCAGTCTAATTTGTGAGTGACACATCGGACGCAGTTGGGGGTGCCTGTGCACCGCAGCTTCTTGCGACGGCAGTTAGTACAAGCAGTACCGGCCTTAAGGCGCTTCTGGCGGACAGCTTGAGCAAGATCCATTTGTGTATGTGTTGGCCGTTAGTTAGGGTGTGAGTGAGTGTAGATGTGGGTGAGGATGGTTGGTGAAAAGTGCAGGAAAGAGAAAGTGTGGAGCGAGTGAGTGAATGAGAGAGCGAAAAATACTGGTCGTGAGTTGAGTTTTGTACAAGTGCGAGGGTATATGTGTCAGGAGTGGAAAGACAGGGTTGAATTGAGATGGAATGTGAAAAAATGAAATGAAAAGGGGAACCAAGAACGATTGTTGTTTCTATATTGTTTGAAGAAAAAAAAAAAAAAAAGAGAAGAGAAAAAAGGAGAAAGAAAAAGAGAGAAGAAAAAGTGGCGGAGAGAAGAGAAATAAAAAAAAAAAAATGGGACTGAAAGCAGATGGACGTGGAGGTGGGGTGAGGAAAGAATTAGAGGAGGAGTAACGCGTGTCAGTCAGTCGAGAGTGTGTGGAGGGAGCAGAGCGAATTCAAGTCAACAACGGTTCTCTTGGCTTGAGCCTTTCTTTGTCCTCTTGTCCGTTTTACTTTTTGGGTGGGGGCAGAGATAACTGAGATTGAGAAAGGTGGCAAATGGGATGACAGGAGAAGCAATTGAATTGAATCATGAACACACGCACACACTTCACAAATATGCTCTGTCGTCGTTTGTTTTTGTCCGTTGAGAATAGAAGGCGAAAGGAAGAGGAGTAATAGGTACTTGTCAAGTTAAAATACAGCTTGCCAATTTATTCGGCTCGCAATTCATTTGTCCGCCAGCCGATCCAATAAGAACAAGGGTGGGACCCTGTCCCTTCTCTCACTTCTATTAGGCTAGCACTGCACTCTTACACTCACACGCACACCCGCTTCATTTCTCATTTCTCCTTTCAGTCGTTGCTGACACCCCTGCCTTGGCGTAAACGGAACGAGATTTTGCCTTATTGTGTCTGCCTTTCATTTGTGTGGAAAAAGAGAAACTAAGAAACCTACACGCCCTCACTCGTGGACCGCATGGGTAAAATAATTGAAATAAATTCTTCATTACCAACAATGTTGTATGACCTTCAGCTGGCCACATCACTACGACCTCACTTTCTGGATTATCTATTCAATTGGAACCGTTCAAGCTAGGAGAAGCCTTCAAGTGTGTGATCATTAAGAAGCCAGGAACCAGCAATCTTATTTGTGTTTGTAGCCGGGATAGAACCCTCCACAGGGTCTTCGAGGAAAGGAGAAATAAGTCAAAGCAATTGAACAAAAACTCTTTTGTACCTCCTCGTCTCTTTTCCAATGGTTACGCCCAAAAACAAGACAAAAAGATTGTTTCTGGCTCTCGCTGGGTTCTAGAGCTTCCTTCCCCAAAACACCCCTGCTCACCTAATTGTTTTCTTGCACCTTCCAAGGATACCTAAAGGTTCCACACTCCAACGTAACGCTACACTTTAGGAGCCACTTCACCAACCAACACATCTGACAGCCAAGCCTTTTTCTTGACCATTCTTACTCCGTCGTTCTATACAGGTCTTCTTTTTACACTTAAGCAAGAAAAAGAGGTGACGCAAAAAATAAACGAAATAAAACACAAACGACGTGAATCCTTTAATAATAAGATCGTTACCTCAATCTACATCCACTGTCGTTGTTATTCTTTGTTGATAAAAGCGCTGACAATGGTTTTTTTCTTATTACAAACAAGTGCTCATCTCTAACGATCTTTACGCTTCTTTGCTCATGATGCATCGATGGAATGAAGACATACATGATTGCATCGCTTGATATTTTTTGTTGGTTGTTCTTGCCAAGGATACTTTTTTCGTTCTCAATTTTTACGACACCCTCGTTCTTTGCACTGGTCTCCGACAACCAAAATAACAGATCTGTGAGCTATGCGCTGTTTATGTTTGTATGTCAAAGGGTTGAAAACTTCTTTTACCATCTCATGGATCTCATGGTTTCATGGGTTAACGGCAAAGGAGTAATTTTCTTTACTCTCTCTCTCCTTTTTGCCTTTACCTTATACCTGCCCTTTTCTCCTTTTGTCACTGTCCTCGTTAGGATCGATCACCTCCGATGATGTTTATTTTCCTAGCTTATTTCCTTGGACAGAGTAGCACAAGAACCATAAGCCATGCCTCAACAAACCACAACAACACGCAACACACAAGCGCATTTTTCTATCCTTGTAAATAGCATTTTGGGCGTATTTTTTTGCTTTCATTTTCTTTGCAACGACAATTTTTTTTCTCCTTTTGCCAATCAGAACACCCTCCGTCCGCAAGGGCAATGCATAAGGACAAGACGGGCGATGTGAGGGCGAAATTGAGAAGGTGGGGAAAATGGAATGACGGAGGAGGGTCCTTGAAGGCTTGAACCAGCTGAGCGCTTGTATTTTTGCATAGTCTGTTGTTTTTTATCATGCGAGGGAAGCAGGCTCAATTTGTAAATTGGTACTTGCGTAGCGCCTGGAGAGAGTGGAGGGTGCAGAAACATGACCTTCCTTTTCTGGACAATTGTCAGCAACAACGGCTAAATTTCTCCATGATTCTTCCCATAACTGCAACCCTTTCACAAAAGGAAATAAAGAAATGCAAAAGCGGGGAGTGGATTCTTACCCCTTTGTTCATCTCATCCTCTTCCTTTTCAATTATATGGTCATTCAGACACGGGAAAGTTACCCTAAACAAAATGATATCTTCTTTCAGTCTCTTTCTTACTTTTTTTGAGGAGAACGCGTAGTTGTGGCAGCGGCAAGTGAAATGGTAATAAAATATGACTAAAAAAAGGTGAAAAGATAAAATAGTAAGCCCGCAGGTTGACGACGACATGAGATGAAAAGTGTTTGATCGACTTTCACTTTGCGCGCGTCTGTTACAAAAGCAAACGTGGCGTCTTCAATTACCTACACACCCGATCATTTTACGACTTTGTCTTTATACGTTTACACATCGCCATTTTATTTTGTATATCTTTCATTGAAATAGGTATCTACTCTTCGAAGAATCTATCTCGATCGCGTAAACCTCACCCCCTCTTCCCACACCCAACAAAATCAGAATAGAAGAGTAAGAAGTAACGTGTGTACACTACCGAAAATAAGAAAAGCTCTGAAAACTACCTTAGAGGTTCTGCTTCTTGCAGAGCTCGGCATAGACACCTCCAAGAGCAATCAACTCATAATGGCGACCAGACTCGACAACACTACCATCCTTGACCACCAGGATCAAGTCTGCGTCCTGGATGGTACTCAGACGATGAGCAATCACAATGGTCGTCCGGCCAGCACGCGCCTTGTCCAACGCCTCCTGGACCAGCTTCTCCGACTCAGAATCCAACGCCGACGTGGCCTCGTCCAGCAACAGCACCTTGGGTTTACGGATCAAGGCACGAGCAATTGCGATACGTTGCTTCTGACCGCCCGAGAGTTGAGAGCCCTTATCACCCACACGGGTGTCATATCCTTGAGGGAGGGAGACGACAAAGTTGTGGATATTGGCCAAGCGGGCAGCCTCCTCCACCTGCTCCATAGTCCCCTCGATGTCGTCCGGAAGACCGTACAGGATATTGTCCTTGATTGAGATGTCGAAAAGGACAGGTTCCTGTCCGACAAGAGCCATATGGTTGCGGATACTGTGAAGTTGCAAGTCTTTGAGGTTGTAAGTCTCAACGGCGACACGGCCACCATCGGTATCGTACCATCGCTCCAACAACCCAATGACGGTCGATTTGCCACATCCGGAGGGACCAACAAGGGCGACTGTCGCAGAAGGTCGGATCGCGATATCGATGCCATCGAAGAGCTTTTGGTCGGGTCGGGTCGGGTAGGCAAACTCGACCTTTTCGAGAGCAAGGGAGCCGCTGATGGTGGAGAGTTGGATTCCGTCACGGTCGACATCGATGGTGGTGTTCTTGTCGAGGAGTTCGTAGACATTGATGGCTGACTGCTTACCCTTGGCGAACTTGGGGAGCTCTGACGTGATGTGACCCAGCGAAATCGCGCAGAACACGATCGCGAACATGCTGTTGAACATCTGACCCCAATCGATCAAACCCTTCTCCACCAGTTTGTAGCCTAAGAAATAATTGCAGGGTAGAAAAAAAACAAGGCGTATTGGTGTCAGTTTTCATGCGTGGTGGAAGCTATAAAACAAGGATCAAAAGTGAATTAATTACCGGCAAAGAAGCCAAGAGCGTAAGACCAATAGGCGGTACCCTGGGCAAGGGCGAAACCTGCAGAAGCATAGATGGCGTTGTTGATCGAATACTTGTGGGGCTCAACACAGACACTGGTATATCGGGCCTCAAAGGCATCCTCCTTGGCCAACGAGACAACCGTACGAATGTTGGCAATTGCCTCTCCTGCGACGTGACCCGACTTTTCGTAGGCCTTGCGAGTCTTCTCACCGAATCCAGTTAACGCAGCGAGTTCCAGATACTGAGCGAATCCAATGACAGGAACCGAGGCAAGGATAATCAGTGTCATTCTCCAGCTGGCAATGAAACCAAAAACAAAACCGCAAGTGATGGTTGAAAGAGCGGAGAAGGTCGTCAGAATGACCTGGGAGACCATGTCCAACATCTGCTGGGAATCTGTGGCAAGTCGACTCGCGAGAGCACCAGTTGAGTTCTCGGGTCGGTCAAAGAAGGCCATCTCTTGCCTCAAGATGGCTTGGTAACTCAGCAAGCGCATCTTGCGGGTCAGCCTCTCGCCTGTGACCAACAGGAGCATGAGACCAAAGCAGAATCCACTAAAGGCAACGACGGCGGTCGCGACAAAAAGGAGGGCGAACTTGTTTGCATCTCCAGTATAGTCGTATCCGATCTCGTCCCTTCTGGTCAGGGTGGTGATGGCTCTCGACATGACCTGTGACATCAGTGGGAAGGTGACGCCCTGGATAATGGCAAAGAAGATTCCGAGAACACAAAAGAGAATGTCGCTACGGAGATAACCGATCGTGCGAGAGATAGGGGCCTTCTGGAGTTTGAGCTTCCGGGCAGCTTCCTTCTTCTCACGAGCCATTGTTGTCTCCTCGTCCTCGGGGATCTCCAAAGCAACCTCTTCAGCATTCTTTTCAGAACCGGTAGCAGAATGCTGGGACGACATGCGGCGGAGCAAACCACCAAATCGAGTGCTGGTGCGAGTACCGAGGGGAGCACGAGTATTGGAGGCGATGGTGATAGTAGGAACAGAGGCCTCAGATTCGGGCTGAGCTTCGACATCGACTCCACCAGACTTGAGCTGTTGCTTCTCGACAAGCTCAGAGTAGACACCGCCAAGTTTCATGAGAGAGGAGTGAGTACCAGACTCAAGAACAACACCTTTGTCCATGACATAGATCAAATCGGCATTCATGATGGTAGAAAGACGGTGCGCAATAACAATCGTCGACCGACCAGCAGCGGCCTTGTCTAAGGCAGCCTGAACAATGCGCTCAGATTCGGTATCGAGGGCAGAGGTGGCCTCATCGAGCAATAAGATGCGAGGGTTCTTGATCATTGCACGGGCAATGGCGATACGCTGCTTCTGGCCTCCAGACAAGAGAGTGCCACGCTCGCCGACCATGGTATTATATCTCTCGGGGAGGAGACTAATGAACTCGTGAGCATTGGCCAAACGACAGGCGACTTCGATCTCTTGATCGGTAGGTGTGGGCTGGTCCTTGCGTGCACCATAGATGATGTTTTGCTTGATAGTCGCGTTGAAAAGAACAGGTTCCTGAGAGACAAGACCGATACTATCGCGAAGGTGGCAGACGTTGAGATCCTTGAGCTCGTTGCCGTCGAGAGTAATTGTTCCGGCTATTGAGTTAGGGAATAAATTCTCCAATGGGTCAATAACTACGGATCAAACTATTGGCACTGAACTTCACACCCAAACAGCGACTGTGAAAACTTACAGGAGGGGTTGTAGAATCGCTCAATGAGGCCAATGATGGTAGACTTTCCAGATCCAGAGTGACCAACCAAGGCGACAGTCTGACCAGGCTGGACCTCAATGTTCATCTTGTTCAAGATAGGGACATCAGGACGAGAAGGGTACGCGAAATCAACGTCCTTGACAACAATATGGCCTGTGATTTTCTCTGGCTTGAGACCGTCGGGGCTAGAAGAGTCAATCTCGGGGACACGTTCGATAGTCCTGAAGATGTGGTAGGCAGCAGCCTGGGCCTTGGAAAAGTTGGTGACGCTAGGCCCGATACTTCCGAAAGAAAAGGCACCAATGATGACACCAAAGAGAACCGTCGTCACATCACCAGATTCCATATTTCTGTCCTTGACCTCGCGACTACCGTACCAGAACGAGAGTGCATAACTGAGGAAAAGGATGCCCATAAAGAGTCCCATACCAAGACCGGTGCCGATGGACTTCTTGATGCCGGCCTTGTAGGCCTGATTGACGACCTCGGTGTACTTTTTCATCTCGCGCTTCTGACCGTCAAAGGCAACGACGGTACGAATGGATGCAATCGCTTGCTCGGCAATACCTCCGGCAACAGCATACGCATCCTGTCCGTCCGTCGTTGTCTCGGTACTGAACTTCATCATGAACGCCATCGACACTACACATAGTTAAGTGTATCGCGTTTGGTCATTGTGACTATTTCGAGCAAGAACTTTAACACGTTCACAGCTTCAATACAAAAAAAAGCCTTACCAGCAAGGACAGGGACAACACAGAGGAGGACCAAAGTCATTCTCCACCCATAACAAAAGGCAATAACAAATCCAGTAACAAACGAGATCAAACTACTCAGACAAACCCCAACCTTATCCGCCAGACCCTCAAAGATCAACTGAGTATCGGCACTGAGACGCGAATTAAGCGACTCGTTGTTCTTGGAGGTATCATGCCAGGCAATGTCTTGTCGCAGAATGGCGTGGAGGTATTTTTCGCGGATCCGCTTGGTCTGGTTCTCGGCCGACATGGAGAAAGCGCACATCTGGATGTAGGAGGTCACACAGATGATGGCTCCGACGTAAGTGAACTGGATGACGACGTGCTTAACCTCGGCGACGGATTTTTCTGTATTGTTAAAGTTGGACCCGATACTGGTGATGACTGAACCCATCAATAGGGCGATCAGCGGGTTGCCGACTCCGTTGACAATCGCGCACAGTGTACCAACGCTGTTCAGAGAGGAAGAAAAGGAGACCAAGAGAAGGGGGATAAGTGGTGCACGTGCACGTGCATTTTGTCAACAACGGATAAACCTCCTGTGGAGCGACAAGGAAGAATTGTAAACGGCTAGCCACACACATATACACAAAAACGAAGAAGAAATGCAAATGAACAAGCAAAGGAAAGACTTACACTACGCAAGTCCAGTCCCAGGTGCTCGCAAAACGGTAGAGCTGGAAGTAGGTAACCTTAGGGTCCTTAGGTTCTTTCTTCTTTGTCGTCTTCTTGGAGTCGATTTTGGTGTCGACATTCAACTCTTCCGGCACAGAAGTAGAATCTATCTCTGCCCTCTCGATGTCAGTCTTGTGGTACGATCCGGATTCAGGGATACGACTGTCGAGTTGGTGCCACTCTGAACTGTCGGCTTCGAGAATCTCTTCCTTTGTCATGATGGAGGAGGAGGGTATCAATTGCACACAAAAGGGAAAATGCTGGTGCTTTGACAGCTAGAGGATTGAAATGAACAGGGTGTTGGTGAAGGATGAAGAGTGAAAGAAAAAGGTGGTGCTAGTGCGTGCTTGGAGACACCGGTCGAAATAAAAAGGGAGAAAGAGAACCTGACAGGGTTAGGAGCGATGATAGGGTGTGAGGAGTGTTGGGAAGGGGGGTGGAGAAGAGATGACAAAGTACAGAGAAATGAAGGGAGGAGGGGATCGTTGGGCTATTAAATAACATCACCCAAGAAAGCGAAAAAAGGCAAAACCAAATAAACATTGAAGGTAAGGGCATTTCCGAGAATGCAGCTAAAGGACGACAATAACCATCATGACTTTGTTCGCCCTTGTTGTTGTATCTCCCTCCGCAGTTTTTTTTTGACGCCGACATGGATGCATCCGTAAACAAACACAAAAAAAAAATATAATCACAAATGGACAACAAAGAAAAGAAGCCTCAAAAAAGAAAAAAAACCAAATATGCACAAAATGCGGAGTGTCTGTTTACCTACTATCTAGTCGTTCTTTTTCTTTTCTTTTTTTGGCTGCTCTTTTAAGTCCAGATGCGCAGAACGAACAAAGAAAACACCTAACGATAGAAGTCAATAGGGAGGGTAAGGTAGCCTTTGTTAAAGGTTCTTCTGTTCTTTTTTACTTATCCAGTAGACATTTAACACGCCGCTCTACTCGCTTTACTCTCGATCTTTCTGCTTTGCTTTTCCGCGACCACTAACAGTTTATCCTGATTTGGGTTTATCCACCCTTTCCACCTCTTTTTTTGTGACACAAGAGAGAACGAGAGAAGAGGAAACACCTCTACTTCGGCTTTTAGGTCCATTCTTGTTTGCGTTAAGCTTTTATTGGCTATGGTGTCTTCTCCAATCCCTTATATCCCTTCTCGACAAAATGAAAGGAGTGCAAGCAAGCAAAAGAAGGTCTAGAATGCATTTCTTTTTGCTGCGCTTCTACTCTTACCTGGTAAGCGGGTTTTGCTCCAAGAGGGTGCGCAGAAGTTACATAGCTGCCGTAGACGATAGAAATAAAAAAATATTTCTGCCCCTTATGCCCTTGGTGTCTGGGGCATTTTCTATTAATTGCTACGCTTTCTCGCAGTCGATTTCTCCACAAATTGACACAAGCTATCCCATGTAGCTCATCTAATGGCACAAGTTTTTTTTTTTCCTACTCTCCTTCCATTCTCTCTCTCACCTTCACAATGAGAGTGATGCCTGTGCGTGTGTGTATGTGTGCGTGTGTATACCAAGACTTGTGCTATTGATGTGTTCCCATCGTCAGTTCCCAAAAAGTAAAAAAGCTCGCAGCCTCCGGAAAATAAAAAAGCAAAAAAAACAGTTGCCCAACGAAACCTAAAAAGCTTGATCATGATAATCAACGACAAAAAAACCTTATAGTCGGTGAATGAGACAAGACGCGTTTATGCCCATTAGTCCCAAAAATGGGTTTAGTGGCGCTTTTGCACAGCTTTGATTTTCCAGACAACCCTACAGCCTGAATAAACGATGGGCGTAAAAACCAAGCAACGATCACTCATGTGGAAAAATAAGACAGAGAGACAGAGAGACAGAGAGAGAGCCATGCCAAGACTTGTTTTTTTTTTTTTTTTTTTTTTTTTTTTGTTTAATACCTTGTTTGTATTCCTGGATTTCCAGCCTCTGGAAAAGAAAAAGAGGGTCGAGTGATGGGAAGACTACGAATATTATGATAAAATCCCCTCTCTTTGGTAACTAGTAACATTCTCAAGGCGACGAAGGTTCTTCTTCTTCTAGCTAGTAACCTAGTCATGGACCGTTCAAGCGAAAAACAACACAAGCCTTATTGCAATCTGAGCCCTGCTCTAAAAGACTCTCCGCCAGTGGTTCCAAGACGGTGGTCCCCAGGGAAAAAAACAGCTACATTAGCGCAGAATGTCAAAGTCAGCAGAGGGATATAAAAATCAAGGGGTCTTGTTCGCTTGTAGCTATTCTGAGAGAGGGAGGATGCATGTATGTGTATGTGCGGGAAGGGGAAAGTGAGATGAGGGAAGGTAACAAATGCGCCGAAAATATGTATTACCCTTTCATGGTCGCATTTGTTGCAGTGTGTTTATTTCATCTAGGGTGAACTGGGAATATGGGAGGCCAAGAAAGGGTTGGCTAACACTTTTGACAAAGGGCGAAAGGGATAAATCAATATATCTGAAGGGGCAGGGCGGAAGAGACGAGTAAAAAACAGACAGGGCCAGGCAGGCAAAGAGACATGACGAGAAAGAAAAAAGAAACCCAGACATATTGTAATCCCTTCTTCGGCGCCTACTGGCAGCTCAAAAATAACCAAAAGGATATGCCGGGTTTGTCCATGCGATAGGCACTTGTTGGACAGTAAAAGTGTTTCTCTCTTTCTTTCGCTCTTTTTTTTATCTTTTTCCCTATCCTGTCCGTCCTGCGTATGGTCCATGCTAGGGGTTCGCGTAGAAAAAGCTTCAGAAAAAGAAGATGGAAGCAACACCGTACGTGTGCTGATGGACCCAACTGCATAATGGGAGTAAATAAGGGAGTGAAAAGCAAAAATATGTAAAAAAAAGGCGCGACCTGCATGTCATGTCTAGGCAATGGCGTTGTCACTTTTTCCCGTACCACAAAAAGAGCAATGAGTAACAGCATAAAGCAAGATAATCATCGCCAAGTTTAAAAATGCAAAAAACAAGACCGAATAAACCACTGTGCAAAAAAAGGATAAGCAACCAAGTATAAGGAGACGGATCCAAAATGTTAGTGAAAAAGGAGCGCCTGAAGTATGTGCACGGTATGTAGTAATAATGTCCAGAAGCCATTTGGAGCGAGTTATAATGCTTTAGCTGTGGCGGGCAGGCAGATGACAGGCATGAAAAAATTCAACAAAAAAAAATAACGGGGTTGCATGCAAAGTAAGGAGGTTGTCATTGTCGCGCACACACCAATGGCACACAAAAAAGAATAGGTACGAGGCGAAAAAAGGACAGAAAAAAATAAGGGACAGGGCAGGCGAGACAACATCCTTTATGTATCCCTTAGGTATGAGTATGTGAAGAGAAAGAGAGGGATACAAAGACGAGGAGACGAAGACATGCCGTGGTAAGCTGCAAGAGACGTTGATGGGTGGAAGGGGAGAGAGAGGGAAAGAAGAAGGGGAAGGAGAAGAAGGGATAAGGAAAGGAAAGGAAACGAACAAAAGGGAAGAGGAAAAGGGAGCCAGGCAAGATGGACATTTTTGTATGTGTCCTCCTCTCCCTGGAGCACCACCACATTAAAACAATCATCAATTACAAAAGAAAGAAAAACAAAAAAAAGGGAGTGTGCAACACACCCATTCTTTGTATGTAGTCGTCTTGTTCAAGTTCAAGGTTGGAATCCTCCTCTCTTTTTCTTCTTCTTCATGCTTTGCTCACCATATCCCCACACTCATCATTCCTCGTTAATTTTCTGAGCTGCGTGGCCCTATTCCCTCCCTTTTCTTCGTCTCACTGCTCTCTTCTCTTTCTCTATCCTCGCTCGCTCCTTTATCTGAGCAAAACCCCACCCTACAGATTCATCCTATACCACTGATCCCTCTTTCTTTTCTTTTTCTTTCTTGATCACTCTCTTCTCTTCTTCCTTCTTTCTTCCTCTTCTTGCTTCTCTTCCTTCTCCCCTTCTCCCCTTCTCCAACTTGTGCATTGTCTATATCGGATAACTCGTCCCTGTCCCTTTCCACTATTCGATTTTTGATCACCCACATTCCCATCCACCCCAGTCATCCACCCACCCAACCAACCAACCCTTGTCTTTTTTTTTGCCTTTGCATTCCGAGGTTGAGAGAATTTCAACCGCCTACAAAAGCCGCCTTTTCACCTTTTTACTTCTTTCACACTCTAATATCACCGTACACACCCGTTGAACTCCGCCCGTGGTACAAGCACCATGGGTTGTACATCTGCTACTCGGTCCACCACCATGAAGGCAGCCCTCCTGTTGGTAGCCTTAATCTGCAACTGCATTCTCTATACATTCACTACAGCATCTCCAGCATCAGCATCATCACTATCAGGCAAGTGTGCAAAAAAAAAAAAGGCTTGACAGAAGGCAGGAACCCCGTCCCCTCCTTCCCCTTCTTCCCCTTCTCCCTCTTGTCTGCCTCTACCGCCGCCGCCACCGTCAACTAACCAGTCAATTCACTACCACGACTCACTAATATCGCAATTGAACAATGACTCCGTGATCTGATTTGTATCTATGAGAAAGAACCTTCTCCCTGACACTGTCTTTCATTTCTCCCCCCTCCTTCAATCTTTTCCTTGAATAACAACCCCCGACCAACACATCCACTTCAAAACATTTCGCCCAATAGGCTCACGGGCCCTTGAGGCGCGACAACAACTCAGCAAACGCTGGCATGCAGAGCCACCGCCAGTGCTGAAATCGGCATGTCTGGTGGTCGACAAGGCTAACGGACGGACTTTCATCATCGGATACGATTCTAAAGAAGTCCTGACCTTTAGCTTTATCAACTCGACCGAGGCATGCGACAGCACCAAGGAAGAAAAGCAAAAGGGAGACCGTGCAGACAGCGACGAGGAATGGCAAGACAAGGGGGACGAAGGGTTTGATTGGCAACACGCCCAATGGACCTCGCTCCCATATCCAGGAGGTGCTGTCCATCAGAGGCGCCGATTCGACACGGAGCATTGCTTCCTCTCCAGCGACCACAAATTCATGGTCCCCAGCTACGAGGGCGATGGCGAGGGAGGCTTCTCAATCTGGGACCACGACCAACGAACCTGGACCCATGTGCGTCTCGACAAGGAGTGTTCCTGCCATGAGGAGAACTTTGAGAAGGGTAACAAGATCAAGGTCAAGGCCGATGCCAAGCAGATCAAGTTTAAGTATCCCAATCAGATTTCTGTCGTCTACCAGTCTTACCGCAAAGAGGCTCCTGCCCATGACAACTTTAGTGCCGGGTCCGAGGAGGCCATTGACACGTTGGTCATCCATTGGAAGGATGCCAATAAGAGGGACCATTTGACAGGTGTCCAGCTAGTGAACCACCAGGTCTACTCTTGCCACGACATCAAGGTTGCGTAAGTGAGATCCTTTCCTTCCACTCCTCTCCTTATTCTCTATTTCCCTCATCCGCTTCACTTTGTTATGCTGCTACTGTTGTTGTTGTTGACCTGAGGAGTGGAGGTGAGGGAATCGAAGCCATTCTTTGATCACCGCCCCTTCTTTGTCGTTCTGAGCGCACCTGCTTGCGTATTTTTATCCTAGTCTGCCCCTACCTCTATCTACCTGCCCAGCAATGCTCTCTATCACTTTTGCACAAGACTAACTTACCCCTATGTCGTTCTCTTCCCCCCTATCCTTTTTCAATGATCAACAAAAACAAACACACAACCTAGTCGTGAGGTGCTCCCCTCCAACCTGACTCTCATTGCAGCACCCGTCAATCCAAACCACTACACATTCCACAAGAACCCCAAAAAGTACAAGCACGAGGGTGACCACGGCAGTCGCTGTGAGAATACAACCCTCTTTCTCTTTGGCCCCCATGGCTCTGGTTGGTTCGACATCTCGATCGCTGACCGTCCCAGCCCTCGACCGGTCGATATCCTCTACCATGAGCATAAGGGGTATGAGGAGAAGGGAGGGTTCCACCCTTTGCCCAAATTGGAGGTTGACCATCCGCGCTCTGTCCACTATGGAGGCCAGCTCTGGATCTTTGGCAAGGTAAAGCAGAAATGACGCGCGTACGCTTATACACAGTTTAGAACGAAGGATTTTTTTTTGGAGGTGACATCGACCACATTGTTCATGCGACTTCTATAATTAATATTCGTCCTTATTTCTTCTCCATATCCTTCCCCCTCTTACTCCCTATCATTTCGCGCCTACTGCTTCCGACGTATTTTCTCGTTGCATCTCTCAACAACAGAATCCAAAGGGAGTAGGTGTATGGAGCATTGACACCGCCGAATCCGATCACGGTTACGAGATCGTCGCCCAGTCCCAGGGCGGCCCCAGTCCTGGTGGCCTAGCCTGTGCCAGCTGCGGTGATGGCATCATAGTCTACGGTAGCTGCGATCGCGATGAGGACTGTAGCACCAACCTTGCCCCTGGGGAGGAAGGTAAACTGGGCGGCTCTGCTCCTGTCTCAATCTACCGTCCTGGTATCCGCAACAACGAAGATGAAGATGATGGCGATGACGATGATGATGAGGAGGAGGAGGAAGGAGAGAATAGTGAGAAGGGTGAGGGCCATGAGGACGGTGAGAGTGGTGAAGGTGAGCATGAAGGCGGTGAAGGAGAAAGCGGAGGAAGTGGAGGAGGTGGAGGAAGCGGTGGATTTGTTCCTGGTGGCCTTCCTGGAGGCTCTGGCTCAGGTGGTTCTGGAGGATCTGGCTCAGGAGGATCTGGCGGTGCTGGTGAATCTGGCGGTGCTGATGGCTCCGACTCCTCTGGTTCTAGTGGTTCTGGTGGCTCTGGTTCCTCCAGTTCTGGTGGATCTGGTGGTTCTGGCAGTTCTGATGGTTCTGACGGCGCTGGTGGTTCTGGTTCTGGTAGCTCTGGTTCCGGAGGCTTTGGTGATTCTGGTACTGGTGGTGCTGGTGGTCCTATTTCTGGGGGCTCAAGTGACTCTGGCGGCGCTGGTAGCATTGGAGGCAGTGATTCTGGTGGCAGCGGAAGATCCGGCTCTGGCGGTAGCGGTGGTTCTGGTTCTGACGGCTCTGGCTCTGGTAGTAGCGGAGGTTCTAGCTCCGGTGGCTCTGGCGGCTCTGGCGGCTCTGGTTCTGGCGGCGCTGGTGGCAATGGTTCTGGTGGCTCTGGTTCTGCCGGAAGTGGGGATTCAGGCTCAGGTGGCGCTGGTGGTGCAGGCTCTGGATCGAGCGGAAGCGGAGGTGTCAGCGGTACTAGCTCTGGTACTATCCCCGAAGGTGTCCCTGGCGCAGTCATTCCTGGATCGCCTTATCCCAACCCCGATGCCAGCAGCCAGGTCATGGTCGGTGCCAACCAGACAGCCACTATCACTCCTGGCGCGGCCGTCACTCCAAGCACAGTCCCAGCTGGTCTCCCTGATGGAGGATCTAAGACAAGTGACGATGGAGCCCATTCCAATCTTGCAAAAATCCTCGGTGGTCTTTTTGGAGGTATTGCTCTCATTGCTTTGGTCGGATTGCTTTTCGTGTTGGCCAAGAGACGTCGCGAGCGTCATGATGATGCCGAGGCTGATGCTGGTGGATCTGGCGCTGCGGGTCCTGGTGACAACACCCTTGGTGGTGGTGGCTCAATGGGTCCTGATGGCGCCTTCTACAGTCCCGGAATCATTCCTCCCAAGCAGCATACCCCTGGGGCACCTGGTGGAGGAACTGGCGGTATCCCACCACTGGCACCTGTTGGCGGTGCTTCCGGTTCTGATGCTCCTTCTGGACCAGGAGGTCCTACTGATGGAGGGTACGCTACCGGTCCTGGCGGCCCTTCGTCGTCGACTGGTGCTCCTGGTGGTCCATCTGGTTCGGCGATCGGAACTGCAGCTGCTGTCGGCGGCGCTGTTCTGGTTGCTGGGGCAATTGCTAACAAGCACAAGCGCAAGGAGTCCCTCAATCTCAAGGACCAACGTCAAGAGCAAACATTTGAAGCCGGCCATTCGACAACTGAGGACTCCCCGACTGATAATATAAACAACAGTGTCCTCAGTGCCAAGCGCAGCTCCAAGGCCAAGTTCTTTATGGGTGGTGGCGATTACAAACCCCCACTCCGTCGTCCCAGCCCTGTCCTCCCCGAACCCACAACGCCTATGCTTCCTATCACGACCGTCGGATCCAAGACTGAGGTTGACGACACACTTGAGAGTGTTGAAGTGAAGCCCAGAGAGGAACATATGGTGCCAGGCAGTGGTAACAGCAAAACCAACAGCAGTACCACTGTCACTCGTACCAACTCGGGTACCTCGTCGTCGAACAACAATGGAGCCATCATTGCCGGCACCGCTACTGGTATTGCCCTCGCTGCTGGTGGCATTGCGAACGCCCATCACTCGAACAAAGAAACCCGTGTAGATGGTTCATCATCTAAGACGGCCACCAAGACCACGACCACCAACGGCGGCAAGTCGACGACCACAACCACGACCGTGACCGGATCCGGTTCAGGCCCCTACGAGACCGAAGAGGTTCTCCACGGAACCGATGGCACTCTTGAGGGAGAGATCCCAGGCCATGGTCGCTTTGAGAGCACAGCCAGCACTGGTATGAACATCTCTAGTTCTTCCTCGGTCATGTACCAGAGCGGCTCGACCTCTACGACCTCTGTTGCAAGTATGCATGTCGGTGGTAACCAGATCGTCACCTCGAATGGCAAGTCGACTGTGGCCTCGTCCTCGTCGGCTGAGCGTCTTGTCGGCGAAATGGTTGTTGCTGGCACTGCGACTGGTGTGTTGACACAGCAACAAAAGGAGCAGCAGCAGCACATTTTGCTTCAGCGTCAGCAGGGGCCTCCGACCATTCACAAAACCCAGATCACCCTCAAGCTGAGCATCATTCGCTACGAGCGATCGGATGCCTCCCAGGCGACGCCCAATGCCAAGCCAGGAACGCTCATGTTCTCTCAGGTCGAGATGTTGGACGGTGCTCCCGATGTCCGTATCCCAGGTTCTGCATTCTCGCATGTCCGCGACTCGTCCAAGGTCACTGGCCAAGAGGAAGGTCTGCCATCGCCTGTGGTGCCTGGTCCCTCTGGAGCAGCCAGAAGCACCGAATCTGAGGTTCGTGAGCGATCGTTGAGATGGATGACGAACGAGTTCAAGTGGAAGCGTGAGGCGGGTATGTTGCAGCACCTGAGATCCGACGTGCACATTGCCGAGCTCTTTACCTTGTACTCACTGCCGTCCTTTGCCGAGTACCGCTACGTGTCTGTGATGGGACCTTTTACGCGCACCTTGGACACCTACATCAAGGAGCGCCGTGGTATCCGTACCACGCCTCCCTCGCAGCCTCTGACGCCCGAGCAGGTTTCGCTGCAAGCCAAGGGTCCTTTGACTGTGGTAGAGATCAAGAATTTGACCGACAGCATTGCCTCGGCCCTCAAGTGGTGCCACGACCACCATGTCGTCCACCTGTCGCTCTCGCCTGCATCCATCTTCCTGCAAGAGTATTATTCTGAGCCCGATGGTCAGGGCGGATACCGTGCCTCTGTTTACTCGAACTATTCAAGCCGCAATTCAAGTATCACCGATGGTGAAGCACCGACGATTGTGCAGCAGTGGAAGTTGTGGGATTTCAGCAATGCGCGGTTTGTGGGCGAGGCTGTCGATCTGACGATGGACACGACCGGTTACACTTCTCCCGAGATTCTGATTGCCTCCCGTCGTCACTCTCAAAAGACTACCATTGTCAAGACGACCTCCGAGGCCGAGAACCCGAATCAGGACACGACTGTCACAACCACAGTATCACCCGATGGAGTCGTTACCAAGACGACGACGATCAAATCTTCGAGTGCCGAGGGCAGCGCCACGGTAGTCCGTAGCCAGGACCAGGAGAAGTTGATGGCGAACCAGACGATGGATATGTGGTCACTGGGTCAGATTGTGTACGAGATGCACACCACGCAACCCATGTTTACATCGGCCGAGGATGCGTTAGAGAAGTTGACGTCTGCGCTTGAGAAGCAAGAAGAGAGCGAGGGTGACGATGACGATGGTGATGACTTGGACAAGGCCAAGGCGCACGACAAGATCCGTCAGCAGTTGCAGGATCAGATCCAGAAGATTCAAAACATCCCGGACATGGGTGCTCGCGAGGTCATTACGGGTCTACTGGAGATGCGACAGGAGCGTCGTTTGGACCATGAGGAGATACGTAACCTTTACTTGGACCTGCAGGATTAAGTCGTGTTGATTTGGTTGGCTGAGGGTGCTGAGTGAGGGGGATGGCTTACAGAGATACAAAAAATAATACAATAATAATACATTCCTTTGGTGTTACAGTGGTCCGGCCCAGATCTCTCCTTGCTCACAGCCTGAAGAGTTCTTGTTGGCTAATGGATTTTTTTGAGTTTGCTAATATTTTGTTGGCATTCATGCATGACTGAACAGGGCCCATTCCTCAGGAGTTTGGAGTGATGGATTTTCCGTTGTTCGTTGGGTTGAGTGGAATTGAGTTGGGTTGTGGTCCCTTCCCCTGTCTTTCACTCTCTGCTTATCCTTCCCACCCATGTCTTTCGTTCTCCTACTCCGTCTGGTTCGCGGAATGCGATCGTATTCTCGTTTTCGCTCTGAGTTCAGGAGATAACAAACCAAGGGTCTTGTTTTGATGATGACATGCAAAAGCGCTAATATTTTTTGTTTGAATTCTAGTGAGTGCAATTGATAGTAATGATCAGCGCACGTTCTGTTGTTTGTTTCTGGAAGAGACTTATAGAGCATCATTTATGCGATGCGCGACAATAATCCTTTTATTTGTGTTTGTTTTATGCTGATGATGGATATGAGCACCAAAAGACAGAAACGAGCGCCACCCTTCGTGCCCTCTGTTTCTTTTGGAGTTGAGAGTAGGGAGAAATGAACAATATTTGGAAAAGCGGAGTAATGCACAGGAGGAGTTATGATGCTCCTTTTCCCCATCTCCTCCTTTTTACTTCCCACTCCAGCCTACCACTCCCTGGCTCTGCTTCTGATTCTCACAGTAGCGATGATGTTCATAACTCTTCCGTCGTTCATGGATCATTATTGTGTTGTGATGGTGGCAGTGACAGTGACAGTGGCGAACAAGCAATAACTGATTGTTTGTATTTTTTATTGGGTAACACTTGAATGAATGATCGTAATAGCACGAGCCTGGATCTGAATCCAGACTAATTCGGCTATTCGTTAATCGAACTATCAAAGGCGCCAGGTCCTTATGTAACCAGGTCCTAGTTGGCTTATTGTGCCTTTATTTGCTTGTTTTCCGGGTTCATCTGAGAAGGGAAGGAGCGGTTAGCTGACTCGCTTGTTTGCTGGGGTCAGGTCGGACTGAAAGATATGAAAAAGGATGGGCTGACGAGGTGAGGAATGAGTGAATGACCAGTCAGTCGGCACAGGGAGGCAACGGATTTATTCTTCACACAAAAGATATGCTAAGCAGCGAGCGGACACTTTGTGAGTAAAGAGCGGTGTTTTTTGTCTATTGTGTCCTTTTTGTTCATGCAGGCGAGCAATTGGGTTCAAGAAAGCAAGCGAGGGAAAACAAGGGAAAGAGAATGGGCGGACTGACTCGCAAAAACAAGATGAGAGCATCCAGCAGCTCTTGCTTTTGCTAATCCGTTTGGAGTGAATCTGTCTCTGCTGTCGCAACCTTTGTCATACATACCGTGCCCATTCCGACACATAAAGGTCGCCAACCATTAATCTCCTTTCTCTTTTCTTCTCTTCTCTTCTTTTCTCTTTTTTCTTCGTACACTCATTTCCTTCATCACCCCTCACCCTCATCAACCTCGCAACAACATCACACCAAATGGAAGAGAAAAAGAAATCAACCCTAGGAAAGGCCTTCTCCCGTACCTTCTCGCGCAAGTCCCAGGCGCCCCCTTCGCCCGTCGCTGCCGCAAAGCCCATCGAAAAGCCCATTGGCGAAAAGCCAATCGATAGCCTCCCCTCCAACGGCGCGCTCGCCCCCACTGCTGCCCCTATCCCTGCTACCGGCACCAACCCCATCTCGCCCATCTCTATCCCAGCCCCCAACATGGCAACAGTCTCCCCTCCCAACTCGACCGATGTTTCGCGCGTCACTTCCCCCATCATCGCTCCTCAGTCGCCCCAGAACAACTCTATGCACGTCCGCGACGGAACCGGACTCTCCAACAGTAGCAGCCTGAGCCGCCACGGCCTCTCTGGCGAGGACGGTGAGGGTCTCAATCCCGCTGACATTCTCCTCAACCGCCTCAATGCCTTTAGGGGAGTCATCAAGAACCTGCAGCAGTACTTTACCGAGATTGCAGAGGTCGAGACTGGTGTCAGCAAGGCCATGAACAAGGCCTCGGGTGTCCTTGTTGTTCCTTTCAAGGACGGCCAGCAGTTCCTGGGTAAGGGTGGATTCCAGGATGTCTGTGTCGGTTTGAGGGACTCGGCAAAGACCAATAGCGAGCAGCATGCCAGTGCGGCCCGCTTTGTCGAGGAGACGATTGTCAAGAACCTCAGACGACTCAAGCAGGACATTAAGAACAAGATCAAGGCTTTGAAGTCGGACACCAATCTCTACAGCAACAAGGTCTTCAAGGAGCGCGAGGCTACCCAGGAGAGGATCGCTACCCTGGCCAAGGCCATCGGACTCTTTGACATGTCTGGTCAGCACCAGCCCGATATGGAGAAGATGCAGTCGGACCCTTACGTTATCAACATCTGTGAGTACATATCTCTTTTTCTTTTCTGTTACTTTTTTCTTTTTCTTCTTTCCTACTCAATCAACTGTTGCCTTTTCCCATGCACGTTTGCTGGGATCTTTCTTTTCCTTTATTTATTAATTTTCACTGGCATGCATAAGCGATTATTTGTCCATCAAAAACTCACACAATTGTCTCTGTGTCTAAACAGCATTGAAACGGCAATTGGCCAAGCAGGTCCACGAGGAGAACCTGTTTGCTCGCGCATTGAAGCAGTGCCAGGACGAAGTCAAGACCTTCGAGGCTCACATCATCAAAGAGACCAAGCAGATCCTGAACTCTTTCGCTGAATACCAGCTTGCCAACGCCTCGAACGCCTTCTCTCAGTCTTGGGCTCCCACCCAGCTGGCCTTGAATATCCTTCAGGAGGACACCGAATGGAGCAACTTCCTCACCCTCCACGGCCGTCGCCTCTTCCCCTCCGAACTCGTCGACGCCAGCCCAGACGACCTCGATTACCCCTGCAAGGACAGCCCTTATGTCCATCCCATCAAGACTGCTCATCTCAGCAGACAGTCTTCTGTCCTCAAGAACTGGAAGGATGGCTATTTTGTCCTGACCTTGGCTGGATGGTTGCATGTCTTTGCATCGGCCGATCAGGAGAAGGATGCCGTCCCCGACCACTCTATTTATATCCCTACCGCCACCCTCGGAGCTCATTCCGAAGCCGGTCAGAAGCAACACGTCTTCTCCTTGGACGGCAAGGGCAAGGGCGGTCTTCTTCATCGCGATGCTCAAACCTTCACGTAAGTCTTTGTCTTTCAGGTTGAATTGTTATTACATTCAATTGACTGTTGGATCCTAGCATTCGTTGTATATTCATAATTCTTGTTGTCAACTGGCTCCAACTAACCTGTCTGACTCAACAACTCCTTGCTGTTAAAATATCGCTTATCGACATGCTGGATTGAACTAAAATATTCCAACGTGTCATTCTATCTTCCTTTCTATTTGTATCATCGCAACCATAGTCTCCGCGCACATTCGAGAGAGGAGATGATTGAGTGGTGGAACGATATTTCGAAGCGTGCCCAGTCTTCGACATTCACTCAGCCTGGTGAGGGAATCTCTCGGTCAGGTTCGGTTATGAGATCGTCGTCAGTCATTCACCCTAATCCCGCCGCTGCCACTGCCACTGGGGCAGCACTTCCAGCAGCAGTTCCAGCAGACCATACCCAGGGACCTTCGCCCCCTTACCAGGAGCACCACCAGACCCCAACTTCGTCGCCTCCACTTTCCCATGCCGCTGTTCCTGTCTCTGGAACAGCGTCACCTGTCCCTGCTCCCGCTACACCTGTTGCTGCTCCTAATCCTTCTCCAGTCGCTGCACCTGCTCCAGGTTCGCCTGCCCCTACTGGTTCGACCATCTCGTTGAACCACAGTTAGCCTGCCGCTGCTGCTCTTGCCCCTCTGTAAAAAGACCTTGTAACCTACCCTAACTTAATTCACTTTTATATAATAAACCATCCAAAAAAAAAAAAAAAAAAAGTCGAGCTTCGCCCAGCTAGAGAATCTTTGAGGAGGATGATGTGTTGAGTGGACCTTGTTTTTGAGTATCGAGATGGGAACTTGCGAGTTGACGGACAACCAAGAAGTGTCGGAGATCCTTTTGAAGGAGTTTCTTTTTTTCTAGCCTTCCAATCCAGACGTTCGTTGTGCATAGACTTGTCATCGCCTTTTGCTTGTTATAAGTTTTTCTTTATTGAAAAGGATGTTTGATATGCAAGGATGCGTGCCAGTTTGCTAAATGAGAGTGAAAATGAGGATCAAGGTGCACGATTCTTTGAGTGACTGTTTCCACATGCTTCGCAACTGCCACCTAGTCGTCTTGGACTGGGCACCTATTAATGTTGCCTTTTTTTTTACAAGGTCGAACTGGACCCCTCCTCTCCTTTCTGCCCCTCTTATTCTTTGACCTTTTCCCTTTTCACTCCACTCCTTCCCCCACGTTTGAGTGCACCTTTTTGTCGATTTTCCGACAAAAAGGAACAGAAACTGCGCTGCCCTCTCCTCCATTCTTTCTCCCTCTGCTTTGTCATTCGCCAAAATTGTCGTTTTGCCATTTGCACAATTGCGAGAAAAACTTCACCGCGTTTTACTACCCTCTTCTCGTTGTTGTTGTTGATGACGGCGTTGACAAACAACCGACCGAAAACTGCGCTCTTCTTCGCTCACACACTCCCTCTCGTCTCTTTCGCCAAACAGTCCCTGACGAGTGTCTCTGTCCCATTACCTCCCTTCACGCCCTTTCTTTTCTTTTATTCCCTCTCCGCTATTTTTCTGCTTCTACCGTCCATCTTTCCTTCCTTCTTTGTTTCTTTTCCGAGCACCATCAGTTACCCTTCGTCCTTCCTTCCTTCTCCTACTTTTTCTTTCCAACACCTAGGTACCATATCAAACATATGCCACCCGGTTCTGCAGCAGAAGCAGCAGCAACATCAAAGTCAGGTTCAAGTCCATTGTCTCCTTCCATTCATACTATGACGTCCGTCACTATGCCACCATCAGCGCCAGTCCCAGTTGTCTCGCGATTTTCGTCCTCTCCTCCGCTTCGGTCGCTCTCTCCCGAGGAACTCTTGGAACAGACCCAGGTTCTGAACGATCTTATGGATGATATTGGCATGGGCAAGTTCCAGAAGCAGCTCCTGGTACGCTTTTTTCCTTTGTTATTGTCGCATTTGTTGTCATTATTGTTATTATGAATTAGAGCTGAATCGTGGGAAGAATAATAACTTTTGAAAACAGCAATTGAAGAGTGAATGGAGTCATATTGTGATCATTCGCAGCAAAAAGAAAGAGTCGGGGTCTTTTTAGGCTGGATGTACCTTTTTGGTTTCGGTACCACCCAAGTTTCGAACTAGTCCATTGACCTCTCTCCTCCTCCTTTCTTTCGTCTGTGACTACAGGTGCTATGTGGACTAGGCTGGTTTGCCGATAATGTAAGTAAACCCTCCTCGTTCCCCCTCATGTTCCTGTGTGTGTTTCCTTGTTGTCACAAATGACATTTTAGATCGATCCAGTTATATACTTTAGTGTCCGCGCTACCCCAGGAATCAAAATGCTAATTGAACAAACGATTGACAATTGTTTCTTGCTTTCGTGTGTTCTACTTTTGTTAGATGTGGCTACAGGTACAAGTCAACGATGAGCATTGCAAACGCAAAGAGCGTTTTATATCTTGACCAGAATTGTCAGTGAAGATGTTTCTTGGGCATAGTATTGACTGTTGTTCCCCTCTCTGATCTCGATTTGTTCCAACGATCGATAGTGCATCGCGTTGATTCTACCCCGCGTTCAAGGTAACTTAAAAAGCGACTATCACCTATTCTCTCACTCTATGCAAAAGTAACATATACCATCTCTCGCAACCCTTGCCTCACTCCTTTTGCGATACTTTGCTGGACAATTAATATCTTCTTTAACCCTTGAAACGAAATTATAACAACAGCCCAATTTGAGATCAGAGACCAGTACATCGGGATACTGTCGAGCTCAATGTTTGTCGGGATGATGTTTGGAGCCATGTTCTGGGGAACTCTTTCGGATATCTATGGACGGAAACAGGCCTTCAACTTTACGCTGATTGTCACTACTGTCTTTGGGATCGCTGCCAGTTTTGCAAACAGCTACTGGCTTCTCTGCCTGCTGATCCTCGGCCTCGGCTTCGGGGTATGTGCTTCAACTTTTGCTATGTTTTTGGACACAGGATGAAAGACAAGCAGTAGAGGGCAGCAGGAAGGATCAGGGGTTTACTGCTGGACGTTTCTGGTTTTGTCTTTGATCTGTATGAAGAATGGTCATTAATGCACTGTGTCTCTTTTACTGAATCTTTGTCCGTGCTAAGGTTGGCGGAAACATGCCGGTAAGATGTCTAACACTAAATGATCGTAGGAACACAAAGACAATGGAATTGAAGGAAACAGATATCACACAAATTCACTAAACTCCTTTCTTTTCCTCTGCCTGTCTTTGTTGCTTTCTCGGTACAATAGGTAGATGGTAAAATATCTGCATCACTTCCTGCCCCTTTTCTCATCGCTTTGTCCTCTTCATATTCTGTTGACAAACGCGCTCAATCGCTAATCATTTTGTTTTCCTTTTCGTTCTTTCGTTCACAAACATTTAATATTATTAATAGGGGCACTATTTTTGGAGTTCACGCCGAAAAAGAACCAGCACCTGCTGACGTTCCTGTCGATATTCTTTTCGTTTGGTGCAGTGGCGACTTCGATTCTAGGGTATTTCTTGTTGCCCCGTTACAGTTGTGAGACTCCCGTCGAGGGAGGCTGTCAGGGCAAAGGATGGCGGTACATGTTGCTCGCCATGGGCAGTCTCGTAAGTTTTCTCTTGGTTTTAATGAGTAGTAAAGTTATATGCGACAACACGAACAGGCTGCTTTCTAACTTGTTCGCCTTCTTCCTGACGTATTCTTTTTTTCTTAGACGCTGTCGATGGTGGTGGGAAGGGTGATATTGTTTAGGTTGGAGGAATCGCCCAAGTATCTATTGAACAACAATCGACACCAGGAGGCGGCGATGGTCCTGTGTAGGATCTTCAAGATTAACCACAAGGAGACCCAGTCGGAGGCATTTGACGAGAACATTGAGACGTTGACACTTCGGTTCAACCGTCCCGTGAATGCTGGAGACGCTTCCTCTTCGGACGAGTCGTCCTCATCGTCTGCTTCGGAAGCCTCTGAAGCACACCTGAGTGATATGGAGAACTCTAGGAACAGCAACGGCAGCAGTGGGAGAAGGAGGACGGAATCAAACAACGGACATCGAATCCGACGACAGAACGGAAACGGGAGTTCGGGGATCCAGCATCATCGTCCTCCAGGCGGCATCGGCAATGGGAACGGCAGCGACCATCATAGCAAGACATGGATCGCGTTTCAGAGATACCGCCGGCGATGGCAGTACAAAATCGAGAAGGCTGTGGAACGATTGGGACCGTTGTTTGTGCCTGAGTTTCGGCTGAGCACGATCCTGATCTGGACCATCTGGGCGCTGGTCGCCTTTGCCTATACCGCGTTCAATGTCTTTTACCCCAAGTTCTTGCAGGAGCATGGACAAGGTGGTCACCAGCCATTGCAGTTGGTGTATATGGATATCTTGATCTATGCCGCTGCTGGTGTTCCTGGTTCTGTGGTAAACTTTTTTCTGTGCTCAAAGCTTTTTGACGAACAATGCACAAGTTAATATTTTCTGACACACAGAGTATTCATTCATTTCTGTTCATTTTCTTGTGCTATATGATGTAGATCGCGACGGTGATGGTGGAGGGACGGTTGGGGAGGAGGTACACAATGGCGGTATCAACGTTCGGGACAGCTTTGGCAACCATCCTCTTTGCAGTTCTATCAAGCCGTGTGGCAATGACCACCTTCTCGGCTATTCTCAGTCTCCTTGCGACCCTCAACTATGCTGTTCTTTACTCTTACACGCCCGAAGTCTTCCCCTCTGATATCCGCGGCACTGCCTGCGGTGTTGCTGCCGCCATGTCTCGCCTGTAAGTCTTTTTTTTTTTTTTTTTTTTTTTTTTTTTCGGCTTCATTTCTGTGTGCGTCTGTGTTAAACCTTTTCTCTATTATCCATATTGGGTTATCAATGCTTTTGAAATCCTAATGCCCTTCCTTATCATTGTACACATTAGAGCGGGAATTATTACGCCATTGATCGTAGGGGCAATGCTGTCGGTCAACACCTATTTCCCCCTTTACACAGCCTCGATCATGTTCTTTGTTTCGGCCGTCTGTATGTGCTTCCTACCTATTGAAACCAAAGGCAGGGCTGCCACTTAGATGCATTTTTTTTTCTTGTACCGCAGCATAACTATTATTTATTCATGCGCGTTTTTGTTTATAATGTAAATTCTTTTCACCGCTTGACTTAAGGTGCTCGCTTTTTGGGGAGGTTTCTTTTTAATCTTAAGCTCCATTGGTTTCTTTTTGTTTTGGTTGTGGTCGCTGTAATGTTCGTCCGACAAAAATGATGGTGAGGAAGAGGATAGAAGATGGAAGGATAGACATTGCTGTCAGGGTAGTGTATTCAAATGGGAGAAGGAGAAGACGTGATTCCCATCTGATAGTTAGGGTTCATAAAGGTGTAATGAAAAAGGTGATATACAGAAAAGTGAAAAGTAGTAATACAAAAAAGAAAGTCTTAAACAGATACAGAGGGTACGGCGGCAATGCCACCTTCGTCGTCGTCATCCTCGTCTCTATCCCTTCCAAGACCTCCCACCACGTCGTCGTCATCCACATTGTCGTCATCGTCATCGTCACCATACTTGACATCTTCCTCATCATCCACATCCACGTCTCCATAGTTCAGTCCTCCTTGCTGTCCCGATCCCGCAGCCTTGCCTGCCGCCACCGCCGCCGCCGGTGAAGATGAAGACGACGATCCAGAAACGGTACTGCTGGCCATCGTCACGGAAGACATACCGACCCCTCCAAGTTGAAGTCCAATCGCCGCCGCGACTACAGGTGGGATCGCCGTCGTGTCAGTTCCATGGAAAATCGTGTGAGGGTCCGCCGATTTTTTGCCATACACAAGCTCCACAATCGACGATCGTGATCGTTGGTCTTCTAGTGGCTGCTTCTTAAACAACTTTGCCATATAGTCTTTGACAAACTTGTGGATCTTAGACTTCATCGATGTGCTGATCTCGCTCAACTGGCCTGATCGGAACGCCTTGTACCGCATCTCCTTGTCCGCAATCAAGTGGGTCATCTATTGCAGGTTGAAAAATAAGTATCAATTACAACTTGAACATAGGCAGCGCAGTAACATCAATTTGCTTCAACATACATCCCCGCAAGTTAAAAAAAATGTCGCTCTGACCAAGACTTACCCTTCGTGCATGCTTCTTGAAAGCCTCGGTTGATCCCAGCTTGATTTTGTACTTTGCCATGTTCTTGACAACCGTAGCAGAGATCTAATTCACAAATAGCAAAAACAAGCCCGGTTAGTTTGGGATGACTCGAAAAAGAAAAAAAGTTAGACGCGAGTCTCCCGAAGATCGCCCTTGTGCCCTTGACACTTACAGCAGCCTTGAGGTCCTTCTCTGACATGCTCTTCTTGGAGACACCCCTGCTGGCTGAAGGCTGTGCGATAGGAGAAGTAAAGGCGAATGGGGTCTGCTCGACTGGGGTCCTGGTGCTTGGAGGTGCGGCAGTCGAGTACATGGGCATAGACATTGGCTGTGTAGGAGGCATGGGTCCAGCTTCCTGATAATACGGGTGGACAGGCGGGACTGGTGGTGGTGGTGGAGGAGGAGGAGGAGGAGGAGGAGTCTCAACTGGGTCCATTTTGGGTGCATCCCATTGAGTCTCCCGAGTGATCTCGTTGTAGTAATAAATCCGACCCTCAGTGTCCGACGCCTTCCGCCAGTGAGGAGGCAGGCCAGGAAGCGCACTTGCAGAAGGGCCAGAGTGCCTGTTCGAACTCCTGTATGACGGCGGATGTCTGGCAAAGTAACGGGGATGAGGGAACTGGGAGGGAGAGTACCGACGAGAGGGCGGGTAGTGGTGACTGCTTGAAGAATGACGGCGCGAGTAGCGGTCCTCGTCATCGTCGTAATCGCGTGCGCGGGAAGGCCGGTCATAGTCATTTGGTCCTGAAGTCTGTGGTGCCGAGTCTTTGGTCATAGACTGGGCGACATCTTCTTGAGGCGCGGCAACAGAGACATCTTGACTTGGCTGTGCTGATAGTTCGACGCTAGCCTCTGTAGTTCTTTGAGGAGTCTCATCAGGCATAGCTGTCACGCCGAGCGTGACGGGTTCCAGTGTGGCTATCTCCTTCAAATCCTGCTGAGTGCCACAGGGAGGATCGGCTTCCACGACTGGTTGTGTGACCGGCTGTGCAGCACTGTCATCAGTAACAGCTGCAGCTGGAGGAGAACGCTGCCTTGGCTCACGTCCTCGCAAGTCAAACTCGAGGGGTTGCCTTGGTACTTTGTCTCGTCGGTCGCGACGTGGGAGACCTCTGCCTTCGCGTTCGCGATCACGCTCATAGTCCTCGTAGTAATAATCTCGGTACCTCTCACGCTCGCGTTCGCGCTCTCGGTCGCGTTCACGGTCTCGATCGCGATCCCGGTCACTTCGATAGGTTTCGTAGCGCTCGTTTTCCTGGGCTCGTCCCTGAGTCGACTCGTAGTTCCCTGAGCTACCATACGACTCTGAGCGAGGGTAGCTTGGGCCGTGCGGTCGATCATAGTACCCTTCCTTCCTGTACTCTGCCTGCCGGTAGTACTCTCGTCGTTCATACTCCAGATCAGGGTGATCTCCACTATACGTATCTGCACCAATAAAGGTATCATTGGATCCTAGAGCAACTGGATTGGAGGCTTGGTCAAGCTTATGTAGTTGTTGGTTGGAGTCCGCCATGTACTGTGTCGGTGTCGATCCTGCATCATAAGTTGGCACTGTAGTCTGGTTTGGATGCTCATCGAACCGGCTCCTCTTCTCTAAGCCTGAACCGCCACAGACCGCGTCGGATTCATCAAAGCGGGACGGCCGCTTGCCCAAGTTCGAAACCACATCCGCTGGTGAGTTGGTGCCAATGTCCCTCTCTGTGGGTGAAAAGATTCCAACAGAGTCAGAATTAGGTGTGCTGACAGCCTCAGAAGGTGTAGCCACAGGCTATGGGAGAAAATTTCACATTAGAAAACTAGAGGATCAGTGCCAGCAGCAAAAGATATTAACACGATAAGCAAAGAAAACAAGAAGGCTCAACTAACCGTTTTCTTAGCTTTGGGGATACGGTAGGTGGACTTGAGCTCTTTCCATTCTGCAAGGACATTCTGAGCCATGCCTTTGGACGGAGAATCGGGACCTTCTGCGACCTCTTGAACAGCTTCCTCGATCTGAGAATCTTCGATGGCGTTTCTGGAGAGTAAGGGAATCCTGGGCAGTACAAACATGATTCCCATCACAATGTCCTCCTCGTCCTTAAAGTGTCTGAGCCAAGACTTCAAGATGACCAGTCCATGCAGAACCAGGAACCGACGTAAACAGGCGCGTTCTGTGGTTGCCATCAACTTGGCGAGGAGTCGTTTGCTCTTTTGAACCTTGGGCTTCATGAACATGACTCTGGCCAATCGCTCCATCAGTGCTGGATCCTCGATACCCTGCGTCAACCTGGACTCGTAAGAATCTTCATAGTCGCCATCCCGAACCTTGTTTTTCTTCGGTATACTCAGCACGATCTCATCGCCGAGTTCAATCTCATCAGCATCCTCGTCTTCTACCAGATCGTTGAAGCTGTTCATCCGCATGGCTGACGTTCTCTTGTTGCCTCCGATATATCCAGTACAGTTAGGCCAGCCACAGTAGCACTTTTGAGCCTCAACACTACGTATGAGCAAAAAAAAAGAAAAAAGACGTACAGAACGTTAACATGTAACTTTTGCAATCGTGTACGCCACCACTTTCACAAAAAAAAAAAAAAAAAGTATAATAGGAAAAGATTATTTTCCCAATAGCTTACCCGTATCGCTCAAACTGATAGTCAAAGGTGAGCTCCTCGCCATTCTGGACTGGCTTAATGGTGAAAATACCGATCCTGAGTTTGGATCCTACGACCCATTTTTCCAGATGGCAGTTGGGGTTGCAAGAATGGTTGATGAATCGTGCAAGACATCCCTTCTTGGTGGCATCGATGACCTCATCAGACTGCAGAGACATAAAATAAAAGTGCTCGACTCCAGCAATCGAGTACTCCCGCGTGCGCTTAACGAAACTCGCATATGGAAGTACTTCTCCAATGTACTCCATCACAAATGATCCACTAATATGAGAAAAACACAGCAAAGAAAAAGCAGAAGAGAAGGGTGGTCAATCAAGTGTTGACGGCCATTTGCGAAAACAAATCAACAACAGCAATATGCAAAATTAGGCAACAAGACTTACGTCGGAAGATCCTCCTTGGCCCGAAGTCCGAACCCCTTCTTTTCCGTCCTAACAACATCGACCCGTGCATTTTGCCTCATCTGGAATCTAAGAGGGGAAGTAAAAATAACAACAGCGACAAAAATATGTGGTTAGGTCGTCTTTGCATTATCAAACCATATGCTCGATCGAATAAGGGCGATGTATATGCAGTAACGACCATGACCATACCTCCTGTTGAGACAGTACGAGCCGCATGGACAATCGTCTTCAATACACTCAACAAGCAGGTTCCTGTTGATACAGTCGGGGCCACAAGCCTTCCACCGTGGGTCAACATCTAATATCACAAAAGCAAAATCGAAAAAATGGCATTTTGTGAGTGAGTTACTTTGAACCCGTTCAACGACAGCAGATGACAGTGCTAGCAAACCACGCTCAGAGGCTTACGTGGATTGAATTTGCACTGACAGGGCAAGCAGTCGTCCACAGGAGAGTTTCCAGTGTTAGCGCCCTTGTAAATGTTATCCTGAATAGTCTGATAGCCCCTTGTAGCCTCTTCCACGACTGAAGGCAGGTCCTTGATCGACGGTGGACCAACTGGTGCTGGAGGAGGCGGTGGTGGAGGTGGAGGTGAAGCTGATTGCGAGCGAGAGAGTGAGCGTGACGACGAGACTCTAATATTCCGCCTTGACCTTGACTTCCTATAAAAGTCCTCTTCCTCGTCATCATCGTCAATACGAATCTCGTCGTCGTCGTCGTCATCGTTGATTTTGTTGTAATCTGACGCCGTCCCGTTCGATCGCCAAGGGGAAGATGAATTTCCCCTCGAATCGACTTTCCGGCTGTCTCGATATACTACTCGCGGTCGGCTCTCTGCATTGCTCTGCAAAAGTCGATCTGGTCCATCTGTGCCTTCGTCCATATCAAAGAGCCTTGAGAGGGGTGAGAGCCGTCCATTCTGCGATGAGGGTTCTGGAGACGATGACGACTTGCATGGAGGAGGAGGGGGAGGTATATCTGGAGTGCGGATCTGCCATGACTTCCGATGCCGTACTGGCTCTGGATCTGGGCTGCCCTCGATGTCGACTATGGGTTCAAAAGGTGTTTGGTCCTGTTCATGGTTGAGGTGATGACCATCTAAAGTAAGAGTTCGAAGATAGTCATAGCGACAAGTTAGTCAACGCTGACTTTGTCCCCTTGTCCATTTTTACATCAACAGCACATGTCCTGACTGTTGCTCGATTGCCCAGTCGGTTATATCAGCTCATGTCCCGACTATTTTTTGATTTCATCACTCTATCTCAATAACAACAAAACATGTCCCGATAACAAAACAAGACAACGACTAATTGTGTAGTTTCTTACCATGTTCGTCCTGATGCCCATCAACAAGCTCAGGGGTCATGTTGGCTGCAAGATCCATATTGGCATATCGGTCAGCAGAGTCCAATCCAGAACCAGCAGCAGACGAGGCCAATCCAGTCCGCCGAGGAGTCGACGGCAAGGGACCGCCTGACCCTGCCGCTCCTGATCCTGCTCCTGCTCCTGCGCAAACGGTGGTGGAAGTGAATGAGGATAGTGTAAGGGATTCTCCTCCTCCGGCTGAGCGACCATTGGTTTTTGTAGTTGTTGTAGTTCCTGTCAAGATGATAGCTGTCTCTCTCGAGATGACTCGTCCGCTTTCTATGATCGTATCATCCATGTGAAGGCGAGGCAACATTGGAAGCCAGCCGACTTTACAAAGAATAGAAGGTATATCGTCGTTCGGATCCCAGTTTTCCTGTTGTTCCGTGATATTTGAGTTGTCTCTTAGTCGAGTGTGTAGCGGCTGTTCTGTTTTTGCTTGTTATCGTTTTTCGAAGGTTTAGGTGGGGCGAGAGAGAGAGAGAGAGAGAGAGGAGGTGAGCAAGAGAGATCTATTAAAGACGAGGATGATTATTTTAGTATAACTATAACAGTTTTTCGCTGACGGTGCTGCTGTATTGGGTCCCGGACAAATAAACATACGCAGCCCTGCTGCCCGGGTGGAAAGAAAGAAGGGGAGAAGGAAGAAAGGAAACAAAAAGAAAGAAGGAGAAAGAGCAGCAGCCAGGGGATATAAAAGCAAAAGAATGCAATTTATGAGACACAGGGTCCAGTGGCCAGTTCAGTAGTGGGGGCTGTTGTCGGGGGAAACAGACCGAACAGACTAACAGACGGACAGAAGGCACTGGAGAGAGAGTGGAGAAAAGGGTACAAAACACAAGGGTGCGATTGTGTGTTTGCTGAATGTGCATGAGTGTATGGAGTCAAGAGAGATGGGTATTTTTACCTCGTGGCAAAGTGTGATAAAAGTAGTGAGCGTATTAAAGCAAATGCGATGGTCGTTAAAGTGGTGTGCGAGAAAGAGAGAGAGAGAGGGAGTGTGTGTGTAAGTGTAAATGAGGAGGGGGAGTGGATTCGTTACGGGTTGGGAGGGGTGAGGTGGTCAGAAGGGAGAGAGGGGAAGAGAGGGGTGAAAAGAAAAAGAAAAGAAGTAAGGGAAATGAGCGACAAAAGGAAAGAAAAAGAAAGAAGGGGAGTACGCAGAATGTGAGAGGGGGCAGAGAGGAGAGTGAAAAGAGAGAGCGGTAGAGGAAGAACAAGAAAAAGGGAAAAAAGCAATACAATAAAAAAAAAAAAGGGAGGGAAAAATAACAGCAAGGACTAGACGACAAAAAAGGCCAAAAAAAAAAAAAAAAAAAAAAAAAAAAAAGGTGCGAGGGGGCGGCGCAAGAGTAGAGGTAGAACAAAGGGTGACAAATGACAAAATGGGGAAACGCCAATGAGAGCTACTTGGACGAGTAAGATGCCAAGTCGAGCGGAGTGGGGTGTCTTATGTGAGTCGATATCAAAGCAAGGTAACAAGGTGACAAGAACAAAGACGAGAAAGGGATAATCATCAACAGCCGCACCGCACCCTACTACACAACAACACAACAACACAACAACACAACAACACGACAAGAAACTAACAAAGAGTCAACCAAATGACATCTGCTGCATGCATCGTTTAGTACTGGCGACCGATAAACGTCGTCTTCATCCCTTTCTTCAACTATCAGTATCGATTACCATCGTGACTGCACACACTCTTCGTCTCAGAAAGATAGACTTCACTGGACTTTTACCTCTTTCAACTCGTCATTCTTTATAGTTTGCATTCTCACCTTGCCTTCTAATCGCCTGATCAGCTACCCACCCACTTCAGAAGCTCAGATCCAACTCAAAACACAGCAATGCCTTCATCAGACGCCCAAAACAACAACAACAGCTCCGGATCGCAACCATGCCACAAAGAGGCATGCGCAATCCAGTCATGTCTCACAAAAAACAACTACCAGGAATCGCGCTGCCAAAACGTCATCGAGCAACTCCAACAGTGTTGTCAACAACTCATCGATGCTGGAGGTTCTTCTCCTTCATGTCCCTCCAAAAAGTATACTCGCAAGCAACAGTGATTCGCTTTTCAACGCGAAATGTGCATTGAAATAAAAAATACAACATAACAAAGAGCGGAGAGTAAAGTATACACGTAGCAATGCAGCAGGATAATGGTGATATCATCATTTTTTTTATTTTTCGAATGGAGTGTCAAGCGAAAACGAACGAACGCACAAAGCGAACAACGAGATCGTATGGCAAAAGGAAGGGAGTATGAGCAGGGGTGTAAGGGTAAGGACAGTGGTTTGACAGAGAAAAGATAGAGAGGTGCATGAGACGCCGGCATCATTCTACTTTGTCAACAAAAACGAAGTGTGGTCAAGGACAAAACAACTGATCCAGGAGATCAAAACGCTTAGTGCTGGGCGGCGCCGCCGGGAGCAGCGGCGTTCCAGCCACCTTGGCCGCCAGCGGCATGGCCATAGCCCGGCTGAGCGTTCTGCTGTTGACCAAACGATGACGGGGTGTTCTGCTGCTGGCCTTGTCCCTGAATTCCTGCATTACCTCCACCACCATAGCCTCCCTGAGGATAGCCGCCATACTGGAATTGGTTGTTGCCCTGCTGAAATCCAGCACCGCCAGCGAACCCTTGCTGCTGGTTGTAGCCTCCCTGGCCGTAACCCTGCTGGCCGTGGCCGGGTCCATATGCGCCAAGAGGGGCATTGCCCATGCCACCATATCCACCTCCATAGGCTAATACATGTAAAGAAATGTCACATCAGGTCAGAGAGAGAAAAAAAACATCGAAGCAAGTCGTCCATTAGCCAGAGATGTAATCGCATCTTACCGTTGGGTCCACCGAATCCTCCATATCCGCCTCCGTATCCACCGCCTCCGAAGCGACCACCGTTGTTTCTAGAAGATGACATGAGATATTGACAATTAGTAAACAATGAATTAAGACTCTGATCGGGATTCAATCAAGCGATCTGTCATAAAATGATGAAAACTCACCGGAAACCACCTCCACCGACATTGGGGTCACCACGAACAGACACTCCTCCGGGGCCTGTCACGTTGGCGGCTTGCATACCCTTGGGTCCAGGGACAATATCGTACTCGACATCCTCACCCTAATCAACGAAGGGAATAAAGACACGGTGATGGTTAAAACACTTGCTGCTATCTGTGAATCGATCCAGTGCAAGTAGGTATTGGACTCGAATGTACCTCGGCAAGACTCTTAAAACCTCCATCATTGTGGATGGCGGTGTGGTGGACAAAGACTAATAAAAAAGAATAATAAAGAGTAAAGATTCATTAACACAAATTACAGCTAGGTTTCTTTTTCTTTTTTTGAATCTAAGTATGGAATTGATATGAACAAATAGACAAACGAAAACGGATAACGATCCCCTAAGGTGCCGAACAACTGAACGCCTTTTCTCTGTTTACTCTCTCAACGTACGCTGCTCTCTCCTGATCTTGAGAAAGAAATATAAAAAAAGTCGCCGACAGGTCACCTTGCCGCCATTCGTAATTCGCAAGTATTGTTTGAGTAAGCACAAAATTATGACACGATACGACAAGGTTATTCCATGTACGTGATTCATGTGTTGCGGTAGCAGTTATTGTATCCCTTCGTCTGTTTCGGAAGCTTTTTCGCTTCCAATTTTTGCGGGTGGGATATGTGACTCGCGACAGACGAAGGGATACAGCGTCTAAGAGAGAAGGGCGATGATGATCGAGCCAACAGAGGTAATTGCGCACAGAGCCCGCCTCTCCTGTTCGCATTTTCCTCCATTCTCACCCATCCACTCTCTCTCCCCCTCGATTCCCTCCTCGTGCAGAGAATGAAACAGTTTCGTTGTGTCCTTTCCCTCTCCCCTCTTTTTTTTTTGTTTTTTCCCTTTCCTTCGACGTGATATGATGAATGAAGAGTGATTTGTTAAAGTGTGTGATGCACGGTCAGATTGCCGCCCAAGCAATACTTTTCCTCTGGCGAATAATACATACTCACTCTCCTTGCGCATCACCTTCCGCACAAACACTCTCTTGCACACACATACCCGCACCAGTAACTGAAACAAAGAATTGTAAAAAAGTCAAAGATCGACCAGGAGAATAGAAAGGAAAAAAAAGAAAAAAAGTGCCAAAAAATTAGGGGTCAAAAAAAAAAAAAAAAAAAAAAAAATGGGGGGAAGACACAACATCAAAACGAGCCCTGCGGATACCCTTCAAAAAATAGTAAAAAAGAAAATTCAACAAGGAACTAACAAGATTTGAGAAAGAGAATAGAGAGAAAAAAGAGAAAACAAAGGGATGTGGTAGTTTACGAGCCCCTGCTTATTCTTCCTCTTGTCTCTGTGTCATTTGGTAAAAGGGAAAAGAAAAAGAATAAAGGGACAACATTAAGGGAAAGGGGAGAAGAGAAAAGGATGTGGATGCCCTTGTGTTCTTGTTCACTCCAGACCAAACCCAGACACATAAGTGAGTACAGTGAGCAATTATTGTCGTTTACATAACTTGTTAAAACAGTCAAAGCTTACAAAATCGTAAAAACGAAAAAGTGGTTGATCATACTGTGGTGTAAAAGGGGTGGTGGTGCTGAGTGTAAGAGAAAGTACGCGGGTGGGGAACCGAGAGCCACTGTGTGAAGGCGGGTAAAAACAAGACGCTACAACAAAAGGTTCAAAGCCCTTTTATTATTCCTTTTTTTGGTCGTGCTTCCTTATTTCTCCCACTCTTTTTCTCTCCATTCTGCGCATCGCATCGCATCGCATATCGCATGCTTGCTACCTGGCTCCTCCACCCAACCCAGTCTCAAAAACGCTCAACTCTTATTTTTTCTTTTGTTTTCTCTTTCCCTTTTATTTTTCATCCTGCAAATCGGATCTGTTCTCCACGGGCCCACAAAAGAGTTCGATAATGACGGCTGATTGATACGAAATGAAGAACGGAGTTGTGGAAGAGAGAATAGAGGAAAAAAGGGAGCTATTGTAGTTTGCGACTTACTCTCGTCCACTGGGGCAGCCTCAGAGCTCTCTGAGGGAATGATAAAGCCGAATCCTTTCTGGCTGTTGAAGAACTTGACCTTTCCGGTCCTGCGGGCGGCGGGGACAGACATTGCTTTTTTTTTGGCGCTCTTGGGCAAAAAAGAAAAGGTAATAAGAGGAAGTATAAAAGTACTTGAAAGGAATGAAGGTGGAGAAGAACTAATTCACAGAATACAGAGAGAATGAATGTTCAAACAGACAGACAGAGGCACAAAGTGAAAAAGATAAAGAGAAGAGTAAGGAATTAAGACAAACGACGAAAGAAAGTAAGGCACAGAAAACAACAAACAAAAAAAGGGCACAGAAGGGGTACAGACGAGGTGGAAACAAAAAAAAAACACGCACAAAACGTCAATGAGGAAAGGAGAAGTAGGATGGTGAACAAAGAAAGAAAAGAAAGAGCTGAAAAAAAGGCGCAAAGAAGAGGTGGAGACTGACACCACTTCCACGTCTCACACACCAGGCAGGACAAAACTGATTTTAAAGTGGTCAGTAGAAAAACGTGATCGCATACGTCACGGTTGTATTAAAAAAAGGGATGCGATTAAAACTCTATGGGTTCATTAAGATATTCTTTAGACGTTCTCGTGAAGGACGTGCTTGCGGATCAGGTTTGAAACAGTGTCGAAAACGACAAGGAGAATACCTATGCGTACACGCATCAAGAAAGGTTAATCAGTAATTATTTCTTTTTCGCTTCCAGACACAATACGTATATGCAAAAAGAAACGTGATAGCTTACCACCACCAGGTCCCAAACGGAGAACCTTTGGTACGAATCCCTTGTAAAGCGCCCGGAATCTATTCCAATACGAACAAAGAATAAAGTGGTTTAGTGTCTTAATCCGAATGGCAGGCAAGTTTCCTCCAACTCCTGAAATAAGCTTCTGCTTTGTCAGCAATAAAAAGTCACTTCAGTGACACGTACCCTTCCTCACGGTAGACCATGGCAACGCCGGGCAAGGTCCAATTGTACTTCAAGACGGATCCCTTGGCCTGGTTCTGAATACGGGTCTTAACAACGTCAAAGGGAGTGTTCAACATGGTAGCAAAGGTACCTCCAATGGCTCCAGCAACAAAATTGCGAGCCAAGTTTCCGTTAGGAGTCTATTCGAGAATATGAAGCGAATTGGGTAAGGTGTTAGAAATTTCCTCTCTGTTCTGTTCCTTAGTCCAGGCAGACACACATTCCTTGGCTCAAATATACGCGACAGCGTTGCTTTGTAAAAAAAGTACCTCAGCCTCGGGAATAATGTTCTTGACACCCTGAATGCATCCGAAGTATCCTCCGTTCCAGCTGGCATGGCGCCAGAGAGTAGCCTCAAGACCATTGTACAGAGCCAAGGCACCCTCAGTCTTAACAATTTTGGCCAACGCATCCATGGAACCTTTGTATTTGCCGGCCTATTGTTGAAAGTAAAAGAGAGTTGTATAAGCCCCATAATCGCATATGTTAGTTCAAATTTCAACACCAGCCCAATGACACAGCTTATGACTCCTGAATGTATGAATGTATTCTTGAATGCCGACATGTCATCATGAATCGAAAAGGGCTCTCGTTTTCTTACATTGGCCTTATCCTGAAGGCGGATCTTGACCAACTCGAAAGGAACAACGAGGAAGGCCTATGTATCAAGGATGCGATAAGAGTGGGAGAAAAAAGTTAGTGTGGGAAGAAGAGTCAAAAATCACAAACCCAATTTGAGGCAAGAAAGTACAGAAATCTCCGCTTTTTTCTGTTCAAATCGGCTTTACCTCGGTAATACCAGCACTGACACCGGTCAGGATGGAGAGACCCTGCTTGTTGACATCCTCGCCGAGAATGCTTTTGTAGAGAATGGTGTACTGCTCGTTGGCGGCAAACTTGGTGGCACGCTTGGGAGCCTCGACCATAATGGGAGGGATGATTCCACGGTAAAGTGTACCGAATCTACATGAAATATTAAGACATAATTTGATCCGCCACCCCAATTTTCCCACATGAAAGACAGAGAGAATTAGAGTAAGTGTGACAACATTCGTTATTTTCCGATTGCTCTCAACTGCATACACAGGCGAAAAGGATAAAACATCCTTTCTTTCCTTTTTTTTCCATTCCATTCACGGTTCGCAAAAAAAGGAAACGCGACCACTCTTAGCTTCCGTCCCTTCTTTTTTGTCCGCTCAATGAAAAGTGAACAAACACGGACGAACAAAAAAGATCAACCCGACATTTCTGTCCTTTCGGCTCCTGCATTTCTTTTTCTTGTTCGGTTGTACCCTGCAACGAAGAAAAGTGGATGGCGATCCAAGTGGGAAAAAGGCTGCCGAAAAGTCCCTCCTCGAATCAGTGTGCCGATATCCACATGGTCACACAACAACACTCACTCCACCATCGGCTCATGAGCGCACACTCACACATATTCATCACACACACATGAACTATTCACTGCCTGTGAGCGAGCATGCAAGCTTACCCTTCGTTCTTGATGATCTTCTTGAAGCAATCACCAATGGAGCTGTATCCGTCAGCACCTCCGGTTCCGACCTGAAGCTGGAAACGAGTCTTGACGACTAAAATAGCCCATACAGTCGAGGTTATGAAAGAAAACCAGGTCAGTCAGAATGAAAATCATTCTTTGCGCACTTTCAATTGGTGAGGTTTCGATGCACCAGAATTTAACGGCATTCAGGCAAGGTCAAAATTTAGGCCCTGTGGGACTCACCATCAAGAGGGTACATGGTAAGAATCTCAGAGACACCGGCAACGGCTCCGGCAACGAACTGCCACTGGAAAGGCAGGGCTAGAAAATGGGTCGCATAAAAAAGTAAAATGAAGAAGTGATGTCAGTCATTACGACATTCAGTCTTGAAAGAGAGATTTGATTCCAAGAGGTCATGAGCTGATCAGCCTTCCCGGTTTTCGCTCGTGCTTGTTTGGCTGATAGCCGGTCGAAGGATGATGCTGCTTTAATGCTAATCAGTATTCGCTTGTTCGTACTTCCAGAGTGTCTATACTCCTGCGAGTCCCGTGTGCGATGTCTGCAAGTGGATTGTTCATGTTGTTGGGTAAATTGGTGTGTGTCTGTGTCCCTCGATATTTGCTTATCAAGGGCGATAAGATTCCTCGCTGATAGGCTTGATTGTGTCTTTGATGTATTTGATATGCCTGTGTTATGTTTTCTTACGCTTGGGAGCAGTCTTCTGTTGAGTAGCGGACATTATGAGGACGATAAAGGGAAGGGGAAGAGGGAGGAAGAGTGGGGAGGGAGTTAGGAGATGAAAAAGAGTATGCAAAGGAAAGAAAAGAAAAAAGAAAGAAAGAACGAAAGAAAAGGTACGAGGAAAAATAAAAAGAAATGAGTCGGAAGATCACTCACAGGTGCGATTTACACACACCCGACATGAAGAAAAAAAACAAAAACTTACTTTTTCATATTCGTGACTGACTTCCCCACACTTTGCGCCAATCAAATCCGTCCGTCCCTGACTCCTTCAAGTCCAACAGGCACATCTCTGGCATCTTGGCCCTCGTGTCAATACAACATCAAAACAAACAACAAGGCAACCTTGTCACCCTCTGTATATACCTTCAACCGATCCCATAGGGGTGCCGAGAAGGAAGGGCATGCAGGCATTTCAGTTCATATCGCATTGAATCTTTGTCAAGCTGAAGATCGTTTATCCATCTCGCACACAAGGCACCATTCCTGTGGTGTGCCTGGATTACACTTTTCACACGCACGTAATTATACCCCTCCGCAATAGCACCCACATAAAATAAGTTCAAACTGTCGCGCCACTTCTCGGGTGGATTCGTTTTTGGACCAGTCACATCCCTTTTCTCTCTCCACTTTCCATTGCTTTAACTCCACCTTTTTTTTTCTTCTTTCCTCTTCACTTTATATCATTGTTCTTACCATGGTAATTTCGAAGATGCGGGGGCTACTTTCACCGTTTCGATCATGCCCGATATGAATAAGGTGCTCTCCCCCTTCCCTAAAGTGACCTCAGCAGCATGTGCCACATATCATGAACGGTTCAACTCATACTCTCTCGGTGCACTGCCTACTGTAGGGGTCATAAACCAATTGCCTGTTAACGTTCATATCTGCTTGGCAGACACGTCCTATTTATTCCTTGAACGAGCAAGGATAATTCGACATGCCTTATCGGGTCCCGATTAGACGAGTACAGAAAGAACAAACCCCTAGATGAACGCCATGCACGAGCCTTCCTTTTACTCTTTTTTTTTTTCTCTAGGGCTCAAACAGCCTGTATAGATCAATTGTGAAGGGTGCGTGCAGGACATCAATGTGGTCCAGTAAAATCTGCCGCGCAAAAGCTGAATACTCTTACTTGGGCGATGCGCTGTAGTTTACTATGGACTTTCCTTAAACCTAAGGTTCAGTCACGCTCAAATAAAAAAGAGCTTGCCAGGAACCAGGCAGAAGAGAATCATCCTCTTCACAATCAACTCCCTCACCTTCACATCACTCTCATCAACACACTCTCTCACACAGACTCACTCGCCCTTTCTCGCACGCTCATCACTCTCGCCACAAAAGCGTCGTCCTTACCCTCACACACAAACACACGCAGCAAACACAACATGGGCCTCCTCACCATCCTCAAAAAGAACCGCCAGAAGGAAAAGGAGATTCGTCTGCTGATGCTCGGCCTCGACAATGCAGGCAAGACAACCATTCTGAAGCGAATCAACGGCGAGGACATTGACACCATCTCTCCCACCCTCGGCTTCAACATTAAAACTCTCGAACACAACGGGTAAGAAAAAGAACAAGCGTGTCCATTTCCAGTTTGAATACCTTTGTTTCTTAGCCTCAGCAGCCTGGGTGTCATAGCATAGTAGGCGAAGCAGATCGGAGGTAGCAATTTTCTTAATACATACCTACTCTCCTTCCTTGCACCCAACAAATAATAATACATAGGTTCAAGATGAACATTTGGGATGTTGGCGGACAAAAGTCAATTCGTTCGTATTGGAGGAACTACTTTGAGCAGACGGATGGTCTTGTCTGGGTAGTAGACTCTGCAGACAGGTTGCGTCTGGGTGATTGTAAAAAGGAGTTGCATGAGTTGCTCCAAGAAGAGGTATGCTTGTAGCGACCTTAATTATTTTCGCCCTCAGTTATTTTTTTGATAACTGGCTCCCTATTATTGTCATCCTAACCATCACTTTGTGCTGCTGACTGTATCAATAGCGTCTTTCTGGTGCATCATTGCTGGTGTTTGCAAACAAGCAGGATCTTCCTGGTGCATTAACAGACGACCAAATCCGAGAGGTAAAGAGCCATTGCTTATCAAATGCACCCTCTGTGCTAGATATACATTCCTTTCTTTCACGCCCCCAAAACTGACAGCGCATTCCATCGATTGATTAGGCACTTGAATTGGATTCGATTGCGACCCATCACTGGGCTATCCTCGGATGCAGCGCAAAGACAGGCGCGCACCTTCTCAAGGGCATGGACTGGGTTGTAGGCGATATCGGATCAAGAATCTATCTCCTCGACTAGCATTGTACGCTCATGAGACCTTTTCACGCCCCTTAACAATAAACCCCTTTAAACGGAATGCATGTGTACGTTACCCTTCGTTTCTGTCAAGCACTTCTTTTCCTTTACAACCTCGTCGTCCAACCCTCCATCTTTTGAAAAAAGCCATCAGACATTCAACCACCAGTCAGACTCATCAAATACACAGGGAACCCACTAAGCCGCCGCCACCATCATTATCACTATGCCTCGACGATCCCAGGCAAACACCCAAAAGATCGCAATCAACGCATCCGCCGTCGATCACTCCCATCTCGACCACACCCCCCTCGACCGACACCAACAGCTGCAACAAATCGAACAACAATTGCAGCTGCAGCAACAACAACTTCAACAGCAGCAACAGGAGCAGTTCCAACAACAACATCAATTGCAACAGTTTCAGTCAGAGCAGGGTCAGCAAGCAGCAGTCCTTGACAACAACGACAACGACAACGACAACGACGAGGAGGAGGAGGACGAGCAAGACGATGAAGAGGACGATGACGACGACAAAGACAGTGATGGCGCTGCGGCAGGTGCAACTATCCCTGCAGCACCCCCCCTTCGCAGCAACGGCGCCGTAGGACGGAACGTTAACCTGACGAACAATCAGCGCAAGGCCATCTGTCAGATGCGCATTGATAACCCAGATATGACCCTCTCCGCCCTCGGTCTGTGGGCCCAGAAAGAGTACAACCTCTTCCGTGCACCAGCCATGGGTACTCTCTCGCGCATCGTCCACAAGAATGAGATATACAATAGCATGAACGATTTGGAGCTTCAAGTGCAGCGGAAACGTGCTGTTCTCTGCCCCGAATTGGAGGATGCCCTTCTGGAGTGGATTCGCGAATGTCAAGAGCGAGAGATTCATATTTCATATAGGATGATCACCAAGAAAGGCTTTGAGTTGGGAACTCACATCCGGTCCATGCCCGGGCGAGAGACTTTTGCGTTGCCGTCGTTTTCCAATGGCTGGGTTTCTGGCTTCACAAAGCGGAATGGACTGCTTGGAGCAAGCTTGAATCCCGCGACATCTATTCAAGCGATGCCTGAGGACGAATTTACAGCATCGGAATCCTTCCGGCCCTTTTCGACCAACCAACAACTGGTTGAACGCGTGCTGCAACCCCGTTTCAGGCCGCGTGTGCTTACGCAGCCGCAACGGAACAATCACAGTATGATAGTCCATAGCCACGACCAGCAGGACCATGGAGGCGATATCGAGATGGAGTCTGCACTTTCGGACATGCATACTGACCTTCACCATCAAGTCATTCACGCCGTCGCAAGCTCTACCTCATACTCTACTACCCAGTCGGCTGTTCCAGATATGCCCGAGGTCCTGCCAGCTTCACCAGTCCCAGAAACCCCTGTCAAGAAGACCAGAGCTAGGAAGCCACGCAACAATGGCGTCCCCACAACCACCCCTCGCCGCCGTGGCAAGGCAGCCAAGACGGCAGAGACGGCAGACGCAGCAGCAGCAGCACACATGGAAGATGTTGTAGACGCAGCAGACCAACATTTCCAATCGCTGAACCTCCAACAACAACAGCAGCAGCAGCAGCCAGCACAACATCAGATACACCCAGCAACTCCAGGACTTAACAACTTTCGAGCCCGAGCAGCAGGAGATCGCGTTCCGCCTACGGAAACATCATCACTTCTCGGCAACCCTCTTGCTCATCCCGCACAAGCTTTACATCAGCTTCAGCAACAACAGCAACAACAATTGCAAACAATTCTTCAGCAGCCTACGGTACCTCTTACCGGAGGTAGCAGCAACAGCGACCTGGTCGCAGCGGTATCGGCAGCAGCAGCAGCAGAGAGTGTTGCAACCACGACTCGCCCCACGCCAACAACTTCGGAGGTCATGTCTGCGATCCGGATTGTGATTGAGTCCTTGAACGTCAACATCCCCGCCGAGGTCGAGCTCTTCAAGCCGCTTTTTGATATGGAGCGCCGTCTTCAGAACCAGATCCATGCGAACGACCGCCAAGCTGGCATCATGAGCTGGCCCAAGTAGTCAGCGAGATATCGAATTAAAACACGGCTTGATCTCCTTTCCATCCGGTGTGCTCATTCTTGAAGTGACAGTCACAGTCATGGCAATTTCACCTTTTTGAGAAAGGCTGATCAACTTTTCCCGAATAGATACTGTCACACATCTTTCAGCACAATCATCAACAAAGCGAACCATGTCTTCAAGCATCGGAGAAAAGTGCACACAGATCAAGCAGGAGTACGATGCCTGTTTCAACTCGTGGTACTCCGAAAAGTTCCTCAAGGGTGATGCTACCCCCAAATGCGACGATCTCTTTTTCAAATACAAGGAATGTCTCTTGGTAAAGTTGGCACAACTACTTTATATACTTATATACTTTTTTTTTCATAGCTTACCCCGTCATGGAAAAAAAAAAAAAAAAAAAAAAAAAAAAAAAAAAAAAAAAACTGACATTCGTTTTGCACTTTATGAACACTGTTAGAAAACACTGGAGGAAAAGAAACTGGATACATTGCTCGCAGACGCACGGAAAGATAACCCCTTCCCCAACTCTGCCACCTCTACAGCATCCTCGTCAGCGTCGTCTTCAGAATCCAGCAAAAAGAATTAAGGCAAGGCGCACAGTCAACAGATTAACAGAATCGGGATAGAAGCGACTCCTGAGAGCAATGGAGGCATGTCGCCATTTTACATACCAACCACAGACGTCACCATTTTACACACCACGCAGCAGCTCCTACTATTGTCAATCGACAATAAACACACACGATTCATCGCAAGGATCCAATCTGTACACTGTTGACATATGTGGCCCTTGCTACTACTTTGGTACTGTACCATTTTCGGAGCGAACAGGATACACTTTGATGGGAGAATTGGGACAACTCCAGACCGTAACTACTGTAGAAAATGATAGCCTGTATAGTCGTTCAATGGACTATGTGGTCTTCGTTTGCATATCGAGAGGACTGGTCTCTGTTGGAATAGGGAACAGCTCCGGAGGTCTGCGTATCAGTATATCGTAAATATCGTGGATAAGTGCTTCTGAGGTGGCAAGGGCGGGAATATATACCAAGCTTTTTTTTGACTAGGTAGGCGAGTGGCACAGGGGAGAGGCACAATGACGCGCATACGCCATTGGGTCAATGCGGATCGAACAATTGGAGGATGAGGACTTGCCAACGTTGATGACGATGGCGATCCGCTTCTACAATAATGTGTGAGGACATCGTTCGGATCGAGGATGAACGGAGGGCCTGAAATATGACGAGATTCCAGATATGCAAACAAGGGTTTTCGACTTTATTTGCAATTGCAACGACTTTAATGGCCCTTCCGACGTCATTTTGTCAGGTAGGAGAGGCCAATAAGAACAAAGGGTAGAGTTGAGCTTTTGGTCATTATCGAAAGTGGCATTCGACCAGCTGAACATTCCACACAAAGACGGGTTAAAAAGTGGTACAGTACTGTACGAGAGAGAGCAAGGGAGCGAAGGAATAAAAGGACTGAAAAGAGTTCCATACTCTTGTAAACCCAGTGCGAACACTGCCATTTTGCTTCCTTGAAAGTGTTTTGAAGCACGAGTTTTTGTTTTTTCTTGCCGTGGATGGCCAAAGGTGAAACAAGAAAGCACCGCAAACACAAACGAAGGTTTGCCTTGCCACATAGCACAACATCAGGGTTTTGTTTATTTGCTAGGACTATTTCCAGAGCAAAAAATAAGGAGGGTCAGTTAGACTATCATTGACCAATGCTGTGCTCTGCATGTCAATAGCAACACTTTTTAAGTGAAATCATCAACAAATAAGTTCTATTCTTAAATTTTGACAAAAAGCGAGGGGAGGAGGAGAGGAAGAGATATTTGTGCACACGATAGCTCGTTTGTTCCTCATCCGGGGAGGGAGGGAGGGGGGGGGGAGGGGGCGGGGGCGAGGATTTGACAGCGAGATCGAGACCTGAATCGACTCTAGGTCGCTCGAAAGGCGAGGATTTTATGAAACCTGCTCCAACTCCCACATTGGGCTCTATAGGAGGGTGGTGAAGCAAAAACGAGAGGCTGACAATCATCATTTCTGTAAGCTGTACATACCCCCCTGCATAAACAGAATAAGTCTAGATGCAGGGCAAGTACAGGCGAAAGATCTTTAGAATGTATTCTCTCTATTTGCACTGCCCAACCCTCCTTCACAATACACAAGCACACAAACATGTAAACAGAAAGGGAGTCGTCCAATTGCGAGAATCCGATGTGGTTTTTTATTTTCATCGCCACTTCGTCCTTGTCATTTGTTTACGTCTTCGCCCTTGTCTAATTGAAATGTGTCCGCTGTCGGTACTGTACTTCCGCAAGAACGTATAAAAAGATGTTGCGCTCCTCTGTTCCCCAAAAAACATCTTTAACTAACTCCACTACTCACATACACTCACTCTCTCTCCAACGACAATCAGCTGAGCTCTCTTTTCTCTCTTTTTACATCCTTCACTCAGGTACTTGTCCACCTTTCGTCACCCACACTATATATTTCGTTTAGCACGTTCTTGCCCTTTTCATATAAGCAAACTAACCCATGTTCTCCCTTCTACCACTCCGCATACTCCTCGCGACAGCCCAACTCAAACCAAAACAAGCATAAACAACAATGGCGACAAGCAAGATGAGAGTGACCTTCAGGGGTGCCATGAAGTGCTACTTAATCTTCTGCACCCTGGTCGACTGTGGCTGTCCTACCTGCGACGTCTTCACCAAATGCGAGACTATCGAATTCGCAGATTCGCCCGGCGACACCTACGGCATCATCCCTCTCGACCAATTCGACAAGACCATCATTTTCAACATCTGCTGGGAACACCAAATGATGATGAACCTAATTCCCTGGGCCGATCTCGAGTGTGCCCGCACCCGGGATCTGGATCTGTATGTCTGTGGATGGAAACGGAATACAAAGTGGTTGGATACGGTGGTGGTTGGAGGAAAGATATGCAAGATTTCGGTCGAGATCTTTTGTCCGGTGCAGTGGGCACCGATCATTTACCAGCAGTGTTTTGCGCGCCAGCAGCATTGCTATCATCAACAGCAACCCTATGTCTATGTACAACAACAGCAGCAGCGCCATTCAAGGAACATGTCAGAAGTGGCTGGTTCTGTGCTTGGTGAGGTTGTGAAGGAAAAGTTGCTCGGAGCCGCTTTTGAACTCACTATAGACCTCGGAATGGCATTCTTCTTTGGTTGCTAGTCTTTTTTCTCATATTTTTATCTTTCCGTTCCCTTACCAGTATACCCCTCTTCATGTCCCACCTCATACCCTCACGACTCATTTCATCTATTCCTGACTGTATTTTTACGCGAATAAAGTTCTTTTGTACATATTGCACTCCTTAGGGAGACCCCTTTCTTGTTTATGACGATGGTGCGAAGAGTAACTCATTGGTTAGACACCTCACCAAGAGTAGCCAGTCAGCTTACTGGCAGAGAAAAACGGGGGCGATTCTGTAGGCTGAACAAACCTGTGTACTCTGTCACTTGCTGATTTTTTCTAGTCCTAAACATGGCGAAGTCGCTATTTTGCATTACACTCGCTGCGAACAGAAATATCACAGTAAAGGTGCATTGATTTCATGACAATGATTTTCTTTTTCTTTTTCTTCCTTAGCACAGTATTACTCGCAAAGGAAGGAATCCTTACCAGTCTTGTCCTTCCTCATTCATATCCACCATTTTACTACGCCTCCTCCTTCTCCCCGCAGCTCTCTCCATCTGACCTCGCATGCACATTTTTACCTCCTCTTCGCAGTAAGCGCGCTTGCTCTTTAACTCTCATCGCCTTGTATCTATCCTACTGCAACCATGCCCTGCGACAATTTTTTGTTTTTCTTCCCTTCTTGGCCACATTTTTTTAAAACTGCAGAGAGAGAGGGCGGAATATTCTTGGGTAAGGATGTGTGTGCGTATGAACGCCTAGTCTACACTCTTTTTGCCACGATACACGATAAGAGTGAGTAAGAGATAAAGCGAAAGGGAGAGAGATTCCTCTACGACTGATCGAAGGTGAAGATATGAGAGAAACCAAAATGATTGCCTTGTTTACCACTGCCAAGGTGAGCAGACTCCACTCAAAGATACTCCTTTTTTTGCTTTCCCGACGCATCGTTGACAGTGCCTTTTGGTAAGTAAGAAAAATACAGGAATATTAAGGCGAGAGGGAGTAGAAAGAGGAAGAAAAAAGGGGAAAGACCTAGAGTGAGAGAATGAGAAAGAGACGATGAAAATGGGCGAGAGAACGAGAAAGGTTGAAAGGATGTGCAAAGTAAGAAGGAAGACCGCGGGGTTTAGAGGAACAAGTAATGTAGATAAAACAAGAAGAAAATCGCAATGATTGGCGAACAAGCCCCCAGAAAAGTGCGATGGGGACATCCTCTCTTCCAAAAGAAGACAAAAATTCGCGATGGACTTCGTCGGGTTCACCTTCTTTACGTATCTGTCAGCACTGCGTGTTCGCGTATTTGCGCTTTGTTCGTTCAACAGGTTGAAGGATTGACAGACAAATATCCTCATACAATTAAGCCGTAGCGTTTTTCTTTTTTCTTTTTTTTTCCCTTCAAGCCGATGCCACTAATCCTTTACAAAAACGAATCTCAATACATTCACACACAAGCACCAAGGGTGAAAACTCGACTCAGTCTATTTTCTCATATCCTACTCTCCTACTTAGCTTCTCCTTTCACAACGCAAAAGCAAAACAACCATACCTCTCTTTCTCCTTTTTCAGTCATTCTACAAGAACAATGACTCTCCGCGGCACAAACACATTGCGGATCACCTCGCGGGGCGTTAAGCGCTGCTTCCTGGTATTCGACACAAGTCGGCTACGGTTGCCCCACCCGCGACTCCTTCACTCAACACGGAACCATCTCCTACCAAGACACAACCACTAACCGCCTCTACGGGGTTCTCTCTCTTGAGGAATTCGAGAAGGCCCTGACCTACACCATTTGCGCCGACCACTACATGATGATGAACCTCAACCCCTGAGCCGACTCCAATAACACCTGTGTTGTCGATCTCGACATGGATTTTCAAACAAAAGAAAGTGTTTTAATGATAATAGTACAATCTAGTTCTTGTTGATGAATAATACAATGGGCTCAAAAGAATAAAAATAAAGAGCGGAGAAAAATGAAGAAGGATGCGTCTATGAGAATAAAAAAAAGAGGCTGCCCCGGCGGTCTGTCGAACTTAAAAGGTTGGACTACTGAAGAGCCATTGGGTTTGTCTGGATATAATGCTGGTAGTAAAGTTGCTGCTGCTGGTAGAACTGCTCCTGAGACATGGGAGGAGGAGGCTGAAGGATCTCAACCGCCAATTGGCAAATCGCGCCATCGATAATAACTGAATCCACGCACTTGGAATCGCGTTGCCCACCATGGACCAACAAGTCCATATCTGCAGACCGGGCCTCCTCGCGTTCCATCCAGGGGATCAAGTTCATTCTCATCTGGTGTGCGGGGCAGATCTGAAAATCGAGGACCTTTTCGAACTCGTCCATCGCAATGACGGCGTAGCCACAGTCCTTGTCGTCCTTGAATCGGTTGGTCTCGAATTGTGTGAAGAAGGAACAGGTCGGGCAGCCGCAGCTGTGGATGGTGTCGACAGCTAGGTAGCACTTTGTTGCGCCTCTGTATGTGATCCTCATAGTGTTGTTTGCCATTTTTTGTTCTGATGAGTTTCATAGAGAAAATGGATACGTTTAGGATGACTGGAAGTATCGCGGTTGATAGACGATTATGAAGAATGTGAGCTCAAACAAGTTTAGTACCTTTGTGAAGTGGTAGAAAGGAGAAGATTGAAGGAGTGAAGTCAAAGGAGTATGGAAAAAGGGTGACCTGGAGAGGGTAGAAGATAAAGTGGAGTGGAGTGTGGAAGGTAGAAATGAGTGTGGGTGTGGGTGTTGTGCTAGTGTTGATGGCGGTGGAGGTTGTTGTTGGTGAGCGCTGTGCCTTGCTGGTTACTCTTTTTTCTTTTTTGTTGCTGTTGCAGTTGATAGTGCTTTCAAGATAACGCGTCGCTGTCCTTCCTTTTATACATTTTAGCGCCTTTGGGCAAAGCGCCTTCTTCTCCTGTACACTGCCACAATTCGATCAAAAATCCCGCGGGCGTGCGATCAAACAGATGAGAGCCTTGATTTGGAAACATACATGCCCGTGGTAACAAAAGGGCGTGCAGTAATAATACTCTTCTATTTTCATAACAGATTTGCACCGCCCGCGCCTGTATTATTTTAAAACCGCTAACACGTATTGTCTGCCGGGCAATGGGCGGGAAGCACTCTCTTCCTTTTTGTACAACGTTATTTGCTTGCTGCTGCAACGGCAGGTTTGCCGGGAAATAAAACAAAATTGTGGCTAGGTCTTGTGAGAAAATAGCAGAAGGGGCGTAAAAACACACAGCTATTTCCGATGCTTATTATTAAGCACAGAGAGACATGATCCTGGATACTATGTCAACTCTATTAAAGCACAACATAATGACATGGTAGTACCCATTGCCGAGCTCAGCTTTTGTATGTAAAAATAGTGCCTCGGCAACGATCGTTTATTTTATTATTATCATCGTCGTTATCATTATTGTCGTGCTCCTGTGACATTGTACGAGAAAGACATTAGTCCCCCCTTCACCACTTTCGGCAGGCGATGGCGGCAACAATTATACATTATTAAGTCACCGCCTACCTTCTTACTCGCTGGAATTCTAGACGAACCCTTATAGATAACAATCATCCTCCTTTTTGCTGAGTGCTAATCAAGGCGGACTCTTGTAGATAAACGCATTAAGGCACTCAAGAACACTCAATTGCTATTGTCCCAAAACAGGATTACAATCGACATAGGGGTTCCAATTGCTGGGTAAGACTAAAAAAAGGGAGAGGTTGCTTCAGGTCTGCTAGTTCGTTCTTTAAGATAAAGAGGAGAGGAGCGTTCACATCGGCATGCTGTCTCCTTGTCTAAACGCCACATTTCTCCACAAGGTATATTTTTAGTCACTTTTGCACTGCCTCTTTCTTGTGATGGTGAGCAATTGAATGATGGCTGGGTCCTATTTTTTTTCTTCATTTGTGTTTTGTTCTTTGCACAGCACAGCACAGACAGCCAGTCAAAGAGACCCACAGATGCACCGAACATAACCCTTGTCATACGATACAAAGTAATTTTTGTGAAACGAGAAACTGGCAGTACATGAGAGTATGAGGAGAATGTTAATTTTTTATTATTCGTTATCATTGCACGGGTATATGTACATGTACAGGGAATGCAAGGAAGGGAAGGGTATATTCAAAATCGATAGGCATGACGGAATGAAGAGTAGTTGGGGACGAGGACGGATACGAGCATTGAAGCGACACCAGAATGCATCGCCATGCTTAGACGACTTGTTCATGATACTGACGGCGTCTTTTTAGATAAGGCAGCGTAGAAAAAAAAAAAAGGACAGGGAAAGAGTACTGCTTCCATTCGATCTCTTTTTCTTCCTTCTTGATCGTTGGAAGTGGAGGTGTGTATTGGTGGCAAGGTGATTTGTCTTGGGAGAGGTAAGAACGTGGAAGAAAAGAAGGCGAAGGTGTGTATTGGCCTTGGGCGCAGTCGATTCCTTGTTTCTCGGGTACTGGTGCTGGCGTGGATGTGGGCTTGGGGATGGCCATGGGCATGGGCATGAGGATATATGAGAGCATGGTCCTGGGCTGGTAGAAGTCATCCACTTCGACTTTGATGCTCTCAGACGGCTGGTTGTAGCAATCATTCACCTCGACTTTGATATCCGTCTCATAGTGAAAATGGTTTACAAACAACTGTGGGCTGCGATGGTGGCACGCAATCATGGGGGAGGGCGGCGAAGAAGGAGCAACTGAGGGGAGCGAAGAAGGCGCGGACGCCAGAGCGGCGATGACATAAAACACCTCGACTATAACCACACACAGGTTGCCCTCAAAGACCACACTATCCGTCCAGCGAGTATTGCGCTTCCATCCACAGACAAACAGATCCAGGTCTGAGGTTCTGGCAGTCTGGCGGTCGGAGTACGCAATCAAGTTCATCAACATCTGATGATCCCAGCAGACTTGGAATGAGACGGCCTGGTCGTGCCCCTCGAGGTCAATGACACCGTAGGTGCGTTGTGGATCATCCTTGAAGGGCTGTATCTCGAGTGTCGTCCAGGAGTCGTAGGTTGGGCAGGGGCAGTATTTGAGGGATTCAAGGATGAGGGAGCATTTTGCAGGTCCGCTGAACAGAGGCCCTCATTGTGCTTGGTGTTGGCTTGACCGGTTGTGGGAACGGAGAGAAAGACATTTTTAATGACGGAGAAGGCAACGTGAACCTTTTATAGGATTTCAAGTAAGGTTGGATGAAAGCAAGAAACACCTACACTGCCACTTTACTTCGGCTCACATTCTCAAGGGGTTAATGATGATGTTGTTATAATGCCTATTTTCAACCAGGTTATTGCAACTGGGCGGTGCAAACAAACATACACAGCAGACAGTATGGCCACAAGAAAAAGTAATTCATCACCCTAATAAAAAAGAAAGGGTAGCCCGCAGCTGAGCGGAAGACTCACGTAAGGAAAAAAAAAAAGAAATGAAAAGGCAGCGATAGAGCTGCAACCAAACGTAGACTCTGTTAAAAGAACGATGGTACCTCTCGGCTAACAAAAGCAAAAGAGAAACGCTCCTGGGTGGGCTTGAACCACCAACCTCCTGATTAACAGTCAGACGCGCTAACCAATTGCGCCACAGAAGCAGGATGACACATCTTATTTTTAAACATATTTATATCACTTACCTCATTAGTCACCTGATTTAAGGAATAACAGGACGTAATTAAATGTACACGTGACTTCTGTTGAAGCTGTGAGGAGCAGCGGCAATTGTTGCGCAGAGCCAGGTTGTGGACCGGACTGCGACTGGTGGATGGCTCTTGGAAGAGCTTGGTATGTAGCTCCTTTCACTATCGAATGCCTTTCTTGAGCTTTTCACTGGAGGAATAAAATTGCGTACGAAAAAAAAAAAAAAAAAATGCTTACGAGCGCCTATATGGGCTGAAAAAAACGATGAAAGTTGACAGTGTGGAATTAACAGCAAGCGCGATCTGTTGCTCTTCACCATGGCATACATGGAAAAACAAACAAATGAGAATTCAAGTGAAGACTAAGTACTTACAGGTACAAAGTCGTGAGTTAAAGAGGCATGTTGTCACCTTCGTTTTTCCTATTCTTTTTTCTTGTGCTCGAACAACATAAGACTCGTTGCCCATTTGGGCGAAGCACTTGTCAAAGCCCCATAATCAACTGAGGGAACACTATATATTCGTCTTTCCTCATAACTGCACACATGTGGAAAAATGTGAGGCAATGAACTCACTTCAAGCTCCGGAGTATTTTTTCTTGACAGAAGTTTATGGGAGATCTTTGATAGGTTGGGTCATATCCACCCCGCGCTGCCTACTTGGTTGCTGTAATAGGCATAGTATGTTCAACATCTAACATACACGCGAAACTGCAACAGTACGCATTTTGGGTCTTGGTTATTCTTACTTCGGCACAAAATAATTCGCGACGCCATTGGTTCTGTGTGGAATCAATGCAAACAAAAAAAGATCGACAAATGTGTTTCTTAATGCTTAGCTAGAGACAGTTGCAGCAACATTTCCTAAGCTAGCGACTTAGTTTAGTCCTTCAGGGTTTGATGTGAGTGGTTTGCGCGTGAGGGAACATATCTGAGAACCAGAATTCGTTTCTCCTTTTTTTTTTTTTTTTTTTTTTTTTTCTTTTTGACACAAATGTTTGACAAAGCAAAAAAAGCACAAAATGATAGTCGCAAAATATTTGTGTCACCGTCGTCTGCGTGTAGGATTTTCGTTCTGGGGCGAGGGAGGGCTGACGGTTGCGATTGAGTTGAACATGAGCGAGTGCTCATCGATGATGTTCAAAGTTCGTTCACCCGACTCGAAACCAAAACCTCGAAACATTTTTTTCCCTAAGATGCTAGTCGCGTATTATGTGGTTAAGACCACACACGTAGGGAAAACGAGCGCTTGATGGACAGGGTGCACAGACACAACGGAACCGGCTTGGTAGCAAACAAAAAAATTCTATAAAACGACCACGACTCTCCTTTCTTTTCATTCATCGACAACTCTTACAACTAATACTAATCCCTCGCCCTCCCTCGCCTTCTCCCACACACATACACTCTCAATCAACCGTCCGTCCAACACAACACATAACAAACATGAAGATCACCGCCTTCTCCGTCGCAGCCCTCTTCGTTGCTCCCGCTCTTGCCGCCAAGACCTGGGACGTCAACTTCGTCAACGGCCTCTTCTCCCCCCAAGAGCTCAACATTGCCCCCGGTGACTCTGTCCGCTGGCCCAACAACGACGGTGCCGAACACGCCATCGTCCAGACCAACGCCGGTGCCCGCACCTGCAACAACCTCGCCGGAGGCTTCAACTCGGGCAGCCTGACCAAGGGCCAGGCCTACCAGCGCACCTTCCCCACCGCTAGCGTCATCAACTACAAGGACGGTATCGGCGCCAACTGTGTCAAGGGTGCCGTCGGAACTATCAATGTCGGAAATGCCGGTAACGGTGGTAACGGTAGCTCCAGCGGCACCGCCACAGCCACTACCACAGTGGCTACCACAGCCACAGCCACAACCGCCACAGCCACCGTCACAGTCACCGCCACAGCCACTGCCACTGGTTCCAGGACTGCTGCCCCCATTACTACCCCCACCAACAGGCCCAACAGTGCTTCTTACTTGACCCCCGAGTCCTCCGTCTTCCTCGGTGTTGCCGCCTTCATCGGAGCCCTCATTCTCTAAACTCAACTCAAAGAAGTGTCCTTTCACTCTCTTGCCCACACCTCTCTCAAAAAAAACTACCTGTAATAATTCATTGAGAGAGCAAAGTAGTAGAGTCAAGTAGAAACGTCAAAATTTTCCATAATTAAAAACAGTTGTAAATATCACACACAGTGTTCTTTTTTTTTTGGTACTTTTATGTTATGTTTTTTAATAGGTATTGCTCTAGTCCTCACGGGTATGTAAGTAATCAACGACAATAGGGTACTTTGTGACACCAACATGGTCCAAGTTCTCGACACGGAGGGTGAACTGCAGCTGATCCTCTTGGTGCTGCTTCTGGTGATGGTGGTCACCGACGAGCTCACGGACCTCGCACCAGTTGCGACGGTTGAGCAACTTCTTCTTCTCCAATGGGCTGCCATCGACATCCTGGTCAAAGATCTCGGTCATTTGTTCGGATGTAAAGTCGTTCAGGCTGTAGGTCTTAGAGCAGGTATGGAGCGCAGTGATGACCGCGCCAGGAGGAGGAGCACTGAGAGACAAAAAAAAAGAGAGGCGCAAATTCTTAGTTGGTGTGTACCATTTCGCGAAAAAAAAGTGAAATTCTGTCTTAAGCAACGCGGAATAGAATGGCGACTTACTTGACAATAGCGGAGGAGACAATCTGGACCATGTCATAGGGGTCAGTCAAACGGTCCTGGCTTTCGTTGCCGAACAAGCGACCAGCGCCTCCAACATGGACCTGCAGGAAGAAAGATGAAAAAAAACATAGTCGAAAAAGGGCAAGTGGTATTAATACTGGTTGTAGCTTGGAAGAACAAGGAAAACTAACAACAAGAAATGATACTTACATCGCCTCCAATAAAGGTGACACGAACGCTACGCTCAACAGCAATAGCCTGCAGCATCTCGACCATCTTCCTCTTCTCCTCCGTGTGAACTGTGCATGCCCATGAGTCAACCTAAAAAAGTTGCGTTTTTTTAAAGAAAAAAACAAAAAAAAAGAACAGAGACATGGCGAGCAAGTCGGAAGGTATGTGTAAGAAGATTGGAAGTCCAATTGACATTCGGATAACCCATTGAGCACATTGCAGCAATTGACAGCAGCACCTAAAAATAACAAAAAAAAGAGTAAAAGCATCCTTACCAAGTCGTCCAAGAGCTCGGGTCCAAATTGTCCAAGGACGTTCTCAAAGGCCTTGCATTTACCAAAGACCTTGCCGATGACGCTCCCGCGTGACAGCTTGTCGCCGAGCTTCTCCAGAGCGTCTTCAAAGAACTTCAAGGCAGGGTAGACAAGAGGGGTTCCGAGGACAATGACCAGATGCTTGGTGGTGGGCAACAGCTTGGATCGGATCTCGGTCTCGAACATCTCGTAGGTCTCATTGGAGAGAATCATTTCTTTAGAACGCTCTGAACGGGTGTCGGGCAAGACCATCAAGGTACGCTTGCCCAAGTGAGTGATACAATTCCAGCCTTTGCCTGAGGCCGAAGTTTGGAGCCCAGCGTGGTGTGTCGTGTTGGCGTTGGCATGCTGCTGGAAGAGCAGGTAGAATCTCGATGCAGCCGCACCAATGCCTAATAAAGGAGAGAAAAAAGACCGACATTGGTTAATACCTTTTGCCAAGCGAGACAAACACAAGCGCAAAAATAACCTTGTTTCAAAAGAAGTTTGAATTCGAAATGAGCAAGATGAACGAACGAACAAGCGAATGAAGGAATGAAGGAATGAATGAGGTTGCTTGTCAAACGTAAAGACAAGTGAATTTTTGTATTGGTTTTTACCTTGCATGACCTCGCAGGTTTGATACTTAGGAGGGTAGGAGCCATAGCCGTCGATGATGTCGTGATCGTCCCAGGTGTTGACAGAGGGGATGAGCGAGAGAGCCTTAGAGTAAGAGCCCGTGTTGAAATGCTGTACATAGTGCTCAAAGTAGTACTTCTCGACCGCGTACCGCTTCTCGTTGTTGAACTCGAGAGTGACACGCGCATCGCCGTCCATCTTGAGCCACTCGACCATCTCAGGTGTCTCGAGCACATCGTCGTTGTAGATCTGGTCTCCTCCTCCAATCATGGTGTGGAAGGGCTTCTGGTCATGGGCTACCAAAAGATCGTTCCACAGTGGGTTGGCACCATGGAAATCACCCTCGGGGTCAGCGACGTCGGAGGTGAAGCCGTTACAGGAATAGAAGGCCCAGTTGTGGCCCTCCTCTAGCGCAGGAACGTAAAAGTTCCACTTTTGGGGCTCGGCCACCTTCTCGCCATTCTCCTTTTCGAACCAGTACTCGATCTTCTTCTCGCGATGGGCCATCAACTGCAATTGAATATCGTACCGGTAGAAACGGTTGCCTTCCCAGCTGTCGAGCTGTCGTGGGTGTGAGAAGCCGACTCTGGCCTTGGTGGGATCTCGAAGGACGAGACGAGGGGGTTGCTCCTCATTGTCGGTGACAATCAGGACCGATCCGATCCAGCGACGGCGCTCAGCGTGGATGTCTTGGTAACGCAGGATGGGTCCGCACTTGAACTGGGAGGAGGGGTTGATGAGGCTGTAATCTTGACGGCCAGCCTCAACTTTGCAGTCGTCGCATTGGTCCTGGTCCTCGAGAAGGGGGTCGACGACGATGTTCTCACGATCGTTGATCTCGACAACCTCTTCTTCTTCGACCTCGGTGGTCTCCTTGCCTAGGAGGCCATTGATCCTGTCTCCGATCTTTGAGACAAAGTCTCCAATGACTGACAGGTGGGGATGGTCCTCGTTGAATGTCATGATGTAAAAGAAAAAAACATAAACAAGTGCTTAAAAAATGGATGGATATATGGGAATGATAATGCAAAAGTGACGAACTGAAAAGTACAAGACGGTGGGAGGAGGAGATGAGTGTGAAGGGTGGAGGATGGGTGAAGAAAAAAGGGAAAAAAGTACGAGCGAAGTTCAGGGCAAACTGGTGGGTTTTATAAATTTGTGTGTCGACCATGGTCGCGAGGGTTCTGAAGTATGAAGTCCAGAATAAAGAGGCACACAGGGAAAGAGAGAGAGGGTGACATGAGACCCCTCGCGAAGTGCAGTGCAAACAAGGCTGAGAGCAGCGATGAATACTTTGGTGAGGCTACAACGGTGTCCCCAAGGGTTTCAGAGCGGTGTGCTAAATACGGTACTTGGCTTGGTTCATTTGGCTCGTCGTCATGCTTTTACTTGCGTACCTTTTGGCATTCGGTCTTTTTACCCGCACTCATTAACTTCATTTTGTGTATTTGTCTATGAAGGAAAGGGAGAATGAGTGAGAGGAAAGACCGTCATTGTCCCTCGGTAATTGCCGTTGAAAAATAGAAACTCGGAATACACTCGATGAACTGTGTTATGAGGATGGAAAGAGCCCTTTTTTTACACGGTTACTTTTTTCCAAACCCGAAGGACAGGCAGATCGGTCCGGCGGAGGAATCGATGGCATACATGTTTTTTATTATTTAAGCATTCTCGGTCATTGCCATTGTTTTCCTTCTTTTGTCCATCATCCTACGCCCTCCACCTTCGCGTTCATGAAAAACGTTGTTCCCTCTTTCCTTTTTTTAAAAGTGAAATTCGCCTCCGCCCAAGGCGCCATTAAAAATTGAGAGCAATGGATCGTGGGCTAGTGCTACTCCGCACGTGACTTATGGGACTGGTTTCTAGTGGCATCGGGCACGTGCCCACCGCAAGAGGCTGTGAAGGTCATGCTCGGACCTCTCTTGTTTTCAAAATGAAGAGGGGTACTGTTGCTGTCTCATTGTTTGCTTGTCTGCTTTGTCCCGCCTTTCCCATCCCATCTGTCCCGCCTCATCTTTTCTATTTTCATACAGCCATGCTTTTTTTTTTTTTTTTTTTTTTTTTTTGTTTCCTCTTCTTCCCCCTTGAAGTTCATGCAGATCGTCATCACAGCCCATACAAAACTTATAGAGAGAGGTGGTTTGTTGTTGATGTCTTGATTTCTGATCCTGTTCATCAACTGGAGTCAAATCTGATCTGGAGAGTCAAAAAGCGGGAAAAAATGGTGAAGGGGAGGGACGAAGAAGGAAAGGGAATAAGCGAAGAGAAAGGAAAGAAGGGAAGAAGGGAAAGTGAAAGGGAAAGTCAAAGAGAAGGGAGAGAGAAAACAAAGGTGCGAGAGCAATTGAACAAAAGGGAAACAAAAGAAACGGAGAAGAAGAGGAGGAAAAAAGAGGACTCTGATTCCACCTCGATTCAGATCATCCTGCAGACAGAAGCTTAAAGAGTTTTTAGCTGTTATTAATAAAAGAGACGAGGAACAATTGCGGAAAGGAGATGAGAGATGAATAATAGAATGAAAAGGTCGATGAGCAATTTTGTTCATATCGTGTGTATTTGTGGGGAGATAAGATGAGAAGAAAGTCATAACAGGAAATGAAAAATGAATTCGGAAGAACGAGAAGAAAAAGCAAGGAAAGGTGGTCCCTGCTCTCGTCCTGTCGTTCTTTTGTCCAGTGGTTTTGCTGTTCCCCTTCCCTACGTCGATACCTTCTTTTTATCACAATTAGTTCTGGTTTCGTTGACAACTTCTCGCTGACGACGAGTATTTGATTGGCTAGGACCAGTAGTGCCCTGTCTCTTTTTTTTTTTTTTTTTTTTTTTTTTTTTTTTTTTCGCACGAACCCGGACTGAGACACATTCACATACACCTTGTTCTTCCAAAGAAGGGTGCCCAGGCCACTCTCGATCAAGAGACCGAAGGGAAGGGCACTACAGAGAGATAATAAAAAACGCTTTTTATCTTTGTTGCCGTGCACCCAGGGGTAGTAATAACAGCAAGCCTGATTGTCTCTGCTGACAACAGCAACAAGTCTACTCATGATTGAGTGAAAAAGAGAGATATGAGTGATGAGAGATTAGTGATGACTAGCAACAACAACAGAACAAGCCTGTAAAGTGGTTGTGTGTGTGTGTTGTGTGTGTTGTGTGGGTCTAATCAAAGTCGAGTGACTTTTTTGAGTTTGTTTCCGTCAGTCGGTTGGTTTTGACCGACGGGTGTATAACTTGCTTGCCTCGTCTGCTTCTGCTTCTTTTCTTTCCTTCATCCTCTTCCTCTTCCTCTTCCTCTTCCTCTTCCTCTTCCTCTTCCTCTTCCTCTTCCTTTCTTTCTCCCTTTATTCCCTTCTTTCCCTTCTCTCCCTTCTCTCCTTCTCTCCTTCTCTTCCTTCCTCATCACCTCACCAACAGCAACCTCCATCCCTACGCTTCTCTTCCTTCCTTTACCTACATTCCACTCTACTCATCTTTTGTCATCCTTTCCTCTCCTCATCCGTTATTGTTTACTCTCCTCTTCTTTCAAACTATTATCTTCTTCCTTTTCCTTGGCCACCCCTTTTTTTTTATTATTTCTTTTTATTAGACGGGCCAGAGCGAACAAAGCCAAAAAGCAGCAAAAAGACGATGGCAATCACCTCGGTCTCTTCCCCTTCCTCAGCCTCTTCTTCGTCATCTCCATCTCCTACCCTCACCTCTTCGTCTCCGGCTACTTCTCGCTCCTCGCCCGTCTCCATGAGCACCGCTACCCTGAACATGGTCTCCAACGGCCACTTCTCGGCCCACCAGGACTATCCGTCCTCCTCCTCGGCCGTCAAGGGTATCAACATCAATATCAACAACGGCAACAATAGCCACAACAGCATCAGCAGCAACGGTGCGGACATCAACAACAACCAAGGCATGGCCAGCTACTCCAACGGATTTTCGTCGAGCTTCTCTGCCTTTGGCTTCCCCGACAGCCTCAGCTCGAGCGTCCCAAAGTCGAGTCACAACAACAACAGCGTCCATATCGGCAGTCTGACGAACGGTCTTGGTGGCCTGAGCTTATCCAACTATGCTCCGACCACCTCCTCTTCTCTCAGCTCCGGTCTCTACAGCTACAACAACAATAATAGCGCTACTGTCACCATCAACAACACAAGCAGCCTCCTCAGTGTCACCAACAGTAACACCCCTCCCGTCGGAACCAACGGTGCCACCATCACCGCCACTGCAAACGGAGCCGTCCAGGAAGAGATCTCGACCATCTTTGTTGTGGGCTTCCCCGACGACATGCACGAGCGAGAGTTCCAAAACATGTTTGTTTTCACCCCTGGCTTCGAGGCTGCCACTCTCAAGATCCCCAACAAGGAGCCTCAGGAAGACGATGCCCTGACCCTAGATGTCAATGGAGTTAACCCTCGTAAGCAGATTGTAAGTACTCTACCCATTCCTTTTTTATGTTATTGCTCTCTCTGAGTCAACCATCTCTTTCATTTATGTTTTTATTTGGCCCCCATTCCACTTGCGGATGGGCCAAGTTGATCAGAGACTTTTTTTTATCGCTCCCTTTTTTTTTCTCTGTTGTTGTTATTTGGCTCTTTATCCTTTCGGCCCTATTTTCATCCCCAAAGTAAACAGATGACACAACGCATGAGTTTGACCACAAAAAACCACGCAAACACTGCTCTTGTGGGTCCTGTACATACACACACAATAGAAAATAGTGCACCAACCAACACAAGAGGCTAATCTGCTCTCATCCAAACACTGTAATGGGCATTACACCAAGATAAAAAACTTTTCTAACCATTTTTGTAATCTTCGTTCTTCTTTTATAGATTGGGTTCGCAAAGTTTCGCTCTCACCAGGAAGCTTTGCAAGCCATCCAGGTCCTCAGCGGTCGTAGGGTCGATGCCGAGAAGGGCTCCTTGCTCAAGGCCGAGATGGCCAAGAAGAATCTCCACACTCGTCGAGGTCTCTCCAACGAACTGACCGTCGCTCCAGGTCCCAATCCAGCAGCCGCTATGCCTCCAACTCCCATTGGCATCACTAGCAACCTCAACGGGATCAACAACAACAGCAAATTGCCTCACCCTCTTCAGCACCGCAACAGCCTCGCTGGATCTGCAGCCTATGACGCCTTTCACTCTGTGCCTCCCAGCCCAGCTCTGCCAAGCGATCTCCTCTCGCCCCATGACTACTCTAGCAGCTACGACTTTTATGCGGACGTTTACGCACCCAACAGCACTGCACTCAGCTTTGCCGAATCCTTTGGAGGTCGCCACCAGCCCAACATCCAGCAGCAACAGCAGCAATCGGATCTTTCGTCGTCTTTCCTGGGTCGCCAGAACACGTTTGAGATGAGAGTGGACCCATTGTCGATGGGTAGCTTGAGCAACGCTCCTGGAGGCCTTGCCGGATCCATTGCAGGATCATTCCCCAACTCGATCTCCAACTCTTTCAGCAACAACCGTCTTGTTGGATTGTCTACCTCGCAGCGCTTCAACAAGAGCTTCTTGGACATAGATGCAGAGGCGCCTGTTTCGACTTCGGGATTCCTGTCAAAGTCGATTCCAGCTCACACTGAGCGTGGTTTCAATGGCACGCTTTTTCACAACGATGATATGTCTAACGGTCGCTTCCAAGGGCTGCCGATCAACACTGTCGCCGCTGCAGCCCTGGCTTCTCCTGGTATGGCTTCGCCCGGTCTTGCTTCGCCCGCCTTCCGCCCACCCGTCAACCCTGGCGACCAGAATCCACCCTGCAACACGCTCTATGTTGGTAACCTCCCCATGAACACGTCCGAGGACGAGCTCCGAACATTGTTCTCCCGCTGCGTTGGATACCGTCGCTTGTGCTTCCGCACAAAGTCGAATGGACCGATGTGTTTTGTTGAGTTTGAGAATGTGGAGTGCGCGACCCAAGCCTTGAACGATCTGTACGGAAACCCGCTGAGCAACTCTGTCAAGGGAGGCATCCGCCTCAGCTTCTCCAAGAACCCTCTGGGAGTGCGCAACTCAACCGTGAACCAGCCCAGCGGACTTGGTCATCTCCATAACATGAACGGCACTCCGTTTTTGGATCGTCGTGACAGCATGAGTGCCATGTTTGACCAGCACTATTAACTGGGAATTCATGTACCATGATGTGACTAGAGGAGTAACGACCCATTCTTACCCTCTTTTTTTCCTATTACTTTTTTTTTATCCAACCTTGCATTTCACCTCCACTCTTTTATTTTGCTCATATACTCATGTCATTCGTTCTTGCATTTTTCTTTTTCTTTTTCTCTCTCCTTTCCATATCCTGACCCTTACCAAAAAAGTTTTTCTATCTACATTTTTTTATGATGACTTCTATCTCTTTTTATTTTTTTTTTTTTTTTTCTGCGTTCTTTGTCTGCTCTTTCTCTATCAAGAACGAACGCAGATAGTATTCCCATGGCTATCTTCCCCCCCTCCTCCCTCTACTATTCTTCTTTCCTCTCTTTCTTCCTTTTTCTACGCAGACCAGCGAAAAGCATACCCCAGTATTTTTTTTCTTTTTCTTTCTTTGCAACCACAAAACCAAAACAAAAAAAAAAATGTGACAGCCTCAACCAAAAAAATGCGATGAAGCATAAGAAAAAAAATTAACAACAGAGACAGAAGACTTACTATTTTGGCATTCCATAGCATACAACAAATCATAGCATAAAGCATATTTTTTAGCATTCACTTCGATCAGGCCACTTGGTCGGATGTATGATGATGATGAAGGGGGAAGGAGGATGATGTCCGACGTGTCTGTCTTTGTCAAGCTTTTGTGTGTGTCTTGAGTGAGATAGTGATCTCTAAGGAGCGGAATAACCTCCAGTAGGCACTACCAATAAGCAGTAAGACGAAACAAGGCGAATTCCTCTTTTGGGTGCGTGTGTGTTTTTTTTGGGTTGTTGGGTGCACGCTGTTGGTAATGTGGAGGGATAAGAAATTGAGAAGAAAAAAAAAGCGAGGGAAAGGAAGATATGAAGGAAACAAGACGAAACGAACGAACAATCATGCCACGAGCACAAGGGCAGGGGGTGCGGATGGGCAAGCAAAAGGAGGAGGAAGAGTGAACAAAGGAGAAGTCGTAGTGGGAGGTCGTGGCTGTTCAGCAGTCTGTTAGTCGTCGAATGTGATTGAGAGGAGAAAGGAGGGAGATAAAAAATTGAAAGGAGAGAGATAAAAAAATGAGAGAAAGGAGTGAGCTTCTTTGTGCAATTGAGAAGAGAGCACGAAACAGCCAGAAGCAAGCGTGTGTCAAATGCCTATGGTTTGTGTGGGTGTCTGGAGTATACTTGTCAATGGGCTATTGTCTATCAATGGAGTCTTGGATGTGAGCATTCATTCATCTTTCTTTTTCTTTTTCTTTTTCTTTTTCTTTTTCTTTTTTTTTTGTTTGGAGAGGAGAGAGCGAGAATGAAAGGAATGGTATTTGATGCCAAAAAAAGGGCCAAGGAGATGGAAGAAAAGATAAGTACAAGTGGGTCAGAGATGTATCAGTGAGAAGGCTGACCAGTAGGGATTGTTGCAGAGACAGAGACAAAGGCAGAGAGAGAGATACATACACATAAACACAAGGGATGGCAACTTTTTGCCTGATGAGCTAAAAAAAAAAAAAAGGTTATTTTTCTTCTCAACTGACATTCCTTTTCCTTTTTTTTCTTTCTTTTTCTTTTTTTTTCTTCTACTTCCTCCATCCTTCATTCCTTCCGCTCTCCTTCCCAATTGTACATCTTCTTTTTCTTCATCCACCCTCTCGTGCTCTTTGCCTTTTTTCTTTCTTTCTTTCTTTTTTCTTCTGACAAAACCCACTCATTCCACATCCCCAACATATCCATTTCATATCCTTTCTTTGTTCATTACATTCTTTTTTGCACCCTGCCATAAGAAAATCCATTGCTCTCATTTTCACGCTCATAGTTAGTTTCACAAGTCCACAACTTACAACTACAAAGAAAATCCTTTTTGTAACAGCAGATCGTACATTTTTCCACCCTCACTCCTTCTTTCTCCTTCAATCCTCTCTGTAATTCTTTCTTTCTTTCTTTCTTTCCTTCCTTCTTTCCTTCTCTTTCACCTTCGCTTTGCCATCCTCCTTCTACCTCTTTTGAACCACCTCACTCCATAATGTCAGTTCAACAACAACAATACCAGCTACCACGACCGATTCCTTCGCCGACTGGCCGCTTCTCGCTCGAGTGCGACAAATCCAATCCCGGCCATCCATCTTCTTCATCTCCCTCACAATTTATCTCGACTCACAACCACTCCTCCTCCTCACCCACATCCTCCTCTTCTTCAAGCCGTCGCTCTGCCCTTGCCAAGTACAAGACCTCCTTAGACTGTCTCTCATCTTCTGCACCTTCAGCCTCTTCGTTTTCAACCTACAGCCCCTTCAGCTCATTCGAAGACGATAATGATAGCAAAATCAATGGCAACACAGAAACGACGACGCCTAAACCCAAAAGAGAGCGACCTCTTAGCAGAGACAGTAGCCTCAAACAACAACGCCAAAGATGGGCGTCAATAAACAATAATGTAACTAGTAAGCAACAACCGCAACAATCGCAACAACACCAAGGATCCGATTTGCCGCCAGTGCAGGAGGAACGCCTACCACAGCATCATTCTGTCTTAGAGGTATCAACAACATCAACAACAACAACAGCTATGATGACAACAGACGATAACCGAGATACACCAATTGCATCGCCTACTTCCTCGAAGGTAATCCAGACCCTTACGAGCTTAGCTAACTCCTCCCCTGTACCCCACACAACCACCATCACCAACAACAAGACTGCCACAGCCTGCACCGTAACTTCAACTGTCATCAACAACAACTACTCATCCAATCCAATTATGCAGACCCTGACCAGACAAAAGTCCGCTAAAGACAGAGTTGCAGAGCGAGAGCAGCGACGGCACTCATCCGAGGATGGCCTGGCGTCCTATCGTCGATCCGCCTCGTCTTCTCCACCAACATCGTGTATCGTCGACAACATCAACAACAATAAGTATGCGATCCCACCCAAGTGCCGGATGGTGTTCCATATGCGCGACGAGGTTCCAAGACCTCGAGAGGAGGACAAGACCGGACTGAGCGAGAAGCGATTCTATCAGTATCGACCGCAACCCCAGCCCCGAGCGCGCATCCACTCCTTATCCTCATCGCCTGACCAGGGCCAAGAGGAGGGATCGATGCTTTCGCCCCTTACTTCCTCGCCAGCACCTATGAAAAAGCCTAATAGCGGCAAGTGTGTCAAAATGGTCTCGTTCAAGGAGCCCGAGCCTTGGAGGGATGTCACGCCGCCACCACCTCCACATCAACCTCCGTCATCTTTGTCGTCGTCTGCCGAGACTGAGAAGCAGGGAGATCCTCATGACACCAAGCTGGCCCGAATGCTGTTTACTCGCCTTGACATTCCTACTATTATGGTTACCGAACCACAGCAGCAGAAGCAGTCGGCCTCAGCCTCCGCCTCCGCCTCGACCCCGATCGCGGTTCGTCGCCCAATATCCGAGCCCATTCTGTCTGGTGGTTCCACGGTGCTCTCAACATCGTCGCCTTTGTCCTCGTCCTCGTCCCCTTCTTCGTCAGCGCACCGCCACATCCAAGCGACTCGAAAAAAGTCAGCAACACCGCCACCTAGATTGTCCTCCACCTCGTTACCATCACCATCGTCGTCTGCTGATGATCCTCTGTCTTCCACTACCAGCCGACACCGCCGCAACCTGAGTATGCCTGTCCAGTCCACCTCTCCTTCTTCCCCATCGTCTAATGTCCCGAGAAGGATGCAGGCTGGTCAGGGCCCGATGGTTGAAGAGCCAAAGACCAAGTCTGGGAACAAGCTTCTTCGTTTGTGGAGGAGTGCGACCCAGAAGTATGGTAACCACCATCATCATCACAACCATCAGTCGAATGGTGGTATTGGGTTTTTGGGCGGCAAGGGATCTGATTTGGAGCCTCTTGTCAGCATGGCCCAGGAGTAAGCCTCTTCTCTTGGTTCTCTCTCTTTTTCTTTTTTTTTCTTTTTTTCTTCTCGTTATACAGTTCCTTTTTATTTTCTTTAATTGTCATGCTTGTCGATCAACTTTGGTGGCCCATTGCAACGCTTATCCACTTTTTTTTCATATACCCGTACTGCCATAATCATAATAGAACTAGCACATATTTAATAAAAACCTTCACCCATTATCGCTGTCATTTCTCAAGCAAGCTTACTCCCCCAAAACATAAGCGTGTGCAGGAGAGATATGGAGACGTCAAAACGCATTGTTGTTAGTCATGGTTCACATAAGCTTGGTTTTTTTTATTTCTCACACCATTTTTTTTTTGTTTTGCATGAAAAAACAAGCTGCAGTCAGTCATTCCAAAAACTCTATTTTCCCACGTGTTGGCTGGGTAGGTAGATAGGAAAGGGAAACCTAGACAATTGAAGGTCCAAAGACACAAAACAAAACAAAACAAAGCAACCCCCCCCCCCAGAAGCCACATTGCGTGGAAGAAGGAAGAGAGAGCAAGGAAGAAGCGGAAGTATGAAGGAGGAAAAAAGATCAAGTACGGATGTTGCTATAGTTAACAGGATCGCGTTGCTCGTTCAAGATCTGGGAATGAACCTGGGGAGCTGAGAGTCCGCCGAGACGGAGGTTGTGGATGGTGATCTGTACTGGGATCTCGCCTAGTACTTCGCGTCCTTCACTTCCATTCTCATCCTCGTCGTCATTTTTGTCCTTGTTGACAGGGTCAGAGACGACCTGGAGGCGGAAATCGATGTGGAGGGTCTGGCGGAGGATGTCTTCGAATTGGGGCCTTGTCACTTGGAACATTGGTCGGTGGGCCAGGCCTTCGTCGTCGTCGTGGTGGGTGGTCTCGGTCTCGGACTCGGAAGGCGGTGCTGTTGGTGTGATGAAGAGCTTTGGGTGAGCGGCGTAGGTTTCGAAGGACGCGCCAATGGAGATAGGGGGTCTGGGTTGCGAGTCGTCGCGAGGGGTGAGTCTTGGAAGAGTTAGAGCCAGAGTTGAAGAGGACAAGCTGATCAAGAGTATGGCCAGAAATGCGGGGGTAAAGGTGGAGAGCATATTGGATGAGATATATTGGGGTTGTTGTTAGGTGGGTAGTTGTATGCTAGTCTTATAGAAGGAGCTATGAATAGGCTTTGTACAGTCCATGGCGGGTAACGCGTCGGAGGGTTTTGTTTAGGTGAGAGGAAAAAATCAGAGTGGATGATCGGCGGTTTGATTGTCGCAAGAAATGATGATGATGCATGGTATTCCTACGAAGCACCTCCGACCCATCACTTCTCTCTCTTTCTAAACAAACGCGCTCCTTGGTTTCCTATCAATCTACGCCATCCCCGGGAAATCACGCACTTTTCTCATCAAGTGCCAAACAGACTTTTTCCGTAGTCTGTCGAATAGTTTGACCATGGTTTAACTTGACACCAAACAACAACAACTGCAATCTTGGTACTGTGCGAAACGACAATACGGCAACGAGCAACTACAGGCGGTATGAAGGTGATAACTGCCTATAAATAACATCCCTTCGCGCCGCAAAAGTTGTTCTCCATCCTCGCTTTTCTCTTCATCCTCACTCACAACACACGCTCTTCCCCCTAGCACCTACAACAAAAAAGCCTCACTCCCAATCCATGAAGTCCTTCGTTGCTATTGGCGCTGCCCTCGCCGCCACCGCAGTCTCGGCCGTCCCCCTGGTCGCCTATGGCGAGAATCCCTCGGCCCTGCTCTCGCCCGGCTCGAAGCTCGACGCCAAGATCGATAAGCTCCAGCTCGGCGGTCTCTCAACCCCCTCGGCCTTCTCCTCGACCCTCAACACTGAGAAGGCGCCCATCAACTACGGAAACCTCAACATGGGTACCGGCCACATGCCCAGCCAGGTCGTTCACTATGGCACCGAGAATCAGCCCGATCACGCCAGCATTGCCCCTCACCTGATCTCGACCACCGCCAAGGAGGCCTCGTTCCAGGTCGCCAAGGCTGACAAGGCCAAGAACTTGGTCAATGCCGAGCTCGAGGCCGGTCAGTTCAAGCACGAAGGCTCGTCGACCTTGATTGATGAGGATGATGATGATGATGATGAGAGCAAGTTTGCGCCCTGGTGGTATGGTCGCTATGGTCGCTACCACGGTTGGGGAGGCTGGCGCGGTCGCTGGGGTCGTCCTTGGGGTCCTTGGGGTCGTCCCTGGGGCTGGCGCCGTCCCATCTACTATTAGATGGTGAAGGATGGGTGGATCATTCTCGTTCATTTCCCTTCACAGTACACCCTCTGACTCCATATAATCCTGACCATTGAACAACTAGGCTGCCGACTGACATGAAGAACGGGCGATCTGTTTTCAATCAGTCCTTTTCAAAAAAATAAAATCAACTGTTTTTGACACGTCATTTCTATGCTGAAAATGTTATAAGCGCGTCTTTCTTATGGCTTGCGGTGAAATGGTAGATAGATGCAGTGGTAGATACATATGTGCGCAGTGGTTGGAGAGAATGAGAGCAGTTGAACAGCGAGATCGCCTCTTTGTATCGGATCGGTAGTTGTTGTATGCTTGTCGCTCTTGGAGTGATCCAGTTTAATTGTCAAAGTTGTGGATCGTGTTGTTTGTCTGTAATTCAAGGCGCCCTATCGTTTTTTTCTCTATGCCTTTGTTCCCTCCTTTTTTTGAATTTACCGTATCTAGCACCAGAAAAGACCACGTCACAGAGAGAGAGAGGAGTCGTGCAACATCCAGACAGAAGGTAAGACAGGCACACCCAGTCACTATTCGTTCGTTCGTCCGTCCTCCTCTCATCTCTTTTGCTCTCACTTCACTCTCAGTTCCTCTTCTCTTCTTCTTGACTCTACATCGCCCTTCTCTCTCTCTCTCTTTTCACACACCGTCAATCAGGAGCAGAGAAGACCTCATCGACTTTTGCGGACACCCACCCACAACAACCAGCACCACACACCAAAAGGACAACTTCAGCAATGGCATCCGCAGTGTCCGCCATCTTCATCCTGGATCTCAAGGGAAAGGTCCTGATTTCGCGAAACTACCGCGGCGACATTCCCATGTCTGCCGTCGAGAAGTTCTTGCCCCTGGTCCTCGAGGCCGAAGAAGATAGCCAGGCACCAGCACCATGCTTCACTGACGACGGCATCAACTACCTCTACATTCGACACAACAACCTCTTCTGTAAGTCAACCTTTGTCTTTTTAGTTCCTTCTCTTACTTCCCTTTTATTAGTACGACTTTTTGACAGGAAGGTCATCATCATCTGGAGGAAGAGGGTGTCGTTTGCGGCATCGTGTATGTCGGCGGTGCTTTTAGACATTCAACCAGGAAGTTGCAGGCGTCGGTGGCAGGAGAAAGCAGATGGGTTGTTTTGTGAGAGATGATGGATGGCACGATAAGGAAAGGACACAGAAGTCCAAGAGGACTCGTTTTCAGCTAACCAACGCTTCCTACTACTATCACCGACATGCATGTTTGTATCGTATAACGAACATGTCTGTTACAAGTTGCTTCACCGCGTTCTCTAACAACTTTCTCTACTCTTTGGTTTCCCGTGTATTAGTGTTGGCAATCACGCGCAAGAACTCAAATGCGACGACAGTGATGCTCTTCTTGCACACGATTGCCGAGGTCTTGACAGAGTACTTCAAGGAGCTTGAGGAGGAGTCGATCCGGGACAACTTTGTGATCATTTACGAGTTGCTGGACGAGATGATGGACTTTGGATACCCTCAGACGACAGAGTCCAAGATTCTTCAGGAGTACATCACTCAGGACGCCTACAAGCTCGAGGTCCAGGTCCGCCCTCCCATGGCCGTCACCAATGCCGTCTCGTGGCGCTCAGAGGGCATCCGGTATCGCAAGAATGAGGTTTTCCTGGATGTGGTCGAGTCTGTGAACTTGTTGGTCAATGCCAACGGAAATGTGTTGAGGAGTGAGATTTTGGGCGCTGTCAAGATGAAGGTCTTTTTGTCAGGCATGCCAGAGCTGAGACTTGGATTGAACGACAAGGTCATGTTCGAGAGCACCGGACGCTGTAAGTTGCTCCTTTTGCTATTTATTTCACGTTTTGTAGTATGATACTGACGATTGTGATCCTCGATATTTTGGAGTGACACTCGCGTACTTACCCTTCTCGCTAACTTATCTTCGCTTTCAATGACCATATAGCGCCTACGAAGGGCAAGTCGATTGAGATGGAGGATGTCAAGTTTCATCAGTGTGTGCGCCTTTCAAAGTTTGAGAACGACAGAACAATCTCCTTCATCCCTCCAGATGGCGAGTTTGACTTGATGACCTACCGTCTCAACACTCAGGTCAAACCTTTGATCTGGGTCGAGGCTCTTGTCGAGAACTACACAGGAAGCAGAGTCGAGTACCTTATTCGCGTACGTATCATTTGGATCTTTCAGCGACAAATTTCGAAAATGCGCGGCAGAGTTTTTTTTTTTTTTTTTTTTTTTTTTTTGGAAATTTGCAGATGTGATGGACTGACTTTTTTTTTTTTTTGCTGATGTTCATGGAACTATAGGCCAGAGCTCAGTTCAAGCGCCGTTCATCAGCGAACAACGTCGAGATCCATATTCCTGTCCCTGAGGATGCGGATTCACCAAAATTCAGAGTAAGGATCGCACACATATCTGGACAAGGATCAGCCCTGGAAAACTTTCATTTCTTCAACAAGCACGGAAAGATGGATCTAATCTGTGACAAATTTTGATTCTTTTTGCTTAGAGCGGAATTGGATCCGTACAATACGTCCCCGAGAAGGCCTGTGTCATTTGGAAGATCAAACAGTTCCAGGGCGGCAAAGAGTTTTCGATGCGAGCACACTTTGGTCTTCCATCTGTCAAGAACTGTGAGTGCCTTGAACCGTTGTACGAATTCGTTGAAGTGTTGATTTCGTCTTTCTGGAGGAATTAATTACCTAACACGCCTCTTATTTTCGTGGATATTAATAGTGGAGGATGCGGATAAGAAGCCTCCAATGTCAATCAAGTTCGAAATCCCTTACTTCACAACATCAGGAATCCAGGTCCGATACCTCAAGATTCAGGAACGTTCGGGATATGCAGCGCTGCCATGGGTCCGCTACATTACACAGAACGGCGATTACCAGATGAGAATGCCAGACAGCATTAAGGCCTCCAAGATGGCACCCATCTAAAATTAAAGGATTTGTTTGTTAGAACGAACAGAAGTATGGGCAAGCGAGAGGAGGGTCTTACAGCAAAGATTTGTAGGACGACCAAAGTAGAACAAAAAGACAGCAAAGGAACCCCAAGTTCAAAAATGACATTAAAAATATACACCAATTCATTTCAAAACTGGGCCAAACATTGGTTGTGGTAGTAGAGAGGCTTAAGCTCTTTCTGAACGTTTCATAGACGTCCCCGATGACCTAAGAGAATTTGACTGTTCTTAAACATGAAAAAAAAACGCGCTTTAATGTACATCTAGTTAGGGGTGGTTTTTCTACGAAACGGAATCAAAACAATATAACACGGCAAAGAAGTGAAAAAAATGTCGAGAGCGGAGAAGGAGAGGAGAGGAGGGGGAATGTCATTATCATCAAGCTTGTGTCGCGTTCCGTGAAAAAAAAAAAGTAGTCGTTAAAGTCGTCGTATCTTGAAAGTGCTTTGTTTCTTTCCCGTGACCAGACCAAAAGAAGTGAATCGTAAACTCTTTAGCTGGGGAAGAAAACGCGTCGTTTCGTTGTGGTTGTTGTTTTGTTGTTGTTTTTTTTTGTCGTTGATGAAAGTGAGAGATAAAGGGAGATAGAGAGTTATCCAAGGGCGGCGAGGGTGTGGTGGTGGTAGTGGCTCTTGTCTGGGGTGGTAGGACTGGTGGGGCCACCATACTTGTCCTTCCAGATCCACGAGTTACCCATGGTCGACATGCCCTGAGCAGCCGCTAGACGGTAGTACTTTGCAGACTTGTACATGTCCTTCTTGACACCCACGCCGTGGTAGTAGCACCACGCCAGATCGTTCTGCGCATCCGGATCACCCTATCATTTTCCAAATGGGAACCATACACATGTTAGCAGAAGACACGCCACCAAAAAAAAAAAAAAAAAAAGAAAGCATGGAGCGAAAGATAATGAGAAAAATGAACTTACGAGGTTGGCGGCGATTTCAAAGTAGTAGGCGGCAGTCTTCTTGTTCTTCTCGGCACCCCATCCATGTCTGAAACAGATGCCGAGCTCATAGATCGCCAACACCAACTCGCCCTTGGCCGCCTTGCTCGCAAACGAGTCTGTCGACTTGAGATCACCCACCGCATGCTCTGCACTCTTTTGGAGGTACTGGAAGGCCAGCTGTCGGTTAGCTTTACAACCCCATCCGTGACGGACAGAAAGACCATACATCAACATGCCAACGGGGTCTCCCATCTCAGCTGCAGAACGGAAGTACTGTGTCGCCTTGGAAATCTCACCAATCTCGTGAAATTCAATACCCTGTCTGACATAGTCTTCGGCCTTTTCGGGCATCGGGTTCGACGGTCCAAAAGCTTCTTCCGGACGGACATAACCGTTACTTGGGAGATGGTGTGCAGGATGAAGCTTGATGGGTCCTCCTACTCCTCCTGTCGCGCCACCAGGGCCTGCAGTGGCTCCGTGTCCATACCCTACCGGCCCGCGGGAGGATGTTGGAAGAGGATGATGAGATGCACCTCCGTTGCCGCCACCATTGCCGCCGCCACCACCACCACCACCACCAGACCGTCCTGGGTTTTGAGAGTAGCTTGATCCTCCGTTCACGCCGGGGGACAGGGGACCTCCATTCCGAGTAGGCTCAGGACCAGGTCCGTATCCTCCAGGGGCACGTCCCGCCCGCGGACTTATCGGCGAGACCTGCAAATGTTGAGGACGCTGACTCTGAGAGCTCTCATGACTAGACCGTGGGTCGAGTTGTTGGTAAGCTCTTTGACTGTGCGAGCTCTCATGACTTGGCCGAGGGTCCATCTGATATCTGCTGGGTAAGGATGGTGACGCAGGCATAGGGTGGTGTTGGTGATAGGTTTGTTGACCATAAGCTGTCGTTGCTGTCGACTGTCCAGGCCGGCCTTCACTCTTGCTGCGATAATGGAGCGTATCGGCTGATGAACTGCGTTCTGGGATATGAATGTCTCGGGGCCGTTGTGAGGGCGGAGATTGACTAGTGTTCGCTCGGACCATGACTGGCCGACCATCCTCCTGACGAGGACGCTGATCAATTGACGCTAAAGACGATCCTGAGCCATATGGCTCCTGCTTGGTGTATCCTGCGTTGGTGTTGCCTCTAGCAGAGTAGTTGTGCGGGTGCTGTTGGTGCTGAGATTGCTGCTGCTGAGGTGGCTGCTGCTGTTGATGTTGTAGCCTTGCTTCCCGCTGATCCTTGATCATCATTTGTGAGTTTGACAATTCGCTGGATCCCGATGCAGAACGGTCATGATGGATCACGTTCGACCGTTGGTTGGACGAAAACAAACTTATGTTGGGCACTCCTGGTCGGCCCTTATAGGTCATGGACAACCGATGGATAGACCTCCGGTACGACATCACCGATCCCGAGTCACTATCATCATCCGACCCGTCCTCTCCTTGTTTTGGCGGTGGCTTCTGCTGCAATCGTCGTTGGTATTCTAGTGCTTGTTGTTGGTGCTTTTCTTGGTCGTGTGGGTAATCGAGATCCGAGTCTTGATCGAATGACAGGGCAAGGGAGGCAGAAGGAATCACCGTCAACAAGGATGGTTTATCAGACATTGTTGGCGAAGGGAGCGAAGAAAAAGAAGCTGCTGATCCTTGCTTGGGCAGCGGCGGTGACAATGCCGTTTTAGAGGAGGGCGAGGCTCTCGAGTTTTGTGTGAAGGAGTGCGACGAAGGAGAAGACGGAGACCCGGGTGCGAAACCTCCAGAGCCCATGGGCGGAGATTGTTTCATGGTGCCTAGTCCTTGCCCTTGGCCTTGGCCATATGCTTGTCCTTGAGACTGAACGTGTTGTTGTTGTCCTTGTCCATACCCTTGGCTTTTGGCGTTGTGAGTCTGAGCGGCAGCAGACGCCGCCCTAGGTCGAGGGACGGGCCCTCCATAGTGTGCCTGTGTTTGTTGTCCATGAGCACGAGGTGATAGTGCTGGTGCCGATTGCTCTTTTGCTGCTGCTGTAGTAGTAGGAGTTACTGTTGGGATTGTTCGTGGTTGCTGATATTGAGACTGGTCGTAACGAGGTTGTCCCTCGCCAACGGTCTTTGCACGACTTCTCGATTGAGCCTCATCTACTTTGGTCATTCGAGCGGTGCTCTTGTTGGCGGTGACGTATCCCATGGATGCTGGACTCGAGGGCAAGATCGGAGAAGCTGGGATACCCTTGGCAGACGAGGTAGGATGTCCTCCTGTCCGAGGAGAATTCTTCTGTTGTTGCTCCTGTTGCTGTTGCTGCTGCTGAGAATAGCCCAAGTTAGAGTCCGTGCGGTGCTGTTGGTGGTTGTGAGAATGTTGGTGGGATGAGGGCTTTGTCGACGAGAAGGAAGACTGAGAGGTGGTATCGTAAGAGGCGCCCATGGTGATAGTGATTGCAGTTCTGGTGCTATTGTTTCTGTTCAAGGAAGAGGAGGACTCGGAGCGTTTTTGGTGATTGGCGGGGAGGAACTGCTTATGCGAAAAGGGCGGGATCTGGGCGACAGAGGGCTTCTGAAGGATATCGGGATAGAGGGTATAAACAGGAGTCTTGCCGTGAAATGGGAATTGTTGTTGTTGCTTTGGTTGATAATAATGATACTGTTGTTGGTCCTGGTGTTGAGGGTAATACTGGTTGTAATATTGGTCAGGCTTGGCGGTCATATCTGTTGGCATATGCGGACGATTGAGGAGGTCATGCACTCTGGTTCTGTACAAGCAAGGTGAAGTACAGGATGAGAGCACGCAGTTGCGTTGTTGTCGTTGTTGTTGTTGCTGCTTGTCGGACAGACGGAGAGACAGACGATTGCGATCGTGTAACCGTAATAACGAACTGGATATATAATAGTGAGATGTGGAGACGGAGACGAGGTATATTGGGTTGGTTGGATTGGTTGACTGTGTTTGTGTGCGCTGAAAGTGAGTCGGGTCTATGGGAAAAAAAGAACAATGTATGGACGAAGCGATGAAGCGTTGAAAAGATCTATTGTTAGCAACGCTGAGGTTGTTTTTATGTTGGGTGTGTGTAGCATCAGAGTTCAGTGAACAAGGATGAGTGTGGTCGTTCGCATTCGTTTTCATATTCTCGGTTGGCTGGGGCGAGAGTTGTATGAACCAACGGCCTATGTGCGCTCGACTGTGGTTGTGGCGCCTTACCCGGCCTGGTTCTTGTCGAGAGGGGGTTTTTTTTTCAAGGGGTATTAAGAGTATATATGGTACAGAAGTGGAAGAGTAGAGTGAATGGACAAGCAGGTGAATGAGAAGGAGAAGGAGATAAGACAATGAATGGTCGTTCTATCTTTCGTTGTTGAGTGGAGAGAAAGAGAGAGTAGAGGAAAGAAGGAGTAAGTAATGGGGAAAGGAGAGTGATGGAGTTGGATAGAGGAGTGTGATGAAGGGAATGAGTGAGTGAGGAGGCCTGCCCTGTTCGACGTTGCAAAAGAAGGCTAGTGTGCGAGGGAGGGAGCGAGTGGAAAAGAGAAAAAGAAAAAAAAAAAAAAAAAAAGGGAAAAAGGGAAAAGAGAAACACGAAGACACACACACATTTTTGGCTTTGCACTCTGCACTGGATGACCGTTACTTGATTCAACCGATGACAAGCGATGAAACGGACACTCGACCGAACTCAAGTCCGCCATCATCAACTCTAAATAACAAGCCTTTTATGCGCGATAATAATCATCTCATGTCTCCCCTCTTCTCTCTTGGTTCAAAATCGGTCTAGTCGAGACGAATCAAGTCTGGTCGGGTCGAATCGAGTCTAGTCAGTCAGTCATCAAAGGCAACTGAGCGAGACAATTAAAGACAGCGAAGATCACGAACCAACCATACCACTTTCTTTAAATTCTCGCTCTTCGCTCTCTTTCTTAACTTTCTCCCACTTTCCCATTTTTTGCTCTCTCTCCCTCTCTCTCTTTCTCTTTCTCTCTCTCTCTTTCTCTTTCTCTCTCTCTCTCTCTCTCTCTCTCTCTCTTTGCCTTTTTGTCATTGTTTTTTTTTCTTGCTCCGAATGAAAAAAGGTGCGGCATAGCTACTTGATCTCTGGTACCTGATCCACATTTTCATGGGCCTTACCTGGGGACCCTTCCCCTGTACAAGCAAGGTCTTCCATCCATCAGTCCTCTTAATTTTACAGAGAGAATAGTATCTTTGAATCAACTGAAGAGCCGATAAATGGTTTCGCCCCGGTTTTGCCGCAATTGGAAGTCCTTCCCTGCCTTGGACACCACGCGACTTTTTTTTTTAACAGAAAATTTGGCGGCGTTACTTCGAATAAAGACGCCTACACGCCTCACATGGACACCCTCAATTCCTATTTTCATTCAAACTTACTTCTTTCATTCAGCATCCCTATCCCTCTCATTCTCTTTCTCGCCCCCTTTGAATGTGTAACAGCTCTTTCATCCTCACACCTGTTTTTAAACGTATTACAATTCCAACTGGCCTCCCTGCAATGCTCTATTTACAGGTACACATGCTACTATACCATCACTTCTCAGTGCAGAAAAACAACAAACAAACTAAAAATGGACACTTAAAGGGTGGCCGATCAATTGGAATAGGTGCTTCTGGTGCAGACATATAGGAAAGATATATATCAACCAATTTCAATCATGCATCTTGCTTGAAGGGGTTGGAGAGACTGAGAGAATTAGATAGGGCGACAGAGAATGTGCGGAAGGGCCTCGCCCATCTACCCACTCACATTGCCGCTTCAGCTTAGGCGAGATGAGTATATAGCTGAACAAACAAGCAAAGCAAGCAAACAAGCAAACAAAAAAAGTAAAAGACAACTCAGAACCTTAACTTATTTGTTTGTCTAGTCAAGGACACGGGGCCATTATATTGCACAACAAGGGAGCAAGAAGAGCCCGTTCCCCAGACGGACAAGCAAGATAAACAACTGGAACAGTCAGGTGAAATGCTTACTTTTTGCTTTACTTGTGGCAGTCTTAAATAAAAGGTTGGACTTTGTATGTTTATGCGCCCTTGTCAAGTTTAAGAGAGAGAGAGTCGGCTAGATGAAGAGTGTCTGTCTCTTCATACATGATCCTAGCCCTTGCACGGACAACACCGCTATCTAATCCTTTTTTCTCTTTCCTATCAAAGAGATAGAAACAGCTAGAAAGAAATCCACTAGCCATTGTGGCGTATCTTGTGTGGCGAGATGGAACTAGAAGCTAGGAGGACAAAGAATAAGGGTACAGATGCTGCACAAAGATAGAGTAGCAACCGCGATAGCATGGATACCATGGACGGCAATACGCGCGCCTCTTTATTTTTGTTAGTTTTTTCCTTTGTAGAAAATATAAATGCCTCCAAAAAAACAAACCCATCCTTGTTGCCCTCTTCCCTCCACACCTCCCTTGCCTTGAGTGCCATAGGACGTGTTTATTTTCCTTTTTCTTCCGACGTTTTTTAACTCGTGTCAAGGATTGATGGCCCGTGTTTGTTGGTTGATGTTTCTGGTTGTTTGTATGGTCTTGTATGTGTGAGTTGGGCCTCGTTGTTGATGCTGCTTCATGCCATTAACTATCCGCTGATGGAAACATAAGACAACAGTCAGCACATGTGAGTACATGTATGGCCAATTTGATACCCATACCCATACCCACACGCACATCCATGCAGATATGTCAGCCCCGGGTGGCACATCCCTTATTTTCTCTTTGACTCCGTCTTTTTGTCCCTTTCTTGCAAAAAGAAAGAGAAATGGGATAGACGTCCAAAAGAACCACAATCAACAAAACCCTTTGGAGTTGAGAGTCCTTGGCTTTGTTGTCCTACCAATTGACGACATTGTTTTTGCCTAAACTTCTCACTTGAGCCCGGCACACCTCCCTCGCATTACTCCTTCTTTGTCCCTGACTCTTGCCTGGGTTTTCCTTCTGGCGACGCTTGTCGCATACTGTTGTCTTTCGTGACATTTAAAAAGCTCGGCTCCTCTTCCTCACCCCGCCTTTTTCCTCTTTCATCTTTCTTTCGTCACTTCCGATGCACCGGATTCTTGCTCTCTAACCCTTTGTCCACCTTCACCTCTTCGTTCTTGTCTTTCTTTTCCATTGCTTTCGTTCTTCTTTTATTGCCCATTTGCTTATGCCCCGGAAGATTTTAAGAAAGTTCTCCGAGCAAACAACAAAATACTAAGCTACACCTCAGCTATCACATCTTAACGGATTCGCAAAGCACACAAAACACCGTCAACAGACAACAAAGTTATAAAACAGCAAAGCACGAGGATGTCTCAAGGAAACAACAACCACATCAATAACAACTACAACTACCACATCAACGACAACCACGAGATCATCCACACGGACAACGTCCATAACAACCGACACGACATGTCTCAAGGCACCAACAACAACAACAATAACAACAATAATAGCATCTACCGCATCAATGACGAACACGAGATTGTCGATACAATTGTGCAGATCGATTCAGAGGATCCAGAACGGCTCAACCACTATGAGATCGACCCCACAACTTCCACCACGGCCACAGCCGGTACAGACGGTAAATCGACCAAGAAGCGATTGAATATCAACCCTGCCAAGGCTGTCATTGGTGGTATTTCGCAGAGCGCGAATGCTGTTAAGCAAGGTGCCAGCGCTGTCAAAGGAGGCATTTCCCAAGGTGTGTGTCCCTCTTCAATTGCGTCCTTCTTTCCATTAATAGTATCATGAGCTAATATAAGCTCGTGTGATTTTTTTTCTTCTGATTGTCTCACACTGCGTTTATTTCTTTTGATCAACGTCGATCTTTGTACATAGTGGAGAATGGATTGACGGATGTTGGTGGCAAACTGACAAAGGTGCCCGGAATCAGTCAAGGTGTCTCCATTTTTGCAGACTATCGCAAGTTCCTTGACCGTGGGAATGTCATCGACCTCGCTGTGGCTGTCGTTATTGGTATGCTTCCATTTTGTTGTCGTTCTTCTGTTTTCTGTGTATTGTATTTCCTTCTATCAACGTTTAGTTTGAATCGATCGATCGATAAACAAAAGAAGGGACCGTGCACTCTTCTTGTCTTTTTGTCTTTTTTGTCTTTTTTGTCGTTTTTGTACGATTTTGTGGAGAACAAATCTCCTTGGAGGTATTATGTATTGTGAGGCAATCCTAGCACACTCGCTATTCTTTTCTACTTTGGTATTCATATCTGGCATTCTGTTATTAGGTGCTGCTTTCACTTCTGTAAGTCAAACGTTGCATGGTCTTAAAAGGCTAATACCACTCTTGATGCTCATCCTACATAAATGATTGACAAGAATAACATTCCTGACCCAATGCATTATTCTAATACTAGATTGTCGATAGTTTAGTCAAGGATATCATCTCGCCTATTGTGGCCCTCGCTTCCGGAAAGGCTCTCGAGGAGAACTTTGTCGTTTTGCGCAAGGACGCCACCTTTGCCAACCCAGATGTAAGAGAATCATCCTACATCTCTCATAACGACTGAACCTGCCCCTTATCACCCCACGCCATTTCACCAAACACAAACTGACAAACCTCTGTCTCTCACCTATACCACTATCACGCGCGCTCCTATATATACCAGTTCTCGACTAGAGCAGCGGTCAAGGCAAGCAATGCGTTGTCCTGGAACTACGGAAACTTTATCCAAACCGTCATCAACTTTTTCATCATCTCGGCTTGCGTCTTTGTCATCGTCAAACGTAAAATTCGATCTTTCTTCCTTTTGTTATCCTTTCTGTGAAATGGTTACTGTACCCTTATTCCTTCACGTTTATTAAACGTACACCTACTTGTTACTGACTGACATCCCATTTACCTTTAAAACATCTTCATAGTGTACCAGATGGGCAGAAACACAAAGACGGCGATCACCGAAAAGAAATGTCCCTTCTGCTCAGGATCCATCGAGCTGAAGGCCGTCAGGTGCTCGAAATGCACCAGCTGGTTGGATCTGGACGAGTACGCGCGCGCAGAAGAGAACCTTGCCAGAAGAATTAGGGAAGGTCCGACTGCTATTACTGTCGTAAACTCGGAAAAGGAAGAATACAGGTCCCCATGACGCCATCACCAGCTATTCATGAAACATACCATCATCGACAATACGATGATGACAAAAAGGCGAAAGTAACAAACCAACAGCAGCCATATTACTTGTAGGAGAGTACGTACATAGCATTGCATACACATCGTCAAAGGCTTCCTCTCTGAGTAATGCCACCTTATTGATGCCATGACATGAGGGAAAGAGAATGGATGGGAGCACGCAGATATTTTTTGCAAACTAGGCTAGAAAAGAAAGGAGATCTCTGAATGCATGCATTCGCCTCGTAATCGGGTGCACGTGTTCACTCAACGGACATCCAAGTAGGGACTCGAAAAAAAAAATCGAAAATGAAGTAAATCAACGCTGTCAACTCGAATCGAGAGGGGAAGACGCTGTAGAAAAAAAAGTGTGAGCACACAGAAAGTGAAAAGAGTTGAACAGCATAACCAGTTTCCCTTCGATTCCCACTCCCAGCGTCCGGCAAACCAAACAGAAGCCCTCTCTCTCTATCAATGATCGGCGGTACTCCGCTCCCCCGCTTTCCTCACACGCATAAAATTATCCTTTTGTGAACATCATAGAACAAACAACAACAACAAAAGAAAATTGAAAGGTACTTTTTTTTTGTTTGCTATGGTAAAAAAAAGTAATTTGGAGTGAATGCACGCGATTGGCCAAAATCTGGACTATGTCTTGCTCGCACAAGAAAAGCCCACATGTACAAAAGGGTTGGATAGCATTGCTCGCTCAGCGTTGGTTCGATCCAATTGGGAGCTCTGTCAAGCAAGTGAGAGGCATGTATTGGGTTATTAGAGGAATAACAAAAAGGCGAATGAAGAGGAGCGGACGAACACGCACTTCCCTCCCTTTCCGTCTTCAATTGTAAGAGTCATCAGAAGTAATGACAACCAGTCATCCGCTGGTATAAAAAAACAAAAATAAAAAAACAAGCGTAGAAAAAAAAAGAGCTTAGAAGGGGAATTCTCTTGGTTAGGCGCATGAGTCGTTTATCCATTGGCTGGCTTTGAACATGCTCGGACAAGGGAGAGAGAACCCGACTTGCTGCTGGACGTCTAGTTACAATGGAAGAGGGGAGCAAGTAAGCTTTTTTTGTTGTAGGAGAGTGAGAAAACAAGGAGAAGGGTGCGGCTTTGCCCTGTAACAATCTGAGTAAGCCATTAGGTGGCAACCCAAAAAAAAAGGAGCTCAGCTCCTGCCCCCTTCCTTTATCTCCTGTCCGCCCCTGTATCATGATCACAAGAAAAGGGATACGAACCAAAAGCAACAACGCAAGGGCATTTAGGGGACCTTGAAGTCATTGTAAGAGAAGGAAAAGGTGGGATGGAAAGAAGAGGTAGAGGAAAGAAAGAACACGTTGGATGCGATGATTGCCTCTCTTTCGTGCACGTTCAAGTCCTCCCATGATCTATGACCAGTGAAAAGAGGAAACAATAATGTTATTAACGAAAGGAAAAAAATAAAAAGGGGGCAAAAAGAGCCGTACGCCAATGATGGTGATGATGATGGTGATGATGGGTCCTGCGCTGCTGAAGGGAGTGAACCCTCATTGAACGAAATTGTTGGCATGTCCACATGCTCCAGAAGACAGGGCGATAGATGCTTGAATTTTTTTGTCCCCTGCTCTGTCCCCTGCCCTATCTATCTCCTGTAACCTGCAACAACCCTTAGGCCCAACGTGCACAAATTTTCGAGGAAAAAAAAAAAAGCTTTTAGCACGGTCGCGCATCAGCAGCCAATCAGGACAGGTTGTCTTCACACGCTTCGCCTGCCGATGCTCCTCTGCTTCTCTTGTATTCGACTAACAAGTTTTTATATATCAAGCAAGCTCTCCAGGGTTCCACAGGCAGACAGAGGCGGAGGGAGCAAGGGTAGGACGGGAAAGAGGATCGAATCGAACAAGAAAAAGTGAGCAGAAGAAGAAGAAAGGAAGGAAGACAGTCCAGGGGTGCGGGGGAAAATCGCTGTCTTTTTTCTTTTGACTCGTCAAACAATGACTGATTGAGTGACTGAACCAGAGGGTGAATGGACATGAGTGAAGAAAGGACAACAAGGGTAACAACAATGCTTCACATCGAGAATGATGCTGCAGTGTAGCGACGCTGTTTGTTTTTGTATTCCTCCTCCTCCCCCCTCCCTCTCTTTTTCTTTTTCCACGGTCTCTTAGTCTTTCTTCTTTCTTCCTTTCTTTCTTCCTCCTTCTCTCCTCTCCTCCTTTTCCCCTCTTCTCCTCTTTCTCTTTCTTCTACTCCTTCTACTCCTTCTACTCTTTCTACTCTTTCTACTCCTTCTACTCCTCTTATATCTACTCCTTCTCTTCTTTCTACTCCTCTTCTTTCTACTCCTTTTTTTCCTTTCTTCTTCTCCTTCTCCTCCTCCTTCCTCTTTTTATCTATACCCATCGACGACGGCGATCGCTCGGGGTAAACACGCACACTCACACACTTATATATACAAACGAAAAGCATTGCTAGTGTACCCATTGTTGATATTTATCAGATCTGATTGTTTTTTTTTCTATCGACAGATCGCCAATTTTCCTATACCCATTCCCATACAAAATACACTCACTACTCTCAACCTCTCAACTCTCATAAACAGCACCTTTCACACAAAACGGGGATCCAGGGTGTCAAAGGAACCGGCCCCAGATCCCATCATTTTCTTCTTTACACAACCAACCGTCCCTTCTTCACACCTACGAGTCGTATCATCGTCCACAAATATGAACCCACCACATCCCTTTTTTAACCTTCACCGACGACAAACATCCTCGGACCTCACCATCGATGCCTCGATCCCTCAATCATCTCCAAACAATAACAATAGCAGCAACAACAACAACGACGACAACAACAATAACAACAACAACAGCTCTTCCTTTTGTCATCCCCACCGATCCTCCGCCTCTTCAATCTACTTGACACCTATAGTCGCCGATCGGAACATCATCACTCCTCGAACCACATCCACGTCCTCTTCCTCTGAGCAACAACACCAATCGTCGACACCCTCCCTTCCTTTCACAACAACAATAACACCATTATTCCGCCCAACGCCACCTCTAACGCATAATAGAGTCTCGGCTATAATAGCAACAGCTACATTATCAGCCGCTACTACAAGCAGCGCAGAGGCCGCTGCTGCTGTTACTATCACTCTTAACAACGCCGTCAGGAAATCATCTCCTTCGCCTGCTTGCGAAGAATGCATGGCCTCGACATCCGAATCTCGTCGACAACGTGCCGCCTCTCCGCGTTCTACTCGTCCCTGCTCACCTCGGCATCAACATCAACAAGCAGCAGCGGCTACAACATATTCGTCTGTGATTACCCCTGAGTTTGACATTGTGCATCATCCCATCCGAGATACAGTATGGATCGTCTCGGCACTCCTCTCCTTAATGGCCCACAAGAATGATGGGCAGTACAATCCTCTGGTCGATCCCATTACCCCCTTCCATTCACGAGCCGTCCCTCGGATCTCTATCGAGGCCTACCTGACCAGGATCCTGCAGTTCATTCCCTTCACGAACGAGGTACTGCTCAACGTGCTCGTCTTTCTCGACCGGATAGGAGGGCTGGGTGGGATGGAGAACGAGATTGTTGGATTGGCGGAAGGTTGTGGTACTGGTCGTGGTAGTAGTAGTAGTAGTTATCGTGTTGACGGTTCTCTTCAAAAGAATGGACTCGCTGCTGATGCTGTTGTTGCATCTTCATCATCCCAACCACGTTCCCCCTCTTCACATACCTCCACCAGCTCTTCCTTCGACACAACCACACCCTCCTCTTCCTTCTCCACTGGCACAGCTACAACATCGGCAACACAGGTAGCAACAGCTGCAGTAACAGCATTACCCGGATCAACCTCGGAACAAGCCCAGCCCAGTCGTTGTCACACATGTCGCCATACCCAACGAGCACATTCCATGTCCTCCTCATCCTCCTCTTCAAGGGTGGAATCATCGTCTTGCAGCAGAACCTCTTTTTCTGCGTCGGTGAAAAATGAGGCAGACCCTGAATCTTGTCCACCCTCTTCCGTCTCTCCTACCACTTCCTCTTCATCCTCGACCACCTCCTGCATTCATCCTATCAACAATAACATCACCAACAACAGCAACCTGAACTCCAACTTGCCAATGGTTCATAAACGTGGTAGGGAAGCGGAAATCCACGAGCATGAGCTGCAGTGTGTCGGCGGTGGTACTGGTAGTAGTGGTGGTGGTAGTGGTGGTGGTGGTAGTGGTGGTGGTGGTTCGAGAGATTCCTCGGAATCATCGACATTATCCTTCTCCTCTTCCTCAACGTCACCCTCGTCATTCACGTCCTCATCAACAGCAACAACATCACCACGTCTCGCTACTACGCACCAGCGTCCCCCACCATTACCATCATGTCACAATGGTGACAATAACAGAGGTGCCGGGCACTTGGCCAAGAGGGCGAGGTTCCAAGACCCTGTTGCGACCGAGAGGGTGATCACCAGCAGTACTACGATCGATGCGCATATCACTCCTGGAGGAGCTACTCCGGCACCCACTCCCAAGATGACAGCGGCTCCGAATGGGTTTCGGGTCAACAGTTTCAACATCCACCGGCTACTGATTACATGTCTGATGGTCGCTGCCAAGTTCACCTCGGATCTCTTTTATTCCAATGCTCGCTACGCCAAGGTAAAGACAACAGCACCAATGAACAATGGCAACACAACCCCTGCGCACATGCGCCCTTTTTATCTCTACCCTTTTCGTTCATTTTACAACCCAAACACAAGAAAAAAGAGAGATGGTTTTGGTATTGCATTGTCGCAGCAGAAGAAGCAATAGAAGAGGCATGATTACATGCAATGTGAAATTCAAGAATAGGGAGAGGTTGTGTGCACGTTCTTTGTTCTTTCGTCTTGCTTTGTTGTTAGTCTTGCGGTCTCTTTTTTGTGTTTTGTGCTTTTTTCGTTTTGTGTTCCCACGTCCCCTTGCTTCACTCGGCGCATTGGTCTCTCTTATCTTAAATTAAGCCAAACCAAAATTTGTTTCCTCTCCCTCTCCTCTATCCCGTTCACATTCACGTTCATAAAGCAAGAAGCTCTCTTGTTCATCCTTTCTTTCTTTTTTCCCGAGCATGGTTACTTTGGGGTGGTTTTCCACCATCAGCATTAATCTCCTTCCCTCCCCACCTCTTCAAACAATCGGGACACAACAACGGCAATCAACTTGAAGAAAAAGTGTGTTTGACATGGAGCGGTTGGTGACCACCTACCTTCCTTATTGTTTGATCTTGATATCATGATGTGGGAGAGGAGCATATGTATCCTAATCTGCCCATTCCAATGATTATCTATGTATCCAACTTTGTTGTAGGTCGGTGGCCTCAGCTTGCCCGAGTTGAATCAATTGGAGCTCGTGTTCCTCTTCACGACCCAGTTCGACCTGAATGTCAAGGAAGAGGAGCTCCAGCGAGTAGGAAACGCTCTGCTGCGGTTCAAGAACAGGGAGGCGACAGCCCTCGTTTCTCAAGTCCCTCTTCCTGCTCCACCTGCCGCCATTGCTGCCCAGGTCGCTCGCACCGTCGTGGTCGTCGGCGGCGGCGCCACTTATCCTAACACCATCAACACCGCTGCTAATACCAATACAGTCAACAGCGATGGCCATCATGCTCTGAAGACCAATACTACCGCTACCACCCAGTCTTCGTCAGAGACGGTGGTCGACTCTCGTCAACAGCCACCACGAGCAGGTCGCTTCTCGATCCCCTCACCGACCAGCCCCAAGAGCGGACCCATGTCTGACCGAGGGTTCCCACAAAAGCCCATACCATCACTGCCTTCTTCATCCTCTTCGTCATCGTCATCAACATCGACTGTCTCTTCCACAGCAACCGCCACACTTCACGCTGTTAGTAACAGTGCAGGCCATTCAACCACAGCTGTTGCGTCTGGATCGCGTTCCCAGCCACCTCAGTTGCTGTCACCTCCTGAAGAGAGGTGTGGAGAATGGGCCGAAGGAGGAGCAGGAGGAAATGCTCGTGATGTCCATATGGCTACTCCAGCGCCGACACCCAGCGCTCTTTCGTCCAGCATGCCCACTGGACCCAACTAATTTCGGCCATAACTCTCATTCTATGTATATATATCCTCTGTTTTTTCTTTCTTTTCTTTGATCGATCGTCTCCTTAGAGTGCCCTTGGAGGCAATCGTCCTATTTTGTAAAGTATTTTACTCATTTCATAGACATAAAAAGCCATATCTTCAACCACATCTTCTTTTCAGTTGCGATGTCGTGCCTAGCAGTTAGATGTGTAAGATATCTGTAAGAACCATTTGGGGGACGGGGCCAACCAAGGCGGGGTTGAATGTGTCCAGCAGAAAGATCTTGCGATCTTCGATCCTACCTTTTCGTCATACATTCCCTTATGCAAGCAGTCATACTTGTTTACAAAAGAAATTTTTCGAAGCATTTCTTTTTTTTTTTCTCTCTTCTTGTTTCCTACTCCTCCCCCCCTTCCTCACTTTGACAAACAGCATCTATCGCCAAAAGGTAATAACCACACACCAACTCAACTTCACTCGGTTAATAGCACAGCACCAAAAGCGCAAGAGGAGCAAGAGGGATGTTCGAGGGACTGAAACGGAGAGATAGCCTGGATGATCACCTATTTCAAAATTTCAAACTAGAGTTTCTGAAAGCATATGTGTTTATAATGCAAAATCTGAGCAACTATCAACCAATCCAACCCTCGAACATTCAACCTGGATGAAGGAGGGCTACAGATACGAAGTTCGTTAGAGAGAAACTAACTATTTTTTTATTCTCTTTGAATCGCGATGTAACTTGTTAGATGTGTTCACAAGACGCGCTTTTGACACGATCGTGTTCTGTTTGCATGATTGGCTGAAAAAGCAAGAGCTGCTAAAGCCTTTTCCTGTCTTCGTTCCTTGTACATCAACTGGTAAGCAGCCGCTCTACTCCAACGTTTTTTTTTCTCTTCCCCTTCCCCTTCTCTTACGTTGACAATAAGGGTCGTCCCAACTAGGATGATACAAACGCAATTAAAGCTGGAATTACCGCCTGAATCACAGTGTTGATAGTTATTGCACCCAACTGAAAAACCCCTTTCGATTCTTTTCGTCATCACAAGAAACATTTTCTTCGAAGTTTTTTTTTTGACATTGCGAATCGTTTTTGAGATCTGAAATGCTAACTTTTTTTTTTGCTCGCGCATTTCTTTAGACTTCAAGTCAGCTGATGATACCATGAGATACAACAACGGGATTGCTGCTGCTGCTTGCTGAAAGCATTCACGAAGGTTTCAGCTGGTATGTGTTAATCTGTTCAGTTAAAAGCTAGTGCTTCAAGCTGGAACAAAAGAGTCGATTCGAGTGTGGTTGCTATATTCTGATGAGCCCTTTATGGGTATGCACTGGGCACTGAAAGCATCATGTGGACAAGCATATATACGGCCTAGAAAACCGTGGACTGACCATATAGCAACTACCAACGACGGCGTGTGTCTGCATGTTTTGATTGGGGCGTCCAACGAAGAGGATTTTAACCTGTGTTCTCTTTCTGCGTTCGTTTTTGTTCAGGTTCAGTCGTCTTTCTTTGGGTTCGACTCTTCAACGCGAGTCTGGCATCCAATGGTAAGCATTGTCTTTTTTCGCTCTTCTCTTCCTCGATATTGTTTTGAAAGTGATGACCTTTTTGATGACGAGTCAGAATGTTTTGACGTTGAGCGGTTTTCGCGATACGTTGTTACGTGTTGAGACTCTTATTTATATACCATTCATGCCTTTCTGATTCATTACCATATCCTACCCACCATTTCGATTTACCTTAATTGGATTCTTGTGGTTCTCTATACTAACGGCAACTTGCCTTTGTCCGTTTGATTTATAGATAGATACTCATTGCTCAATGAAGAGTGTCCACTCATGACTGTCGTCTCGAGGGATCTTATTCACAAGGTAACTATCTCTCTTCACTTGATTCTTCTGCCCACCCTTCGTTTTTCTCATCCTCCGCAAAAAAAAAGGATTACACCAAGCTAGTATTGTGCTGCACGAGATGATTTCAATTAAAAAGACAAGCATATGTCTGATTTACGATGACACCTTTTGACGACTGATGCACCTCACTACAAAGCACCATGCCCTTTTTGAATGGAAGCGGAAGATTCTTGGGCCATGGGTTGGAGAGGATAAACACGCGTGGCAACACTGTCAGATGAACTAATCGATATTTGTTCTCGCGTTTGCTGTTAACTGGTTTTAGATCTTGCTGGTTTACTTCATGAACAATGCGTCGTTTGTCGGCCCTGTTGAGATAGTCGTCGTCTTTGAAAAAGGTAAACATCCGTCTTCTTTCCCCTAATCTCATACGACCCATCATCTCCTCTTCAGCTCAATGATGATTTTTTATCACGACGGTCAACTTAGCACTATTGTTGCATTGATTATAACGGCTGTGACAGGCCAATCTTTTCTGACTCTACAACATTCTTCCTCTTCTATCAAAGGAGGAGGATGGATGTTGTAGAGGTATGTGTTCTGAAGAGGATGGTTCTCTATTCTTTCTTGGTCGTGAAAACACATTGAAGAACTACCATTAGCATATTTGACTAATCATCTTTTTTGCGCTCTGGTCTTTTATCAATAATTTCTTTTAGGTAAATGGTCAATGGTCTCTGCATGCTTGTTTGATTTTGATAGTTACTTTGTTGAATGGTTTTGATAATCGAAATAAAAAAAAAGTTGAACAACATATACAATCCAATCTAGCTTGTGGTTTTAGTTCTTCGTGGAGGCCACATGAAAACAGATGGATAAGAAGCAAAACAGACATGTGGCTGGGCTTGCAGCAGAGAGAAGGTGAGGGTTGCGCTGATAGCTTGCGAGAGGGCTGATTTGGAAAGATCGCTAACATTTTCCTTGAGCCGGCTATGATATGAATCTCACCCTCTGTTTGACTCTCTTGAGTTCGCTCGCTTGCCTTTCGTGTACTGTCCATGGTGGAGGTCGATGAAGTGATTTTTTTATTCAACAGCTTGAACAAAAAAAAAAAAAAAGAGATATATGAGGCGCCCTGTTTCACAAACAGGAAAAAAAAAAAAGAAGTGTTCGTTGAACGTTCATAGCTCGTCGCTTGTGAGGTTATGGCAGAGGCATGGTCAGCTTCAATACGTTGTCTATATCACCAGAGCCACAGAAAGAGGACGAAAATAGCCAAGTCATGAGTAAGTTGCTTTTCGAGCGTGGCCAATTGAGTGAGTAGTCTTTGATTTGACGTGCACCTCGCATTGGTAAATAATTAGTTACGTAAATAAATATCTCCATTAGGCTCCCATGTTCCTGAACTGAACCCAAAAGTACTGCCTGGACACAGAGGAAACACAACCATGTAGGCCAACATGCATAACGAAAGTCATGCAACCAGAAAAACAAAAGAATAAGATAAAAAGCAGAGCAAGAGAAGCAAACTTACGACGATGTTTGACGGCAAAGAGAAAGTAGGCGACGGAATCGACTTCTTGGGCAGAGGTGCTGTTCCAGTGGGTGGTGGCCGCGGAGACCAAGGCTTCGCGGGTCTTGGACTTTGGTTTGAGGTGGTTCAAGCGGCAATACCGGCGCAGCGCCGACACATCCAGCGTGTTGAAATCGACCTAGTCATTGACGTTTAGCATTGTTGATGTTTTTGTTTTTGTTGTTGTTGTTGTTGTTGTTGTTGTTCATTGTTGTTGGTCAAAATTGAGGTACAATGAGTTAGCAATATCACGAAGGAAGAATGAGAAAACAAAGCGAGAGAGTGCCTGAAGTAAGTATTATCTTGGAGTGAAGACATATAAAGATTTGAAGAAGATCCATGGAACTAGCCGCAAACGATTTGTTGAGAATTCAAACAAAAAAGACTTATCGAGCAAAAGGGAGGAACACATATCTCTGTCGTTTGTCGCTTACAGTAATCAAGGGCGACTCTGCTTTCCGCTTGGTTCCGCTACCGGTTGTACCGCTCCCACCAGCATGGCTACTCGAACCTCCCTTCTCGGTATGCGAGCTTCCTCCTCCTGTCCCATTGGCCGATGCACCACCGGCCCCACTACTTGAGCCTGCAGCTGTATTACTGCTGTTATTGTTTAAGCCAGAGGAAGAGGACGCCCGGTCGTGGGCAGCAGAGGAGCCGCCGCCGCGTTCTGATGAGTTTCCGTTGGCGTGGCCGCCTCTACCCTCAGAGTTGGAATGACTGTTACCGTGAGAGGAGGATGATTTGCTGCTGGAGGATGGACCGCCGTCGGTTGTCTTTTGTTTTGGAGCCATTATTGTTCCTTGCTGAGGAAAGGAGTAGGTGAGGGATATGTATTGGGCTGGTTGAGGAAAGACTGAGAGAGTGGTTGAATAGGTGCGAGGAGTGAAGGAAGAGTCGAGCTGGCTTGTAAGGAAAGTATGTATGTATGTGTGAATAAAGGGAGATGTGAATATGTCAATGGGTGTGTAGGTTGTTGGGCAGTGAGATGTTTGGAGGCGAAGAGGAGGAAAAGAGGATTGGGAATGAGGAATGGGAAAGGAAGGAAGGAAGGAAGGAAGGAAGGAAGGAAAGAAGAACGATCGAGAGCAAGAACGATCAACACCCTTCCCTTTGAAAAAAATAACGCAAAGTCACAAATATTGGACGAAACGAGAGACCGCGTTTGCCTCCTTTTATCGTTCTCGTTTCTCCCTCCCCTCCCCCCCTTTTTCTTGCACCTTTCACGCCTCCCGCCCACAGGAACACAGGAGCACTCAGGCGCAACAATGGCAAGCGACCATCGACCACCGGTCCTCTTCCAGTCCGACGACGACGACCATCGTCACATTCACAACAGTAACAACGACCACAGTCACCACGCCTTTGGTGATGGACACACTGCAGACCCTCGCTCAACTGGTCTCCTCGGTCATCAACACAACGACTTGCTTCACGGACAAGGCTCAATACACCCACACCCACACGCAGACGGACACGAATACAGTCAAGAGCGAGGACACGGGCGCCTGTACGACGAACTAGAGAACCTAGACGATTCGCCACCACATGTCCACTCTCAGGTCTGTCTTGACTCTTGTCCCGTCCAGGATATCTACACCGAGACGAGTTTCTCCCGATTTAGCAAAGGCGCTCGCACGTAAGTTAGTGTTGGGGAACTTTCTTTTGTCCATGTTTAACGACGCGAGCTTCTTTACACACTCAACACTCACAGCGCTTCTATCCCTCCACAATAGAAACTTGTATGGGCTGGTTGTTGTCAAGGAGCTCGGACAAGTGACTACAACTTCTGCAACGCGATCAACAACGCCTTCAGGAATCGAGCTTTCTGATCAAACAACCCAGGATTCTCAGCTAACTTCAACCAGTAAATCAGAAACAGAGCCACCTACAGAAGCAGTAAGAGACTCTGGATTGGCGCCCAATGTTGCTCATGTCAGGAGTAAGAGCAGCATCTTTACCGAAACAGGAGACTTGACATATCGCCATTTTCCAGGAAGATATGTCCTTGTTGCGGCTGGAGGCGTCGTCAAAGTCTTCTTAGGACTTCAGGACACGTTCGAGTTCACACTCGGACCAAGCGAATTTAGTCCACCACAAGGAGTAGGAGCAGGCAGTGAAGGGGCTGGTGGTGGCAGCGTTGCAACGGCACCTGCACCCAATCTGGAGATTGTTTCGATGGATGCCTTTGAGCGCAAGGACGAGCGTGGTTGTCAATTGGTTCTCGTCGCATCAGTTGCCAAGGTGAGCGTAAGATCTCTGCATCTCTCGATTCTTTGATGTCGCGTACGTTTACTACTTCGCCTTGTGCACGTTCCACGGTATGCTAACAATCATGCTTCACTCATTTATGTCCTTTTCAAATAGGCCGAAGATCCAGCGCAGTTTGAACTTCGGTTTTACGGTGTCAACACCTTTGCTCCAAGTATTCGAGAACTTCTGCTTCAACTTCCATGTGAGTCTCACTAGCTCTTGACAATCCAGTTGACGTCTTATTCTGCTTAAACCTGAATAAGCACCCACCAACTCACTATCGTGTCACCTCATTGTATTGTTCTTCGCTAGCCACAACGGACATTCAATCAGTTCCGTTGACGTGGGCACCCACGAAAATCATCCATGCTCCGCTGGAGGATGACCCATTCGAGATGGTGGTCTTGGTTGGTGGAAGCGACAGCCGAGTTCACCTCTTTGTCCAGGACGCAGCAGACGCCTTGCCAGCAGATTGTCACTTCAAGGAACAACCTGTTGAGAATCTATTTTCGGTCCTGGCCTCGTTTCCATATTGCGAGTATTGGTAAGTATTACCTAATTGCTCCCTACAACGTGGTGCGGAACAAATTGTTTCGCTCTTTATGATGCAGGTTATTGGTTATTGACCATGCCATGCTTTCATTTTATAGCGTGCTGAGTTTGGTCATCAAGGACTATCTGACGTGCCGAGTCATTGCTGCAGGAACACAAAATGGGACATTAAATGTTGGCATTATCCCAAGAGACCCTGTTACCTTCCAGCTAGATCGGGCTAATGCAAAGGCCCACACCGTCGTCTTGTTCTCGCCCATTACGACCCTTACAGTCTATACGTCTCGGGTACAGGTAGAGCAGCGGCGACAACAACATTATCAACAGTCAAAACAGGTGGATCAGGATGGACGTGATGCGGGGCTCGGAAGCGTTGACCAGGACGATGACTTTGAAGAAGAGGAAGAAGATGGTATCCACCTGTTGGTCACATGCGCGACTGAGCAAGCGTGGGTATACAGGTAAACAACACAACATTCATGCGCACTCTCACAAGACCTTTCATACATATACAGGAAGGCAGCAGTAGTAATGAGCACGGACGTTGACAATGCACACGATCAGAAAAAAAAACAAATAATTCGACGCTTTAGGACTCGCCTGCAAAGCAACCGTGACAACGCCATGAGGATAAATCAAACTTCGAAACATAGTTAATGCCGTGGAACTTTGGAAAAAGAACGACAGCCCTCAACAATGGCGCACCGACAATTTTTTTCTTACGACCTTACCCCTCTCTCTCCCCCCCACCCAAGGCTATTAATTAACTGCATATATTTTTGTGTGCAACGACAAATGCTATTTTAGTGATATCAACAAGTACGGACTCATTCGACGGGCGGACCTTGCAGAGTGCTCATACCATGACAGTATTATGGCCGCCCATACCATGGATGCAGATTGGGACGGACAGAACGAGGTGTTGATCGGTACCTATGGGCGACAGCTCATGGTCTTTAAGCAGTTGCCTCCAGGACAGGAACCATATTCAAAGTCGAGCAGTGTTCATCAACAGAAGCAGCCTCAACAGTCCTCTCAACAATACCCAAATCATCATAACCATCAGCATCACAACCAGAGGTCTCCTAGCAGTTCTCAGCAATTGCAGAGGCAACTTCGGAATTCTTTTCAGATGCAGCAACAGCTGCAGCTGCAACAACTCCAGCAGCAACAGATACTTCAGCAACAACAATCGCAGCTGCAGCAGATTCATCTATTGGGACCAACTGTATCCAGCCCTTCAGCTATTGGTGACGGTGGCAGTAGCGGCAGAAATGGCATGTCCCTGACCCCACAATGGGGCATGACCTGGAACCGACGATTTGCATCACCTGTCTATGGGATCTCGTCTGCTGACCTGAACGATGATGGACTTGAGGAACTCGTCATCACGACTATCAACGGCGTGTCGTTCTTCTTGCCAGACCCACGGACAGCCAAGCGACGACTGGCACAGGCTGTTGAGCGTATGCGAGAAATCAAGGAGATGCGCGAGATTCTGGAGCAGCTGCGGCGGGATAACCGTAAGCTGGTAGAGGATCAGCGCGTCAAGGAGGAAAAAGAGAAGGTGGAGGAAGAGCGGAGGAGAGCGAAAGCTGAAGAAGAAGCCGCCGCCGCAGCAGCTGTTAAAGCCGCGCGCAAGGATAAGGAGAAGCTTGAGTGGGAAGAGTCAGAGAGAAAGGAGAAGGAAGAGAAGGAGGAGAAGGTGTTGGAAGAACAACGCATTCATGAACGACGTCAACAAGAGGAGTTTGAGAAGGAGATGGCCCACGAACCAGATCAAGAACGGGTTGAGGCAGAGGAGCAAGAGAAAGAAGCTCAGACGATGGATGCTGCCGAGAGTGCTGCCGAGAATGTTAAGGAGCAAGCGCCAGCAAAAGCTGAGAACAGGGTCCAGAGCGACGGCGAGGTTAACGCCAGTCAGGTCATTGATGCAGAGGCCAAGAAGATCACAAGCATTGTGGGAGATGAAGAGAAGGAGAGAGATACAGCCGAGTCGATGGTAGAAGTGGGTGAGAGTAAGGAGAAAAACGATGAGACGAGTGAGGTGTTGGAAGACCAGGCAGAGGTTCAGCAAGAGTCGCCAGAGCAAGAGCCGTCCGAACAAGAGTTATCAGAGCAAGATTCACCAGACCAAGAACCAGTCCAGGAAGAGCCACGTAACCTTGAAGGGATCCGCTGTGATCAACCCTCCCTTCTTGAGTCGTTCGAGAATGCAGATAACGAATACAAGTTCGGCAGTGTTTCTGGGGCAAGGTCTAAACAAGCTAAAGAATAAAACACAAAATGACTCATTGCTTTATTGTACCATTGTGCCATTGGATCATTTGAATGAGATGTTATTTATCATGAGAGAAAGCAATGCTTGCTTCTTTTTTATGTGCAAGATCTTCAAGTCCTCTTCTTCATTTTTTATGTACAAAACAAACAACTACTAAAAGAGGAAATTTACAAGCATAAGGGGAAGGGGAAGGGTAAGGGGAAGGAGAAACGCGAAAGTGTGTAAAAAAAGCAAGAGAATGAAAGAAAAAACTATAGACAACGAAACCACCACTCAGAACATGACATGTAAGAGTGGTGATTTAGAGTCGATCCATGTAGTTCTCCAACTTGGGCATTTCCACCTTGAGACCCTTGCGCTTGCGGATGCCGAGGACCAAGGCCTCGAGCTTGGGATCTTCTCCGAGCGTACCGTTCAGCATCTCCCAGTGATCAAACACAGACTGGGGGAAGGCCTGACCACCTGTGGCCTGGCGGAGATCGGCAGTGAAGCCGAACGACTCGGCGATGGGCAGGTAGGCTTTGACAATGTACAGGGGTGTTCCGGCACGCTGCTCCTCACCAATGACGTGGCCACGACGCTTGTTCAGGACACCATAGATACCTCCCATAGCTTGCTCTGGACACGTAATCTCGACCAAGTAGACGGGCTCCATCAGACCAGGTTCGGCCACCATGACCGAGGCATAGATGGCACTACGGCAGGCGGGAATGATTTGTCCACCTCCACGATGGATGGCATCGGCATGAAGCACGACGTCCAGAATGTTAACACGGGCTCCGCGCATCTGCTCGTCGGCAAAGACTCCCTCGCGAGTGGCCCAACCAAAGGCGGCAACACAGGAATCCTTGATTTCGTTCAGGTAGGCGACGGCCTTAGTCATGTCGACAAGCACGTTGGGTCCAGTACCGTCAGGTCCGAATGCCCAGATCTTACGAGCCTCCTGGTTCTCCCAGCCATAGTCATCCGAAAGAACACGGGCACGGGCCTTGAGCTCATCACGAGGCGAGATTTTGCCGCCCTCGATAGCTTGGGTGACCTCCTCACCTAAGGGTGATGCGCGGACAAAGATACGGTTGTGCTTGTTGGGCGACTTGGCTAGGGCAGTGACGCTCGACTCGCCCTTGACGGTCTCCTTGTACTGGACGACGGGGTCAGACTTGCGGAGTGGGATTTGGGCGTGATCCTCCTCGAGATCCTTCAAGCAAATCTCGAGATGGAGTTCTCCTGAACCGGCAACAATATGCTCTCCCGTGTCCGAGGTGAAACAGAGGACACAAGGATCCGATTTTGACAGACGCTTGAGGCCCTCGACCAACTTTGGAAGATCGGCGGCGTTCTTGCATTCGACAGCGACCTGCACGACGGGCGAGACAGAGAACTTCATGACCCTCAGATTATGGGCGGTCTCTGATGTGGAGATGGTTCCGGACTTGAGCAAGAACTGGTCAATACCGATCAAACCGACAATGTTACCGGCGGGGCAGTCCTCAATGGGCTCGACATAACGACCCATCATCAAGACGATACGCTGGACAGACTTGACGAACAAATCAGACTTGGAACCGGGCACGTAGTTGGGACCCTGAATGCGGACCTTGAGACCGGCGCGGACGGTACCAGAGAAGACACGACCGAAAGCATAGAAGCGACCCTTATCGGAGGTGGGGACCATCTTGGAAATGTACAACATGAGGGGAGCTTCGGGGTCGCAGGCAGCGATACCCTTACCGCACTCGTCATCAAGTGGACCCTCGTACAAGTTCGCGACACGGTACTTTTGGGCGGTGATGGGCGAGGGCAAGTGAATGACAAGCATCTCCATGAGAGCCTCGCCGGCTGGCAAGAACTTCTTCATGATGGTCTTGAGAAGCAGCTTGCCTTCGTAGTCCTTCTCGTCACTCTTGAGGGTGATTTCGAGCTTCTCGAGAAGGGTGTGAACGTCCTCTTTCTTCTTGTTCATGGTGGTGTCAAAGAGTTTGAAGATGGGGTCCAGGACAAACATGTTGAAAGCTCGCTCGAGGGGCTTGCCGTCGGCATCTTGGCCCTTGGTGGTCCATTTCTTGGTGGCGGGGTTGAAGTAGTTCTCGCCCCAGAGCTTGGTCATCATCTTTTGGCGGTCAACACCAAACTTCTTGGAGTAGCGCTGGGCAAACTGACGAATGGTAAAGGCCCAGCCGTGGAGACCAGAGGCAAAGGCGACGGTTCCCTGCTCGGGGTAAACCATGACATCACCGAGGACCTTGTCGTTGTAGGTGGCGATGATGACGTTGACGGACTCGATGGTACGGGAGAAGGACTGGTAGAGATCCTCCTTGGTAACCTGCAACTCGAGAAGGGCACGATCAACCTTGTTGATGACAACGACAGGCTTGATACGCTCGCCCAAAGCTTGACGCAAGACAGTCTCGGTCTGAACACAGACTCCGTCAATGCAGTCGACGACGACCAAGGCACCATCGGTAACACGGAGAGCAGCAGTAACCTCGGACGAGAAGTCGACGTGTCCGGGGGAATCGATCAAGTTGATCAAGAAGCTGGTTCCTAATCGGAGTGATGCATAGGATGCGTTTTGTTTAGTTTTCTTGTGTCAGCTGCTCGAGAGAGAAAGAGAAAGCGAGGAGTAAACAAGACAAAGCGGTAATTGAGAGAAAGAGTAAGGAGAGGGAATGCTTATTACCATCAGTCTTCTGCTTGACGTCGCGGAGGTCATCCTCGGTCATCTCGAAGTACAGGGAAATGGCTGTGGACTTGATGGTGATACCACGGTCCTGTTCGTCCTGACGGGTGTCAGTAAAGCGGGCCTCACCGGCACGGGCCTGGGAGATAATACCGGCCATGGAGACGAGGGAGTCGGTCAAGGTGGATTTACCATGATCGACGTGGGCGATGACGGACATGTTGCGGACGTTCGTCACCTTGTCCATCTATTTGATGCCATGGAGGGAGAAGGTGCAAAGTGGAATGAAGAGTGTTTGTTAGTTAGAGTATTATGAATGTGAGTGATGAATGAGTGATATGGGGGAGGGGATGAGGATGGTGAGTGTGAGTGCGAGTGCGAGTGTGGGAAGATGACTATGACCATGGTCACTGGCAATGGAGTGACGATGTGGTCGACAGTCAGTCCTCTTCTTTGCTTCTTCTCTTCAATGGGGGTAGCATGGGTATGGGCGGAATGGATTCCCACGCTTGAAGTCGAACCAAGTCAAGTAAAGTCAAATGACCCGTAAGAGAATTGAAGGACTTCCCAGCACATGTAACAAGGCAAAGGAGACAGAAAAGCCAATAGGGATGCATCAACCAACTAATACATAGAAAGGGAAAGAGAGGGGGCCAATTTTGGCCTGTACGATTCATGCGTGGATCCCTCTTCGTCCGTCCGTTTTGTTTAAATGTGCCCCCTTTCTCCCCTGTTCGTTTGTCAACCGTCGTCAGCCTGTCGCAATCCACGTAACTCCCACGGACCCCCTTGTAGAAAAAGTAAAAAAGTAAAAAGAAGGGCTCTCATTTATCCATTCACTCTCTCATCCCATTTTTCAACTACTCTTTTCTTGTTATCCCGATTCCGTCTACCCGTTCCGCCATTCAACCTTTTCTTTCTACTTTGCATATGTATACGTATTTCATACCGTATCGTATCCCTCCCATGTCTCGTGTTCACTTCTTTTTTTTTCTTCTTAATCTATCCGACGCCTTTGTTGTCTTTTTCTTTCAACGGTGCGATAGAAAGGCGACCATCGCGGTTCGACTCCTCTGTGTTTCCTGCCCCCTGTTTCTGATATCGCTCAAAGTGAAGGAGACACCCAACTAGAGCTGTTTTCCTTGTTGTCCAGGTTTGTTTTTAGTCCCTCTGTCCCTCAGCTGACACCTCGTCCCCCACTCCTCCACATCCAACCTAAAACAACCCAACACATAGAAAACCATCATATTCGACCATCACACAAATCAAAAAACAATCGAGAATGAATAGAAAAAAAAAAATAATAAACAAATGTATCCGAACTGAAAAGTGGAGGCTCTTCATGCCGATTGCGCCTAGTAAGCGACCCGTCATCAACTCACACGAGAAACAGTACATTGACCAGGAAGAGAATGGTCATATTGCCAAAGCTCTTTTTTTCCCTTTCATATCTGAAGGTCATAGCTTGGATGTCGATGTTGTTGACCTCTTGACTTCACTCATTGCTCCACGCCCGTACCCCAGACACTTTGTTGCATGAATGCTCTTGTCGCTGTTGCTGTTTTGCTCCAACGATCATGCCAGCCATACTCTTCTCTTACCTCGACGCCTTTTTTTGTCCTTTTTTTCTTTTTTTTTTCTCACGCGATATTTCTTCACACAGGACCCAGGTTATGATATATGCATCTCCAAAACCGAGAGAGGCCAATGTGCATGGACGGGAAGGACCAAAAAAGACAAGTGTCATTGGATGGATGGGTGGGATCATTTTAGTAGCATACATATGAGCGTGTTCTTGTGTGTTTTTGTGGAGAAGAGAGTTTGAACATTTGAGTTTGATGAACGACAGAGACGAGAGGGACTGCTTCCTTTCCCTTCTGCCAAGGCACACATACACAGAGATGGAAGGAAAGGACGGTAGACTACTTTTCTCTGCTACGGACGGAGCTTGTAATAATAATAATATAATAGAAAACTCACACGACTAGAAAAGTGGACACACACAGCGAAACGATTCTCTCTGCTCCAACCCAAAAGGAATAATACAAAAATATAGAAAAGTATGTGGCCCCAGCACTCTTTCTTTTTATCACCTATTTTAGCTCCTTTTGTTTGTTAACGTGGACTGAGCCCTTATGATAAAGAAGACAAGGAAGGAGCGGAATAAAGATATGCAAGACAAGACGAGAAGAGGAGAAAATAGACAAGAATGAGCTTAAGCGATGACTTACCAAGGCCCGGATCTGGTCGATAGTGAAGTTAACCATGGTTGCTCAGCTTTTGTTCTCGGTAGTTGAAAGAGGGAGAAACTAGGCTAAAAGGGTAAAAAAGAGTCTCTTTTTTTCGTAAAGGGAAGGAAGGAATGAGGCAATGAGAGGAAGAGGTGGAAGGGTGATGAGAAAAGAGAAGATTCAGAAAAAAAAAAAAAAGGGAAAGAAGAAAAAAGACGCAAAAAGACGCGCAGGGACACTTTTATAGCGCAAAGCCTTTTGCTGTTGTTGTTGCGTGGGGAATCAAAGAAAGGGGACTGAGAGACTGAGACTGAGACTAGATGAATGATTGATGGGCACTGATCCTCGCAACATTTGCTGCGTAACATTTCGGGAGCATAACAGCCAAGAAAAAAAGGCGCTCCAACCCGCAGTGCGGCACCCCCCATCCTGCACGCTGCCTATTCCTCATTCTCACTCTCACTTCCACTCTCGCTCACTCTCCCCTTAGAAAACGCGTTGCTTTGTGGAAAAAAGGAGTCTTTCGTGTTCGCCATGTCAAAACAGAATCTCATTGCATTCACGACTGAGGCTCATTTCATACACAGTACATATACATACAAAATCAACGGTATTTCTCAAGGTCTCTAGCATCATATTGTGACATGTCCCATTCTCTCTGTTCGCCCACCCCTTAGCAGTTTTTATTTTTTTCGTTGTTGTTTACCTTCTTTCGACCGCTTGGTCCTCCTCGTTACTGTTTTTCTTGTGTCTATCTGTTGTGGTGTTGTTCCCTTGTGCGTACGTAGACATGGACGACAAGGGTTACCACTGTTCTCAGCACCAACACATCCATCCATCATCCATCGACGATAAAAGAATCCATCTCATAACGCCCTTATTCTTTACAGCGCTGAGGACATGAGAGAAGAGAGTGGGAATAGATGTAGCCCACAACTCAACTTTAGGCTTCAACGCTAACTATGAGCGCGAGAGCTTATTCGGGAACACCAAACTTCATGGCTATCGGCAACCCTACGCGTGGTGGTGGATATCGATGGATGGATGGATGGATGAACGAGCCGAGTCGAAGAAACTGACTCTTCTCTATACAGAACATCAAGAATGAAGGAAGCGAGAAGGCATTGACCGTGTGAATGAAAAACATCCACACAACAGCGACAACAATCCAATCCATCAGCCATCCGTGTACGAAGAAAAAAAATCTAATACACTCAGTGCAATAACTAAAGCGAGTTTTGTGGAATAGAAAAAAAGGACGGTCTGTGCGGTGAATAAGGAGAGGAGAGGTGCACGCAATATCCCCAACGAAGAGCAAGTGACCAAAAGTGGAGAGGAGTGGGTAGAGCAGCAATTAAGAGGGGAGATTTGCCACTACTCTCTCTCTACAACAGTGTGTGGAATAACTCCTATTTATTAAATTGCTCCTTGCCCTCAATGGTATTGGAGCTCATTCCCCTATTGTCTGGCTACCATTGCCGCCTCTACTGTCGACAGCCAGTCATGTCCCAGGAGTTGTTACCCTAGGCGAGAAAACTACGCGTTCAGAGGAGAAGAATCAGCACGTGACTATATAATCACGTGGACGTGTCGGGTTTGGATTGCCTCGGCATTCATTTGGTTTTTAACGCGGTATTAGATTGGATTCGAGACCTTTGGTTGCTGCAAGTGTACCTATGCTACAGATTGAGTTAGGGCGGCCAAGATATTATGTAGCACGTTGTATTTGACACCTAGAGGCAAAGAGAGTTCGGCGAGCTTATTATTAGTGCGGATTTCGTCTTTTGCACCGTCTTCCTTCAGCCCTCAGCTCCACCTCCGGTACCCGGTCAGGACCACAGTTATTTCTTTTTTGGACAGGATGTATACCAGGTGGGTGGATGAAAGATTGGAAAAGAGGAAGAACGAGAGCAAAGAGCGAGCGAGAGAGGGAGGGATAGAAGAATAATTGAGAGCAGCAAAAGAAGTAGCCCGGTGTGGATGCTGTGGAAGTGTAAAGCACGACAATCGTTCTCAGCGTGTCCAAAAATAAATTTCCTCCGTTCATGTCTCTCACCCTGCCTGTGTCTACCTGTCTCTCTTCTCTCTCCCTCTCTCCCTGCTTGCCTTTTCTTGTTCCCTTTCAATCCTTCCTTTTCTTCCTTCTTTCCCTTAACCCATACAACAGCAACTCAAAAGACCATCCTCACCACTCAACTCGCCATCAAAGCAAACAATTCCTAGGCAGGACAGCCCCAAGTCAAGGACAACCATCTCAGGACAACAACCAAACAAGGGAGAAGAAAAGGAAACAAAAAAGAATAAGGACAGATGCCTCCTGTCCCTGCTCTCGGTCGCCTCCTGGCCATCATCATCGGATGCGCCCTCGCCTTCCAACTCTACCTCTTCTTCTCAAGCAACTCATCCTCCAACGACTACCGGCCAGAGGATCTCGACCCCGCTCCCGGCTCATCCGACCCTGCTTCATCACGATGGGACGACCCTGGCAGAAACCGTCACCCCACAGTGCCGCTGACCCTCAAGGACTTTAGCACTCTCGACAGCCTCGCGGATACCATCGTCAGGGCAGAAGCCTACAGAGTCTTTGAGGACAAGTCTGCGAAAAAGATTCACGGATCTGCCATTAGAGGCGACGCTGCGTTGGTCCAAAAGGTCCGGGATCAGATCCGTTGTTGGACTACCTATGGCTCCTGGCAACGACAGGATCAGGAATTTACCCCACTTAAACACTTGGGCGACTCTCGTTTCGCCAAATGCGACAAGACTTTTATTAAGGCGCTGGATCGAGAGGGCAACGGACATTACCTCGGCGAGTTTGATCATACTCACGACCGTTTCTTGGTCCGAGAAGCTGTCAAGTACAGATGGGTCCCTGATGAGGCCAAGTGTGGACCTGGACCTGGAACAATGGGCTTGCAGGACGAGAGAGCTGTGTACGACCCCTTTACTAAGCCAAAGTTCTGTGAGATCATGGAGGAGCGTAGCTTCTTGGTCGTTGGAGATGTCACTCAGTACCAGATCCATGACGTGATTGCCTCAGCCTTCAAGAGCTCCTTTGTCTGCTATGGTGAGCTTGGTTGTCTTCACCATTCGTCGCATGGACTCTGCCCCAACGTTGCCCTCAAGTACGCTAGGAACGATCTGCTGTCGGTCCCCTGGGCTGTCAACCCCGAGGATGAAGAGTTCCCTAGCGCCTCGACTGTTGAACAGGCCTGGGCTACGCCAGATATGTTGCTCAAGTACAAGATTTTGGTCCTCAACCGCGGACTGATTTGGAGACCCGACGAGGTGTTTATGTCTGAGCTGGTCTTCACGATGAAGCATCTCTGGAAGTACTACCCCGACACCATGGTCATCTACCGTGCTACCCACCCAGTCTCAGCCAACTGCTCCCAGTTCAAGAACCACGGAGAGGATGAGGCTGTCGCCAACAAGAAGGGTGAATCCGATACTGAGGGAATTATTCTTCAGAAGCCACTCCAGACTGCACCCAAGAGACAGGAGGCAGCTGGTGGTGAAAAGCAAGAGTTTCGTCCGACGTTAGCCGATATCCAGCGCCAGAATCGGATCGCCAAGGCGATTGTTGAGGCAGCAGGGGGAATCTATCTGGATACGGAGAACATGTTTGCGCTGAGACCGGATGGTCGTATGGGCGATGGCGACTGTGCTCGCTTCTGTGCCCCCGGACCCTTGGACGCCTATAGCGATCTGCTTTATAATACCCTTCGTCTCCTCCGAGATAAGCCCGTCACCACCGTCTAGACCTCTCTTTCTTTTCCCCCCTTCTCTCTCCCCTTTCATAGTTGTCTTTTTGTTATTTCATCACCCCAATACATACAAATTTTTATTTCTTTTGTTTCCTATCCTTTTCGCCTCTTGGGATATCCGTCAATGAGTTTAAAGACAAAATTCAAAAAAAAAATGATACGGAGGCGAATGGCCAATGTTGGTGGGGATAGTAGAATACGAGCAGAAGATGAATGCAAAAATGGCTTTCGGTTCTTGACAGTCCACGATCTTTAATGAGGACAAGGTGTATTCTTTTTCACACGCCCTAAGCAAGGTCAGGTTCTCCTTTTTGCTCTTTTCATTTTCAATCTTTCCCCTTTTTTTGATGAAAAACGAAGGAGAGCTCTTTAGGTGAAAGAAAAAAAAAAAAAAAAAAAAAAAAAAAAAAAAAAGATGGATCCATTTAGCGAAAATAAACCCGGGCCCCTTTTGGTAATTGAGGAAAAGAACGAAGGAATGAAAAACATGCGTATTACAAAAGGAGAAAACCAGACATCACAGATTTTGTATCCAGGCTGGAGACCGACCATATAATATGCAACAAAAAAAAAAAGAAAAAAAGAAAACACAGTTGGAGACTTAGCCTTCCCTCCAAAGGCTTGATTTTTTTTGGAAGGATTTGGATGCTACTACTTCTGAGTGACTGCATGACTGACTCCTTTCATCCATCCCTTTTTTTTTTTTTTTTTCTTTTCGCGTTCTTTATCTCTTCCGTTCAGTCCGTGTATAGGTTGTTTGTCGAGCTGTGTCGAGTATTGTCGCTGTTGAACTAATTCTATTGTTGTGGTTTGCTCCACTTTAGTTCTTCTTGTGAGACTTCTTGTGGCGGTGGTGAGGCTTGTTGTGGCACTTCTCCTTCTTGCCAACTAGTTGTTTGAGTCGTTTAGTAGAAAGCGACATATGATGCGTTAGTTATTTGTCTTCACGATCGGTCCCAGCAAGGATTAATAACGTTGTTATATTAAGTCGCGTAAAACAGGATAAGAGTGGGGACGTGCGCAACGTTGGAGTAATGAGTGGATGTGTTATTGCGGAGAGGAGGGGAGGAAAAGGACTTGGTAGGAGGAGGTGAGAGGCTCGATGGAGGATGGGTGGAAAAATACGAAAGGGAAAAAGAAGGAGAAGGGGGCAGAAAAGGTGGAGCGAGACGGTTGTTGTTGCTGATTGTTGTTGTTGTTGATGTTGGGCAGAGCTGTATTTCTCTCTCACTTTTTGGGGTATGAATTGGGCGAAAATATGTGTTCAATGTGTGGAGAAATAGAACGACAGGGATGCAAAATGAAGCGGACCCTCGCCCCAATGCCCTTGCTTCGATTCTGTGAACAACATGCATACGCTAAAATGAACGAGAGATAAAAACTATATGGCAAAACGAAGGACGACAAAAAAAAACTAATGATCCAGGGATGAGTTCGGGTTTATCTTCGTTTTGCTTCTCCTCCTAGGTAACCTTGGCCTCTAACGCTGCCCTCTCCTCATAATAACCACTCGCCGAGCCGAAAAGGCCATCCAAGAGCATGATCATGTTGGGGTCGTTCTTAGCATCCTCAAGGGCATCAGGACCTTCGAGGGCCAACTTGTTCAGGAGGAACTGAGCCATAGTTGAACCGGCGTCCTTCAAGTCCTCAATACTGGGGATCCAATTTGCGGTGCAAGTGGTGAACAAACGCGTCTTACAGTACTAACATGTCCTTGTACGGCGTCGGAACAGTAGGCCCCTGGGCCATATACACGACCTTGCCGCCTTTATCCAGATATACCGACGCCACGATCTTGGAATCAAGATCCAGAGCCGCAAACTCGCCGCCTTCATCTTCCCAATTGCCGATACTTTTTCGTAACAAGCTGCAAGGGCTTTCTCAGCGTCCTCGGCAGCCGAGAGGTCGTACTTGTTGTCTTTGGGTCCTTATAGTGGAGCCTGTAAGGGAATGCGCGGCCGGTGGAGGGCGTCATGAGCTCGACAATTCAGCTGTCTGGATCAGAGTCCTTTTTGTCGGGCCAGTAGGCATAGGTCTCTACCACGGGGCCTCCAATGCCGTATTTTGCATAGTCAATCGTATTTTCGTTATCCGGAGCTGCTGCTGCGAACAAGCCGGCGAACGTGGCAATGGCCACCAAGGGCGGCAAAATGTACTTCATACTGTTGATATTACAGAGCCTTTTTTTTTTTTTTTTTTTTTTTTTAGGGGTTGTTGTTGTTGTTGTTGTTGTTGATTTTGGTAGTTGTGTACTGTTGTCTGGTTGGTGTGTTGGAGGGATGTAGTGCAAAGTGAAAACATGTCGAGTGTGAATCGTAGAATAGGAAAAAAGAAAAAGGGTATAGGAAAGACGCGACTTTATTTCAGTGAGACTTCTTCAAATGGGAGTAAACAAAAAAAAAAGTGAACAGGTGTCAAAAAAAAAGGGTAACGAAAAAAATGGAATAAAAGAGAATAGGTCCTAATGTGCTTTGATGTCCCTCCTCCTCCTCCTCCTCCTCCTCCTCCTCCTTGTGATGGTCTGTCATATCTTGCTAAGGATAGACAAACGAAAGAGGAGGAACAATATGTGGACAGAAAGGAAATTGATAAAGGAGGTGGGAGTATTTGAACAAACACACTTAACATACAATACGACCTAGCGAGAAAATATACATCGAAAGGGTTCAGTTCAGGTCAAAAGGGAAAGGAAGAATGTCTGACAACCCCATGCTATGTTCACACACACACGCATACTCACACTCCCTCTTACAATCTCCTTATACTTCACTACTCACTAATCCTTTTTTTTCTATTATCGTTCGCTTGTGATTTCAGCTTTGGCGTAAAAATAGAATAAAAAAGGGAAAGGATCGCGACAAAACAGGAATAAAAACACGTAGGTTTCGAGCAAGAGCAGTGGATGAACACTGCAACCGATAAACGACGACGACAATGAAAAAAAAAAGATATCGACATTTCCTGTTTCTGCTAGCCACCTCTAGCAGAAAACTAAGGCAATTTTTGAAACAAAAAAAAAAATTCATCTTGCAGTATGCGCTTATATTATTCTATATCCAGTTCTCAAACTACAAAGGAAAGAGGATTTGTGCGATAAGTGACAGTATGAAACAAACAAACAAAACGCGGTCTAATTGCATCCAAAGATGCGGGTGAGGATGGAGAGGTAGTTGGTATTGATGACGCTGGGATCGTACTGGTAGATGGTCATTATCACTCCCATCGAGGCGCAGAACAACGCCATCTCCGCATTAGGAACGTTGCGGACCAACCCGCGCTTCAGCATCAAATGCCATGCCGTATCTAAAGCACGAGGCAAGCAATACAGTCCCAATTCTACTTGTCGACCTGGTGCTTCAATCAAGACTGCAAATCCAGCAATGATCCCGTTGAGAAAGTACCTATCGTTTTTGAGTAGTAATAAAGTTCCACTGACCAGCGTTAGGCACATGGAACCATAATCGACGCCTTACTAAAACATTCGCACAAAGAGAACAATTGAAGAACGAACTTACATATAAGTTCGCTCTCTCTTGAAGATCCTACGCATCACACAAAGAGTGTAAAAGGCACCCCAAGTATACATCGTCATGAAGAGGCTTGACCGGATGGTTGATTTAATATATCGCTGCACAACCTCCCTGGGCTGGACGGCCAACTTTTTGTGCTGAAACACGAGCGTCAAAAGCTAAGTGGCACAGCAATACATTGTAGGTGTTGCGTTAGAATAACAACATAGAATATGCAAGGAGGAAATGCAGCATACAAGAGAAATAGCGGCAAACACGTTCCGTGATGTGGACTTACAAAGTTGAGAGGGGCGTACATCCTGATTGCACGGTCAAACTCGCCGGTGAGAACATCCTTGAAGTGACCAGCACAAGGTGTCAATGGATGCATTAGCGCGCACAATTGATATTCATGGTGAACATGACTCGGGAACACAGTCGCGACGCTGGGTGAGAGGGTGGAAACAAACTCCCTTGAGGTGACACCGGCGGGGATCATTATGTTTTCTACCCCGGGAGGGAGAGCTCTCAGCACAAAAAGCTGCGACGCGAAGACATCCAACAAGGGCTTGAGCATGGGCCCGAACTTTTGAGGCAAGCCGGTGTGATGCATGATAAATCTCCAGTAGGACTGGGGCATCGCATCTGGTTCGACCATACAAGCATAGAGGTTGACCGCGGCGGACGACGACATCAACACTGCACCGGCCGACGACGACATGACCTTGGCCAGAATATTGTCCCATCCTGTCTTTGTGTCCAATGCGTATTCCTTTCCTGAAGACTGAAGAATTCTATCCTGGAGGGCGAGGCCCTGGTTCGACTTTTTCGCTTCCCGGTGCTCGGCCCACTTCTTCATCGAGTAGCTCGATCCAAACTGAATGGAGCGTGTGAGGAGGTAGAGAGCGAGTGCTTTTCTACGGATCTTGTTCTTGTCGATCCACATCGCCAGTCCTGCAATCGATCCTGCGACGAACGCGTTGAGTCGGTCTCCCTCATGGTGTGATCTGTAGCGCCGCATGGTGCAGAGTAGGGCCTTGTAGGCTGACAGATAGGACGAAAGAAAGAAGGCGAATCCGACTGTATCCCGCCCCCCACTCGCCTTAAAGATGGCCGAACTAAGTTGGAATGAATCGTCGTCGCCAGAAGAATAAAGAGGGTGCATTCGTAGGTGAGTAAATGATTCCTTTGACTTGAGGAGATAGGGATGTATCTTTTTGCTTGAAAAAGAGATGCATATCCTGTCATTCCTCTCTCTTTCTCCCCTGCTATTTACTGACACGTTGTAGACTCCCTCGTCCTGTGTGGAGTTGTAATGGACTATGGAGACTACGCACGTCCAAGCGTTCATACACTAAACATTGGCTTGTACATTGCTGAGCCTCCTATTTGCTTCCCTGCCTTCAGTCATGTCTTTGTTGATGTTGCGTTTGTCCAAGACGAAATCAATGCAAACTGGGGTCCAATTGATTATGCCATGGTGCATTCTTTTCCATCCTCCTCATACTCTCTCTCTCGATTTACCGGGTTTCTCCCTCTTCTCCCTCTTCTTCTCCCTTCTCTTTCCCCCCTCCTCTTACTCTCTCTCCCTTTTCCGGGTTCTCCCTCTTCCCCCTCTCCTTCTCCCCCTCTTTCTCCCCTCTTCGTAATAAAAAAATGAAGAAAAGATAAGAGGTAAAAGAAAGCGAATGCCATGTAGACGAACCGACCCATTACTTACTTTTTGAAAGTCTTGCCGTTTAATACAGACGGCAAAACCCCGACCAAGTACTGAGTGATATAAGCGATCATCCACGAGGTGACGAATCCTTGGGTCATATTCTGACGACATGTCTTGCCTTCATGCTTGCACTTCCTGACAGTCCCCTTCTTTTCCTTCCGTTTAATAAGCTCGATGTTGGTAAGGTCTTGAAGATCATGGCTAGAGGTCAAAGAGAGTGAGAGATAAAGCATTAGGGTTGGTAGTGAGTGAGAATGTGTGTTTGTGCTCTTATGTATTTCAAAGTTGCGTGTTTGTATGTGTGAGCGGGTGGCGCCAGCAAAAAAGATATTGTATCTTCGCCTTCATGAATGTGCCGTCCTTTGAGAAGCTCCCTACAGCCTCGTTGGTGTCCTGTGCGCGACGATCCTTCATTTACTGTATATATCTGTTGTTTACCTGCTGAGACAGTGTAAGGATTGCTGAGAAATATCAAGGTCCGTAGTCCTCTTTTCGTTTTTCATGTGAGTCGAATCCATTATTATTAACAGTGTTAGAGTTGTTGAAGGAAGAATTGTGATTTTATGGGTTGACCATTCAAAGAAAAACAAGAGCGCAAATGATTAAAGATAAATGAGATCGGGAAGATGAAAAAAGTGGGAGAGTATTTATTTTGTAACCAAAAGGAAGAGGGAGAGAGGGAGAGAGAAGGAAAAATGCTAAAGGTAAGTTTATATGGTCCCTGAAGGGAGGATAGTAGAAAAGAGAGAGAAAGAAAGAAAGGATGGGAGCAAGGGAAGGAAGAAGAGGTAGTAGAAAGCTCCGAGAGGGAGACAGCAACAAAGAGAGAGAGAGATCTGCTGAAGCGCAGGAGAGAAAAGAAAGGAGGGGAATATGACCGTAGACAGCGACTAGAAAAGGAGTATTTGTTTTTTCGATGTCGATTTACTTTGGATCATCGCTTGTTCTCAAAATAGGAATTGTTACTAGTAGATAAAGGGCACGAAAAAAAGAATAGATTGTCGGAGAAGTGTGTGTGTGTGAGAGAGAAAAGCAAAGGAATGACAGGAAGGAAGAGAGAGGAAAAAAGGAAGTAAAAAGAACCAAATGAGTGGAAAGGAAAAATAGCAAACAAAACAAAAAGGAATGCATGCAAGGCATATGCCTAAGAAACACCACAAATATGACTAGGAAAAAAATAGATACTTATAATCCACTAGTTGATCTCTTTTTTTTTTATTAGCGGTCGAAGGAACGTGGCAAGTCTAATGTTGGTCTATGTTTTCAAAAACAAACATTAAGCGCGGAAGAAGGCGGTCGCAGATAGAATCGAAGCACGAAAAAAGCCTCTAGTTGCGTCCAAAGACACGGGTAAGAACAGTGAGGTAGTGATTGTTGATGACACTGGGGTCGTTCTGGTAGATGGTCATCATCACGCCCATTGAGGCACAGAAAAGTGCGATGTCTCCGTTGGGGATGTTACGGACCAATCCTCGCTTCAACATCAACTTCCAAGTTGTCTCCAGCGCGCGAGGCAAACAGTACAGTGCCAATTCCATCTGTCGTCCCGGCGCCTCAATCAACACTGCCAATCCTGCGAGAAGACCATTGAGGAGATACCTATTGATTGCCATGGCAAAGTTCAGAAGGTGAAAGTTAGTCTCTTCATCATTACGTGCTCCTACAATGAAGTAAGACAAGTCTACAAAAACGGCAATTGGATACTGAACGTACATGAAGGTTCTCTCCCTCTTGAAGATCCTGCGCATAACACAAGGAGTATAGAATGCAGCCCAGACGTAGACGGTCAAAAAGAGACATGATCGCAGAGTCGACTTGATGTATCGACGGGCAACCTCTTTGGGCTGGGTAGCCAGCTTCTTATGCTGGAACACAAGCGTAACAATCTGTAGGTCGAAGAAACAAAAGAGAATCGGATAAAAATAGTCAGGAGGAGAGGGAAGCACGGCATCTGTCAATCATACGATAATGACCAAATGCGAGGTTTGTGGAGTGTACTTACAAAGTTCAGAGTGCCGTACATCTTGACGGCACGTCCAAACTCGCCCGTGATGACATCCATGGAGTGACCAGAGCAAGGAGTCAAAGGGTGCAGCAAGGCGCACAGCTGAAAGTCGTGGTGGAGGTTACTGGGATAGAGGGTCGCAATGTTGGGCGAGATATTGGTGGAGACAAAGTCCTTGGAGGTGACGCCAGCGGGGATACCAATGTTCTCCATGCCACCAGGAAGTTCCCGCAGGGTAACGTATTGTGACCGGAAGGTGTCCAAGAGGGGTTGGAACATGGGTCCAAACTTTTGAGGCAAGCCTGAGTGCTGCATTAAAAAGTTCCAGTAGGACTTTGGCATCGCATCTGGCTCGATCACACAGGAGTAAAGGTTAACCGCGGCTGTCAATGACATCAATACCGTTGCGGCTGAAGATGACATGACTTTGGCGAGGATATCGTCCCATCCTGACTTTGTGACCAACGCGTGCTCCTTTCCTGACGAGTGGACAGCATCCCGGAGAGCGAGGCGCTGGGTCGATCTCTTGGCTTCCCGGTGCTCTGCCCATTTCTTCATCGAGTAACTCGATCCGAACTGGATGGAGCGTGTGAACAGGTAGAGGGTGAGGGCTGTCCTGCGGCTCTTGTTCTTGTCGAGTAAGAGGGTCAATCCTGCGACGGATCCTGCGACGAATGCGTTGAGTCGGTCGCCCTCGTGTTGTGGTCGGTAGTAGCGCATGGTACAGAGGACGGCCTTGTAGGCGGAAAGGAAGGACGACAGGAAGAAGGCGAACCCAACGGTGTCACTGCCTCCACTCTTCTTGAAGATGGCCGGGCTAGAAACCGGATTGTTGTGAGAATAACAAGAACGCGTGCTGTCAGTGGCAGTTTCCTTTCCTGGAAATGGTGGAGATACCTTCCCTTGGGTAAAAAAATTACAGAGATGTGTCTTCCCTGCACCTCTCTCCGTCCTTCTCGTGCGGAGTCGTGCTTGCTCCCTACTCCTCTCCACAAATTGTTGCTTCCTGACATGTGAACGGGTTCCGTTGTCCTGTTTGGAGTCGTCTGTCCATTCCTTGGTCATATTCATCGCCTGATTCACATCTTTTTATTATTTTTACCCTTGTTCACATCTGAACGCCTTCTCGACGCTGTCGTGACGCCTTCCGGTGCTCATTTGGACTCGACAGCTAAGAGCGATCCATCGATATCGCTGGACCCATCAACTCCGGTTCATATTCCATGAATCGTCAATGAAATAGGTCCTGTTTCTCGTTTTTTTTTCCTCAATTGATAGAAAATGTCCTTGCAAGAGTGTTGCTCCACACACATAACCAGGTGCAGTACGTCCTCTGAGTGTTCATTATTGATAATGTTCCAATGACTCTCGAGTGCTCCTGATCCTGTCGCCCAACATCGTCACGATCCAATTTATTGCCTTCTTTTCTTTCCATGCCTTGTCCTTGTCTTCCTTGTCACTCGCATGCTCACCCCTTGATATTTTCCTCGCCTCTTTCCCGTTACATTTCATAGCCAAAAAAACCAAGACAAGGGGATAGAAAAAAAGGAAGGGAAGATCAGTCCCTCACTTTTCCGTCCCTTTCTCTCTCGTGATAGGATTGTACTTACTTCTTGAAGGCCTTGCCGGTCAAGACAGCGGGCAACACTCCGATCAAGTACTTGACAACATAGGCGATCATCCAAGTCTTGAAGAAGCCTCGGGTCACGTTCTGGGAACACGTCTTGCCCTCATGTTTACACTTGCTGACCCGCTTCTTTTGCGCCGTAATCTCCAGATTGAGCTTAGCGAGGTTGTGGCTACAATTGAAAGGATGACATAACAAAACGGTTGTTGGGTGAGTGAGCGCGCCAAACACTTCGTAAAGAAAAGCGAAAACCTTCACTTTATACTATCAACACCCCACCATTTCGTAATACACAGTACTGATGCTTTCTTTTTTCTCCATCTCCTCCCTCCAGCTTATCATTTTTATTTTTATTTTTTTGTGCACGCTGTGCTTATTAAGTTTACCTGCTGAGACGTTGGAGTCGTTGCTGAAAGTTGTTGAAACCAGCAATGACCTTTTCGGTCTCCTTGTTTGTCAGAGCCATTGACAACAGTCCCGCAATGGCCTCCAGAAAGTTTTCCCATGCATTGTCCATCCTGCTAGGTGTGATTCAGGAAGTAAGAGGTAAGCTAATGAGCGAAGAGACGGTCTGTGTTCTCCAGAGAACTCTACAGGTGTAAAAAAAAAAAAAAAAAAAAAAAAAAAAAAAGGGTGTCTTGTTCCTGAAAGCGAAGTCGAGGAGGGAACGTGGAGGAAGGAATCAAAGGGAGGGAGACGATTGGTAGTATTTGAGACCCCGAAAGAGAATGACAACCCACGGAGCAAAGATGTGTCAGGAATTGAGGGGAAAAGGAGTGTTGGAGAGGGAAAAGAATATTGATCCGAGGTTGGGCAAAGAAAGAGAGAGAAGGAAGAGGAAGGAAGGAGGAGAGGAAGGAGGAGTGGAAGAAGAAAAGAGAGAAGCAAAAAAGAAAGTCGAGAGAGCAGAGCGTGGTAAAAAAGTAAGAAAGGACAAAAAGGAACCTGTGTCGGGGTCAGTTGCCTTTGGTGCAAAATAAACACAAGGCTTGGACGACAAATTAGGAGCACAGATGTGTAGAGTAGCAGGGGAGGGGAGATTGTGGAGAGTGAGAAGGAAGAGAATATGTACGAATGGAAGAGAAACAGAAAGAAAGAAAGAAACAAAGAAAGAAACCGGCTGAGGTGTGTGATAGAAAAGAACTAGACAGCAAAGAAAGAAAGAAAGAAGCAAAAAGGCAGGGCCGGATCGGTGGATGAATCGAAGTGGGGCAATGGAGTAAAGAGGGATTGGACAAAACTAAAGAAGAAAGGTCGGCACGGGCAAAATCTATATCGAAATCTTCGGATCCGAAGTAGCCCATCAACCAACCATGGCAGCCACAACCATACGAAGAGATATGGACGTCCATGTGCTATCAATACGATTGGAAACTAATGGCTCTGTTGACCATATCAACCAATGTCAACCATGTCCCATCCTCTCCTCCTCAATGATATCCCGACGGGACAAGGGCCGAGACACGTACATACACGTGGGTCCGATGCACGGGCACCGGGTGCGAAAAAAAAATTCCCTTTTTTTTTTTTTTTTCACTTCGTCTTCACTCACTCATGTGTCTGCCAAGACAAAAACTTTTTCAGTTCATTATCTTATTCTTCTCTCCTTGTCATCATGTCAATGCGTTTGTTGTGTTTTCTTTACATGTTCATTATCGGGTTGCGAGATAGGGCAGGCATAGCACTCCTTTCCGAGCTATTAACGCCTTAACTTCGTCTTGGCTCATATTCTCTCCAAAGCGACGGAATTTGTCTGTGTCCCTTGATGTAATTGAACATGCTCTCATGTCAACAACAACAGTCCAGCCGAAATGAACAAATTTTGCCCAAACCCAACATATCTGAACAGGCGAATCTCCTTCCACACTTCCTGCTTCCCTTAAAGCGATCGGCCCATTGTCCACTCTCTGTCATCCCTTCCTCCCTTTCTATTAGGTTTATTTAGTTTGGCAGCTATAACTGTCCACATGCCTTGATCTATCGTGTCGTAAGACGAAAAAAAATCCAAAAAAATCAAAGAGCCATGTGGAAATAGAGATATTCTCTAATCATCTTCTCTCTTCTCTCCATTATCGCCTGCAGCAGATTCGCATCATCCTTATCCGTATTTCCTATCGGGAGCTGGAGAACCCTCGTAGCCCGATCTAACCGAATCGTCCTCAACCTCTTCTGGTCCTTCAACTTCCGACACAGTCGTTCCGTCAACTCGACAATTGCCCTCTTTCTGCTCATATTCGTCGAATCTATGGGAACCAAGCAGCTGAGCGCAAGTGTCTCCAAACCGAAGCATGCCCATTGACTACCATCCTTAACCTTGCTGCCGTTGTTGCCCTCCACCATGGACCGAAGGCTGCTCTCCAGCCCAAGATACCAAGAAACCGGCCGGACCACCAACGACACTAGACGTGGACAGTGCTCCAGGAACAAGGTTGGGTATAAGGGCATTGTGTTGGATAGTCCATGCTCAGCGCTTCGTTCGACAATGCGGACTCTTGTCAGGGTCGACCCAGAGGACTGGATCAAGGTCGGGATAACTCGGTCAACCATGTTCTGATAGATGGCAATGTTGACTCGCTGTAATCCGACATAGCCCTGGACCAACCGAAACATCTCTAAATCATGCAGCTCGACCTCGGGTATCTCAAGGTCATTGAGGAACGGGCAGGAGACGACAAGGATATCCACGAGTGACCAGCAGAGATGTTGTGGGACCAGGCCAAGAGCCAGCTGTCTCAAACGAGGGCAACAGTGCTGCAGCATCGGGAGGAGAATTGCGGCGTTGAGGTTCTCAACCATCTGACATTCGACACGTAAAGATCTCAGGGATGGAAGGACTCTCCATCTTGCAGTCAGGGTCGATGCACTCGCAGGACAGACGACATTGATGGGTGGTTTCCAAAAGTTCCCGCCCGTGTTAGTCAAGGACAGTTTCTGCAGGGTATCGGGACAGTGACATAGTAGTGTTATAATAGGTAAAGGCGACGAGATCCGAATACCGATATCGATAGTCAACACGCGTAATGTCGACAATAGAATCGAGTTGAAGCGGGACGTCGTCAATTGTGGAAGCAGCAGCTCGGTGTATTCGAGAGAGAGTGATCGTAATGCCGAGTTCTTACCAATCAAGTCCCACGAAGTTGCTGACTGTGTTGAAGGCATGGTGTCGGGCACCTCTACTTCTCCTCCCTCCTCCTGCTGCGCCGGCTGTTGTTGCTGCTGTTGGCCCCAGATAGTAAGCTCGTGCAGGCCCCGACAAGGTTCGCCATCCACCAGACGCGTATCCCAAAAGTCGACAGAAAGCGAGCGGATCCAACGGGAGTTCTGTAGAATCGATTCTCTTTGCGTGTCGCTCGTGATTTGGCCATGCAGGGAAACGAGCCTCCATACCCATGGACGGCATAGATCGCGCCAGTGCTTGCTTACGCGCTGGCAGTTGCGGAAGTCATATATTGAGAGGTGACAGAAAATCTCGTCGACGATCAATGGGATATCGAATATTGTAACGCGGGGGTCAGTGTGGCTCAGGCCGGGTAAGCTTGGCTGCGCGTGGTTGTTGGGGTGAGGAGGGGGTTGAGAGGTGATTGAAGATGCTGGCATTGCGGGCTTGTTTGTTGATTCAGGAATGATGAAATGGGAAATGGACATTTTTTTATTTTTTTTTGGTTTTTGTCCGCAGCGAGGAGGTCAAGTTGTCACGTGGCAATCGTGGCACAACGTGCGCGTTCCTATTTTTTTTTTTGTTCTGCTCGTGGACAGTTATTCAGGGACAGACAAATAGACCCCTCCAGGGTCAAGGCTAAGAGGAGCACAAGGCAAAGTCAGATACGGAGATGGTGGATGTATCGAAAGTCATTTGAATTAAGAATCAAGCCGTTTTAGAAATATATTTTTCCCATTCCATGCAAAGATAACAACGACCGTTGGATCAGTAGAGCCTATTTTTCTGAGCTTTGACCTGTAACAGCAAGGAGCAACACTGCAACAAATGGAGTGTGAACAAACCGCGGCAGGCATATCTCACAGAGCAACAGGCTTTACTTCACACGAGAAATCAATGCCAAGGATCAAATACACAACGAACATTGGAAGTGAACATAAAAAGGCGATTGATCTTGTTGATTGCTTTGACTATATTACAATACACCTCTCTTGTCATCTTCTCATTTCTTCTTTGTCTTCACTCGACTTCTCCTCTTCATTCCACTCCTATCGTCTACATCACAGCATTTCACATCCATCCACCCAACGCAAAACAACAAATAACGAGTTCTATTCTACCCTTTCTTTTCTTGAGCCATGGACTCCATCGCAGCGATGAACAAGAAGAGCGTCCAAAAAGTGCTCGACGACCGCGCTCGCACGCAAAAGTCCATCAACCGCACCCCCACCGCTACCAATAATCACTCGCAATGTCTTGATGGCACAGAAAAAGGTATCTCGGTCACGGGTCCTACTCGAACAAACCGCGAGAGAGTAGAGTACTCTCCTGTTTCAACCCATGTTGTTCATCTCAATAGACCCTCTGTCATCGCGCCTGGTGGTACCCTACCTCAGGCTACCTTCGTTGGCACCGAGTCCAAATGGGCACCGCCTCTCCCTGATCTCGAGACCGCGCTCGGTGGACCTTCCTTTCCCTGGATCCCAGCACTCGACGGTAAGCTATATGTTTCGAGATAAACGTCCTGATTCGCGCTCGAAAAACCAAAGAGCAAGATTGCAGTAAACCGCTATTGACTTACCTCTCTTGACTCTTTTTTTTCCCCATATTAGCTCGCCTTCGTCACAAGATGACATTCAGGATGCTGGCGGAGTACAACGACCTCCGGGATGAGGCTTTGAAGTCCTTGAATCCGCGCCCTCAATGTATTCGAAAGCTCTACATCCTGGTTAAGAAATACTATCACCAATCTGGCTGAATAAAAAAAAAGTCCCTGCAGACTATTTTTGTGCTAGATCCTTATTTTTGGTGGCAAATAAACCAAATCTGTCCCTCAAAATCAATTTTTTTTTTTTTTTTTTTTTGAAAAAAAGCGTGCCTATTCCCTGCTTTTCTCCTTATGCATTCATCCTTCCGACATCAGGACCTTCGACTTGCTAATCAGTACATTCATTCGTAACCCACCATGTCGGCCACGACAAATCGCTGCTTCGAGTCATCAGAGCTGGTTTAGTTGCTGTCGACATCCTGGGCACTATCGGAACGTTGAGACTGCCGTGCCTCTGTCGCTGGTATTACCACTGGATCGAGCCTCTGCTATCCCTTCGTCTGTTTCGGAAGCTTTTTCGCTTCCAATTTTTGCGGGTGGGATATGTGACTCGCGACAGACGAAGGGATACAGAGACAGTACAGCCAAGTTCGACCCTCAGCATATCGACATCCTAGCTTCCCCGAACTCTTTGCAAGCTCTCTCTAAGAAAGATTGTACTGTTCTATCACTCCGTCTCAGACTATGTACTTCAGGAGCCCTATTATCACAGAATGCCAGTCGTCAGACTCTCGATCGCGGGGAAGCAAGGGTTTCGGAAGGTTGAAAGTCTGTATAAATGAATCGGCCAGCTGACCGAACTGTCATACTTGGACTGAGAGCGCTTGCACCTGAAGAAGACGTAAACCAGGGCTCATACTGTACCGTCAGATCCCCTTAGCAGGCATGATGAGCGTGTGAGATGCTGAGTCGGGCAGACCTGGGTATCTGGACTAATCGGGCGGTTTGAAGAGGCTAAAGAAACTTCGTGAATCAATATCAGGGACAACGGAGGAGACAGCAGTGACGAGAAACTAGCCTGAAGTCCGGTGGATGGCAGAAAATTAGCCGAACCTTGAGGTTGCTGAGTTCTTCCGTGAAAACGAGGAGATGGGAGATGTGTTTGTCTGGTAGATAAAGCAGTACAAGGCAATGCAGCTGTTCTTGAAAGCTCCTCGACCTTGAGCAACTCTTGAACCCAACTCAGGACATGCAACAAATTTACACGTTTTCTCTATATCGCTTCATTTTCCCACTAGTTCAGTCCGATAGCCGCGTGCTTTCCTCCCCCCTTCCCCCTTTTTTTCCTGCTTGCGCATAACGTACAACACTCCCTTCTTGTTGATCTTAAAGAGTAAAAGATATGTGCATGTCCTATCCCTTTGAGCGTTAGACGGGCAAATTTGCCCGTTAAAAACTTTTTAGCCTTGTTTTTTTTAGATTATCTCGACAATTGATTAAGTCACATCCCCCCTTTCTAAGCTCAAATGAAAGGGCGGAAAAAAATACCTGGTGACGACGATTGCCATCACTCTCACAACTCTCATCAAGCCTAATTTGTCACCTCATTACTCCCATGCAGCAATGGACAGCTCATCTTTCGCAACACTAATAGCTGGAGGCGATTCTACCGCCATGGAGGAGGAGGAGGAGGAGGAGGAGGAGTACGTCGCAGTGCTGACCTTCCGACAGCACACAGACAACAGTGACAGTGAGACTGAGGAAGCCCCAATCAAAGGGAAGGGGAGGGGACGAGGGAAGCGGACGGTGGAACTACCGCCCCCACCAGACTTCCAGCCTCTCAGTCGACCAGAGCATAGGGCTTTTATCCGCCTACCACCACCATTCGATTCTGTTACGCCAGCCCCGATAAGTTTGTTTCGACTCTTCTTCACAGACTATCAACTTAACACAATTGTCACCAACACCAACCTGTACGCCCTCTCCAAGAATGCTGGTACTGAAGGTCGCACCTGGACACCCCTAGGTTTGGATGAGTTGGTGGTTTGGATTGCCTTGACCGTGTATCAAGGGCTTCATCGCTTGTCCCCCGTTATGGCGCTGTGGAATTTGGATAAGCGAGAACCTGTTCACGGAATCTCTCGGTATATGAGTCTCCTACGCTACCAGCAGATCAAGAGATACCTCCATGTGTCACCACCCTTCACGGAAACCCCCAACTACTTCGACAAACTGGAGCCGTTACTCTCCCACATCCGCGACATGTCGAAAGCCTTCTACACTCCAGGAACGAATGTGTCGGTGGACGAGATGATGGTGCGATTCTCCGGCCGAAGTGCGCACACCGTCCGGATGAAGAACAAGCCAACTCCAGAGGGGTTCAAAATCCTTTCTCTTTGTGATGCAGGATACACCTACACCTTCCTCCTAACGTCCCGGATCAAGCCTGCCGATGTTGCTACCGTGGAAGGTCTCACCAGAACAGGATGCATGGTCTCTCACTTGGTTAAGCAGCTTCCCCACACCTCGCTCTCCTTCAACGTCTTCATGGACAAGTACTTCTCGAGCGTCGCACTCTTTCAACATTTTAGGGACATTGGGATAGGGGCATGTGGAACAGCAAGGAAGCAAGCAGGGATTCCGAAGGAACTTCGAGTGGAGAAGGGGTCAAAGCTTGAATGGGATACTCGTTCAGGCGTCGTAGTTGATGGAGTATTGGCGGTTTTCTGGCAAGACAATGGCCCCGTTACCATGCTGACAACCATTCATAGCATAGTTGGAGATGAGTGGGAGGTTGAGAGGGAGAGACGTCGGCCCCGAGAGACAAGTACAAACGCTTTGAAAGTGCGAGCAGTGTTTGGTACTTCCCCAAGAAAAGGGCTTAAGATCCTCAAGGTCATCGATGACTACAATTTCCATATGGGAGGCGTGGACATTGCAGACCAACTGAGATCATACTACAGCACCCAACAAACCATCCTTCGAAACTGGATGCCCCTCTTTTTCTGGTTGCTCGATACCGTCATCATCAACTCTTATCTCATTGCTCAAAAAGCAGGATCACCTCTTACCCATCGAGAGTTTCGGCAGTCTCTTGTGTGGGGTCTTATCGACTCGATCTTCCACAAAAACAAGCGTCGGGCCGGGGACACAGAACACGATGTTCCCAGAAAGCGAGAAAGGGTTACCAAGAACTTCCAACTCTCCGATGCCCGCTTCGCGTTTGGAAATCATTTCTCAGTGTGGAGAGAGACGCGATCGACGTGCACATGGTGTTCATGGAGGGCTGCTCAGAAGCAGCTATTCATGGATCACAAGAACCCCAACCAAACCCAAGTGCGGTGTAAAGAATGCGATGTGCCTCTTTGCGTCAACAAAACTAGAAACTGTTTTGAGCAATACCACACCAAAGAATAAAGTTCGAACCAAATTTTGCATTGATGTAGCACGGGAAAAAGAAAAATTTTGACGGGCAAATTTGCCAGTTATCCGTTACAGTCGAAGGGATAGAGGTAAATCCTTAGCACTAAAAATTATTTACAAACGCGATTTTCCATTCTATCATTTTTATTTCCGCAAGGATTCTCATACGAGGGAAGGAGGGAGGAAAAAAGCGAGTGCACTTTAGGGTTGATATTATTCGCAGCCAGCCAACCCGATAAAGGCTGAAATGATTGTGAATGTTCTCTTTGATGCAAGACAAAGCCCAGCCATGATGTTGAACCTTCAAAAAAGGGCGTGCTTGTCGACATCCAAGACGCGGAACGAAAAAAAAGTTTACATATGTCCACAAGACTCTTTTTTTTTTGTGCCAAACACGACCATTTGAGCATATTGAAAACGCGTTGTCTAGGAATTCACGCGTGTGTTTTGACCCTAGGGCAGTACTTTTTCTCTTTAGGATGTAATTTGTCTCCTATTTCAGCTGTTACTTTTACAATATCTCATCCTAGACCCCTTACCCTTCATTCTCTCTCATTGACATCCTTCTCTCGGAAACATGAATGGCGAGTTAGTTCCTTTTTTCGACTATTCACAAACACAACCATTGGCTCTTGGTCCTTTCCATTGTTAAATTGTTGATGTTGATATTGATGTTGTTGCTGGGGTTATTTTGATCTCTGTCGCCACGTTGTGTTTATGTGTTCATGCGCTCTTCCTCCTCCTGAGCCTTCTTCTGTTTGAACATATTGGTCAAGAGCATCTACATACTCCTTCTATCGTAGTCAGTCCACCCCTTCTCCATACTGTAGAACCTTTGTACACTTTTTGTTTCATTCCCATCGTTCACCCATATACCCTCTCATACAACATACTATGGTGATTCCAAGCTTGAGTTGAACAAGGCGACACGTAAGTCAATTGTGAGAAACATGTTGGTCAGGAACAAGAAAGAACACCATAGATCGGATGAATAATGATCTCGTTGTCGGGCGCTCAACAAACAAAAAAGAGCAACGAGTCCTGAGTCGAGTCATGAAGTCTTTTTTTTGAGATATAACCAAGAAGTAATTTTTTTGTTCATGAATGAATAGAGTAACAAAAAAAACGGGCAGGTGAACTTAACAACAAACAACTATAAAAAAAAAAAAAAAAGAGGTGGAGCTCAAAAGTGTCTAATGCATTTGCTCAACTGGGTAAAGTTTACGTGACAAATACGACTTGTACGTGGAAATCCAGCCAATCGGAGAATTTAGAGGGTTCTCTCAAAAACAAGGTTTGCTTTTTTTTTTTTTTTTTTTTTTTTTTTTTTTTTTTGTAGGCTTGATAAACATTCGTCAACGATCGGTACACATCTGCTTTGGTATCGGCTGAAAGTATCATGCTGTTTATGTCTTGCTCATGAAGAGGATGAGAAGAGAGACGAAGGAGGAGTAGCAAAAAGGAATGCCTAGAATGGCGCAAGAACTTGCTTGGTCGGCGATGAAGATGACTAAAGTTGTCCTTCCGATGGGTGGTTACGGCAGAGCAGACCGAGAATCGTTACCAAAAACAAACCATTGCAGAGAGGACAAGGAGGAAGTAGGAGGCAGGATGAAGTGAGGGCGTGACTATTTTGGAAGGGTACATGCCATGTTGTTAGGACTTGGGATGCTCAACTGGCTAGGCGAGGCAAGGCAAGATATCTGTCAATAAACCCGTTTGTCTACTTGTGTTTCTATTGTTGATGTTGTTGCTCTCGTTGTTGGCAACTCTGTTTGGTCACGAAGCGAGGAGTTTGGAGTCGAAGATGAAGTTCAAGCAAAGAGTCGATAGGCTAGAGTATTAGTCCTTCGCAAAGGTAGGTGTCACTTGAGGGATTGGAACAAGAGCTTGAGGAGTCGAGGGAAGGACAATGCGTTGCTGACAGAGGCCATTGCTGGGAGTTGTTGTTCATATTTGCTTCGTTTGACAAGCGAAGGTGCTACATAAGAACTACGTGTCAGCATTTACCCTCGAACTTTCTTGTTCGTGTTTCTGTTCCTCTTGGCCAACTTTCTGTCCAGCTTGCTTTCCTTTTTGTTCCTAGCACTTGGGAGTAAGAAGAGTAGAAGGATAGAAGAGTAGAAAAAGAAGTAGAGCAGGTGAAAGTGCAGGTGAGAGAGCGGAGTGTATATAATTTTTTTTTCTGCCCACGGTTTGAGAGCAGCCAGGACCGTTTTTTTTTTTTTTTTTTTTTTTTTTCGTTATCAGATTTGATATTTTTATTATTCAGTTCAATTCAACCATTCAAATATGCAACCCATATCTGATGGAAGGTAATGTTGCTTCGAAAGAAGGGAAAAAAAGACGCCATCAGAAACGCCTCTTTATTGTTCCTGGGTTTACTCTTCCCTGGGTTGATATTTTGTATATAAACTCCATTCTTTTCCCTCTTCTTTTTTTTTCTTCTTTCTCTTCATTCTTCATTCCAACCAACTAACTCTTCTTCACCCTATACAACCACCCACTCTTCCACCCCCCAAACACACACTACACAACACAATGGCTCTTCTCGCTGTCGATCTCAAGGAAGGTACCAAGACCGTCCACGCCGAAGCCGAACGCTCCAAGTTCGTCAAGTACTTCTTTCGCGGCGAGATCACCCCCGCCACCTACGGCCGTTTCCTCATCTCCCTCTACCACATCTACAAGTAAGGAGTGCTTCCTCTTCTTCTTTGCTGCACTGCGCCACTTTTCACTTTTGTTCTTTCGTTTATTCAGGAACACCAACCATTTTCCTTCCCCCCCTCTTTGTGGGTCCTCCTTTTTTTCATCCAACTAACCAAATAATTTTCATCTTCCTCTTCTGCACCTTCCTAATCCGACCAATAGCGCTCTTGAAGAGGCTTTGGAGAAAAACAAGGACAACGAGAACGTCCAACTGGTCTACTTCCCCACTGAGCTCAACCGCAAGGCCGCCCTCGAGGAGGATCTCGAGTTCTTCAACGGCCCCGAGTGGCGCGACATGCTCTTGACCCTCTCCCCCGCCCAAAAAGCCTACACCGACGCCATCCGCCGCTGCTCCGAGCAACAACCCGAGCTCCTCATCGCCCACACCTACGTCCGTTACCTCGGTGATCTCTCTGGTGGTCAGATCTTGGCCAAGAAGTTGCAAAAGTACAACGACCTCCCTGAGGGTAAGGGTATTGCTTTTTACCACTTTGACCGTATCGAGAACAAGAACGAGTTCAAGGAGATGTTCCGTATCCGTCTGAACCAGGTCGAGGTCGATGAGGCGACTCATAAGGCCATTGTTGAGGAGTCTTGCGAGGCGTTCATTCGCAACATTGATATCTTCCAGGAGTTTGATCATGAGCTTGAGGGTCTGCCCTTGACCAAGAAGGAGCAGGAGGCCCTTGATGCCGCCCAGGCTGCTGAGACTGCTGCCGCCCATGAGGCTGCTGCCAAGGCTAGTGTCTCGACTAGCATCTTGTCCAGCCTTGCTCCCTCTAACTTGCTCAACAGCTTGGCCTCTGCCGTCGGCATGAAGACCGGTGCTTAAATGCATTCTTCGTCTTTGCTCGCTTCCCCATATTCCCACTGGCAATTTGCCTTACACCTGTAACATACTTTCATAATAAATCATTGTCAAAAAAAAAAAAAAACACTCTTGTGTCTATGACGTCTTGTTTAATCAATTGTGTTCCTTTCTAATGACTTCTCCTTACTGGTTCTTGGCTTGAGCAGTGGTTCTCCGGTACTGCTGCCACATCTCCCAGTCAAACTTGGCAACGTCGTGGATAGAGTCAGTATCGCGGATATGGAAGTGACGTGCCAGGGGATGATCGACAATCCAGTCAAAGAGTCCCTTGGACCGCAGGACTCCATTGACAGCTTTGTAGTAGATGATCGCAAAGAAGAACCCGCAGATCGTGCCTGCAACGACCTGCTGCCATGTATGATAATACAAGTGGACGCTATGAAAGAATGAAAGGTGAAGTGTGAGAGATATTTATTATGTTATTAGGATATTGATTCAGATGAGGATCCACGATTCGATGTTGTATCAGTTTTACGATAAAAATGAAAAAAGTGAGGGTCTTACCGAGAGTAGACGACCAATGCAGACCAGAGGACGACGACAGCAGAGACCGTGTGGGGAACAAGAGGTTCTGAGGCGATGCTTCTATTCACAAAAGAAAATATGGCGCGTGAGAGGGACAATCGGGATCGGTTAATTCATTTGTTACATATGTTCATATGAACTGAGCTGAACGCAATAGCAATTAAAAAAAAAAAAAAAAAAAAAAAAAAGCACATCTCCACCCCCTTTTCTCCTTTCTCTACTTTCTTTACCTCCGGTACATGAGGATAACAATGTAAGTGGCAAAATAGGCCATGAACTGCGAGTGGCTCGAAGGCATGCCATAACCATTTCCAAGGTACTCTAGAAGTGAAGGACGGGGAAGATAAGGCAAGACAACAGTTTCGTGTTAGAAGTGTCCAAGAAGTCGCGCAACTGAACAAAGTGCCCATAAAAGAACGTGTACATGACAAGAATTATATACCAGTAGGACGAGCCTGCTTGACCAGTCGCTTCAAAATCAAATTCACCAACTCGTTCACAAGCTGTCCAGCTAACATAACCGCAGGCTTCAAGTCGCGCGACGTAATAACCACGGCGACATATCCACAAAGAATAGCCAGAGGGGATAGGGTCACGTAGGCAAACAGTTTGGAGAGGATGTCATCCTGGGCAAACTGGACATGAGTAATGGAGAGGGAGGTGAGGGTGTGGTGAGGCGGGATCTTGGATGCGATCTGTTCTGCAGCATGTCTGATGTCTTCAGCTTGTCCTGTTCCAGGAGCTGGCATGGCGTTGGTGCGGTGGCGGAGGATTGCAGCCGGGTCGAATGACATTGTGGCCGTGTTAGTGGGTGAGTGAAGGTGAGCGAGGGTGTGAGGGTGTGATCAAAAAGAGGAGAGGAGAGGGAGGAAGTAGAAAGGAGAGGAAAGGAGGAGATCGATGTGTTTGGGTGTCGTCAAGGTCAGTCCAGCACTATTAAAAAAAGAGTATGAGCATACAGGAGCACACGGTATGGGTGAATACTGAAGAAAGTGACTGCAGTTCTTTCACTTTTTTTTTTTTTGTGCAGTGGACAAGAGGGAGAAAGCAGTGTATGTGCCTGTGCGTATTCTTCCTCTAGTCCTCTCCTCTCACCGCCTTCTTCTCTTCGTGCACCTTTCCATCATCATTCACTCACAAATAAGCAGCCGACAGATCACATACAAGCAAGAACCCATCAGCCAAGAGACACTAATCTATCAGCAGGGCAACCACAGATCAAATAACCACAGGACGTAAATACACCCTCATAGAACAAGAGACAATGGCCTCCCAATGGCAACCATCGGCAACCCCGCCTCCAGAAGATCTCAACTCAATCCCCATCCAACAACTCCCGCTCGAACCTTCAACCACCGCCACCCACGCAAGTGAATCCGACCACACAATCTCTGCCAATTCTACAGTCGAACACCTTGCCAACAAGATTGCTGCTACTCAGACATGGTCTCATCCTATTCAACATCCTGATGACAGCCCAGCACCGACAGGGACGAAGACAAAGACAGCCACCTCAACAGCGACAGACCTAAACCGAAACCATCAGCCCTCAATTGCTACTGCTGCTTCGCCTCATTCATCAGGAACAGCTCCTACTTATCCAAGAGCATTAGGACCTGATACGTCAGTACTAGACCGTAACAGAGTTGGCGCTGCCAATTCATCTCGACAGCATCAACAGCAACAGCAACAAACAGGAGGGTCTCCGTCCTCTACGCGACAGCCAACAGACGTCCATCCTACAGGAACACCTCGAGTTATCGTCCGTATCGACAGAGACCATAACATTGGAGACGAGGCCACTCGGTTTGAATGCGAACAGTTTCCTGAAGAGATGCTTGGAAGAGTAAGCATACAGAGCTACAGAGCTAATTTGCTGGCGGCAGTTGATCGTTGCTATTCTATCTCATTTATGGCTCAGGTATAGATATTCTAACATCCTTCTCTACTTCAACCGTGTAGGTAACACGCGCGGAATTCAAAGGATCGGTGGAGGGCATCAACCGCTGTATGGAAGTTGCAGAAGAATCGCTCTGGAATTGCTTTGATACGTTATTGGACTGCCTCTCTGCCTACACTGCAAAGCACTGCTGTGGGACACACTATCAAAGGGTAACTAACGACTACTCTTCAATATGATTTTTAAAGGATTAATCTCGATGGTCGTAAAAAAAAGGTCTTTTAATAACGAATACTTTTTCTCATTTTTTGGACACCCTCCATTTAGTCGATACGGAAGATGGAGGCATTCATCCAGGAGGAGAACAGGCGGGTTTACCACCCGGCCAGGATGCATTTGCGTGATCCACAGAAAGTGGGCATGATCTATGTACGTTCATCTCTTTATTCGTGACCTTACCCCATACGAAGTATGACGATATTCCCATCCCAATCCCCTTCAACAACACTAACTGCTCCTTTCATTCTTCTACGCTTGCTAGCTCGAATTTGAGCTGTTCTGAGCTGATTCAATCCCATGCCCCATGTCGTTGCTCAGGAGACAAGCGGAGCAAAATAATATACCTAATTTTTAATACTAATCTACGTCTGGCTCCTTTTTTGCTCGCTTAATAAATAACTGCCAGTTTTTCAACCTCCCATTCTTCATTCTCCTCCGACTTCCTAATAGCCATCACTTGTCATCGTGCTTGCGTGCTTTCGTGCTTTCAAGCGCGCTGGGTATAAAGGACGTGATGAGCAATCCCCTGACGAATCTCGGAGGCTTCGAGCATTCTCCAGTTGGGCGACTGCTGTTGACGAAGCCAATTAAAGTCCTTGACGTGATCAAACAGGTTCTTTTCGGGTCTCAGTCCGGCGGCAACAAAGAGAGTCAGGAGCTGATCGGCTGGGAGGACTTCTTGGTATGGGTATGGCGCAAACCGCATGTCTGTACAGTCTTCGATGATAGGCTCGCTGGTCACATGGAGGTAGATGTCCATGTTTGTCGATGTGTGCATTCTTGACTGTTGAGTAGGAGCAAAGGCGTGACGTTTACGTGAGAAGAATGTGTAAGTTAGAGGTTCTGTGACCAGGCGATGTCAAGTGAAGGAGGGGAAAAAGACAAGTGTATTTACCTGGTGACAGGCACCAATGAGCGTGCAACCCTCACAATCATGTAACAGGATACTTCCAGAGACAGGGGGAATAACAAGGACACAGCGCTTGAGATTCTTAATATGGATGGCACCCAGAGGTAAGGTATGGACCAAGTTGATGGTGCAATCTGTCAGGTTGGTCAATGCAACGTCTTTGGGCTTCTCGATCGCCGCTGGTGTTGTGGTGGTAGATACGTTGACCTGGACTCCTCCGAGGTAGATGCTCTCTGTGCCCACCATCATCGCACTCGAACTGGGATCACTCGCGTCACTTTGACTGACAGCATTAGGGACTTTGAGGTCGCCAATGAAGAGGTATTCGCCAGTTCTATTTTCAAATGTCATGAAGAGACTCTTATCGACCGTTGACTGGGAGGCAGTCGTATCGCGGTCACTGGTTGCGGCGTTGGACACCTGGAGTGCAGAGGGGGATGTTGCGCTCGCGACTGCCGCGACCGCCTTGCGAGACTTGAAAGAGAACTTTTGTCTGGGAATAAGCTGGCCCCTCAAAACACTCAATCTCTCTGAAGCCATCTTCACTGCCTGAAAAATAGGAAAAGGTATGAGATATGCAAAAAGTCGTTAGAATTATAAGCAAATTGAAAATCATATTCTTGCTTGTTTTCCTTTTTTTTTTTTTTTTTTTTTTTTTTGGAGTTGCTACCTCGAGACAAATCCTGGCGTCATAAGGCGGAAGGATGGTAATGTTTTCAGTAACGGCTTTCTCAAGGAGTTGGATTCGTTGGACGAGGTTGTCGACGGCTGCTTGGATCTGGGTCTTGGGGACATTAGGCAAATTGTCCAGATCGCGTTCAATTTCTATGTGAGAGTGAAATGGAGAGAATATGAATGGATAAGACTGTTAGAAAGTGGTCTGAATATTTGGAATAAAGGGAATTGCATGGACATGTACTAAGGCATGAAGGGGATGTTGTAGCATACCGACTCGCTTGGGATCGAATGTAGCGCGAAAGATTTCCTTGGTGACATCTGACATTGTACTGATGAATAGGTGTGAGGCGATAAGGCGAAGAGGGCGTGAATGCGTGTGTAATGGGCTCTGAAAAGAGGGAGAGTAGGGAAGATCGAAGCGAGAGAGTTGCAGAGAAAAGGAAGAAAGATGCGGCAAAAAAGACTTATCAACAAACTGCCAAAAGATATAAATGTGAAAAAAGGAATGGGCTCTTGTCACACGAAGGGGTCATGAAAAAAATGCGCGGTAAATTAGAGTGGACTAACGACAAAAAAGATTTTGTTCAAAGAGACGGCAAATCGTTTTAGCATTTCGCCCAGTCCGAGCTATACAATTTTTAGCAATGCCGACTGAGTTAAAGGACATGCGGTGCCTTAAGAAAGGACCGAATCCTTCTTATCCGAAGTAAGAAAGGGAAGAGTAATATATGGCTTTTTCGCCCGCGTCGAAGGGTCCTAGATGCATTGCACGTGACGTACCCGAAACACTGGTTCACATAAAAAGGGGTTTTTTTTTCGATTTGCAACATATCTTTCTCACCTACTACTTGTGCCATCTCGTTTCTCCCTCGCCTCTATGCCGGCATCTAAAACAGCAACAATATCAAGCATTCGACCATATTCTCCAATGAGCGTCTACCAATGCCAGAACCAAGGACTTGACCAGGATGCCAGCCATCATCATTCCCTTCCTCGTCCTCCACATGCTCGCCTTTGTCCATGATGGATATCAAGACAACCTTTGATCAAATTACCACCAACCTCGCAACTTACGATACTACAACACCGTACATAGAGAGCTGGAGAGCACTCTGTCAATACAGCAAAAGGGCAATCGTCTGCCTCCCCTGTCAGCGTAACCCTACCTTTCTGCCGCCAGAACAGCGTGGATACTTTTCTAAGAAATGCCGACTCGATCCGGCAGCTCTCGATCAGTAATCTCGATACAATCCTCTCGACTCTTCTTGTTCCAATCTCACACACCTCACCTGCAGAGGATCACTTCCATCGGGTGGTGACAATGGTGGTCACAACAGCAACACCAATGACAAATTGCTAAACGCTCCTCTCTGGACCTCATCTGTCAGAACCCAAGCCCAAAGTCCATCAGTCTCGAACACGCAGAGTCCGTCCTCCACTGGACTGCCCAACACCAAAAAGCCCTCATGCATCTGCTCCACCTCCACTCGTTCACCATGGATTTCGACAGCACGGTCACCACACCGGACCCGATCAAGACTATTCTTTTGTATTGCCCAAACTCGGTCCATGATTTGTACCTGACCAATCTGAGGGTCCACTTTCGAGCGCTGATCAGTTCCTTTCGTGTTCTGAGTCGCAGTCAACCCGACTCGCCACGCGCAACTTGGTTCAGCTCTCCCGTTCCGTGTCGGCCTTCCTCCTCGACATTATCAGCAACATCTTCTCGGCCATCATTACCATTCACATCCATGTCCTCAACAACAACAACAGCAGCAGCAACAACAACATACTTGACAACCGTAATCTTATCCTCCTGACGAATCATCCTAAATCTCCGCTCCCTCACATTCGAATGCCACAAAACAAAGACCAGGAAAACCTACTCCTTTTTCCACTCCTCCGACAAGCCTCAAAACTGGAACGACTCAAGATCGACACCACCCACCATGACCGCTATCATGCCCGCCTCGCCGTTGCCCTCTCAGCTCACTGTCCACAAATCAAATCGCTAGAGCTGTTCCATATCGAGTTTACGGAACAGGAACTCTTCCGGCTGATCGATACCTTTGAGGGCATGGACCGGTTCGCGCTCTATATCACGCCCGAGATGAATAGACGGGCTATCCCGGCGCTTGTTGAAAACTCGGGTCATACAGTGCAGTCTGTTCGGTTGCTTGAAAGACCTTTCTGCCACCCTCGCGAGTCAGCCACTACCACCTCTACACCAACAACAACAACAGCGACTGTCAGCAGCAGGACCCACATACACGTAACTCAGTTCCTGGAACGTTGCCCAAATCGAACACTCTGGAAGTCCAACCTGATTGGGCATCGTTCAACTTTGGCATCCGTCTGCGGGAACTGGTCGAGATCGATTGGGCCTCTCGGCAGCTCGAGACTCTAATCCTGAGCATCTCTGAACCCGAGTTTGCGTCTTGCAACGGAATGAAACCCGAAAAGGAATTCGGGCACAACCTTGTCACTGCCCCTTCACACACCTCCAACAACCGCAACTGCAACCACGACAACTACAGAAGCCTAGAAAATCAAGAGCACCAACGATAACAGAAACAACGCCAGATCGCACTTTGGGTACTGGCATTGAGTCACAAACTGAAGGCACAATCTCGGTTGAAACGAGTCCGACTCTCGTGGCTTTCTCCCGTCTACCAGATGCCTTTCGCTGCCGTATCCGCGTATACGAATGGTGAACTGGATCAGGAGTTTCTCTATAAAAGCATGGGACTTTTGTGGCAGTAAAATGAAATAAGATGAAATAAAATGATATAGGAGGGTAATGCTTGTTGTTCTTGCGGAAGGTTGAAGAGTTAGGGTAGAATATGAGGAAGGAAGAAGAAAAGCAAGAAGGCAAGTTATGAAGAGGGGAAAAAAATATGGCAAAGGGGGAATGAAGGCGTGGGCGTGACCGCAACTGTTTGGGTCAGGAAGGGATACTTTGTAGAATAAGGCAAAAAAATCAAACAAGGATGTAAAAGGAGCCACTAGCTCGTTTTCTTTATTCAGAAGTAGTGGTAGGAGGAGGAAAAACAGGGGTATGTTGCGGCATGGAGCAAACGGGATCTGAATGCTCGGGTCTGATCCTCTTCCACGCTGCAAGGCTCATGGCCCCATCTGTATGCTTAACCGCAGCCTCAAACGGCAACAGCATGGCTTCAATCTCTAACCAGGCTGGAATCGGACCTGTATACTTTTTCTGAGCGTGGTATTTCATGCTGAGTTGGAAAAGAAGCATAGCAATGTCCTCCTGCAGTTGTTCATTGTCCTCCTTGATCTTAGCAAACCATCCGTTAGTGCGGTATTCCTTCTCGCTGACTAAGATCATAAGACTCTCCAGCTGATTAGACGCCCAGTTGGTCTCGACAAGCTCGCGCAAACTAATTGGGCTTTTTCCATGTCCTCGGACGTAGATCGCCAGGCGCTTGAGTCGACCGCAGGTCTGGAGGATGGCCGCCACGTAGGGATTTCGGACAATGTCATGCTCGGCGCTGTAGCAGGTCAACTCGATGGTTTCCAATGACCAACCCGAGTTGAGCACCAGGGTCGGAATGACAGGATACTCGTCCTGGAGCTTGACTTCCAGCTCGACCTCGCTTAGACTCCTATAAGTGTTGGCGACTCTCAAAAGATCTTGAGAGGAATAACCTTGCTCGTTCCGCGATATTATACTGTTAAACCCAGGTGGAGAGAGTCGTAATATTTTGATGGAGAGATTGTTCCGGAGGATCTGGTTGAAAAACTTGGTGGCCACGTCGACAGTGGGCAGTATTGGCATCCACAATTCTTCCAAGTTGGGGCATTGGCGAAGTAAAGGAAAGATGATCATGGTAGCATCACCAATACGAAGGTTTCGAGATATCTGAAGAGTTTTGAGGGCGGGCAGTGGTGGCCGTGGCAGTTGTGCGGCCTGCTCAGAGGTCATGGCAATTTCATTAACGAATTGTCCGAAAAATCCAGTGACGAAAGTGTCATAGGATATTTCTAATCTCTCGAGTGTGACAGGACAATGGGCGAGGAAGACGGCAAGGGGAAGTGTTTCGATAGCATGCCAAGCGAGACCAAGGCGCAGAGACTGGAGTGGGAGCTGGGAAAAGGACAAAAAGAGCTCTGGGGTAAACGAGCGTGCGAGGGGTTCAATTTGTTTGAAGCTAATGCTCGACAAATGGCGATTCATGGGAATAAGGCCCAGGGCAGTAGGTCCAACCAGTGGTGGTGGGAAAGGTGTTCCGGTGTCTGTATAATCTTCAGGACTAAAGCCACCAATGGCGAGGCGGGAGACAATGCTTGTTGCTGTTTTGACCCAGATCTCCAGGGATTCAAGTTGGGTGCATGGCATGTCGAGGAAAGTGGTATCAGCCAAGGGGGTAGCCAGAGACCGGATCCGGCGAACTCTGCTACGAATGATGGCCTTGTCGGCAGGTGCCAGGGGGACGGGTACGGCTCTGACATCGCGGAAGCGGACGTGTCGCCAGAGGTAGCCTTGGGCTATTGAGGACCAGAGCTTGCAGACATGTAGACAGGCCAGGGTGTCCTTGTAGGAGAGGTTGCTGAGGAGAGTGTCCACAATTGGAGGTATTGATGCAATTGACTCGAGGAGGGCGTCAACGCGAGCCTGCTTGGTTTCTGCGTCATCGACGATACGACCTGAGGGTGACACGTTGCCTTCGCTATTGTTGTTGAGGGATGAAAGATTGTCTGCGTCTGACATTGTGGATGATGAAGGCTAATGAGTAGAATGTTGCGTGGGGTGTGGAGGGATGAAAGAAATGAAAAGAGAAGAAAAGGAAAAAGAATAGGGCGCAAAGGGAGGCGCAGGAGAGAGGCGCAGGGGAAAGTGCGTTGATATGTGGGCGTGAAAGATGATTTCGTGTGAACAAGGACTCAGGAGACATGTACAGTACAAGCCACGCAAAGACACATACTCTGTCCACTCTACTCTCTTTTTCTCCGCTGTTTTCCTTTTTCTGATCATCTCACTCCACCAAATCCACAAGACTTATGTTCAGATCCTCCATCATGGGTGTTACCAAGACCATCATCAAGGCCGGAGACGGCGTCACCTTCCCCAAGATCGGCCAGACCGTCGTCATGCACTACGTCGGCACCCTCGAGGACGGCTCCAAGTTCGATTCGTCCCGCGACCGTAACGAACCCTTTGTCACCCCTATTGGTGTTGGCCGTGTTATCCGCGGTTGGGAGGAGGGTGTCCCCCAGATGTCGCTCGGTGAGCGTGCTACCCTCACAATCACTTCTGACTACGGTTACGGTGACCGTGGATACCCCCCAGTCATCCCCGCCAAGGCCACCTTGATCTTTGACGTCGAGCTTCTTGCCATCCGTTAAAGATATCAATCTGTTTACAGTAATTAAAAAACGATATTACCATATCAAATCAAATCAATGCAGATAAGAAGAATAGGACGAAAAAAAATAAGCATGTGGAGTGGAGGGATGGTGTATTCTGAGGGATAAGTGAGATGACTCGGAATGTGCAGAGGGTAACTGTGTGGCCACTACGTGGCAAAGAGCTGACGACAGGAGACGCCTTGCCAGAAAGAAGCAAATGGAAGTACAAGTGCTCCGCGAATAGGACTGGCGCCCAACAAACACCACTTTATGACGGAAGACGCAACAGCCTTCACGTTTTGCCTTTTTGTGTTTTTTTTCGATCGGTTTTTTGAAGGTTCAAAAGTGGATTAAAAAAGCAGTCCTCTTGAGTGAATGGTGTGAAAAGGGAATAGAAAGAAGGACCCCAGCAACCAGCAAACCCACAGGAAAAGAAAGAACGAAAGGAAAAAGGAAAAAGGAAAAAGGAAAAAGGAAAAAGGACAGACAAACAGGATTCAGGAATCACCCTTTTGTGTGTTTTGTTCACTTCTTTTTCATCACTCTTTCTCTTGTTCCCTCTCTCGAACACCAGGAGACACCTTTCCTTTCTTTTGTTCTTTCTCTTCTTTCTTTCACTTCAACATTACTTTCACAAGTCTGAGCATCATCTCACTCTCTCTTTCCCTCTTTCTCTCTTCTCACATTCACCCCACTTGTTTGTGTCCTGCTTTAGCCCAGCCACCCCTACCCTCCCTTCCCCACAACCCACATCTTAAACACACACATACAAACACAACACACACCTATCAACAAACCATGAACAGCGAACCACCAGAGGATGGAAACGCCTTTTGGGCCCAAAAGTCAAAACTCGAGCAGGTAAACAGCAACTCCTGCTGGCAGACATATGCCATTGATCCCTTCTTTCCCATCCCCAAGAAACCCATCCCGCTGTTTACTACAAAACATCTCTCGGGTTAACCTTTTTTTAATATTTCTGGAATCGCTCAATTATTTATTCTTTTTCTTCGTTGGGGTAATGGAGAACAATAATAAAAAAACAACGACGGAAGCGACATCACTCAAAAGCCATAACGATTGTCGGAACACCAAAGCAAAAAAAAACCCCCCCATCAAATCATCTCACTCCCGCTTGCCATCACTTTTCAGGTCTTTTTGTTTTATAAATATCCTTCACCCACCCCCAACAGGATCTGTCTCTTTTGTTTTCCTCTTCGCCAACACTAAAGCAACGACCCACCTCTCCTGGAATTATCTTCAGGATGCTGTCCTTTTTTCGTACAATCGAAACTTCTCACGGACATGCAAGGATAACTTTCGCTTCTGAGACAGGAATCGTATTGCCGCGCGGGATAAAAAATATGGATCGATAATTAACCATTAATACGAAGAGTATGCTGATCTAACAATATCAAGGTGACCTTGACCTGTGCGTGGCAGGGGAGTGTATGCGATGATGTGGTTCTCTGCAAAAGGATTTTTACATCTCGGGAGGGGGATCTATTGAAGCGGGTCAAGGACGTCCAAAGATACACAACAGATAAAAAAAAGGACGATCAATCAATCATCCATGGAGCAAAGAGAGCAGGAACAACGAACCACCAACTCGACCTTCCCCCTGGACTGATAACGGAGTCGTTATTGAGTGGGGAGAAAAGCACAACAAAAAAAAAAGGAGTGAATGCCAACACTCCTCCGCTTTTGCCCTTTTGTCTTGTTACTACTACTTTTCCTTTTTCTCAGTTTACTTGTTCCCATCGCACAACCCCTTTTCTGTTCTTGTTTATTTGCCTTACTCATCTCATTTGTATCATGTCCATTTTAGCGCTACCAAGTTATTCTCGATAGAGTGACGCCGCACGCAACAGAACGCTGGGCCTTTACCAGTGTAGCACTCTTCATCTACTTCTTGCGAGTTTTCATCGCCCAAGGATGGTACATCGTCACATATGCTCTCGGCATCTACCTACTCAACCTGTTCCTCGCCTTTCTGCAGCCAAAGTTCGACCCTTCACTCGAGATGGATATGGCAGCGGACGCAGTCGAGGAAGGCCCAACACTGCCCATGCGGTCCGACGAGGAGTTTAGACCATTCGTCAGGAGGCTACCAGAGTTCAAGTTTTGGTGAGTGCTCCTTTCCCTCTCATTGTACACATTCGGGATATTTTTTGTAGGGGAAAATGGTCCTGAGCAACACTGGTTCAAATCAAGGAGAAAAGAAAACAGACAGGAAGGATCCGTTTCGTGAAGAGAGAGAGGGTAGGATTGCTCAAAAATGGAAGCCATGCCAACAATTAGTAACATCGACACAAATAGAGAGAGCAGGAGGAGGACCGTGGATGGATGAAGAGAGAAAGGTAGCTATCACAGGAAATAGCATCATTTCCCCCCTTTTTTTTTTTGTGCTTCCATCTCGAATAATTCATTCTGAGGTGTACAAGACGATATAGACGATACTAAGCGGATACAAACAAAGGGACAAGGCGGTTGGCAGTCTGTGGTTTGTCAGGAAGAGGCGAACGTGCATTTTTTGTTTTCTTGTAAATCTCTGAATAGTCCACGAAACACAGTTTGAACACTGGGCTCCCACCCCCAACCGTTTACGCATTTTTTTTTACATTTGACAGGAAAGTACGGAAATGACCCCGAATGGACAGGATTTGTTGGACGAGTAAACATAACATACGATAGCACAGGGAGCACAGAGAACACAGGAAGCGCACGCAGGACACAAATATTATCAGTATTTTCGAATATGCGGGCGCAGGAGACCGACGTGGGCGTGTATGCCTGTGATGTGGGGCGACTGAGCAGTAAACACGTAACACATTCCGGATGTGTCATGCCATTACCCGATACGGCCTCAAAAAAAATATCACCCCACTTCACCAGCCTTTTATACATCCCCACAAAAAAAAACAAGAAACAAAAGCCTGTTTCAAAGACTGACCATTTACTGTTAATTCCTTAAAACAAAACAGGCACTCGGCAACAAGGGCGATTGTGATTGCGTTTGGATGCACGCTGTTCCGGTTCTTTGACATCCCAGTCTTCTGGCCCATCCTCCTGATCTATTTCTGTATCCTCTTCACCATCACGATGAAGCGACAGATCCGACACATGATCAAGTATCGCTACATCCCCTTCAATATTGGCAAGAAGTCTTACGGAAAGAGCAGTTTCAAGTAAAGAGTCGACATACAGGGACGCTTGAAAACAACGCGGGAACAAGGAACAACGGCAAAACATCAGTGACCAATGACCAAAAGGATCAGAGATCATGATGCATCTTTGCATTGACAAAGCCGTTTGTTTTGGTGGCGCTTCTTTTATGCAATTGTATGTCACACCTGCTCCAGGTTGGTCTTCCTTGCCCAGCTCTTTTGACAAGTTCTTTCATTTCTTCATCCTACTATTCATAATAAAAAAAAATGAAGAACATCTTCCACGATTGTTTGAACGTGCTTTTTCCATTTTTTATTCTTGTCTGTTTTTGTTTGTATCGTTTTTGATCCACGTTTAAAGTAACGTAGAATGACAGTGAACCGAAATAAGAACATGGTACTAAAAGAAGCTCTTATTTTCCCACAGCAGATTATTTTTTCACAACGACGTTCAAGCATCCTCATTTCCATCACCCTGCCAGAGTCCATAGCGCTTGCCAGGTGTTGTTTGCCATAGACGAATGGTACCGTCCTCGGAACCTGTAGCATAGAGCTCGCCGTCTGGGCTGTAGCTGACCGTATGGACAGGTCCGTGGTGTCCCTTATAGACCTCGAGCTCGCGGCCCGACTCAAAGTCATAGATCCGGACCCAGAGATCAGACGAGCCTCCTGCAACAAACCGGGTGTGGTTGGGGTGAAGCGAAACTGCAGAGACATCGTACTCTGTCTTGATGTGCTTTCTTAACGTGTAGCTAAGCAATTTGTAATTGGGTAGAAGGAAACTGTCAACAATCGTCTTCGTGTGCGTGCTATTGAGTGCGATTCTTAGGCTTTGAGTTGTCGTTGGTAGTTCCTTTGCAATTGCGTCGATAGTAGCCTTTTGTCTTTGCTGCTGAATCAATGTGTTGCTTTGTCTCTATGAGTTGTAATTATGCCCTTTTCCTTCAGTAGAGATTTTGTCCCGACATGACGCCTTCAATTAGATGGCGATAACTGCACGTTCAACTCTTCCCATGTCATCAAGTAAAGTAAACTTGAGTTGACGATGCGTAAACAAACACGATAAACAACGTACGTTTGGGCGTCCCAGAAGTAGACTGATTTGCCGGTGGTCGAAGTGATGTACTGTCCATCTGCAGATAATTCCATCGAAGCAATGGGTCCGTCCATCTTGCAAGAATGAACCTGGTTGAACGAGCGAGGATCCCAAACCCTATTTCCATCAAACAAAAGGACAGTTAGAGGCAGAAAAGAAAAAATGTGATAATAATTGCCGTTGCCATTGTACAGAGTCATGCATTTTTTTCCTATAGAAAAAAAAAGTTTGCTTTCCTCACCTGATCTCCATATCGTCTCCCGAGCTGAGGATCATATTCCGTGCACCATCCCAAACGACATTACGGATGACAGAGGTATGGCCGTCAGCGGCCAGGATAGGTTGTCCTGCAAGATCGTCCCGGTTGAGATCAAAGATCCTAAGCTTCTTCTCCATGCCTCCTGTGACAATACGGCTGCCATCGCCCGAAAAGTCACACCCACGGACAATGTGCTGGTGAGGGAATGAGGCAAGGATATCTCCGGTATATGTGTCCCAGACCTTGCTATTAGATACAGTGTATGCATGCGCGTTAGTGCAAACAAAGAGAACGAGGGACAGGGAGACAAAGAGACACAGGGAAGAAGGGAGGGAAGGGGGCAGATAAGAATGTCAGTCAGTGTTAGGGGTTCAGCATGAAGAGCAGTAACAAAAGAAGGAGAAAGAAGGACCACAATAGCAGACCCACTAGTTCTTCAAGCAAACAGAAAAAGTTCTCTCCAACACAGCATCCTATCCTTTTCTTGTCAAATATAAATTCCACACACAGACTCGACTCGAGAAGAGATGACTGAAGTGGCCATACAGAAAAAAAAACGAAACAAGCAAGCTCAACAAAAAAGAACACCACCATCAGTAACGACAACAACATACGCAGTAAAGTCAGCCGAGGCTGTGACAGCCTTTGTGACATCGGTGCTCATGCGCGCGCTCCAGACGGCGCCCTTATGTCCAATGAACGTTCCAATCCAGTCTCCAGTCTGACCATCTCTAAGCATAGGGTTTCCATCTGTTTTTTGTTATTCCGAGTGGAGGTGTCGAGCATCGAGGGCAAAGTTCGGATGGTTGCAATGAAGTCGGGTAGTTTTTTAAAAAAAAGGGTATAGGTTGTTAGGTATGCAAAGGAGCAATGACGCATAACAAAAAAGGCAGCTGACACATGGAGGTTGTGAGAGTATGAGCTTAAAAAGAAGAGCGATGAAAGTAAAGACACTTGTTCCTGGTGTACCTTTGCAAGCGCTAATCATGTAGTATGAGCCATCGGACATGACTCTTGAGAACTGGAGGTCGACGACGGGGCGGGTGTGTCCTGAGCAGGTCAGGGGGATGGCGCGAGGAGTGGATGCCATTGACATAGTTTTTATCGGCAGGGGATGACGGGAAAGAGAGAGAGGGTGAGCAAAGAAACGGGAAAAAGAAAAGGTAAAAATAAAAGAATAATAAGGAAGGGCGAAGGACGAACGAAGGGGCATAAGAAAACGGATATGAAAAAACGAGGTGTGCGCGAAGAAGGGGGAGGGACAGGGCAATCAGAAAGGAGAGAAAGAAGCGATCTGATTGGTTACGGTAGAGTGAACAGGCCAAGCCACATCTATCTTTTCTCTATTATAGGTAGGGCATGCATGAACAAGCACGCTTCCCGCCTCTCAGGTGTACCTCGTTCTTTCGCGTTTGTAAGAACAAGCACAACAAAGGTATGCCAGGCATGGCTACATAGAGCAAAGAATTTCGCGTTTAGAATATGTTACATTAATAATGGGTAAAAATCACTTGGAGAGGACAGAGGATCTACGGAACGTTTCCTCCTCTCTCTTTGCAAAGATGTATGATCTAATATCCTTGGGGCCGGCCTCCGTGTCCACCTCCGCCATAGTATCCACCACCACCGTCATGATTTCCTCCATGGTAATCGTAGTCTCCGTTGTGACCATACTCATTATAGCCAGCATAATGGTTCGTCGAGATACTTGTAGGAGGATAAGCCATCGAATGGTCTGAGTTGCTCCTGCCCACAAATGGAGACGCCGGCCGGCCAGGATGGCCATTCATCACTGACAGCTCTGTCTCGTCATAATATCCGCCGCCAGTGTTGGCACCACCATAGCGCTCCTGAACGTAATGCGAGCTGTAGTAATCCTGTCCACCACCTTCCTTGCCATAGTACGCGTCCTGTGAACCGTTTCTCGACAGATTGGCACCTCGTCCAGGACCAGGGGCTGGTGGTCCATCCCCAAGCTCCATGTATCCCTTGCGTGGGGACGCGATCGGATCTCCTCCACTGCGATCGAAGCTCTCAGCTAAGGTCGCCGCCATCTCCTTGTTACGACGTTTCTTTTCGCGACTGTTGATTGTGCAACGGAAAGCCAAGAGGGCGAGACCGATGGCGAACACCAATCCTCCGACAACACTTCCTCCAATGACTAAACCTTTATTGTCGGAATTGCCGGATGATGGCTCAGTAGTGGTCGGAGTAACAGAAGCTGTTGAGGTTGAGACGGAGGTCGCATTCACGGAGACAGAGGTGGCGGTGCGGGAGATTGTTGTGGTGATGATTAAGGAAGTAGTGTTGAGCGCTGGTGGGAGTGATGTAGTATTGGTGGATGGTGTTGGAAGTGGGACCGTGGATGTCGTATTTGTAGGAGGGAGCGTTGTAGTGTTTGTTCCCTAAACGTAAAAAAAAAAAGATAGTGAAGAGAGATCCGATCGGCATAGACAAACGATTAGAGCACAAGGAGAAGACGAAAGATATTAATAAAGACGAAAAAAGCGTATCCGAGGAAAATAATAAATATTTATGAGCTGCTCCGTTTTCCTCTCTTTGTTCCTCACTGTTGCTCGTCGTTGGTTCTTTTTTGCTGAAGAGAGGGAGAGAGAGCGAGCGACAGGAAGCCGTTATGGTTTACGAGATGAGATGGCAATCGAGAATCCTTACCGGCAGGTCAGGTAAGGGATTAGCAGTTGCTTGACGCTTGTAAAGACCTGTGATGGTGGGTTGAGAAGAATGGCTCAAGAATGCAGGGTTGAGGTCACTCGACGTTGCCGTTGGAACCTGGATGGAGTGTTTACCAAGGAAGAGGAATTACAAGTGAAATTGGTCAGGACATAAATATTTATGAATTGTTACACACAAGCAAATTGACAAACAACAAAAAGCTGTTGGAGTAATCATGCCACCAGTCAGTCTATCAACCAATCGGTTAGGTAGTCCAAGATATGAACATGAACATGAATATGAACATAATACAACATGAAACCTTTTGACCTTCGATAGATTCTGAGGCACGAGGTCTTAAATCCTTTCATCGCCAGTTCATGTATCATGTATTGCTCGAAATACAGTAGACTGCGAAGAAGGAGTAGGCAAGCATGCAAGCTTAGGCCTTTGCTAGATTGAAAGCTGCAATGACAGCAATCAAACGAGACACTCCTTCCTCTCCCCGGCGCAAAAAAAAAAAAAAAAAAAAAAAAAAAAAAAAAAAAGCTTGAGCAGGCTTTAGCTTGTAGAGCAAAAAATGCCTGGTCAGCAGTGCATCTTCCACATTCAATCAACCCGTTCTGGAATCCCCGGTTATCAAGTGGTTGAAGAAACTAGGAAATTGAGGTGCTCCTGGACAAGATGGTGCTTTGGCTCAAAAAATATTAGCATCAGGGTGCTGGCCCACCTGGCTGGACAGCCCAGACTTTTCTCGCCTACTTATTTTTGGTTAGCTGTTTTTGTGCGACTTACGCTAGATTGGGGGTCGAGCGCCGCAACGATGCCGAAGAATGCGAACAATAGCGTGAAGAGAACCAGGATGGGCGACTGGCCCCTGGTTCGGTGGGGGACCGTCATTGTTTGTTATAGAGTGAAAAAAGGCGGGAAAGGGTGTTGGTGTCGGCGTGAACCGAAACAAAGGTGGAAGGTAAAGGTGGGAGTGAAAGGAGGAATTCAAGTACAGAAATAAAAAATGCGGCGTAGAGGGAGGGAGTCGTTGGCCTGTGAAAGGCAGGAAGGGGGAAGGGGTATAAAGGAGAGGAGGAGAGGGTATGGGGAATGGAGAAGGGTAGAGATGGAAGAGGAGGATGAGGGAAGATGAATGGAAGGGATGAGGAGAAAAAGAGGAGGGGAGGTGGGGTAGGGTAGAGACGAAAGAGAGAGAGAGAAAGGACGACAGCCAGCCGTAACTGTACCTGAAAAATGTCGTTTGCAGCGATAGGTACCTCTGTCTCTATTCCAACAAAGAATGCTCTCACACGTTTGAGAGGTGAGAGGCGGGAGATGCAACTGACAAAAAGGAGAGACATACAGAGGCAGGTTGAGAGGGAGAAAGGCAGGTTGAGAGAGAGGGAGAGAGTGAGAGAGGCAGGGAGAAAGAAGAATTGCTCACTGAGTGGGTTCAGAGAGACAGATTGCTGGGTGTGTTGTAGGGTGAGAAGGAGTATGAAAGTATGGATTCTGAATGGATGACAAGAAGCGAGTGAGCTTCAAACCATGGCAATGGGCTCACACTAATACGATTTTGACTTTACTGGCTGACTGCTTGCAGTTGTGGTGGGATGAGAGTTCGCAGTTTACCCACTTGGCCTTGATGAACACCCTTAAGCTCATACAGTGGTCAATTAAAAGGGGTTTCGTGTGCAGTTACGTGGGTCACTGTTCCTTCTCATTGCTGCCTTTGCCTTTTGTCTTTGCCTTGCACACTCACACTCCTTCCCTTTTGTTCATTGTACTCGCATTCGACACACACACAATCAACCAGCCAACCAACTCCTATCTGCCGTGAGTACCCTTCTCTCGCACACCTCCACCCTTCATCTTGACACCATTCGCCACATGTCCTTGTTCTTGACCCTTATAAAGTCATTAACTCTTCAAGCTATCTCCATTCACCAGAACAAAACTCCGCGGACTGTCTTTTATTTTTTACTTTAATCGCCTCGCAGTCCTAAGAAGCTGGTTCCCTCCCATGGCACACCTGTAAGAGTGCAAAGTCCAGACCCCAGGCTCAATCGTTTGCCACCTTTCTCCACTCCTAACACAACAACACAGCCAATTTGAACACGACCCACAGTCCCTCCTTGTTATTTTTATTTTCTTTTCCTTTATCATCCGTCTCCACGCTATTGTCCCCCACACTCCTCCTCCTTTATCTCTCCCGTCCCCATTCATATACCCACGGTTCCTGGACAGGACAGAGATAATGCCCTCAAGGACCCCTTTCTCTTTCTCCCCCTCTTCCTCCTCTTCAGCCTCCGCCACCTCCTCCGCCGCCTCCTCCTTCATTCCCTACTCCAGCTTTCCCTCACTCCCAAGGGAGCCCCTGAACGGCTCCAACGTCCATTACCCAACCATCGCTACTACTGCTACCACTACCACCACTGCTACCACGACTTCCACCATACTTTCCTCTTCTACTGTCACCACAGGCCTCCTCGACCAAACCGGATTGGCCCACAACAGTCTCGGGAGTAGTGTGAGCAGTAGTCGGGACGAACAGGACCATGTCTCTTACACGCCAATCTATCCCTCACACTCCAGTTCATTCTCCAACAGCTCCCTTGAGTTGCACGAGTCCCTACTCCTGGCTATACGTGAACGGCAAATCCAGCAGCAACAACAACAACATCAGCGACAGCAACAACAACAACATCAGCAACAGCAACAACAGAGGTTATCTTCAAGAGCACATAGAGATCGTTTCAATGAAATGACGCCCATTGCAGCTGCGGCGGCTGTCCTGCCCTTTGCTCCCTACCAACTGTCTGCAGCACTGCCATCCGAGACCAGTGAAACAATCGACGCAGGACTGGAAAGACGGCTGCAACAACAACAACAACAACAACAACATTCAACTAGTGTAAGAGGTCAGGAAAGGCTGCGCTTGTCTCAGCAGGAAGAACCATCCAGCCCTCGCATCTTCACAGGAGTAACGAACAACGACACGCATGGCAACACCGACACTAATGCGGATATCTTAGCGACCCATCTGGACGAATTGACGATCGTGACGATCCGTCCCAGTTCACAGGTTGCGACAAGCCTGTCGTCTGCCTCGCGAACCAATAATAGCGCTCCTGAATCCTTGTCTGCTGGAGTCACAGCTCAGCGCATGGACCTGACGCGGAACGACCGAGATCAAGATCGAGATCTAATGCAAGTGCCGGTAGACGATCTAGACAGCGAAAGGGCCACGAGATCGACGCCGAGCGCTTTGCTCTTGGCGCAGCCGTTGTCATTTGCCTTGGACGAGGAGCAATCGCAACATCACTTTCTCTCATCTGATCCTACCTTGACGCCTCTTCGACGACTCAGGGCTTCCACACCCCTGAGCTTAGAGCACGCGCAGGACTACCCTGTCTTTGCACACGATCGCGCCCAACACCAGGCGCAATACAACTATACCAATAGCAATACCGTGGATTATGCCTCGGATATCTCCACAATCACTTCCAACACTACCACCAATAGCATCAACAACACCAACACCAATAACAACAACACGATGCAGACTAGCATCAACAACAATCGCATCGAACAAGATATTGGTATAAATGAGCACATCTCGGAACCACCTCACTCCTACCAATCCTCAGTCTTCTCGACCATGGAACCGCAAGAGCCATACCCATCAGACACACGTCTCGCTCTCACCCAAGTCTTGACTTCATTCCAAGGTGCCATCATTGACCACGCCTTTGACCACTTTGTGCCTGAAGTAGCCGACACAATCCTTATGGGTTCCAACAGCACTCCCATCATTAGTTCAATGTCAACATTTGGCGACGACTCCCGATCTGCAACCGTTCCTACTCACATGCTCGCACCATCGGAGATGCCCTCTCTGGGTGGAGACGAGAGTCTTGACATGTCCAACGACAATCTGTCAGCTTTTCCACGAGCATCACTTCCTCGGAGGAGGTATGCCACAAGAGACTACTCAACAGGATCCATATCGTCGGACGACTGGCTTCACCACCCAGATGTCGTCGCCTTTAATACCCAAAATACCTTACAAGGCATATCCAGTTCAGTCTGTGAGTACGAATTGACGGAACACTATGTGAATTTGCTGTGTGGTGCAACCTTGCGTGTGAGTGTGTGCTAACATATCTCATACTCCTCTCAGCTGTTGACGATACACCTTTGAATAGCTCTAATTTTGTAGCCTTGCCTATAACAACATCCGTCGCGGCAGAGACACCATTTGCGCCTAGCGAAGAACGCCTACAGCCTTCACTCGCGATTCAAGTGGATCAAAGCGAGACCCCGATACAGAGAGAGCAAGTCGCTGATTCTGTCTTCGACCGAGCAGTAGCATCCATGGCGGCTGATTCTTTGTCTTCTGCTACTGCGGAGGCAATCATTTCGTCCACTTTGACGGACCCAATGAACGCTGCACAGGAATCACAGTTGGCCGAAATCCCTGCATCGATTGAAATTGATGGTCAGACCACTCAGCCTGGACCCACACTCCATACTCCTCTTGAGCCTTTGCGGTCAGATCGCTTGGATTTGTTGGGTCCATTGCTATCGGGCACACAAAATGTACCTCTGCCTACCCCGAGCGACGAGACTCTTAGGCTCTCTCTCCTGAGCTCATCAGGTCGACGAATCCAAGGCTTTGATTCCTCCATCTTATCCATGGCATCCCGGATCCGACAAGCGAGATTGGCACGTATATTACGACTGATGGGCGAGCGGGATCCACCGATTGCATATACAGATAGATATCAGTGGGGCCGCTTTGCTCCCGCCGATACCCGAAGCATGGTCAATCATGCTAGCATCAGCCGCGGGACGAGTCGAGCAGGATCATCAGTGGAGGAAAACCAAGCAGATCAAAATCTGGAATTGGAATCGCGCGACCTTATCGAAGATGGACGATCGGCCATGCGACATAGGGATGCAATATCTTCTTCACGAGTTCAGCCCACTCAGTACCCTATTTTCACAGAAATTCTCGACTGCAATGGCAACCCATTAGACTCAAGCAATGAGTCATATGCATCCTCGTCTTCTGCGTCATCCATGACATCCTATGACGCCCTGGACGACCGAGATGAAGACATGGATTGGCTGAGCGGGACTGAAAGGAGACGACGGCGGCGGACTGGATGGGATGATCCAGGTTGGAACCGAGGTGTGGTTCGTGGCCAAGGCAGATCACGCGTGGTGAGCACAGGGACGGCCTTGGAGGGTATGGAGTACATATCACAAGCAGACAACCTGTTGAATGAGAATGGCCGGTACCGCTCACTGAAAGCGTCTTGGATGACCAACCCAAACGGGGAGAGTTGGAGTGATGACGAAGGTGACGATCCACAGCGGAGGCAGAATGGTCAGGATCACGAGGATAAAGATCCGGAAAGTGTCTCCATGCGCCATGCCCCACCGTCACTGGGGATGCTTCCGCCCCACAACGACGGTGGTTCAGCAGGAGGGCTATACTACATCTACGGCAATGTCAGGAATCGATACGGCCCTGACAGCGTTCGACGACGACGAGTCATGTCTGATATGACCGTTTTGCTGAGACGAGAGCAGGAATGGGAGCGAGAGCTGGAGCAGTATGATCGTGAGATGGCAGAGTTCCAGATGGGTGGATTCTTCAACAACAACAACAGTCAAGGCACAAGGGAGGATGGATCTGTTCCCAGGGTGTCCATGATTGCATCGGCTCCTAGTGCAGCTGTCACAACCTTAGGCTCTTCTGTGGCGAATGCAGGCGCGGGCGGGAGAAGGGCATCTTCGCGCAATGGATCGATCTCTGGAACCGCAGTGTCGTCGGACATTGGTGGCAGTGCGCCGAGCTTGACGCAATCGAGTGGCTCGTTTGACTCTGTGTGGCCTCATACAGGTGTTGATCTTACTACCGAGTCAAGCTACCGTCCACCACAAGAGTTCCGGGACTACGAGCAAGGGCATTCTAACTATCATGCGCAAGGGGAGATAGTGAACGAGCAAGATCGACAAGGAGTCAACGGTCAGAGACAGGATCAATCGCTGCTTGAGGTTCATCGACAGCATCCACTTCAGCAAACCCATACACAGCAGCAGCACCACCACCATCAGCAGCAACGCCAGCAGCAACAGATTCCGAATCAGTCCATAACTCACCGATCGACAGTGATGAATCGAACGCCGCCACTTTTACCGGCTCAGCCTCTGCTCAACGAGCCAATTGCACATCAGATCCGCCGAGCCCACAACTCTCATATCATGGGACTGCAACGACGATGGGAAATACAGCAACAGCAACAGCAACATGAGCAGACATATTTAACTCGCTCTATGAATAGTGATAGAGAGCAGGATCGCTCCCAGCGATACCCGGGCACGACGTTTGTACCGCCTCCTTCACGCCAGCAGCCCCAGAACCACCCCAATCAATCCCTCATATCTACTTCCAGCATAGGATCCAGTCTCCATGTGGCCGTTCCCATGTCGAGAGGCTCTCGGTCAAGCTTCAGGACAAGTCACGAGACCAATGGATTCCAGCACTTCAATCTGACAGGAAACGGTACTGCATCTCAATCACATATCTCTTCCTCCTCTTCTGCTTCTACTTCTCAGTATCCCTTCACTGCTCCTCTACCTCCCGCCTCTTCATCCTCTTCTTATTTTTCAGGATCGACACTAACCCCTTTCCTGTTGGGAACTTCAACTGGCACCCTGAACATCAATGCCACGACCTCTACAGCTGATGCGAGTTTGTTTTCTTCGACCTTGAACGGACGAATTTTGGGAAGGTCTGAGATGTCTTCCGTCAATCGAACGGATCCTTCTATTCGCTCAACAGAGCAACTTGGCACGACTGTCGGTTCAGCCATCCTCCCGAGTGGCGTGATGTTACCCGCTGCGGGGGATATGCAGAGTGGTACGGAAAGCTCGGGAGTTTCAGGACCGACAGACAGCATCGCCTTGCATCCGATAGCGTCGTCGTCCTCCTCCTCGTCGACTCATTTGAGTATTGGATCATCGTTGTCGGCATCCCTGTCAGGCACAACAACAGCCCCCACTATCACCACATCTTCTTCATTGGATCCGACTGATCAACAGCAGCAGCTACAACAACTTTCATCTTCTTCATCATCGTGGTCGTCTTCCTTGCAGAGTCAACAATTCTACAGGAGGACTCGATGGAGAGGGAGCAACACGCTCTATGTGAACTATGAAGGCGGGACACTGAAATTGGAGGAACAATGGCGACGTGGCGATGAAGAAAGGGTTGGACGATAACGGCATTTGATTTTTTTTCATTGTTCGACTTGTTTGTTATTTCTTTCCATTGCGGTTTGTTTTATTAGTTAGCTTCGTTTTCTTTTTGCTTTTTTGCATTTGCCTTTGTGTTCATGCATACCAAAACATCATTTCGAAAAAAAAAAAAAAAAAAAAAAAAATGTCCTTTAGGAGATAAACGTGTAAATAGCATGAGTTTTTTAGTCAACAAAAGACAAAGTTGATAACAAAAAAAGTGACAAAGCATGAAAACCGTTGTGGTTTCCCTTTGCTTGTTGGCGTTGTGTTCAACAATGCATTGACGGGTTAGTTGAGTTGGCCGTGGATAGATGCATATATGACATACATCCCAGAAAAAAAATGATAAAACGTGGACTAGCAAGATTTCTTTAGTAAACAAAAAAAAAAGTAACAAAGCATGAAAACCGTTGATTTACGGTACGTTGGCAGGTTGCTTAGCTGTGTTTCCTTTATGGGTTATGCTTAAAAGGAGCACTGGCTTGAAACTATCGTGGTTGCGGTAATAGCAAAAAGAAAACAACAACAGGAGAAAAAATAATGTGGAATGGAAATAATTAATTGCCCCCGAAGGAATCTAGACCCACTCCATTGCCATTTTTTTTTTTTTTTGTTCCCGAGCAAGCGTTTTCTTCCTTAGCATTTTTTTCTGTTTACCCTTGTTTGAAAATCAGATCTGTGTTGATTCCACGTTCGTGTCTTTAGCAAAAAAGTAGAAAGTGAAAGAGAGGGAAAAGTAGGAATAATGGAGAACGAAGGGCACGGCCCTTGGTCCTCTTTTCTTTTTTGACCTATTTTTCTTTTATGATGACCACCAAAAAAGTAAAAACATGGGGGAACGACACTTGATTGGTGCCTCGCGAGGAAGAAGAAAACCAACTGAGCAATACTTGGAGTGTGTGACATGGAAAGACAGGAAACTTATATGGGTAAATAGAGCGAGGCACAATCAGGCAAAAGTAAAAAGAGTCCGCTGAGTGTGCGTTAATGGGCGTAACAAGAGGGATCAGGGCCCTCGGACTTTGATTTCTTTGTGTCTTTGATTCGTTTTCCGGACGCGTTCGTGTAGTAGGTCTAATAACCACAAAAACAATGAAAGGGAGAAAATCTTGCATGGGTGCACAAAAAAAATAATTGTCTATTTGGACAAACAAGAGGAGAGAGAACGAAAAAAAAGGAAAGGGAAAGGGAAGAAAAAGAAACCAACCAAAGTGAGGCGGGGAAAAAACACAAAACAAGTGAGCATTAGCGGTCGCGGGGTGGGAAGGAGCGGATCAAACAAAAACCAAAGGAAAACGATAATCTGAAAGTTTCACGCGATTATCAAGCTCTTTCAAGAACAAAAGAAAAGGCGAAAGGGAAGGAGGAAGGAAAAGAAAAGAAAGACGCGGGAACAGGGAAGAAAGGAAGCGATGCACGCGCATACAGAACAAAAAAAAACAAGCTTGATGCAATTAGTCTATCCTCGGCGGTTTTTTTTTCTCCCAGTTGGACCCAGACCATGGGAACCCAGTCCAAATCCAGCTTTTTTTAGAAGCTGCAAGTAGGTGGAAGTGGGATGCACATCTGTAAGAGTAGCGAGATGGCGGGAACTCTGAGGGAAAGGAAGAAGGCATTAAAAATATGGACGCAAACAACTAGCTATAGGGAATGGAAAGGGGAAAAAACAGGTGTGGCAAATATAAGCACAGTCGGGGGAACTCGAGAGGTAGACTACGGATCCAGCTCGTTTTTTTGTTACTTCCTTATGTAAATGACGCGGACGAAAAGCGAAAAGAAACTCAATTGCTCAATAAGAATGGGATGTGATCGAGTAGATAAATCCCTTGTTTTCGCTTATGGCAGCGCCTAATTGAATGATGGAACGTTAATTTTTTTTTTTTTTTTTTTTTTTGGCCCTTTAGTGGCAGTGGTTGTAGTGGTCCAGTGCTGAGCCCTAAAAGTGTAAAAAGGGCGACGATTAGGATGAAAGAAAGGATGCCCAAAATCTATTTCGTAAGCAAACAGAAAAAAAATGCATAGCTGAAAACTAAAATCAACGAAGACAAAACGAAAAACAACAAAGGACTGAAAAAAACGAATCAACGAAACATTCGCCTATAGAAAATAAACCTGGCATGACCGCACGCGCACACACGCGGACACGGTCCTCTGCTTCATCGTCACCCCTCCTCTTTCTTACGTTAAGCTCCAGAACGCGTTCTGTGTCGATGTCTCACTGATCGTTGACGCGTAAAAAGATACAAAAGTGGTTTCACAGTATCGTCCATGCAGTCGCGAACAAAAAATAAACACCTAGAACACTCTATTCCTATGTTCATACAGAACAAAAGAAAATAAAAGAAGGCTGAACAACAAAGACATATGCTTATGGGTCAGTGGGTAGCGGATACTTATTTACGTCCCTCAACTGTACTTTATCAAACAAATGATCCTCGTACCTATCCCGATTTCTCCACTCGAATGTTCTCATAGTATATAGTTGCGCACATTCTTCCTTGTTTTTTTCTTCTCCGTTGGGTGATGCCTACCTATATGTTGGACGCGCCAGATTGCGAATAAAAATAGGGGTATAGGGGTATACAGCTCGTGACCCTCAGGTACACTCCTATACTTTACTGCTCTCGCTCTCGTCCCAAGGGTTTTTTGACCTTTTGACTTTTTGCTCAGTCCGGAGGCAGGAATCTCAAAGAACGAAGGAAGGGTTTCATATGAATGGTCGGAGTGTGTTGGTAGTTATGGTATGCACGGGGACAAAGAACTGTTGTCCCATGCCCACAAATGGCAATCAAGCCTCAACTGCAAAAAAAAAAAAAAAAAAAAAGAGTACCCAGTTCTTTTTCTGACCACCTCCTTCAAAATCGATAAGGGTCCTTCCTAGGAGCAGACAGACTCACCCTCTTCGTGCTCCTTCCTTTTCCCTCTTGTTTTCCTGTTTACCAGCAGCGAATTTCCTTTTTCACAACCGGATTTGTGTCTTCCCGCGCGGTTTTTATCAATTCCTTTGCTTGCGCTTGAAGCAAGGAAAACACTTATACTGGTATTTAATCTCTTTTTTTTTTTTTTTTTTTTTTTTTTAATATTTTCACTTTGCGCTAGAATTTCCTGTGCGTGTACAAACGAGAATCCTCATCCTTTGTTTTCTTTGTGTCTAGTTATTTTTTTGTGTTCAAATAACAGGGGAAGAAAAGGAACAACATGAAGACCAGAAAATGGACGTGCAGCTTTTCTCGACAGAGAGACAGGAGGTAAGGATGAGGAAAGAAAGAAAGAAGGAAGGAATAAAAGAAGGCGCCCTGCTTCCCAAAGGAATTTCTCCCACACACTCCCTTCAGCAGCACAAGCATATGCATACCAGACTGGGTGTACAGACAACTTGTTGTTTATTCTGTCATATTTCCAGCTGGCATTTTCAGCACTGGATTTTGTCTTCTCCACCCTCTCTCTAACCCTCCCTCGCTCGCTTTCATTTCGTGTGCAGGTTATCATTTTGTGCTGTGGATTCAATGGCAATAATAAGAAAGAAGAGGTGAAGGGAACCAGGGTATTGATAATAACGACTAGGAGAAGAACGAAAGTGTGAAAGAGGAGTGGTACCTTTGAAAAGTGAGGAGGACTGAGTTGTGGGAAGTTGTTTGAGATGTTTAGTGGTTTGATGCATCGCAATCCAAGAAGAAAGATGATCCTCATCTCCCACCCGGAAAAGTACAAAATAACAATGAACCCAGGCGAGCTGATTTTGTAGAAGACTAAAAGGAAACAAAAGGCATAGTTGATGTCCACATACACATAAAGCGAAGCATACAAACAAAACAAAACAAAAACAACAAACAGTGAGGGGATGCAAAATGGAAAGGAGAGAGAGAGAGACAGAAAAGGATGAGATGGGGAAGAAGGACGCATAGTGAATGGGAGAGGAGTTACTCTTTTTTGCATGCAACATACAGACGCGGCGCGGTGGTTTATGTCTTCCTTTCTCTCTATAACGCTTTTCTCGTTATTGATGTCGTCTTGACTCCCATTCACACGTTCACTCTCCTATGATGTTTACTTTCTTTCTCTCTCTTTTCTCTCTGTCAATCCATCCCTGTCTCCTTTTTCCTATATCGTAAAAAGATACAAGAGTACGATGCATATTGTTGTTGTTCACAAACACACACTCACGCATATAGACGAAATGGCCGTGGAGAGAAGGAAGTTTAATAAGGCAAGGAAGAAAGAAAGAGAGAGAGTTCGTAAAAGAAGGTTCACGAACACACGCCTCTCGTTCTCTCTCCTCTCTATCTTTATGATGTTCACTCCCATATCAAATTCATGCAATTGCATCGATGTAGCTGTTACAAACAACGTAAGGTTGGTTTGGTTGGTTCGCTTGGTTGGTTGGGGCAAAATAAACGACCACCGACCGAATGACTGAAGGACCAACCTAGCTGAAATTTGCTTTGCAACAAGAAAGTTTTATTTTTTCGAGACCAGACAAGGTGGAGAATGGTAGGCTCAGGCGTTCGGTATGGTTTGCCTTTTGGTCTTTTGTGACAACCCCATATATACAATAGGTCAAGTGTTGATAATAGAAGAAGGCAAAGAAAAAGCAAGGCAAGGAGGGAAGTGGATATACGAGCAATGACCAATGGAGGACGAAAAGGATGTTTGAGGAGCAAAAAGGATAGAAGGAAAAAGGAGAAGCAGTAGTCAATTTGTAGGACGACAAGTAGACATCGAGGAGGAGGGGGACAATAGACCCAAGGGCAAGCAATCAATCTATCGATAATAACGTCCCCTTGCTGCTTGCTGGACGTATTGTACTCGACCGTATTGTACATCCATCCATGTGCGAGCATGAGCATGCTGCACATCATCAATCATTGCCCAATTTCTATTCCATTTATGCCTTGAGGTACAATGGATAGATGGATGGGTCGATGTGCCGTTTCGCGATGTTCGTGCTCCTTCTTACTCTTCTTCTTTACATCCCTATACCACCACTTTCTCGTTTTTTTCGTTCTCTCTACAAGTGGGTGTGTTGCTTATGTGCGTACGCTTATGAATAATGAGTGAGCTCAAAAAAGAAAAAAAAGGGACATACAATCACCGAGTTTCAATCCCATCATCACTGTCCAAGTCGTCGTCTCTTCTTCCTTTATTGTGCGCACAATGATATCCATTTTTTTTTCATTCAGCCAGTCAACTGTCAACACCCAATTGCACGAACCTTAAGCTCACTGGCACACACATACCCACATACACCGCCAACAGCAATGCCAAGTGCCAGCACATTTAAAAGATAAAAAAAGAGCAGTAAGGCCCCTTTCTCGCAGGAAACCCTATTCTTATTATTCAATATTTTAATTCATTCGAATCCATTGGTATTCAGTCCATCGGGAGTTCCTCTCACGCGTATTTAAACAGCTCGTTCCCTCTTCATTTTCCTTTCTTTTCACCACTCGTCCACACTTCTTCATTCTTCGCTCTTTCTGGTTTTCCCCTCCCACTTCTTCTTCCCTCTCCGCCTTACATCATCCTCTTCACGTCTTACATCCCTCTTCTTCTTAATCCTCCCTACCCTCACTCTCATCCTTGACGCGATTTTCTTTCTCTTCCCCCTCTGCCACAATCAGCACGACCCTCCCTTCACTCTTCTCTCCTCAACGATATAACTTTAAAAAAACGACAACCATGACTGCCCCTGAATCCAACAAGCCCAGAACTTCCGTCGCCATCGTTCCAACGAGTACTTCGACCAAAGTCCACTCCTTTGTGAGACAAAGTCCCGTTACCTCGACTTCATTCCAGGCCACACAGGAAGAGACTATTCGAGGAGATCACAATGGTCGCATCAGTGTACAGCCAACTAGTTTCGAAGGCGGACTCTTGGTTGGATTATATGATCGTAAGTACATTTCTTTCGTTGTTTTGGTTTGTTTGTTATGCTCAGCGGGTTGGGTTGATGGTTAGGTGGGCGTAAACAGATGTCGGAGAGGAGTGGAAGTGAGTGTGGGAGGAAGAGAGGGATGGGAGGATGGGGCAAGCAGGATGGCAGCATGGAGGGAGAATGAAAAAATGAAAAGTAGCCTCTCGGGGCTTTAAAAATGGCGATGTACAATGGCGATGAAACGAGGGAAGGAGAGAAAGGACGGGGACGAGTGAAGGAGGGTTTTTTTTATTTCTGGGCTTTCATATGTCGCCGTTGGTTATTTTACTTTTTGTAATATGTTGTCGACACGCGCACATACCAACCGCAATGGTCGCTCTTGTCTTTTTCATATCGGGTTTTCATGTTGCGCCCTGATAATTGATATGCGTCAGAGAGTGAGTAAAAAGAGTGTGTGCGTCTGCCTTGTGTTTGTGTGTGCGTGCGTTTTATTCAATTGTTGTTTTGTGCAATGCATGTGTTGCTGTTGTTTGAAAACACGGAAATGAGAATGAATCCTCTTACCCTTCCCTATCCTGCTCTACCCTGCCCCTGACACATGCCTGTTGCTCACATTTTCTTATTATTCCCACTCGTGTGTGTGCTTATGCATTCTATATTATATTATTCCATATTATGTGATGGGTCCGATTCTCCAGCACATCTCGGCCCACAGTGCGCCGAATACCTCCAGCAACACCTCGTCCCGATCCTCGACGAGTCCCTCTCAACTCAGCTCGACCATTCCGACGACGATCACCACTCGCATGAGGTCAGCCCCCATACCTGCAGGATCGACCCCAACCAAGTCATCGACACCCTCAAGTCCACCTTCCTCGAACTGGACGAGCTACTCCTTGCCACCGCCAAAACCGTCGCCTTGGCTCAGCCCGAGGACACCAACGACCTCGCCTCGCTCGAGGAGGCCAAGAAGACACAAGAGGTCATTGCCCAGGTTGTCACAGGTTCAACAGCCATGGTCGGTTTCTTGGCTCCCCATCGCGCATCCGCTTCCACTGACTCTGACAGCCACAAGCACGATCTCTACTTAGCACAGCTAGGTGATTCTGTTGCTATCCTTGCAGGTCTTGATAGTGATGGTCAATGGACAGCCCGCCGTTTGAACCCACCCGAGAGCCAAGAGCATTCAGTTCGATACCCTGGATCAGAAGAGTACAATAAGGTCGTCTACGAGGCAACCGAGCGCGCCCTAACTGTAGAACAATACTTGACACAGCACAACGGAGCCTCGTCATTACCAAACTCAACAGGAGCAGCACAATCGACCATTCAGAGCGACAGCTTCTTGACCAGACGGGGAAAATTTTTGGGCTTGCCTGTTACACGAGCATTCGGCGATTTGGACTGGAAGATTGAGCAGGAGCCTCGTCGCTCAGTTTCGAACTGGGTAGAGTCATCGCTCCGTTCTCGAATTGAGAAGACCCTGGCAGGAGGATCAAGATCGCGTGCTGCAAATGGAGGCATTAGTCCGGATGAGATTGGCATCAACAACCTCGATGACCCACCCTATGTCAGAGCAGACCCCAAGATTTCCCGCATTGTGCTCGAGACCCGGAAACAAGACAGCGCTGCTGCTGGCAGCTCATCGGACCAGTTGCTGATTCTGTTGAACCGTGGGCTGTTGTATACGACCCGATATAATGTCCCGTCGACGACTAAGGTCAGCACCAACCCATACGACCAGGCCCTGATCTCGGACTTTGAACTTTCCCGGGTGGTCGCCAACACGCTGGAGAAGGGCGAGGAGAACTGCGCCTTGGCGGTAGCGAGGACCCTTGACCAGATCCGTAAGGAGGCTGGACCTTTGGATCGGTCGGTTGAGGATCAACAGCTCGAGGATGAAGAAGAAGAAGGCCTCGAAGGATCTGTCTTGGTCGTCGTCCTTTAAATTCTCTTTCTTTCCTTTTTATATGTTTTTGTTTTCGTTGCACTTTTGTGGATAATTTGTTGATAGTCGCGAGAGTAGCGCATTTCCCACCTTGTTTTTTTCCGCTTTTGTACATAAAACTCTTTTACTCATGTTATTTGGAAGAAGAGTTTCTACTTTATGCATCGGCGGATAAAGTTGGTGAACAAAAAGCTGGTCCCGCGTCTTGATTATTTTTTCCTTTTATCGGACCCGTTCAAGGGATGGGCATTGCACCATACAAAACAGAAATCGCCGCAATGGGAACTATCGTTCCTTACCACTTCATTCAAAGGCAAACACCCAAAAGGACCGCGACTTGGACGATGAAAGAAAAAAGTTTGACGGGATAGATCATGTCCTCTTCCCCTTTTCCCCTCCTCGGAAGAGAGCGTTGCTCACGTCTGGGACCGGGAACAATTGAAGAGAGACCATTGAAGGAAAAGGCTCACAACTTTTTTTTCTTGTTGCTCTTTGTGTAGTGTTGGCGCATGGGAAGAAAAAATAAGTATGTTATCAGAGTGGATCTCATGCAGGTCATGTTTTATGTATTTTTCGTTGTTTTGGCTGGAGTCTTATCGGATAGTCCGAAAGGAAGAGGCTACCTTGTCTGGGAGGGACAAGAAAGGCGATCGTCATTTTTCCTTTCATTTTTTTGTCCCGTATTTTCCGTCCCTGCCTGTTGCTTGCTTACTTTTTTGTTGCACAACAGGGGGTCCTCTTTGGACCACATCCCAGCCAGTATGGGTCAGTGGGTGGGCGTTGTTAAGTTCCCACTCATTGCTTCCGCTCTGACGACAGGCAAGGTCAATGGGTCATAGCCAAAAAAAAAAAAAGAAAAAAAAAAAAAAAAGATAGCCAGTGATATTATTTTCCCTTCTTCCTCTATCCCTTTCTGGCCCTCTCTCTTGATTTGTGATGTGGTGCGGGAAAAAAAGGGAAAGGAAAAAAAAATTCGATCAAAAAGCAATGTACATAAGGGGAAATCAAAAGTTGTATTTTCAGCAAAAAAAAAAGGTGTGAGCACGGTCTCGCACGGCCGCCCTTGTGTTTTTTTTTTCTTGTCGACGAACGGGATCAGAGGAGAAAAAGAAAGAGAGTGCCCGGTCCAGAATTAGTATTGTGTCCGGGCCTTGAAATGAAAAGAGAAAAAGGGACGAGGAAATGTGGTTAAGAGAGAAAGGGAAAGAAGAGAGAGCCAAAAGAAACCGTGTTGAACGAGACGATAGGCCTGGAAGTCTATCAGCGCGACGCGTTTACGGTCGCGTTTTTGTCTTGGTGCTGATAGCCGATCAGTCTCTGTGCTGACTGGTGATTCAGACAACTTTTTTCGGTGCCTGAAAATCGGGTGAACAACTAACAACTGCAGACAAAATCAATTGGGATCGCAGATCTCTTTATTCTTTCGAATCAACCTCCTCTCTTTCTCCTCTCATCCCTCTCATCCCCTCTCTCCTCCAAATCTGAATTCGACGATGTCGCCAAGCACGATCTCCATCTTCGAGATCCCTCTGATTCTTGACATCATCTGCGAATCAATCAGCCCAAAGGACGTATGGTTATGCAGACGAACCTGTCGACTCTGGTCCCGCAGCTTTGAACCATATGTCTGGCACCGTATTCGACTCTCTCGTAGGACAGCGCGTCCCCCTGCAGCAATACGACTCCTTCAACAGAACGCGTGCAGAATCCGATCTTTGGATATTCATATCGCCGATACTGTCTTCCTTGTTCCTTCCTGTACTCGACTCACTCGGCTCACTTTCTATGGTGGTGGTAGCAACAACAACAACAATCGTGATCTGTCACGGCTGGGTGATCATAATAGCAGTAACCATCTTCAGGACCCACAACAACCAGTCGCGACACGCCTCATTGCTCAGAACCCGCACTTGGAGCGACTCACTATTGCTATGGAGTTTGCCGACCTCGCTCCAGAGTATTTCTCGGGCCCAGTGTTGACTGGGCTACGACATTCGACCATTTCAACGCTCGAACTCCATCTCCGACAGACTTACAACGTGGCTGTATTAGCAGCCATCCTGCTCTACTGTCCCGACACCCTGTCAGAACTCACAATCGACAACACGGCCCGATTCGAACGCACCCAGTTTATTACAGAGCTAGGGGGAAGCGATGGTCTAAAAGTGTCTCTGCCACCCTGGAGAGAGTTTTCCAGTCTTGAGCGGCTTATCCTGAGACACCAACTCAAATTTCAAGAGGAAGCCATCCTGTTTCCTCTCTTGCGCCACAGCCCGCATCTCCGAGAAGTCACGCTACCCTCGATCCGAATGTCGCACAGTGATACAATGGTCACCATACTCATCGAGTCTTGCCCCCATATCGATCGAATGCTTCGGTTCTCGGAACATGATGACTTGACTCACGACAGATGTCTCGACATCCTGTGGACATATCCGGGTCTAATCGAGTTTGCATTCTGCTACTCGGAGGATATGTCCCCCGAAGTGATTGAGGTCCTGTTGGAGCAGTCTGGGTCTACGCTCGAGGTGCTGGAGGTGTCGGCAGGTTTTGATACAGATAATCGGGAGAGGATGGGTGCTTGTATCTCGCAGGTGTTGCAGAGGTGTCCGAGATTGAGGAGGCTGAGGGTTGTGCATGAATGGGAGATTGAAGCGACAGGGGTTGGGTTACAGGAGTTTGTGGGTATACGTTGGGCAGCGTTGGAATGGCTGGAAGAGCTGGAGATTCCGATTGGGTCGCCAGGATTCTTTTCGCTTTCGATTGATGAGGGTGATGTTTGGGATCGGGTAATGGAGGAGGAGCGGATTGAGATCGAAGAGAATAGGCTAGAGGCACAACAGCAGAGGATGGTTGATGCTGGGCGGGTGCTGCAGCTTGCGAGGAGGTTGACGGTGTTGCCGAGGCTGAAAGCTGTGAAACTGCTGTGGATGGATCCTGTGGTCCCGATTGAAGATGTGCTCAAGTTTCAGAAGGAAGAAGAACAAGAGGATGAAGTGGAAATTGACGAGTCGTTTCTGCGGTGGATGGGGTTGAAGCGAGTGGATCGCCATGGTTCAAAATAAAAATGTGAATCAACCATTGATTCTTGGTTTTGGTTATGTGAGACTAGTAATCAATCTCGGCGAAGCACGACGTGAGTTATATGGTCATCGCGCGCGTGTATATTATTTACTTTGCTTTTTTTCGACTTTTTTATACTCACAGCAGCAACAACAAACGTATGCATACTCTCTCGCACTTCCACAAATAGGCACTCTACCTCTCATACTCCATACAAAAAAAAACGCGCTCGCAACCGCACGAAAGAAAAACAAAATAACATCATGTATCCCGGCACCAGTACTAACTTCGAGATCTCGCTCATCCTCGACACCATTTGCGGCTCAGCCATAAAACCCGATGTCTGGAACTGCCGACAAGCCTGAAAGCTCTGGAGCCAACTCTTCAATCCTTTCTCATAAATATCCATTGATCTAAGCACGCTCAGGATGAGGTCTATCGCCGCCCGACACTGTGTTCGACAGAGAGTTCGTTGGTTCCAATCTCTCAGGTCGATATCCTCCGGATTTTTTTTATTTTCATAAATATAGTGAGTGGTTACCAGGAAGTACTGGACTACGGCGCCTTACTTGCTTTGCAGATAATAGCAACGATGACGACGACAGAGACGACTATTATGAAGAAGCGGGTGCGTTCTCCTTTACTACCATCTCTACCTGTCACAACCCTTACTTATGAAGTATCACCTTCGACATCAACAATCAACAAGTATATTCAACGGCCCATACTCGCTGCCCTAATGGAGCTGGGGTGTCTCAGGAGTTTGGTGTTGAGGGTCGAGGGGATCTACAGCGTGACGCTTCTGAAGGCAATCATTCGACATCATCCGATCTTATTGACCAGCCTCTCAATCAAGATTAAGAACGCTGTTGCCGGTGCTGACGATTCTCGATTGCCAGAGATCGAACCTGTTCTTTGTCTCAGTTTCCGTACCCAGAGACCTCTGCCCAACCTCACGCGGCTTACAGTGGAGATAGATGATAACAGTCAGCCAGAGGAGTCTATTTTCTATCTACTTCTTTGACGTTTACCAAACCTGCGCCACTTCGATACCCTCCACTTCTCAACTCGCCTAAACTCTCAGCTAATTGACATCTTTTGACGCTGAAGCAAATTTTTGCGTTAATGTCAACCGCTCGCATCACCCCGAGGACCAAAGCTCTGACTCAGAGACACATTCTTCGTCTCCCAGAAGTACCCGAATCTCGAGGAATTGGAGTTCTTCTGCGGGGTCAACTAGGACTAAAGGTTTTTGAGGCACTGATCGAGAACTCAGGGACATCCTAGGGATTCTTCGTTACGCTGACATGAAGGAGCCGATCGAGCACCGATAGCACATCAAGAGACATATCTCCGTGGTGTTGAGGGGATGTTCTTGACTCAGGATCCTCGAGTCTGGTCCCAAGGAGTATGCGGCAAATATGGACGTCACGCTGGAGAAGTTGACTTAGAGTACATAAGCCTCAGAGGGCCATTCGACCCTCCATGTTGTTATCAGGGACATCGACAACGTGTATTCAGAAAAGTCGGACGAGGAACTGCTCCGGTGAGATTTCCTCAAGGACTTGGACACTCAGCTTTTGGAGCTCCATGTGCAGTACGAAATGGAAAGCCGATGTTTTGCAGATGTATAAACATTTGACGGGCATCCTCAAAGCTCTTCCCAATTTCGATGACTTGGATTTGCACTGGATAGGACGAGGTTTCCACGTGAGTGGTCTCCCTTGGTGAAGCTTTTGCTGAGGATAACGACTTCTACACGCTGGACAAGGGTACACTTGGGTGGATGGACGTCCTGATCTATTGAATTCAGTTGGCCGTTCCTTGCAGAGGACGAGAGCACGAGCGGTGGGTTGGTGGTGGTTTTGATTTGCAGGAGGCAATTGGCGAAATAAACATTTGAAGACAGCAACGAACATTTAGGGGATGTTTAGGCTATGATAGAAGATCATCGGGTGCGATTTACGCTTATGATTTCGTTCCCTACATTCACAGTTCTCCGAAGGTCCTGTCCTTCTCCACACTCCCCGGACAGGGTCCAAGAGACGGCGAGAGAGGAGAGGAAGATGAGAAAAACAACTTCAAGTAGAGGGACGACTATCAACGAAAAGAAAAAAATGAGAGCATTGTTCAAGTCTAGTCCAATTTTCTGTTTGTCCGAGATACACACAATAGAACAGAAAATGTTGTCGTGAAACGTTATTAGCAATCGGTATTCCCACTCTTGTTCTCTCTATGGTAGCATTCATGCAAGGGCCGCCGGCAAGCGAACACACATCTTACATACAAATGCACATACACATATATGCATACGAAACACTGCCCTCGGCTCTCTCTCGGCGTATTCTTGTCTTTTTCCAGCCGGAGTGCGATCAAAGACCGGAGTTGTTTTGATGCTTTCTTCCGAAATGAAAAAGGCAGGCGTTGTTCTTTATGTAAAAGTAAGAATGCCAGTTGTCCTATGCTACCAAGACTTTGTCAGTGAACACGAAGCAATGAAAAGGAGCTGACAGGGAGGTGTACAATGAGTAGAAGGTTTTTTCTCTCTGCTTTTCTAACATGATTTGACCGTTGACACTTTGAGGAGTGCATCCCGGACCTTTTTTATTCTCACCTAGCTGCATAAACCAAACAGGTTAGAACAAATAGGGAACAAATGTTATTTGTTTTTTGTTTTTGACATATGAACAACAATCGATGCTTCCCTCCTCTGGACGCTCGGTCTTTTCCTCTGTCAGCGTCTGTTGTAGTAGTAGTAGTGTAGTAGTAGTATCATCTTCCTCACTCCTCTTCTCGTGCTCTTGTGCTCCTCTGTGCAACAAATAGGGCCTCTCCACATCCAATGATCCCCCTCTGTGTGTGTTCCCTAACACGAGTCGAAGAAGACGCCGACACATACACACACCACCTCCATCTCTCTTCTACTTTTCTCACTCTCGCATCAGCCCTGAATGCCATCTTGTATCTCTTTAGTCTGATATGTGGACAAACACCGGAGGTGGCGAGGCAAACAAAGAGAGTCCGGGGTCCGGAGTAAACAATGAGAAACATAGGGAGAGAGCGAGTCATGAACATTGGACATGATCGAAGAAGAATGGACTAAAAAACCAGCGCCCTCCGTTCCTCTTCTCTTTCTCCTTCTTCTGTCTCTTCTTCCCAATTTCAATTGTCACCCATTCATCCTTTACCACCCTTCTTTTTCTGTCCCTTACGACACACACTACTCTCTTACAATTCTCCCTCCACCATCTCGGACCTCAGCTTCCCTCTCCACTTCCAGTTCAAGTCGCGCCTTGAAAACATCTTTCAGCACCCACGCGAACCTATTCACATCATGACTACAGGATACTTCCAGGCTAGCCAGGTCGCCGCCCATAGCTCCGAGGTACAAAAATACAAACAGTAACGGATTGGAGAAGGCATAAACGCGAAAAAAAAACTGAATCATTTTTTTTCATCATCCTTGTTTTTGCGTCCTGATACTAATCGACAACCCTGACCTGGTACCTTTTCTTTAATATTATAGAACGACTGCTGGGTCATTATTCACAACAAGGTGTACGATGTCACCAACTTTCTTAATGACCACCCCGGTGGAAAGGTAAACTAGAACGAACAGAGCAGCAAAGAGCAAAGGCCAACAAAGAGTGTGGAAAAAAACGGCGGGGATTGGAATAAGAGGTGCGGAGAAAAGTAAAAAAAGGCGAGCTCTGTTCTTTTTCGATTGTGGAGATGACTTATCAAACGTTAAAAAGAACGATGACACGAATGAGAGAGAAAGAGAGGGATTGGAGAGAGAATGATCATGCGTGTAGCTATGCATCCCGATGAACAAAAGTCTGATTTCTTTTCACATCTCCCTTTTTTTGAACACGAGTAGAAGATCTTGTTGAAGAACGCTGGCACGGATGCCACCAAGCAATTCGATGCCTTCCACAATCCAGGTATGTTATCTGTTGTTTTATTTGCACGCAGCTGGGATAGACCTGAACTCACCTTTGTCATATGAAACATATGAATTGAACCTTGTGCTGTATGTCTCTTGATCGTAGACACACAACCTAACAACAACAATGTTACCCCTCTTTTCCATGTAATGCAGGTGTTCTCGAAAAGTACGGTGCTCTTTGCATCGGTGTCGTCGGGGAGGCCCCCAAGGAGGGTGGCGCTGCTCCTGCTGCTGCCCCCGTCGACGAGGACGATGAGCTCCAGTTCGGAGAGATGATTCCCTTTGGCGATCCATCCTGGTGAGTTACTCTCCCTTCTCTCACTACAGTCTTGTCTTGCCTTCCCCTAACGCAATCATTTACTAATGCCTTTTCTAACTTTTCGCCCTTAGGTACCAGCAGTGGGGAAGCCCTTACTACAAGGAGTCTCACCGCCGTCTCCGTCGCTTCATGCGCGCGTTCGTCGATACCGAGATTATGCCCCATGTTCACGAGTGGGACGAGGCCAAGCAAGTCCCTATGTCTCTCTTCGGCAAGTGCGCCGAGCACGGTATCCTTGCCTCGATTGCTGGCCATGGCAAGCTCCCCACTGAGTATTTTGATGTCGAGGCCTCGACTTTGTTCAAGGGCGGCGCCAACGCAATTGTGGATCCAGCCGAGTTTGATGCCTTCCATTCCTTCATCATCGGAGACGAACTCGCTCGCTGCGGATCCGGTGGTGTACTTTGGGGTCTCTGCGGAGGCCTCGGAATTGGTCTCCCTCCCATCATCGTCAATGGCTCCGAGGAGTTGAAGAGACGCATTGTGCCCGACTGTCTCGCCGGTCGCAAGACCATCTGCTTGGCCATTACCGAGCCTCAGGCCGGATCCGATGTCGCCAACTTGACTACTGTCGCCAATGAGGCCAACGACGGCTACATCATCAACGGCGAGAAGAAGTGGATCACCAACGGCACCTTTGCCGACTTCTTCACCGTTGCCTGCCGTACCGGTGGCGATGGAATGGGAGGTGTTTCCTTAATTGTCATTGAGCGTGGCATGCCCGGTGTTTCAACCCGGCAAATGCAGTGCTCCGGTGTCTGGTCCTCTGGAACAGCCTACATCAACTTTGAGGATGTCCTCGTTCCCAGGGCCAACCTGGTCGGCAAGGAGAACCGTGGGTTCAAGTACATTGTCGAGAACTTTAACCACGAGCGTATGGGAATCGTTGTCCAGGCCAACCGTTTGGCCCGTGTCTGTCTCGAGGAGGCGATCAAGTACGGAAGCAAGCGCAAGACTTTTGGAGTCAAGTTGGTCAATCACCCCGTCCTCCGTAACAAGCTCGCCCACATGTCCCGCCAGATTGAGGCGACCCATGCCTGGACCGAGAATGTGATCTACCAGACGATGACCATGCCCGAAGACCTCCAGATGATCAAGTTGGGAGGCCCCATTGCGTTGCTCAAGGCTCAGGCGACCCAAACGCTCGAGTACTGTGCCCGTGAGGCATCACAGATCTTTGGTGGTTTGGCTTATACCCGTGGTGGACAGGGTGAGAAGATTGAGCGTATCTACCGTGAAGTGCGCGCATATGCGATTCCTGGAGGATCTGAGGAGATTATGTTGGATCTTGGTATGCGTCAGTCGATCAAGGTTGCCTCGATGATGTATGGTGCCAAGTTGTGACAAAGAGTAGTTGCCGCGTCTTCCTTAAACACGAATGTATATGTCCCCCCTAAAGATACCAATTCACACAAGTGCGAGTAGAAAATAATAAAAAACCGAGCGAACAACTTGTATAGAAAAAAGATGAACGACCGATGGCAGTCAAGAAACAAAACAACCTTATCGGTCTTGCCCTGGCCATCGGTTGGTCACTACTCTTTAGCTCTAGAAGAACAGTATCGTCACTAATAGCCTGAGCCCAGAGCTTCTCTTCGAAGTCTTCATATAGGCATGCACTAGCCAATCCATGAACGTACATTTCCGAGATCTGACGCTTTCTTCTTACACCATCCTCGCTTCTCCTCCCCTTTGATCCAAACGGCTGATGGATGATGATGGAGCACTGATAGGGATCGCGTACACAAGATAACCAAGGGCTGTCTCAGAGGAACATGAAGGACAAAATGGCGACTCTTAACATGCATCAGCAAATTTTATGTACATAAGAGCACGTCATGTACGAGTCACTTCGCACTTCTTTTTTGCTTTGATCCATCTGGAGTAAGCACACACCACACTCACCACCATGCTACCATGTGGTGCGGAGGAAAGGCAGTTATACAGAAATATGGAAAGACGACTTCGGAAAAAACAGATCCGAACGCAATCCATACTTATTTATACCCTCGGCCCCCGGACGTCGTCCTTCATTTTTTTTTTTTTTTTTTTTTTTTTCGTTCTTTCTTTCTTTTTTCCTCCTTTTTCTTTTCTTTCCATTCATTTATTCTTTCTTCTCACCTTTCTTCTCACCCTTCTTCCTATCAATTCTCTCTCACACTCAACCATACCCATGGGAATTGACTGGTTCGCACTTGCTGAGGCAGCAGCTGAGGTGCGTAGCTTTCATCCCTTCCAACGACACCTAGCAAACGCCAAATCAAAGCACTCTTATTTCTTTTTTCGCTCACCACTCACTCACTCGTTCACTAGCACACGACTCGATTTTGCCAGCTATGGACACGACGAATGAGCATATGCTCAGAACCTTGGACAAGCACGATTCACTCACCTCTCATTCCGAATCGCTAGCAACACCCTCTTATTCTCATGCACACTTCCCTAATGTTGTTCATCGACACTTGGTCACCGCCTTCTTTTGTTCCGTTTTGAGTTCAAAGGATACTGTTGGCAGCATAAAAGATTGGCGGCTGTGACATTTGCACCCATTTTTTCTCCAGACTAGCAGCCGTTAATGACGACATTTTAACCTAGAATTTAAAATTTCTATTGTTGTTTTGTTGTGTTAGGCTGTCAGTCAGGTCATTGTGGTTGTGATCTGCGGTATTCTTCTCACCAAGGCTGGTCTCCTCTCACCACAGACTCAGAGGGTAAGTCTCTTTTCTCATTCCCAAGCCATATCTAGAAGCATCCACAGCGGATCAAGGGAAGCTACACCATTTTAACTCCTGCTTTTTTCTTCTTCCCCACAACAACAATTAGGGTCTGTCAAAGATTAACCTGTACTTCTTAACGCCATGTCTAATCTTCACAAAAATCGCCTCGGCCCTGAGCTGGGACCGCTTCGTCACCTTCTGGCCGATTCCTCTCTTCTACTCAGTCTTCCTCATCGTTAACTTCACCGTGGCCCAGATAGGATCAAAGCTGTTGCGGCTGACGAGGGAAGAGACTCGTTTTGCGACAGCGAGTATTATGTTTTTCAACAACAACTCGCTCCCGATTGCGTTGGTCCAGAGTTTGGCGCTGAGTGGGGCTGCCAAGTTGTTGTTGAGGGATGAGGATGATACTGCTGAGGCTGTCCTTGCAAGGTAATTATGCATGGTAGATACTATCCGAGGAGTGAAAAATGGGAGAGGAGGCAAACCTCTAGGTAGAGACAGCCACTGACGGAAAACTCTATATGCATTGTAATTTTTGTAGAGGCGTGTCGTACATTCTGTTCACGAGTGTGTTTGACAACCTCGTTCGATGGTCCTTTGGTCTGAACCTGTTGTCGCACCACAAGGGAGATGAAATAAATGGCAAGGACAACGGACCCACTGATACCAACAACATCAACAGCAGCAGCACAGGGCCATTGGTGATCTCCAACGATGAGCAAAGGGATGTTATCATCGACGTGGACTCTCACGCAGCTCCTCACGCCTTACCACCAACTACAACCTCATCAAGGACATGGTCAGCCCGACTGACTACCATCCTCAAGAAGGCGCGTGAACTCTTACAACCACCGCTAGTCACCGCAATTGTGGCGCTCATCGTCGGACTCATCAGACCTCTGCATCATATCCTCATGGACCCGGACTCAAAAGTTTTCATCTTTCTCATCCGACCCCTGGATACGTGTGGTCGAGCTGCAGTTCCCATGATTCTGCTCTGTCTTGGCGCCCAGGTCCTTAGCTTTGACAGTAATACGCCAGGGCAAGCTGCGACTACCGAGACATCGTCGGCGACGACAACGGCATCCTCATCAACGGCCAACAGCTCACGTACACCAACACCCTACGGCGCCGCTTTGATTTCGGAGGCGCCTCAGAATTCGGGCGATATTAGCAACAGGCGAGGAAGCAACAGTAGCAGTGAAAGTAGCACTTCAGGCAGCAGTAACGAGTCAAGCCCGTTGTTGAGTCACAGCAATACCCCCCAGAAATCAGCACTCGATCAAGCTCACGAACACCACTCTCACCTTCTGGAACAGGGATCTCACCACAAGGATTCGGCCATTGACACCCACAAAAAGAAGAATAACAATCCAGTCCCATTCGTCCTCTTCTGCAGGATGTTCCTCTCCCCACTAATCACCCTCCCCGCAATCCTCCTAGTCCCCACCAGTCTCTCGCCCGCACTCCTCGGTGACCCCATCTTCCGCCTGACCATGGTCATGCTATCGGCCTCCCCTACTGCTGTTAACATGATGCAGATCTGCCAGATTAATGGCTTTTTTGAGAAGAAAATGGCTAGGTTGTTGTTTTGGAGTTATTGCGTGGTGGGTGTACCTGGGATTCTTATCTGGGTTATGGTTGCCCTAGAGGCTTCTACCTGGGGAAGAACATGAGAGATATTGTACATATCATATAAAGTAAATTTTGATACCGTTGTATTGTTTGTGGAAAACGTCCCCTTTTTTTTTTAAATTTTTGATTGTGTTAACAAGTAGTTGGAGAGTGAGATAAAGGGTGCAAATGGTAGGCGTAGGATTGGCACAGAGCAGACGCAATGGAACAAGCAGAAGAATAGAGCCAAAGGCGGCTGGTGAGAAGGTGTCAAGGGACGATGAGGGACAGAGCAATGACTACAAGACCAGCCAAAGACATTTCACAAACAAAAAAAAGAGTAAGGGAAAAAGAATCCCAAGAAGGGGGTTGGAAGAGAAGTAAAGAAAAAAAATCTTGGCTTCTTTCTTCCTACTGGTTGAGAGTCGATCCGTAGCCGCCTCGGTTCTCTGCAGACGCAGGCTGGTCGCCGTATCCTGCACGGCCCTCGTCCTCGCTGCGCAGACCGCGGAGCAGTCTCTGGGAGTGCTCGGTCGAGTAGCGGTCTTCGACCGTGTCATCACTCGGGAGTTTCTTCATCAACGCAATAGTCGCCAGCAGAGCCAGTAGCTACGTACATTATGGAATAAGAAATGATTGGTCAGAAAACAAGAAAATACTTTCGACGGGCGAAGCAAAGCGATTAAGTCCGAAAACCTAAATTGACGCGCTACCTGAAGAGCCTCAACACCGGTGATGGCAGCAATGGTCAAGCGTTCATGATCATAGTAGGCGTCTTGGAGCTGTTGCTTGCAAGAAACTCTGTACCCGAAAGCAGGCGAGTTGATGCACGCATTTTTGGAAGTCTTGGGGACAGCACGGTCCTTGACGTTTTCGTAGCCACAGCAATGCAGACGCGTCTCCAGATCCTGCAAACCACGTTCGTTCGTTTCATACGCGTTTTGCCACGCGTTATCCAACATCGTATCGACCTATATTTACGAGTAACCAGAAAAGCAGTACTGGTTATGGATTGAGGAGGATATTGGCCCATACAGATGACGCGATACAGTAGGAGCTAGAGAGGGGCAATATACTATGTGAAACTTACACGGTCGTGTCGAATCATGGCGTAGATCAGGAAGATGAGCTGGAGGAGTATCAGGATTGACAGCATGGTTCCATACTACATAGGCAGGTTGAAAAAATGATGATATGCTCAGCACCAATTTATACACACTTTGAACTCTCATCCATCTCGTCGGATGCATTTTGATGAGATCGCCAACCCATGTGCTGCACACAGTGAGATCACCATTCATCAAGCAGCCTACTCTGTCATTTTGGCTTCGCATTCTCGTTGTCATCCAACCTGCCAAAGAACAATAAACAGAAAAAGATGAACGAAAACTTACGGTGTAGGCAATACGCTTGGAAAGGGACAGTGCAGAAATGCCGCCAAGGACAGAGACCAAGAAGACAACAAGACTCAGGATGATGAGTCCCCACGAGATGACCTCAGAGTGAAGGAGGAACTCTGTCTGTCCGCTAGCCAGTTCTCGGACACCTGCTGCAAACAACATCAAGCTCGCCAGCTTTTGACAAGGTTGTGAAGGGAAAATGAAGGAAATTAGTGCATGAGGTAAACAAGGATGCATACGTGAGAAGACTGTGTGTGTGTCTCACGTAGGACATGCTTTTTATTTCTTAGGAAGAAATATGAGAGGTAAAAAGTACCAGAGTGATAAAATTGAGGATGAGGATATAGAGCCGCGAGGGCTGTCGGTGGATGTGCGTGAGGTCCATGTCTGTCGTTTGTTGAGTGTGCTTGGGGTAGCTCAGATGAGTATTTCGGTGTGGTTGTGCAGTGAAGTGGATAGTGTGAAGAGAGGAGAAGAGAAGAGAAAAGAGGACAAAGAAGCAAAGAAGAAAAAAAAACGTGCATTGAAGATATATTTACACTATAATGATGTTGGTGGTGGTCGTCATTATTTGTAGCCTTACACATGCAAAAGGTAATTGAAAGTTAAAAGATGCATCGAAGGGTGAGCTTGTTGTTAATAGAGACCTTCAACGCCTTCTGGATCTCCTCATCGTTCTTCAGTACCACTTGGGAACCATCGCCTCCAACCCAGACAAGATCAAACTCGTCAGGGATAGCCATACTCATCCTTCGGAACTTGTTCAGCACCCGCAGCCGGAGATCGGGAACACTCAACATAAACCCAGTCTCCTCCTCGAGGATTTTGAGGGCAATAATCATGTGCGCATTGACCACCACTTTAATCGTCGCCGCGAATCTGTCCTGCTGCTGCTGTTGTCGCTTTTGTTGCGCAAGAATAACTTTACTGGAAAGCTGCTTTTGGGCATGGGCCTGGTTCAGTGTGGCGATGATGCTCTGGGGGGCTCGGGACTCTGAGATGCTCTGTGGGTTCGGGGACGCGGGTGACACGAGACTGGCTGACGGGTTTAGGTTGATTGTAAAGTTCGATATCCCGGAAATACTGTCTGTAATAATCGACGGTGGCTTCTGGCTGGTCAGTATTCGCTTGATGGGCTCTCGAGCCTTGGGACTCAGAGGCGCCGTGCTTGTTTTGGCTGGTTTAGGGTTCAGGGGAGCTGTGGTAATCGTAGCTGCCTTGGAGCCTACACGAGGGTGAAGAGACAAGGGAGTCGTCTCTTTAGTCTTCTTTTCCTTCGGTTGGACGGCAATGCCCTGCACCGGCTTCGAGATGGAGCGGGCGGGTACTGTCAGGGGAGGGCTGGTCGAGAACGGAGACGAGGAGACATAGGCCTGAGCCTTTGCGATCAAACGCGTCGCTGATTTGGGAGGGATTGAGATAGACACCGTCGAGTTGCTGCTGCTGCTGCTACTGCTGTTGTTGTTGTTATTGTGAATGTAGTTGTTGTTGTTATTACTATTGCTGTTGTGAGTGTTGTTGATAGGATTGGAGGGCGTCCTTGTGTGAGCTTGATGTGCTTTATGAGATGGAACTTCAGGATTCACTGAGCTCGGTCTACGAGGTGAAATGCTAGGGCCCATACCACTGCCTAGGGTGTTCATCACGAGCGAGGCTGTTCTTGGAGGGATAGAATCCAAGGGCGAAGAAAGTTCGCATTGAAGAGTGCCCTCTCCAAAAGACTTGAGAGGCCTGTGCTGTGGATGAATGGGGATTACAGGAGGCGACGGTGGAGGCGTCCGAAGCAGGGGCAAAGGGAGCGAGGAAGAGGAAGAGGAAGAGGAAGAGGCGAAATAAGAAGGCGAGGGACTCGGACATCGTTGAAGGAATTTCCTCGAATTCTGCAAGGAGGTCGACGTTTGAAGGGTGTATGGGGGCTTAGGAAACTTGCTCATAATCATGCTGTAAGTGTCACTCTCACCATCGCTTGCATCTGAATAGTAACTGCTGGCATCATCGCTGTCCTCAGAGTCGCAGCTGCTGTCAAAAGAAGACCTGGGTGGGGAAACGATGTTGCGACGATTGATGGCAGATAAATCCAACAGATTCAAAGGGGTATCCCAGAAGAAACATCCTCGTTTGTTTTCTGGGGAGGAGGGCATGGTTGGAGAGGTAGGTGGCGAAAAGTGAGCGCTTGATGAAGATGACATATTGTCTGGCGACCATGAAGGAGTCAAGAGAGAAGAGTAGCTTCTTGCTCTTGGATCCACACAATAGGACGAGCCATTGTCCAAGGCGGAATTTTTTGAGGAGACTGGCGCCACAGGGGCAATGGAGTGAAGGGCTAGAGAGACTTGATTCTCCTGGCTGAGATGGAACTGGAAGTCTGTCTTCCAGATACCAAAGAATTCGGAGACGAGGCGACACTGGATAACGATGGATTCCAGAGTGAAAAGAGTTTGAAAGTACCGGTTAAGCTCTTGCTGGCGCAGGGAGCGGCTGGCGTCAAACAGAGTGGTGCCGTCGCGAGATTTGTTTGAGGACCACGTGGGCCCCTTCTCTCTAAAGGAATAAAGTGTATTGTTCTGTTGGAACACACACAAGACAAAGTCAATTCGTCAAGTTAACAACCGTATACAAGCCTTGCCTTTACTTTTACGAGTCGTTCATTCATACAACAAGCAAAAAAAAGGCACTCGTATTTACCTGGGACTCATCTTGGTAAGCTTTCAACCACGGGAACTCTTCTTCTAGACGCTCAACAAAGTCAGCAACATCCCCATGTCGGCGACATATGCTATAAGACTTGCGAAGCACAGACGGGAGATTGCTTCCTGGAATAGTCATAGGGCATGGGTGGACCTGGATGTTGTACCAGAGTTGATGGTCGGGTCCAATTTCAAAAGCGTCGACTGCGGCACCAGAGATTGGTGGGGCCAGCTTGGCGCTGGAGTAAGATGAGGCCATCGTCGAGAACTCTGCTGTGTTGTTATTTTTGCTGGTGCTGTTAGTGTTACCGTTGTTGTTTTTGGTAATGCGGCTGGTGGAGTTGTTGCTATTGGAGTCTAGATTGATGGTCCTGAAAGTGGTGTTAATGAAGCTGTTGAGTTGAAGAGTGAAGCGGAAAGCGCCTTTGGGGTCGACGTTTCCGAAGGGTGTGCGTTCCTTTCGGGAGAAGGTGGTGTTGTTGCTTCTTTTAAAAGGAAGTGAGACTTCTGATAAGGCGATGGTGAATTTGAGCATTTCCATTGTTTTTCGGAGGTTGAGTTGAGATGGTTGAGATGCGTGGTGAGGAGGGGCGAGGGTTTAAAAATAGGGGGGGGGGGGGGGGGGGGAATGTTAAAGAAGAAAAAGAAGAAAAAGAAGAAAAGTTCTCAATTGTTATTGTTGTTTGTTGTTTGGCGGCAGGATATGGGGTTTTTTTATGAAAGAATAGAAGGTGCGGCGGTGTGTGTTAGATGGACGAGTAGTAAGAAAAAAGAGTGAAATGCAAAGGTGAAGAATATACTGAAACCAGACGAAGAAAAGGTAAAGTGAAGGAGCTGCAGAGAGAAAGCCTTTTAGAAATGGGTGGGCTACTAATTTTATGATTGCTTGCCTTTTCTGTAGATCAATGTTACCGCTGTTTTAAGGCAAGGAAGGAAGGCTGTTGTGTCTTTTATGGAGGAAGAGAGGAACATGAACTGTGTGTTGTTTAGAAGGGGTAGATAAAGGAGTCTATTATGTATGATCAGAGCGACCCTGGTAGCCAGCCTGCCTGTCTGCCTGTTTGATTGTGTTGTCATGTCGCTGCTTTCTTTTGTTATCACTGGGTTGTTACAAAACAGTGTCTATTGTTGTCAACGGCAGATCAAGTAACCCGAACAATTGAAGGAGCGGAGAGAGGAAGGCGCGAAGAGGATAGAGGAGAGGAGATGTTTTCACCTTTGTCAATTTTATCGCTCGTACTTTTGTCCATTTTCGATTCCTTCTCATGTTCCCTCCCCCTTACTCTCACCCTCGCGACAGAAAGGGAGGAAGACTATATGGCACCTGTAACAAGAGAGGCACTGTTCGGAGTATGAAGGAAATTTTACACTGAGCAGTTGAAGGGGCGAGTAATAACATGTCTATTGTGTGTCTGGAGGACCATGTGTCTCCACATTTCAAGCTTACCAAAAACAACGGCTCTTTGTGCATTGTTGTCCTAGAAAGTAAAACTCAAAATATTGTATATCATCTGTTTGTTTATTTGTTTGCAGACAAAAAAAGAAGCCAATGCAAAAAAAAAAAAAAAAAAAAGAGGACGATAGAGGTGAATGAAGCTTCAAGTGAAAAGATCGGGATGGTCTAGAATCCATGTTTGACACTCCTCTTTCGACGACCGAGGATGCCTCAACTGCCAGTTCATGACTACACGGAGATAGTCTGTCACCCTAGGTCCTGGCCTGATGTTCAGCATCTTGGTTAGCTCCTTGCCCTAAAAAAACGCGGTGGTGCAGGTGAAGCGAAGGCAAGTTATATAAAAAAGAGTGAGCAGTGTGATATAGGGTTATCAGCAAACGACTCTAACGTTCAAGACACGGCTCTGCTGCTGCATGGTTTATCGTGGACTTACATCGACAAGGTACTTCCATGCAAAACAATGGTCAATCTGGTATGCAGCAGCCTTTGAAAGGAACCCATTGTAGGCAGAAATCATGGCCCTCATCTCGTCATCTAAACAAGCAAAAGTAAATAACGAAACGATCAGGGACCATGGACAAGGGCACACAATAGGAATAAAAAATATAGCGCGTCGGTTCCAAATCTCCGCAGGGCATGATACTTACCTAGTGTGCCGACTCTTAATGTCTCGAACTTGGGGATGAGGTCGACTCCGAGGGCCAGTAAGAAGGCACAGGGCCATTTCTTGCCAATTACCTGAACAAACCCAATGTCCCTGATTACAGTACCCATCTCTGCTCGCTCCCTTTGGACACCTTCCTCATTCGTGACAGGGTCTTGAGTCACAGCCCTGACAACACGCTGCACAGACTCAATACTCTCCATCAACTTTGTTACAATATCAATATCCAAGTTCTTGCCTTTGAGACCGTACCGAAGGATCCATGAGCCCGCAGACATGTGCTTCTTATTGACAACCGCTGTCATATCGCGGTAAGGGTACAGCATGCCGGACAGGATCAGATTTCGGGTACCAAGCTTCTCAGGAAAGGGCTCCTCCTTTGAGATGATCTGCGCTATATGAGGCGAGGGTGTCGAGGTGACCACAGGGTAGAGGTGTGTCGTGAGGGAAGATCTGCGTGTCTGGGACAAAAGTAATTCCTGCCCCAGATCGACCTCTGCTTGAAAGATCCTTCCCTCAAGATCGGCACTGTCAACAGTGCTGAGGTTGATCTTTAGAAGCCATTCCATGATCCACACCAGCTTGAATGCATCCTCCACATCCTTGGCGTCTCCCTGTACACTTGTGGTTCCCTTGGCAGTGCCATCGACTTCTGGGGGCGCAAAGACGACGTCGTACAGACTGAGGTCATGAAGTAACTGGATTGCTGTGCTGCGGCCAGCACCATCATCGATCATCTTGTCCAGTTCTGCGCCAATTCGCTCTTTGGATATCTTGGTTTTGAGAGCCTGCTTGATCCGGGGATCGAGGATGGCGATCTTTGCTTCGTCTACAATTTTGAAATTAAACCTGGCAGCAAAGCGAATGCAGCGCATGACTCTCAGAGGGTCCTGCCAGAAAGTCTCGAATGGTTCCAGAGGTGTCCTGACAAGGCCGTGCTTCAAGTCGTCCAATCCTCGCTCAGTAAAGTCTTCAACAGTCCGGGTGTGAATGTTGTAAAATAATGCGTTAATGGTGAAGTCGCGACGGTAGGCGTCTTCTGAAGGCGTTCCGAATGTCTAGTATCAAGTAATCTTGTTCCTGTTAGCCTCTGGATCAATGCTCTCCAGCTCACATGTAACGTCCTGCATCTAATTTCAATGTCGATACGTTACAATTTCACTGGGAATTCGGCTGGCGTCGTCGTAGACTTCAGACCGAAGGTTGACAAAGTCTAGGGGCATTCCCAGGACGACCATGGTGGCAGTCTCTAAGTGCTTTGACTTTTCTGGGTTGGTGGCAATTTTGGCGATAGACCGTTTCTCTTGGCCGATTGATTCCATGTATTCGTTGACCAGGAGTGCAAAGTCGTATCCCATCATTGTGTCGATTCCAATGTCCAGATCGTGGCATGTCAGTCCGAGCAACTATACAAAAGTAAATAATTACACACAGTGAGTCAAAGGCGTATGTGCGAGAAAGAGTTTGTCCCAGTCGAAAGGAACGCTTACCAGCGTCCGCCCATACCTTGTCGCGGACCCAGCCTCCGGCAATTCGAAGTTGAACTTTCTTGCCTTCCTTTTCCTCATATCGTTTTGAGACGGCATCCAAAACTTCACATATATTGGTTTCCTGCTCTGTCAACCGGATCTCCAGTGTTCGTGGTATATTTGAGACTGACATTCTTTTAGTGTCTGGCGTAGGTAAATTTCCTGAACTTGTTGCCGTAAGGTTCGTTTGAGGTATCCAGATCGACTGGCTTGGATGACAGGAGTGGTGGCGAGTTGGTGTATGGGCGTTCGTGAGAAGACAGCGGATTTACTGCAGTGGGTAGAGATTCTAATACCCAGTACTGATATAGTCGTAATTCGGGTGACGGTTGTGTGGTGTGGAGGCGCGCGCTTGAAAAAGGAGCGTGAAAATTGATGGACGAAATAATGTCCAACGGAAACGGAGCAAAAGGCGTGTTGAAGGGAAAGTGCGTTGAAAGATGAAGAGACGATGGAGCGGGAAGCAGGTCAGTTTATAAGGTTGTACATCCGTTTCCTTTTCAAGGGATTACGGTGTGTGTGTGTGTGATGTGTTGCGTGTGTGTCCCTCCTGGCGTAGTCGCGAGGAGTCGTCGTGAGTCAGTCTGGCGCCTGTCCTGTTGGTCCTGTTGGAGTTTGGTAGGCTGAAAAAAAAAAAAAAAAATAGGAAGCGCTCACGCTTCGCCACCTCTAAAAGAAGTATGCTGTGGGAGTGGTGGTAACAAGTTGCGTTCTTTTGACTCACAAGCCACCAACCAAATCGAAGTCAATTTTTTTTTTTTTTTTTTTTGAACGGCTGCTCTGCTTACCTCGGACTTTTTCACAGCTTCGTTGCATTACTCCTCCGTCGTCGTCAATTGTCTCTCCTTATTGCTGATCGCACTTCCTCTCGGAGTCTTATCCTGCAAAGAACACCAACCACAAAAGGACTTTACTGGCACCATGTCGACCATTAAAAAGAAAGGTGCGTTATATGATCACGCCTGCCCCTCAAGCCTGCTTATGACTCATTGCTGCACTCTCACGCCGTGGTGATAAGATCGCTTACCCCATGTTGCTGAAAACTATATGCTTTTCTATTGCTTCACTTTCTAGGCCCTTCCCAGGTACCACCCTCAACACTACTAAACTTCATGGACAGGAGGCAAAACAAGAGCAGAGGCATGAACGACAGCAGGGACTAATACACCTTTCCTCATTCCCTTTTGTTGTTACAAAAAAGGCCGAGATCATGATCAAAGTCTGCAGTGAGATTGTCGCCGAGCTCATTCAGGCCCACGACGCAGGCAAGGATATCAACCTCAACGGACTCAAGCAGCGCTACTCGCGCAAGCACAAGGCCCAGAACCAGCCCAAGTTGGTCGATATCATTGCTGCGATCCCTGAGCAGTACAAAGCAGTCCTCTTGCCCAACCTTAAGGCCAAGCCCGTGAGAACCGCTTCAGGAGTATGTCTCATGCTTAGGCTATATGTCTCTTTCAATGCGCCGCAGTCTAGTTTTTGTTCAGGAGAATTCGCAACCTTAGGATTAACCGATGCTAACCTTATATTCCTTGTGGTTTCAATAGATCGCTGTTGTTGCTGTGATGTGCAAGCCTCACAGATGTCCCCATATTGCCATGACAGGAAACATTTGCGTGTAGGTGTTTACACCCATATGAACGCAATACAATACACAAAAGAGATCAGGAGCAATAACCTTACGGGACATTCACACTACTGCTTTGAAAATGCTTTAGGTACTGTCCTGGTGGACCTGATTCGGATTTCGAGTACTCGACACAGTCATACACGGGATACGAGCCTACCAGTATGCGTGCCATTCGTGCTCGCTACAACCCTTTTGAGCAGTCGAGAGGTCGTCAGGATCAGTTAAAGTCGTTGGGTCACAGCGTGGACAAGGTCGAATATATTGTCATGGGAGGCACATTCATGTCTTTGCCCGAAGACTACAGGGACTGGTTCATCAGCAACTTGCACGATTCGCTCTCTGGACACTCGAGTAACGATGTCGATGAGGCCGTCAGGATGTCAGAGGTCAGTCCTACAAAGTGTATCGGCATCACAATCGAGACTCGCCCAGATTACTGTCTAAAGCCACATTTGAGGTAAGTAGCCCCCACGCCACTATTCTTGTCCATGTTGGTAACAGTAAATGCCAATGGACGGAGAATTGACTGAAGCGCTCATATTTAATTTGCTCCGCATAGTCAAATGCTCAGGTACGGATGCACGAGACTGGAGATTGGAGTGCAGAGTGTGTATGAGGATGTGGCTCGCGACACCAACCGTGGACACACCGTCAAGGCAGTTACAGAGTCCTTCCAACTGGCCAAGGACGCAGGGTTCAAAGTGGTGGCTCATATGATGCCCGATCTCCCCAACGTCGGCATGGAGCGTGACATGGATCAATTCAAGGAGTACTTTGAGAACCCAGCCTTCCGATCGGACGGTTTAAAGCTCTACCCCACACTGGTCATTCGTGGAACAGGACTCTATGAGCTCTGGAGGACAGGACGGTACAAAAACTATACACCCAACGCACTTGTAGACTTGGTCGCCAGGATATTGGCTCTTGTGCCTCCATGGACCCGTGTTTACAGAGTTCAGCGTGATATCCCTATGCCTTTGGTCACCTCCGGTGTTGAGCACGGCAACCTCCGTGAGTTGGCGCTTCAGAGGATGAAGGATCTGGGAACAGAGTGCAGAGATGTCCGAACGCGTGAGGTCGGTATTGTTGACATCCACAACAAGGTCAAGCCCGATCAGGTCGAGCTGATCCGTCGCGACTATACAGCCAACGGAGGTTGGGAGACCTTCTTGAGTTACGAGGATCCTGAGCAGGATATTCTGATTGGACTGTTGAGATTGAGAAAGTGTTCGCCCCTGGCCTTCCGTCCTGAGTTGACCAAGGCTGGCCCTACATCGATTGTGCGCGAGTTGCACGTCTATGGTTCTGTGGTCCCTGTTCACTCCCGAGACCCCTCCAAATTCCAGCATCAGGGCTATGGTACTCTGCTGATGGAGGAGGCCGAGAGGATCGCGAGGGAGGAGCATGGAAGTGTCAAGCTGAGCGTCATCAGTGGAGTCGGTGTCCGAAACTACTACGCTAAGCTGGGTTATACTTTGGATGGTATGTGCTCTTTTTGCCTACTTCGCGTGTCGCTAGACTTTTTCCGTTTACTTTTTATTTTCTTAATACTAACTCATCCCTACTTCTTGTTTTGAACACTTAGGCCCCTACATGTCTAAGATGCTTGTCTAGGGTGCGTGTGTAGAACAAGCAACTGTTATATAAACCATATTGCATCTCATTTCAACCGTGCCTGTTTTGGAGTCGTGTTTTGAATTTATTCCGATAGGAGCTTGTTAGTTATGCTCGTGCAACAGCGACTTGGTGACCACTATCACTTTTGTATCAGGTAGTGGATGCAAAATTGATGTCATATGTAAGTCAACGGGCGCAAATCACAAGGACTACTGGTAGTTTGAAGCTCATAGGTAAGTATTTGGGTAAGTATTATTTTTTTTTATTCTGGAAGGGTATCAGTCATGGTACGATTCAGGATTATATCTAGTTTTTTTTTGAAGGTCTAGGGGATTTTGGTGGGGGCGGAAGCCGTCTTCTCGATTATTGTACCCGAGGGTAACAGGGGGCTGGCAACGGCGCTCAGTTTCCTGATGCAAACGAGCTGCTAACTCAAGACAACTGACAATCGCCGCCCTCATCTTGCCGTCAAAGTCGTCTGTTCAACGAGATAATAAATAGATAAAATTGTTGCAGTCGGAATACACCCCTGAAAATCTGTGCGTAACAACTTGGTCTCATTCTTGAACGATACAGATCCAAAAACAGCCAGACTCCGATGAGGATAGTTGATTATTAGAGTGGTCTTTTTAGACAAACAGCTTGACGATGCGCTTCCAGCGAGGGCCGTGGGGCTTCAAGTCCTCCTTGTCAGACTCGGACGGAATGAAGCGACCAGTGTCGAGATCGGCATCAACGGCCTTGATGAGCTTGGTACCGCAGATGTACTTGTAGGAGAAGAATAGAGTCCCAGACAGGAACCAAGGGAACCAGGCACCCAGGATACCCTGAATATACGCGTCGCGTCTGCTGCGGTACGCACTCATCATCTCCTCCGGGACACCGGCACCAGGGTGCTGAGGAGGGTTAATAACCGACAGGTACCAGTTGCTAGCGATGCAGCAGCAGCCAATAATAACACCAAGGATGTTGCCATAGGGATATCCCCAGGCGACATAGGGCAGGTCTCTGACGGCACGACCCTGGGCCTTCCAGCAGTAGCGGAAGCGGAAGTGGAGGAGCAGGATATAGAGCCAGCCCTGGAAACTAATCGAACCAATCATCGAGACGAACCACTGGAAGACGACACCGGAACCAACAAAGATGGTGATCAACGACAGGCAGGAGCAGGCAGTGACAAGGGCGACGGCAACCACAGGCACACCACGCGAGTTGATGTATCCGACCGACTTGTGGATCCAGCCATGGCGGGAGAGCGACAGCAACATGCGGGTGGTAGCATAGAAATTAGAGTTGATGGCCGAGAAGACCGAGGTGAAGACGACGGCGTTCATGTAGCTGGCAGCAGCACTGATGCCGGCCTTGCCAAAGACGATAGTGAAGGGAGCCCGGGAAGCGGAACGGTCGGTGTTGATTAACAGCGGATCGCTGTTGGGAACAATCAGTCCGAGCAAGAAGATCGAAGCGATATAGAAGAAAGCGATGCGGATCACCACGGTGTTGACGGCCCTGGGGACATGCTTGTGGGGGTTGCGGCACTCGGCAGCGGTGACACCGGATATCTCGGCTCCACCATAGGAATAAGCGACCGAGACCAGGGTGGTGATGAAGCTCAAGAACCCACCCTTGAAGGGAGCACCAGGGATCCCCCAGTTCTCGAATCCGTAGGTGTGGCCACCAATAGCACCAGCATCGACAAGGATACCGCAGGCGATGAAGATGATGATGGTAACAATTTTAAGAATCGAAAACCAGTACTCGAGCTCACCATAGGTCTTGACACCGGCAATGTTGATAAAGACCATCAAGACGATAATGATCAGAGGCACAACCCATGGAGGGAACTTCGTGTCGGCGGGCAACCAGAACGACACAATCAGCGAGGAAGCGGACAGCTGTGCGGGAATCGTCAATGCCCAGTTGATACAATACATCCAAGTCATCTGGAAGGAGAAGGCCTCGTCAAAGACACGACCACCCCAGGCGTTGAAGGCACCAGGGAGAGGGAGGAGGGTGGCGATCTCGCCGATGGCTTGGCATACAAAGATGAGCCAAATACCGATGATGACATAGGCAAGAAGGGCACCGCCGGGACCAGCAGTAGCAATGGTCGAACCAGAAGTAAGGAAGAGACCGGTACCGATAGTACCAGCAATGGCGATCATGACCATGTGGCGAAGCCGGAGGTCTCGCTTGAGACCGCCTTGAGATACATCCATCAGGGCGTCGTGGCTGCCATTGCCGTGGTCCTGCATCTGGTTGAGCTCGTATGTGTCGGTATCATCATACCCGTCGTAGTCGTACTTCGACATTTTTTATTGTTGCTGCTGTTGAGGTCGAGGTGAGTAAGTGAAAGTGATGAGACTTGTTGGTATGAAGGATGAAGGAGAATGTTGAAGAGAGAAAGAGAGAAAGAGAGAAAGAGAGAAAGAGAGAAAGAGAGAAAAGGTCGTGAAGAGGAAGAGATGAAGAAAGAGAAGGTCGTGAAGAGGAAGAGATGAAAAGAGAGAAGGTCGTGAAGAGGAAGAAATGAAAAGAGAGAGAAGGTTGTAAAGCGGAAGAAATGAAAAGAGAGAGAAGGTTGTAAAGAGGAAGAAATGAAAAGAGAGAGAAGGTTGTAAAGAGGAAGATATGAAAAGAGAGAGAAGGTTGTAAAGAGGAAGATATGAAGAGAGAGAGAAGGTTGTAAAGCGGAAGAAATGAAAAGAGAGAGAATGGGACAGAAGAGAGCTCGGAGAGAAAGAAATATGTCCTGACCGCAAGTCTCGACTCTGGAGTTCTCACTTGTACAGTCATTCAAGTACTTGGGATTGAGCCTACTCACGGTAGGCTTAAAATGAAAGAAAAAAAAAAAGAAAAAAGGGCAATCTAGTTTCAATTCGTGCCTTTGGGCTTTGGAGGATCGATTTCTATTGGTACTTTATGCTTGAATGCGTACATGTGACTACATGTATCTGGTTGGCTCTTTTTTTTTTTTTTTTTTTTTTTTTTTTTGCGGGCATCTGCGTATGAAGATATGTGCCCAGGCCTTATGTATATGAATTTGATCTGCGGATCGTTGGTTGTGTCTGTGGAGAAAATAAAGGGGGTGACAGGTCTGGGCCTCGGATCGCACATTTATCGTTAAGGACAATTTTTATTGAGATCTTCGGTGTCTCCTATACCCTTTTTTTTTCTTTTTTTTTTTCTTTCCTTTTTTTTTCCTTTTTTTTTTTTCTTTCTTTTTTTTTTTTGGATGTCTTTTGCAGTCCTTGAGCTTGTAACTCTAAATTTTCAGTCCGGTTGTGCCTGAAGGCCTTGTACGCCTGTTTTTCCAATTCCCAATCTTCTACGAAAGAAATGATACATCAAATCTTAATTTATTTGTCCAACCATGGTAAAAACGGCGCATCCAACCATGGTCAAAACGGCTTGCTGGCGTAAGAATATTTATACTCCCCTTAACACCCATCGTGTGTTATTGAACTCCCCTTAAACTGTTTTTCATTGATATTGTTACTCAGGGAGAGGGTCGAAGGCCAGAGTTATAGGACCGCTGTTAAGCCCTCAATTGGTACGGGGTAGTGATAGTAATGTCCTAATGGAGCCACACGGAACAATATACTGTAACGCGCCAACGAAACTCTTGTCAGTATTGCTCTTGTCCAAGAAGTGATGTGTAAAAGGACCCTCTATTCATAATATCAAAGAGGGGGTTTGTACCTGTAGCGCGCCAACGAAACTCTTGTCAGTATTGCTCCCGTCCAAGAAGTGATGTGTAAAAAGACAAAGAGCAGATAAGAGGGCTTGGCACACTACTAACACTATGTCTACAAAGAATATGACTGCTAATCTAAGGCATCGCCACCGCTGCCTAGCCACCACCTTATTTTGCAACAATATTCTGTCTCCAAGGTATGATACTCCTTGTGCGCTAATGTTAATTTCAAATATTGGAAGAGATAAATCCATTGCAGACGACCTTAATTGAACGGGGTACTATAAGCAGTAGAATAGCCTTGTTGCTACGATCTGCTGAGATTAAGCCCATTGTTCTATAGATTTGTAAAAAAAAAAAAAAAAAATATTCCTTGTGCCCACCTGGCGTAGGTGGTTAAACTGCACTCCTCATGTTGTGGCTTACAAGAGGTCATAGGATCGATCAAATCCCAGTAAAATCGCAAGATCTCTCTTACTTCAGCCTGGGATGGCTTTAATATCCTGTCAAAGAATCTCTCTACCTTCAGCGTGGGACGGCTTCAATGTTCCGTCTGTCTTTCTTCAGCCTGGGATGGCTTCAATGTCCCAACCACGTCCCCTTCTCATATCTTTCAATAGTCAAAGTCCATCATAAAAACCAATAAAATTTCAAAGCCTCCTGCGGGCGATATTGCAGACAAAAAAAAAAAATACTCTTTGTGCAAACATCATATATATGTACACAACGAGGGAGGATGTACTCCCTAACAAGGATTACCAAAGACCGAGAGTAAGAGTGCAAAAGTGTATTAACAAGATGTTGAAGAGGTGGACAGTATAGTACTGCACGGGATTGGATATTTGGCAGAGGACTGAAAAAGTATAATCCTTTTTTTGTTTGGTGGCAAAGAGTTTAATGTCGATGATCCAGACTGGACACAATAAATAAAAAGCTAAAAGCCAAAAATTCTTTACATCATTCTAGCATCAGAAAATCACCCGCCGAACTACACCTGCACAACTACTATACATTTTTTCGATCTCTGGTCATTACCCACCACCCCAAGAGAGCCTAGTAGTCATTGCGTCCCCTCGACCAAGACAGGGCATAGCCAGCAGCGTGGGTTCTAGCAACTTTTTATCTTCTCACTTTGTGTTCCTTTACTTAAGTTCACTTGTCTGCGCCTCTGACTTTGACTCAACCCCTTCGAATGCCTGTTCCCTCCTTTTATTCGTTCAACTTGACTCCTTTCATCTGATCCGACGGAGTGTACGATGGTCCTTTATATCAAATAATCGAAATCATTCAAACGCTCGTGATCATTGCAGGTCTCCTAGAGCTTCCGCTTGCAAGAAACACTATAACCAAATGCAGACGAACGAAAACATCCAAGAAGGTCTTGGGGAGAGCACGGTCCATGACGGATTTGTAGTCATATCAATGAAGACGCGTCTCAAACTGCCTCAATCTGCAGTCATTCCTGTCCTTAGCCTCCTACTCTTGCCACACGCTGTCCACCATCTTACTGGCTTATACTGAACTGAGGTACAATAGTCGAATTGAGTAATCGACAAAGATTATTGCCCGACCATGAAGTCTGACGTGGGTGCGAAAGGTAATGAGAATTTTGACGCTATTCTACTACGAACGCCTCTTCAAGGTCTGGCCGTCGTTGACTAAAGGCAAGAACAATGTGATGGTCTGGAGCGGTGTCTACTTGCGGACCGCGATGTCAAGACCATCTGGCTTCCTGGCACCCAAGTGAGAGAAGAGCTGCTGGGTAGAATTCAACCAAAAGGGCATTGGATTGCGTCTTGTTGAGCTTACTCTTGGTATCACCACCGCGGATGGACGGATCATGCATACAGGATCGGCGGCAGGAGTAGCCATCCCCGAGGTTCTTGCTGCAGCGATGACGGCTGAGGAACTTGCCTAGAAACCCTCCCACGAAGACCAGTCCCCCTCTCTTTTTACTTTGACGCTGACCGACGGCGCCAACATTGCCACCATCTGCTTTTAGGCGCGGACGACAATTTAGGACCCTGTTTTCTCTCCCTACTCATCTACTCAATTGAAAAACTAGAAAAAAAAAAACTACCCACTTAGAAAACACCACAGTATATTTTTTAATATTTTTTTTCTTTTTTACTGTTGTGTATGAATATGTGCCTAAAGTCGTATACTCACCCTTGTGTGCTATACCCACCAGATATGCTATATTTTTTGCACATATATGTATCCAAAATTGTACTATCACAACACTCTCCCTCTCAACCCATCTATCTAAACTTCACATCAACGCCTGGCAAAATCGCCTGGATCTCCCCGACCAAAGTTCGCTCGCCTTTGATAGACAGCTGGGCACCCTGAAGCAACACCTTTTCCAGAGCCAGCTTCTTGCTGTTGCGAACCATGCCCTTCAGACAGTCGATCACTCCATCGATATCCCGATCCTGCAGGTTGGATGTCCTGATGCGAAGGATCACTAAGACGGAAATGTTCAGGGCGCTGACAAGGGTTGGCCAATCGATCATCGGCACTGAGGCGACTGCATCGTTATGAGTAATGTCAGAGCCCACATCGCGGTCCAGCATTGCCGCGGAGGTTTCGGAGGATGAAGGTACGTTGCTGAAGAAGGAGATGTAGACATTTCGGAGATCGAGAGTTTGAAGCCGCGGCTGGGTCAGCTCAAGCAAGTCGACGAGGCCTTGAAACTGCGTAGGACCAAAGTGCATACAGTCCAATTGCAGATTCTCGAGTCCTACTCCGCGGTCATTCGCTTGGCTGTGAATCCACTCCATAACCATGTCCATCCAGGTCTCGTCGAGCATGTTGTTCAGCGACAAGGAAACAAGTGTCCCATCGACAAGCTGATCCAAGATCGCTTTCCATTGGATGTGGAACCGGTGCGAGATTCCCATTAAGTCGACCTCAAACTCCTTGAACTCGCAATCCAACTGGTCGTATCTGACGCGAAGGAGGGTATGTCGATGTTGGTGGTGTTGGAAATGAATGTCGAGTGGAGGCGAGTTCTTGTTCCGTTCGGACTGATTCATTGCGCGCGTGATCTCGTCGACATACTCCTTGTATCGATCGGTCGGACAGTCGATGTAGAGGTGTTCGAGATTGGTGGCACGCTTGACTAACTGGAGGAACCGGTTCGCCTGAGCTCCCTCCCATTCGCTGATTCGAGCTTGGAGACGGAAGACCCTCAAGTGGGAGAGATCCCAGGGGATTGGGGCGATGGAGTGATGGAGGAGATTTGGGAGGCCATAAAAGTGCAGCTCCTTGAAGCGGTTGTGCCTGAAGAGTCGGACCAGCGGATCATAACGGCGAGTTCTGGTATTGCTGTCCACTGACTGGTTGCCTCCCTCCTGTGAGGTAGAAGCAACCGTGAGTGAGCTGACGCTAGTATCGGGTACGGCGGCTGAGGCTGCGGCAGCAGCAGAAGTGGCGCGTCCAACACATCCATCCAAGAAGAGAATTTGAATCGGCGAGACAATGAGTGCCTCGACAAGCTCCCCCAGCTGCTCGCGGTCCCAAGTCCAAGCCAACTTGATGTTCAGCCACGTCCCAAAGTAATCCTGTGACTTGAGGAACCTGTAGAACTGACGCGCCTCCTTGCTCGTCTTTAGGCAGATGGTCACCGCTTGCAACTCCCCCACCAGTAGACCCTTTCTTCTAGCAACAAAATCTCGAAGCTGGTTGGCGATGAATCGAAGGGGCTGGGTGTCGTCGTCATCAATATCGTTGTCCTCATTGCTGTCAATGCTGATAATCTCAATATCGGACTGATCTACTCCTCTATCTGCTGTGATCATCACCGTATCTTCTTGGTTGAGCTCATCGCTCTCTGGATCCATGGCGGGTGGGCGCTTTCCTCTGAGTAGCGGTGGGACAAGCACTTCCAACGATGCTGATGGAGTTCTTGATTCTGGGGTAATAGCCGAGGGCCCTGCAGTGGCATACGACTCTGACGGCGAGCCGGGTGTTGAACTTGAACCTAAACCGGGTGGCGACCCTGGGATTCCAAGGGACGCAAGTAATCCAAACGATCCCGATCCTGTGTCAAAAGTTGCCCTCGAGCTTGAAACTGGCGGCGACCCAGATCCAGATCTGTGGAACTCGGCCTGCTTAGACGACCCCGAACCTGGGCTCGATCCAGACGATACCGCGCCCGAGGTTGATGAGCCCGGGATTGACCCAGAACTGGTTCCGGGGATGGGCTCAGAGTCAGGTCCAAAGCCAAATTCTGCTCCTCCAGAAAGAGAGCGAGAAGAATCCTTGAAGGCAGACGACTTTTGCGAGACCAAGCCTTCGTTTCCATCACCTTCATCACCCGTAGGCGATGACCGTGATATTGGTGAGGTAGTGCTTGACCTTAGTCTCTTCTCTGAGCCAGACGAAGTAAGCGATAAGGCGTCCACGTCCTTTTCATCTCTGTCGCGCTTCTTATCCTTTCTGCACATTGACCTTGTGTTGGTCGGCTCGGTCACGGCGGCAGCATTCTCATCCATGTCGTCTGACTGGCTGCCACTGCCGCTGCCTTGAGAGCCAGTTGCTGGTGATGGCGATGATGAAAGAGAGATGACAGAGTGCTCGGAAGGTGGGCGAGCCTGGTTGGTATTTTGCTGAGGCGCAATCCAGGAGGAAGTAGGGGACAGAGACGCAACTCTGGCGGCGGCAGCTGGGTAGCAATAGTTGCTGTTATCTCTGTACTCTTGGGCCTTTTCTTCAGTCAATTCTTGGTAGATCTGGCGGACGGCAGTTTGGATCTCTTGTCGGATTCGGGCCCAGAACGATGATGGATAGTCGCCTCCAGTCATCCCAGTGCCAGCCTGAGAGCCGCTGGCAGATCCAGGGGTCGTCTCGACGGGGTCGGAGGTATAGTAGACGACTTGGATGACGCTGTCTGGTCGGTACTCGATCCACTCTATGGTGCTCTCGCTGCTTAGATTAAAACATATGCATAATTAGCAACGCCTTTCTTTCTTCTTCATAGCACTTTCAATGGTAAAGCCCATCATATAACAATAACACGAAAAAAAATAACTTTTTACATACTTGGCGTCATCGTCAGACAAGGCTTGGGATGTAGGCTCCGAAAGTAAGGACGAGTTAATACCACCGTTATCAAAGGTGTTCGTCGCCATCACCTGGCTCTCCTGGTCACCACCAGTCCCCACCACCGTGTTCATATTATCTTGAGCGACAACAACAAAAGAGCTCGAAGCGCTCTCATCTACAAGCTCGGCATATGATGTATTACTTCCTTCTCCCTCTTTTGCATCCGATCCCATACTGGTCTCGTCGATCCACTGCGACAAGACACTTTGAAACATGGACTGAACTGTTGGGAGACCACGTCGCGGCTCGATGGTCTGACCATCGACTTGGAGGCGGATGATGTCCGGGTACATGCTACGGAGGACACTCATGGGGATGTATCGTGTTCCTGTAGGTTGGTGGTAACGGACGGGAAGGGACATATAGTTGTTGGTGACGTTGCGGGCAAGGATGCCTTGGAAAGCTTGTTGGATTAGTGGTGAAGGAGCCGGTGGGGATGAGTCTGGCATCCTGTAGGTACGTGGTATTTTTTTACGCGAGTGTTTTTTTACGCGAGTGTTATATGGCTGAGACAAGGTACTAGGGATGAGATGTGAAGGTATGAAAGAGGGATGAGAAGGGAAAGAAGAGAAGCGGAAGTATACAAGTGTGTGTATGTGTGTGTGTGTAAGAGAGAGAAAGAAGTGAAAAAAATGCTTACTGTTGCTACTTGTAGTTGCGAGGATGGATGTTGAGGCCACTGCGTCATGAATGAATGATGGATGATGAAAGAGGATGATATACAACATGGTGCTAGGAAGCAGCAGATGGTAGCAGATGGCATCGCTCCTTATGTGTTTATCACAGCATAGCAAGCCTTTAATCCATAGTCAGTATGTCGCTTTTAAAACAAAGGTTGGTGGCGTACCAAACTAGAGGTCTGAGTGACTGCTCTGTCGAAAGATTCACAACCGACGACCTCAAAAGGAAGGTCGCTGGTCAGCGAGCGAAGTTCCTCCTCTCTCTCTTTTCCTTTTTTCCATCACTACCAACCACTTCAGACAAGACTTATAGCCATGGCTTCGATGCTCTCGCCCAACAAGAACACATCGCTCCTTCACGCAGGAATCCACCACCCCCTTCACAGGACATGGCAGGCTGGCACCCCCATCAACAAGGACATGCTTATGTACCCCATCTTTGTCACCGACAACGACGATGTCGAGGAGAAGATCGACACCCTCCCTGGTCAATCTCGGTACGCTTCTTGTTCTTGTTTCTCGTTTTTATTGTTCTTATTCATTCGAACACATGCGCTTTCCAGACCTTGGACGTTTTATTAAAGTGGAACCAGCAATCGACGACAGATAGCGACAGCATATAGGAGTGTAACAAATAGTGTGGGAAAACGGATCGTTGTGTAGTTGGGCACATGCGAAATCGTATCCTCGGAAAACAGCGCAGTCATGTATGTAGTCTTTTAACTAAATCAAGAATTTTTTTTCTTTTTTTAGCTGGGGAATCAACTTGCTGGTCAAGTTCTTGACCCCCATGGTCGCCAATGGACTCAAGTCCGTCATCATCTTTGGTGTCCCCGCCAACATCGAGAAGGTGCGTCATCCTGGAAAGAAAATAAGCATGCATTCCAGAAATCCGAGAAAAAGGCGGAGCAAGGACAACGCCTTTTTTTATACTTTAGTCCAAGTGGATCAAATATCCGAATCAGGAACACCCGAATTCAGCATGGAAGTGGAGATCGAATTACAACGAAAACAATCCGGGCGCGGACACTCTTTGACAGTTTTCTATCTTCGATTCACAATGCCCTTCGTCATAATTTAGGATGCTGTCGGGTCTGCAGCAGATGATCCCAATACTCCCGCGATCCGCGCCCTCAAAGTCCTCAGCAAAGCGTTCCCCAACCTTCTCTTGGCCTGCGATGTCTGTCTCTGCCCTTATACCTCTCACGGCCACTGCGGTGTCCTCCGTGAGGATGGTACGATCAACAACCGTGCCTCGGTTCAGCGTTTGGTTGATATCTCGATGGCGTATGCTCGTGCTGGATGCCAGATGATCGCGCCCAGTGACATGATGGACGGTCGTATCAAAGCGATCAAGGATGCCCTTGTTGAGGAGGGTATTGCTCACAAGACTAGTTTGATGGCTTACTCTGCCAAGTTTGCCTCTGGCTTCTATGGACCCTTCCGGTAAGCATGGGTTCCAATTTGTTGCATGCTTTTGTGTGTCTTTTCGTTAATGTTTACATTTCAAACAATAGTATCTAATCTAACTTACGTGTGTATTGAAATTAGTGACGCGTGCCACTCGACCCCTGGAAGCGGAGACCGCAAGTGCTACCAACTCCCACCCCAGGCTCGCGGCCTTGCACGCCGTGCCTTGGTACGCGATTTGAACGAAGGAGCAGATGTGTTGATGGTCAAACCAGGAACTCCTTACTTGGACATTCTTCGGGACGCCCGTGAGATTGCTCCCGACTACCCTCTGTCGGTGTACCAGGTCTCGGGCGAGTATGCCATGATCTGGCACGCCTCCAAGGCTGGTGTCTTTGACCTCAAGACCGGTGTCATGGAGAGCATGGATGGTTTTGTCCGCGCCGGTGCTAACTTCATCTTGACCTATTATACTCCTCAGATCTTGGAGTGGCTCAAGGAGGAGAACAACAACTAGAGTAGTTTGCTTGTTTTGTATTTAACCTCGTCCCATTCAAAAAATGAGAATATGTTTGTAAAGAAGTGTACATTTCATTTATTTGACATGAAGATAAAAAAGTGAAGTAATGTGCATTGTGTAAGTGTGTGATTAAGGTATCTCGAATAAGAGGTAATGGTATACATTAATTACTTGACCTTACAGTGGTCCCATTTGTTAAATACGCGGGACTCTGAAGGAGCGATAGGACGATGAGTCGTGGCCTGGCAGTGGGATCCGTGTTGTGAAGGGACTGTCGTCTCATGGTATGAGATGGTCTCCTCGTCATGACCTTGGAAGCCGTTGTTATCAGCGTCTTCCCCTCGCTGGCTTTGGTGACGGTGGCGAGAGGAGGACCTCGGCTGCTGCTGGGTGTTGTTGTTGTTCGAGTACTGTCTCTTTTTCTTGGACTCCAGAACCACCACCTCATCATCATCATCAGTTGTTCCTGCTCCTGTTCCTGTTGGCTGGGCGTGAACAGCCTTGCGATCCTTGTGTTGATTTCCAGTCGACCGCCTGATGCCCTCCTCTACTTCCTCCCGCTCCAGTTCACGAGCAACCCGTTTCTGACGACTGATCGCAAACGGCATTAAGATGACCGGGATTAGGATCCAGGCGGACAGGATAGGGACGTTGTACCGCAACCGATTGTAAGACCCCATGAGGACATAGCGCGCAATCTGGACAGCGTTCAGGAATGGCATTGCATAGACCCACTTGTAAAAGACAGGCATCAGCTCAACCGGGTTGAAGACCGCAATGACGTTAAAAATCACAAAGGTGATCGTGAATCCAGGGATGAATACGACGGGGATCAAGTAGATCAGGAAGAGGACCATAGAGGCAACGGCACATTGTAGGAGGAGCATGCCGCCAAAGAGGGAGAAGAATTGAGGCACACCGCCGGCAAAGGGAACGCCGAACGTCAAGAGCAAAAGACTGTAGCATAAGGAGAGGGCGACCAGGAACATCAACAGAGGGAACAGCATCACAAACATGGTCTTTGCAGTCGACGACTTTGTTGTCATGGGCTGGACCATGTTGGCGACCAAGTAAGTGCTTCCTCCTGCAACCAAAAAGATCCAGATATAGGCGACCGAGGTGGCTGACGTGATGATGGACGCCGTGATGGGGTGGAGATCAAATTCCTCAAAGGCAATGGGGGTCCCGATGACCTGCGGGGCATCCATAATGGCGCTCATAGATTTGTTCTGGTTCTCAAATGAGGCAATGGCCAGCTTGACCCAGAGAGGGTTAAAAGTCTTGGAGAACAACAAAAAGGTTGTGTACATGGTCGCAACAACTTGGGGCTTGACCACCAGCGGGTCGCGACCTCCTTCGTAGACAAATGCAAACGCCTTGGTGGGGTCATAGTTGGCGTTGATGTTGGCGGCGGACCAGAGGAGGTTGGACGAGGCGTTGGCCTGGACGACGACAGCGCCCCAGTATCGACCGTTGAGGATATCGGCTTGAATGGTCGACATGTTGGGATAGACTGTGCTGTTGTGGTTGACCCAGCGAGGTTGTCCCTGAATGCCATTGAGGTGGCTGGTGAAGTTAAGGTAGTTGGATCCGATCATCGAGTTGTCCAGGTCCACGACCAAAATTTCAAAGTTCTGCGTATGGTTGATTGCCTGAAACTATAAGTTCAAATAGCCCCATATACCAAGCGAAAATGGAAAGGAAAAAAAAAAAAAAAAAAAAAAAGTTGAGAGCAGAAAGAAGAAAGGAGCACATGGATTAGTTGCTGCTGGGCAGAACCGATCGGTCTAAAGTGGACAAAGGAATGCTCGAGTAAAGTTAAAAAGAGGGGCCAAGTATGCTTACTTACCTCTGCACCAAAGTAGAGCGCCATGAGGCCAAAGTAGCAGACGCACATCACTACCAGGACCTTGAGCAGTTTGACAATGACCTGGCTCCAGGTCGGATTCACAGGCATGTCCAGCATAGTGTCGACAAAGTTGAACATGTCCGTCTCTGGCTCCCGACCATCTTTTCCTGGCAAGCCCTTTTTCCGAGACGAGGGATCCTGCTGGACAAAGGCCGAGCCGCTGAGCTTCTCGCCAGAAGGATGGTGTTGTAGCTGGGAACGGTCGATCAGGTCGTTCTTGCTTCCCGAAGCACTCGCCGGCAGTCCACCTACAGTATCCTTCCTCTTCCTGGTTCGAGTGGTGGTGGCGTTGGATGCAGGCTGTTTACTCTTGGTAGATCCTCCACTTCCTCCTCCAAACAGTCCACCAAAAAAGGACAAGATTCCTCCACCAGTACTATCTCCTCGTAGTTCCTGTCTCTGTCCTGTCGAGGGGTCGATGTGGTTTGCAACTCCTGTGGTGGAAGAACGTGAGGCCGAAGAATTATAGTTTAGGGCATTATGGTTGGCGCTCCTGCTATCACTCCTGTTTGTTTGAGTGGCATGGTGCGCTGCTGTTGTTGATGCTGTTGTGCGACCACCTGTATCTCTGTCTCTCCTTCCTCCTCCATCGACGCCGCTCGAGCCGCTACGGTTTGTTGATAAGGACCTGTCAAGTGTGCTGTCGCCTCGGTTGAGAGAAGGGTCTGAGTTGGGGTTGTCAACCGTTCTTGAAGGCGAAGGGGTTGGAAGGGTATAAGTGTCCTTGTTGTTATTATTGTTGTTGTTGTTGAGAGAAGATGATCTTGCTACTGTGGGCCGTTGTTGCTGTTGCCTTCGACTGCGTTCTTGCATCTCGACATCCCCCGAGTGAGCAGCAAGGGAGTGAGGGTTGTCATCATGGGTATTGTTGGATGTAGATTGTTGTTGCTGTTGTTGTTTAGGAGGGCCAGTGGTTCTGGGGCTGTAGAGGGGGAGATCAGACATGTAAGGAGAAACGGTTGGGCGAGGAGGTTGGGTTGTGGAGAAGGAAGGTGTACGCTGAAGAAAGGAATTTGCAGTTGGAAAGGTGGAAGAAGAGGAAGTAGGTAGAGAAGTGGGATAAGAGGAAGAAGAAGCAACGGCTGTTTGTTTCTCGGTGCGGAGTTGGTGCTGGCCTGAACGTTGTTGTGGGTTGGAATTGTCATGAGCCAAAGCCCGTCGGGACTGTGGAGTCGGCAGCGGGGTCGGGATCCACTCAAACGACGCCTTGCGCGGAGGCGCCACTGGGGTCTGCCTTGTGTGATTAGTAGTCGTAGACGACGACGATGGCTGGGATGGGGCCGGTCGTGTACGAGCCTGTTGCTGCTGGGATTGCTGGTGATGATGGGGAGACCGCTGAGTGCGAGTATGGACAGAGACAGGAGGGGGCAAATGCAGAGAAGTAGGACTTCTATGACCGCTATTGTTGCTATCAGTCGAGAGGGTATCGTCGTCGCTGCTTGTCTGGTAATCGAGTTGGTCTCCGGGGAGGATCATGATATCGCTGTTGACGATAATAAAGCTATTGCGGTCCTTGTTGGGATGAGGACCACTGCTGCTGCCTGAAGTTGATTCATCGCGAATGAATGGGTTTGTTGGACGCGAGCGTGACATTCTTTTTTTTTTTTTTTTTTTTTTTTTTTTGGTTGACTTTCTGCGCAAACGAGTGAGAGAGAAAAGGTGAGTGAGAGGGGGAACGGAGTTAGGGGTAAGGAGGCTCAAAGAGGAAAGTAAGGAAGTACGAGAAAACGTGCTGTACAAAGAAAAAAAAAAAGAGAAAAGGAAAAGAGAAAAGGAAAAGAGGACGCGAGAAGGTGAGGTAGGAAGAAGGTGGGTGATGATTGTTGAGGCGGAAGGGGAGTGAGGAAAGGGAGAGAAAGGGAGCAACGATGGTGCGAAAAAAGGAAGGGAAGGGAAAGAGTCGTTAGGAGGAAAAGGACTTGGGCGTGGGATGGATTAGCACAACAATCGATCGAACGTAGGTCTACCCAAGAAAAAAAAGAGGGAGGGGCGCATCTTTAAAAGAAAAACGAGAAAAGGGAGGGAACACAATGCATTGGTCGTCTGCACGATACGATGGGCGTACCTCAGGGGCAACAGTCGCCCCCTGTTGTACACGCACATACACCAGTTTAGAGCCAATACCAGTGTCCATACGCAATGCCCAATGCCAATGACAAAGGATAATCACTAGGGTATTATGCAATTAAAAAAAAAAAAAAAAAAAAAAGAATGTCCCCCTGATCCAAAGATCGAATGGCTACATCCCCCGACCCTCCTCGTACTTTTCGTTGTCATTCGAAAAGGGGCTGCCTGACTGACGTTCTACTGTAACTGCACTGGGTTGGTCGTCTGCTGCCGGGGATGAGGAAGGGTAAGAGAGAGGCGACAAGACATGTTTGTTTAGTGAGTGAAAGGGGCAGAGAGAGAGAGAGCTTTTTGAGAGCAGATAGGAAAGACAGCAAATGGCCCATTACCATAATCGCAATAATGCCGCATGTAAACAGAAAAAAACCTTCCTCTTCCCTCGAGGGAGAGGTCACTCAAGAGCATAATTGTATATGTCTTGTGGAGGAGAAGTATTGTTGTGCATTGCTCCTTAGTCATGTTCAACACCCATAAACAAAAGGGGACCCCGCTATTGACGCTCGATGGGACCAACAAGGCATCATCCGATGCTGTTGGACACTCTTTCCTCCTCCTTCCTCGCCTCCTCTCTCTCCATCTTAATTCGAGTTTGTGTTTTGTTGACATCCCTTACTGCTATGACGATGTAAACAATATCTACCTGTAGGAAAGCAGGGGTACATAAATTGATGCCGTTCAAAATTACCACGCGCTTTTTTTTTTTTTTTTTTTTTTTTTTTCTGTAGAAGTCGTCCATTCATCAACTTTCTGTACATTATAATTGTCGTTGTACCATGGATATAATTCGTTTTAGTCATCGCGTAATAACCTAATTTAAAAAAATGCACTTTTATGCCAGAAAATATGTTGTCCTTGTTAAATGTCTATCTATGATGCTCCTAGTTTTGTTTGTCCTTAACTACTCCTCTCTACAATGACGATCCGGCCTTGTATGTACTTGTATCCACATAAAGATAATAAAACTCTCCGGTCCAGCTCCTCCAACCAACAAGATCATCCCCTGCCAATTAACGCCTCTCAACAACAACCTTGAGCTCGACAGTTCCCAAATCCGCAAGATCCACGCGTGCCCAAGAGTCACCAACGGCCTTAATTTTAGTACCCTGGACAGCAACCTTGTCGACCACAATTCCGTGCTTCTCCTTGAGCTCCTTGATCACATCCTCAGCCTGAACAGATCCGAAAATCGTTTTTGACCCGGGCAAGACTTCGTTGACGGCACGCGAGAAGACCAGAGGTGGCAATGCCTGGAGGCGGTTGCGGAGATCTTGAAGGTGGACGATGCGCTGCTCCTTCTTGACTGCTTGTTGATGTGCCTATTTGGAATAAACGAAAAGGGAAGGAGGGAGGGAGGTGGGTGAGAATTGGGTCGCTTGGGAGACAGACGTGGAGGGTGAGAGGTGAAGGAGGATCCCGTATCTTGAAAGAAAAATAAAAGAGAGCAGCTGGGGGGTGTTGGTGCGATGGGGGGTAGAGGTAATTTCCAATTAGGATAAATGGTTACGCCTGTGCCTCTGTCGCGGACATATGAAGATCTAGTTTTTGGCTTTTGCAGAGAACCGCGACGAGGTAAAGATGGACAAATTCCCCTTTCATGAAAGACAACAGGTCCAAGGGAGTCCAGGGGGCACGTATCATTTGCCTTTCACTTTAAACAGAAATGAAATGTCGGACAAGTCCAAGCCCAAGCTCAAGCTTAAGCCCAATAGCCAAATTGGTCAATTGACAATGACAAAAATGCTAGCACCCTTCTCTATTATCGTTTGTTGTACCCTGATGTTGTTGTACTTGTTGAACGTCTTTCACCCCTCTTACTTCTGCATGAGTACGTTGTCTGTCCTACCTTGTTGATCTCCTGAATCTGCTGAAGGGCGTTCTGTCCGGCAATGGTGGCCTCCTTGAAATGTTGAGCATTCTTGTCGATATAGTTGGCGAGTCTCATGGGGTAAAGCTGGTTCCTCATTCTTCCAACTAATAAATGTCCGCGAGAGAAATAGAGATACGGTATGTAAACATCGTATGATCTTGTATACATTTTTTGTTGTTGTTTTTGGTACACATATACACATGCGGCAGAACAGCCAAATAATCATAGTCAGCTGTGAGGGGTGCTAATGAATCCCATGTGCAATACAATATAAACCACGAGAATCTCAAGCGCGTAAACAAAACTGAAGGAAGGACACAAAATAATGACCTACCGGCAACGTTGACAACATCACCTAGATAACAGCAGTCCCCATGTGTGAAAATAACAACGAATAGTATCGTCCGCCGCGATTTCAATTGAGAAAAGAGATAGGCGTTAGATGAGGACTCTTTCCTAAGCGTACAGACTCCTCCCGGCTTCCCGTTACACAACAGCATGTCCTGTAGCATATTGTCCACACCCTACGCTGTCATCTGTTATGTCGACTGTCCTGAATTCCTTAGTGTGTGTGTGTTCCTCCGCGCGTACCTGGCTTTCCGAGTCCCTGAACATTTGCCCTGAGGGTCACCTCAATCGACTTTTGAGACTTCCAGCGCTATTTTAGATACGATCACAAGGGAAGAGAGGTACCGTTAGTGCTGATACTAGATGACTTATCCGCCCTGTTTACTGCCATGCTCGCCCATGTTCAGGGTTCCGGGTCCTCCTCTCAGTTGCTCATGGTAGTCCAATTCCATATTCACTTGTTTTGCCCGCTGGAAAGGTAGACTGATCAGGTTCCTGGCTTGAGTTCAAAGTGCAGGGTTGTTCCCATGACTGGCCGGTTGCTGTTGTACCTTGACGACATGTGTGGCGGATCTGCTGACGGTTGAGAGGGATGACCTGCTGACGGAGAACATTGTGTATATGGGCGATCGATGGTCGTGAAGGGAGAGAGTAGAGGTGAGAGAGGTGACAAGGTCGGCGAAGGCATTCCCGTTGTCCAACTTTGGGACGGTAAACAAAACCTACAAGCAAGTGACTGCTTATTACCTTTCTTGAACCGTTTCACCAAGCGCGCATCGCACCCACTTGAAGAAACTCCACTTTCTTTTTTCATCTTTCCTTTCTTCTTTCAAACCCAACTCGGTCCATCAACTTCGTCATCAACACCACTACAATGTCTGCAGCAGCTCAGGGAACACGCATTATAAGGACATTCCTGGCAAGGACAAGACTCGTCCGTCAGAGCCAATTCACTCCATCGGCACGTACATACACTTCTGCTTCAACTTTCACGGCGGCTGCAGCTTCTTCGGGACGTCTTGCTCGCCTTCCTCAGACTATGATCTCCCGATCCTCAGCTCTCTTTTTCACTTCCTCCTCCTCCTCCTCCTTGCGCACCTATACCACAATGACACCTTCATCACCGGAGCCTTCCTACACTATTAGGTATGATATACCTTCCGACGCAGCTAGGAAACATTTTGATCTGCTTCGCAGTCAGCAACAATGGATATTGTTCCAATTTGTTCCGTTGCTAACTGATTTTGATGCATTCTTATTTCAAAAACAACAACAAATGAGGTAGCGATTTGTCCGAGGACGATTACCACACAGTGTCAGACGCCAGCATGGACAGAATGGTCGAATACTTTGAAGATCTGGGCGACGAGCATGAGATCCCTGGATACGATGTCGAATATCAGGTGAGTTCATGCAAAAAGGTGTGTGTTCCTCGAACAGCGAAAGGATCCTTTCTGCCTATATGAGTATGTCTATGTGTGGATTTTGCAACATTGCTTCGGGAAAGCACATAAACGAGCAATAGAATATCAACGGAATTCACATTTCTCCCGCCCAATTTTTATTTCTCACGAAAAATTCCCCTCCAATCCCCGTTGACTTAAATTTTTTTTCATAGAGCGGAGTGATGACACTCAAACTGGGCGACAAAGGAACCTATGTCGTCAACAAGCAACCACCCAACAAGCAGCTCTGGCTCTCGTCGCCCACCAGTGGACCAAAACGATACGATTTCGACGCCGAGCACCAGGTCTGGTTCTATGGACGCGATCATCATTCGTTGAAGTACTTGCTCGACACAGAGATCACTAAAGCTATCGGGATCGAAATCGATGTTCCTCTGGATGCCGCCAAGTAAACTAAAACGGATCAGGAATATGTTTTTCAACTTTTGAGCTACATGGACGTCAACAAGCAAGTGCTCAAAAAATAAAACAAATCATGTGATAAATACACACACATACACACAGGGCTGTTCAAGGTGTTCAAAAATTATTTATTTGCTTGATCCGACAGTTTTTTTTCTATGTCATTTAGCTGTTAGCGATTTTCAAGTAGTGGAGAGGTGGAGAGTAAGAGGAGGGAAGATAGGTCTAAGAAAGTCAATCTCGCGGTCCTTTCCCGTGATTCATCAACTTTGTTGTGGTTGTATTTTCTACACGACAGAGTATTCAGCTGGCGTAAGAACACTCTGCTTTGAGAATGGAACACTCGATCCATCTGCCACTTGCGTAACAGCAATAACCTATTCGTCAGGAAATGGAAAGGAATTGTAAGCCTTGATGTCGCTTCTAAACACAAAAATAGCTAAAAATTCAAATCGTACAGCAACGCAGAGGTATAACAAAAAGGAAAGAAGCCTTACATCAACGTCGCAAATGAGACGCTCGCTCTCGAACTGAACAGAGACGGGGAAGAAGGTCTCAGTATCCTCGCCCTCGCAATTGAACTCCAAAGAACCAGATGCGTTGGAAGTATCAACAGAGGGCAATTGCCAGATCAAAACGCCTTGCTGACCGTCCACAATATATTCGCCATCCACCTCGCCCACAGTAGGGATTGCTCCATGTCTATCATATCATAAAATAATATAGCACGATAAAAGCGTTAGTCATATTCTTTTGACCAACCAAACCAAGGGCCTACATATAACAACCATGTTGAAATGGGTGACTTACGGAAGAGGGATGATAATGTTGACATTCTTGAACGCCATCTCCTCGTTCTCCAACTGGTACTCAATGTTGACATCGCTAGATCCATCTCCAGCAGGGGAAGGCCAGCAGTTGACTATAGGGACCATTTAGGTAATTGAAGTTAGTAACCGCACACATGCGCCTGATCCTTCAAAGAAATGACCAAGCGACGCGAAATAACGGCGAGCTTACTGGAAAGAGGAATAGAGCTTTCGTCCTTGCTGAGGTATCTCCAACGTAATACTCCTGTTGGCGTGTTCAATGGGAACTCTTTTGAGGAATCTCTGAAGGCAATCGTCTTTTCGCTGTTGAAAAGAACCTTGTTGACATTTGGATGGGTCTATTAAAAGCAAACAAAAAAAAACGAAACAATGTTAGTCTCTGGAACTTTCATTCTCCTACAAAGTATCCAAGCGTCCTCAGATATTCTCCTCTGTGTACCTTGAATTGGATGTTGGGGTCCTCGAGATGACGAAGGGCAAGGCTGATCTTGGCGCGAGAAGGATCCGAGACGCGGAGCATCAAGTCTCCCTTGACCTCCATACTTTCCAGACCACCGTCCCGGTTGGCGACCATGGTAATCTTTTCCTCGATCTGAACATGCACGCTCTCCATGGGGAAGGCAGGCTCTGCGGGCGTAGAATAGTTGTTCTGAGCCGGTGATTGATGCTGTTGCTGGTACTGCTGAGGTGCAGGTGCGGCCTCGACCTCCGAACGAAGCGATTCAAACAAATCGCTGTTGTTCTGCTTACGTCCCAATTGCATGCCTCTGGCCTTTGTCGCAGGTGCCTTAGGGGCAGAGTTGCTATCATTTTTTTGTAAATCGTTATGGTGATCATTTGCAGGTCAGTCCTCTGATTCCTGGATATCTCGCAACCATATAATATGTACGGTGATCACGATAAGGTCGCATACCTGAACTTGGAAGAGTGGTCGTCCATGGAAGGAGATGGCGAGTTATAGCCCTGGTTGCCGTTGCCCATACCGCCCATACCGGACTGTCCTCCGAAACCCATGGGGCTGCTCTGGCCGTAACCACCGCCGCCCATGCCGCCCTGGCCATATCCGCCTCCCATGCCTCCAGTTATCTTTCTCTGCTCCTTTCTCTGCAAATCCAAGATCTTCGCTCTCCTCTTGAGTTCCTCCTTTGCTTCGCGCTCCTTGTTCTATTACGTCGTGTTTGAGATGAAAGTAGAGAAATAGGTTAGTTGAAGTACGATATCCAATATCTGTCGCCAAGCTTTCCTGTGTGAGAGAAGTTTCGTGGTACCTTTTCAATCATCTCCTGGATCTTTTCTTCATGACTGTCCATCTCAGAGATGCTGCCGACCTGAGCCAAGTTGACGTTCTCTCTGTATCCAAGTGAAATAATCTCGTCAAAGGAGCTCAGCAACTCGAACGCGTTTCTGTCAATCTCACGAGCGTCGGTAGGTCTGCAGGTCGAGGAGACAACCCGGGAGACCAATTGAAGCGTGTCAATGTCTATTTGAAGCATTACAAAGTGTATACAATATTAAGTATGTGAGTTGGGTGGCTCATGGATCATGCATATTGTCTTAACTGAGAAGAAGTCGTCTACAAAAAGCGACAGCCCTGTGATCCTCTTTGGCACTGCCCTTCTTGTCTTTTCCTCCTGCCGTTGACAAGTTACCTTGCAAGATGTTGGACTGCTTGTTGGTGATAAGGACAATGAACAGTTCCTCCAAAGGCTGGTAGACATAACGAACATGGTCGGTCTCGATAGTGGTGTGCTGCTGGCCGCTGCTGGTCAGCTTTGGGAACGAGGCGATCAGGCCCTCAATTCTAGCCCTTGTCATCTCCCTGAACTGACGAGAGATGAGCGCTGATGATGAACGTCAAAGGTAGGATAGGTGTGAAAAAAAGAGGGATGTTAGGGTGGCTGGATGATGATGGCTGCTTGTAAAACTGATCACTTTTTTTCTTTGATAGGGGCTTTCGAGCGTGATGTAGAAGATTGATGGGAATGTACCTTTGCCGCTCTTTGTACAAACAGAGATCGCGAGGACAACCTAAGGTGGTAATAGAGTAGAGTCGATCAGTCATTTGTTGCCATGCGGAGAGGAGGTGCCTTGAAGTAAATAACCGACTTGGCATGCAGTAGCAGAGTAAAGCATTTGTCGCGTTTTTATCATCCAGAAGCTGACAAGTTGAAGTGTCGAAAAGGTGTGAGTGTGCTGGCTTTACCATTGTGGATGAAGGAGGGTGATGCGGATGACGAGATTTGTGCTGTGTGTAGTGGGTGTTGTGGTTGTGGTGGTAAGAGAATGAAGGAAGTAAAGGGAGGAATAGAGAGGTTTCAAGATGGGCTAAAGGGGAAAGAGAAAGAGAAAAGTGATGAAAGTGTAAGACGAAGAGACGGCCTCTCCTATATCGCTCAATCCTCTTTCAATAATTTCGACGTGGCACCGAGACGTGCGATGGTGCAGCCCAAGCGATCAATTTGGAAGCCAATGCGATCGGACAGGTTCAAACGCCACCAATTTTCAGGGGGGACAATCTCCGCCGCGTGTGCAACATTTTTCGTTTTATTATTCTTTCATTTCAACGGCAGATTTCTCAAGAGTCAACTCTTTATGTCTTACTCATCGTCAGCCTCTGCCAGTCGCGCAAGCTGCTTCGGGTTCAGATAATCCGAAGGATAAGGACCAAATTCAGAACTGGCCCTGATATGGTGTTGCTCAAACATCCTGCAATATTCAAAATCCCACACCTTCTTCTTCTTCCCCCCAAATGGCTCCCGCTTCTCCGAGAACGATCCTCCCTGAATCACCTCCAGATTGATCCAATGCTTTACCATCCACCGCACATCACTCCTTCGTAACATTGTCTGCTGACCCTGGAAATACACTTCTTTCAGCTTGGACAACTTGCTCATCTCATCCAACCCCGTCCGTAAACTGAAATGAAGCAACGCCAACGTCTCCTTGCGTGTACGAGTCGACCCGTAATACCCCATCTCACTCGGCTTCCAGCTCAGATCTAACACGCGCAACTGCCTGAACCGACCCAACCTCTCAAACACCTTCCGACACCACTCCTCCTGTCGTTTCAATCCATTATCCAAGATCATCGGCGGCACAAACGATCGGGGATCCATGTCGATCCAAATCTCCCACTCCTGTAATCGCTCACAGACCCAGGGAGGTCGATTCTCCAAAACAAGCGGCTGGAGATTTATCGCTTGACACTTGACCTTTTCCAACATCGGACACAACTCCAAGAATCGGTGCATCCATTCCCATGATGAGGCCTCCTTCCTCAGCGACATATCGACCTCTCGTAGGCTGTTCGAGTGCAGATCCAGCAGTCTCTTCACCATCACATCGGTGGCCCTGAAAAGCCAGCCATTTACGTTGAGCAACTTCCCAACTGGCCAGGTCTCGATCAATTGAAGAAGGTGATCCTGTCCAAAAATTTCAGCACGCCCGATACACTCCAGATCGGGCCAAGTGGTCGCTCGAAGCTTGGGGTTCGTAAGATATTCCAACATCAGATCCACGAACAAGGTCGTAGTTGAGCGCGGATTCCACTCTAGTCGACGGAGACGGGGGCACTGGGCCACTATGCAGTGGAGGTAATCCTCGGCGCACCTTTCAGATACCGAGATATTCAACTCCACCATCCTTGGAAACCGCTTTGACGTAATCCATTTCTCCGTTATTTCCTGTCCAGCAATAGCCGAGTTGTTGTTATTATCATCGGCGGAAGAGCTAATAGCAGCGTTGACCTTATCCCGCAACTGCCGCCTGTTCCAAACTTCCTCCGGCAACCCCACCGACCCACCCCAAATCGTCAAACCTTCCAACCTCCCACAAAGCGCCCAAAGCGCCTCCCGATGCTGTCCATAAACATAACACCATTCAACATTCAGCGTCCTCAGATCCGTATATTTTCCAAACGCAAATATCCTCATCGGACTCCAATTCGGCACACCAATACGATTCTTGGGTGTATTAAAAGTCATCTGGGTCAGCGTTAGGTGCCGAAGTGTGGTACGGTTCTGGCGGATCAGGTCTCGACAAGAGTCGGAATAGGCCTTGTCGAACTGTGGAGTCGCCGTAGTGTTGAAGGGTATGGACCCGCGAAGGGCGAGAGAATGAAGGTATCGACACTGAGGGCCGAGGAGGAATTGGTGAGGATCACGGTGGCCGTGGTAGGCGATGGATCGTATCCAGGAGGCTCTAGCTTGGAGGGTCTTGAGTGATGGAGTACGGTCAGCGCCTTCTCCTCCAGTGACATGTCCCCGGCATCGTCCCTGGCACCCAAGAGTAATGTTGGCCCAGAGAATGGGTGCAAAGGCATTGTTCCAGGCGTGGCAGACGAGAGAGAGTCGAGAGAGTTCGTGGTAGGTGAGATGTTCTGAGAGGTGGTATAGGATTTCTGGCCAGAGCCACATCTGGTACAGCATTGTTGATGGTAGGACCATGATTATGACGAGATGCACAAGAAGAGATTGGTGAGATGCTTTAGAGATGAAAGTTTATGTAGAAAGTTAAAAGGAAACGACAAAGGAAACAAATGAAAAAATGGATCAAATACACAACGATGACTCTTTTTTTGCAGAGGCGACTGCGGCGCACGCGTGTTCTAGATCAACTCACATTGACACGATCTAGATCACAAAAAGGGTCAAAGCAATTCAACCATCAGGCAGTTTATGCATGTGCTTCCTTTGGACATCGTTCGTTATGTTTTTTATTGTTTCCCCTCCCTCTTTTTTTTTTAAGATTTCTATGTTGTCAAGCAGCCGCTCAAGGATCCACCCAATCCCCAATAATAGAAGCCGTCACCTGGCGCAAAGCATCAGTGGCGCCAGGGAACAAGATCGGGTGGCCAGGTGGGAACCGCATCGACCCAAGGATCTCCCATTTGATCCTCGTCCATTTCAAATTGTAACTCGGGTCGAGATCCCATATCAGTAGCTAATTATAAAAATACAACAACAAAGCAAGAATTGAGATAAGAAATTTTGCACATACAAAGCATAAACGCGCTCCTTCTCTCTCTTTGACAGCTTCCTTCTGCGACTTACATGATGAAGGATATGAAGGTTATGGGCAAGGATCTTGGTTCTTCCAAAGGCATTATGTCCTCCGCCACCTCCACCGCCAACGCCTCCGACTCCTCCAAGTCCTGCGGGCACATGACCACGACCCAAGTGGAGCGCCCCTTCACCACCCAACCCACCCCTTCCCATGCCCTTCTCATCCTTATCGCCATCCTCGCCACTCCAATTAGACCGTCGCCGACGGTTACCGCTCTGGTTATGACGATGATGAGGATGATGAGAGTGATGATGGCGATGGCGGTGGTCCGAATCTTCCTGATCCGATATATTGTCCATCTCATCCTTGCGCACGAGAACCTCTTCGTCATACCTGACGTGAGAATAATTCTGGATCGAAATCTTGAGCTCCTGGACCACAAACTCACCAAAGACGTTCACCAGCGAGAGCGAAAAGTCCTGCTCGGCAATGAAGCAGTACCCCGTCACGACACGGATTAACGCCGGGGCCGAGATCCGATCGCGATAGAGGGCTTGACGGAGGACATGCTTAACAGCCGTGACGAGTTGGTGCCCCTCAAAGGGGTTCTGGATCATCAGAATCGAACACATTCCGAGGACAGGGTTGATGTAGTCCCAGTGATGTGACGGTGCTCGTTTTTGGGTAGATGGCAAATGGTTGCTGAGCGTCGTTGCGTGGCGATGTCGGCCGATCGATTGGTTGAAGGTGCTCTGTCGGGGTCGGTACTTCACATAGGGATTGCTTTCCCGTTCAGACGACTTGAGCGTTGTGGAGTTTTGTCGTGAATTGGATTGTCTAGCGGTTGCTGGAAGTGTTAATGTGGCAGTTTCGATTGAAGGCACATTCGACTGTTGTGCGGCATATTGATTGAATTCTTGATATTCTTGACCAGACAGAGCTGACATATCCGTGCTTGTTGGCGTCAGTGTCACTATCGTCGATGTGTTGGTCCGCTGGGCCTCCACAGGTCGTCCAGGTGCGACAGGGTGTCCCTCAGGAAGCGAGGGAGAGGCAACGGCTGCCGAGCCACGATCACCAGGCATGACCAGAGTAGACCCTCCAGATGTTACCGACATAACTCCCTGTCTCTGCTGCTGTGATTGTTGCTGTACGTGTGCCGAAGATCCACTAGAAGCCATCGTTGACGTGTTTCCAGAGAGCATCTGCTGAGATCCTCGTTGCTTGATACTCTGCTTTATATGGTGGTGCTGAAGCAATAGCTGTTCTTGAGCCTGTCTCAAATGCGCTGCCTGTTCCTTGTTCTTTTGATGCTGCTGTTGATCCCACTCGGCAGTATACTTGGTGACCTTGATCAAGAAATGCGCCATATCCGGGAGAAGGCGAGGGTCGTGACATTTCGAATGGACGCGTTCCACGTAAAGCGCAAGGTTGGTGAGGATTGTCGAGACCTGAATGGGTTCTAAATCCCTAAAGATGGTGACACGATCCAGAATATCGCGGATGGGCTGGTCGCGAATATGGACAAGACGGTGGGCTCCTGGTGGGCCCGAGTTGTCTGTTGGGTCTGCTTGTACCATCTCGTCCTCGCCTAACACTGTGCTCAGAACGTAGAAAAGGTCCAGTTCCTGATCGACTTTGCTCACTTCCTCCTCCCACCCTTGAGAGCTGATATTCGTCGCCGGTTGGGTCTACATGGGCAAAGATATGCAGTCAATAAATGGTCGTCGTCAAACTTCAAAGCCTTCACACATTAAATCAATTGTACCTTGAAGACAAGTACAAAGAGCCCGTTGCCCATAAAGTGAACAAAGGCATCATGCAGGAAGCTCTTAGCGCGATTCAGAACAGGATCATCAGGGTCGTCCCTCCTCTTGGTCATCAACTTGCCCATGGCCATAATTTCTCTCGAAAGCAACGCCGTCGTCATGGTCGAAGATCGTGTCAACAGCGTCGAACAGATCGAAATCGCCAGCAAGATGTTCTCTTCGGACATGGACTCTTCGCCAACAGCTGGCGTTGGGGCAGGGACTGCGACTCCTCCAGGCGGGGCACCTGTAGTACCAGCGCCAGAACCAGGTCCCATCGTAGAACCAACTGTAGATCCATTCACTCCTCCCATACCAGCTCCATTGAGAGAGGATGCAGGGATGACAGTCGCGATATTGGGTCCACTCTTCTTGACCATCAGCATCTCGACAATGCGCTTCATCAGCACAACCACAAGATCCGAGAGTGGATCCACCTCCTTGACGTACTTGTAGATTACAATCAGCAGCAGTTCCAGCCAGTTCTTGAGCCGTCCAGCGGGAAGGGTTGCCAAATCGGTCTCGGACCCAAAGAATCGCAGAATCACGTCCACGAAATACGTACCGACGACTGGAGTGTTCTCATCATGCCGGCGATGCGATTTCCTTCGGTAGTGGTGATGGTGATGTTGCTGGTAGACTGGAGCACTGGGGTTGGTCTGGTACGGGTTCTTTTGAGATACTGTGCTCTGTGCCATGCGCGTATCTCCTGTATGTTTATGGTTGTGATGATGGTCACCGTCTTGGTGCTTGTGACGCGGCCAACAAAACAAGCCATTGTATCGATGGTGGTGCTCGGCATCGTTTCCGTCGGTGTCCTGCTGAGGCGTTGTCATCGTGCCGCTTCGGCTGGATGACTCCTTGCCATGGTCTGTGGTGGTCGTGCCTGTAGTTGAGGAAAATGTCCTGTCATTCACTGGCTGCTGCGAGCTGAGATCCACTGGCGTGCCGGCTCCATCATAACCATTACCAGCGCTACCACTAGGTCCTGGGGTCGCGGGGTGTGGCTTGTGCTGGTCGTAGAGGGTTGGTGGATCCTCCTCATAGTCGGGCTTGATTTCGACATACCGATCCAGAATAAGCTGCAAGTTCATACAGATAGCTAACACAAAGTTCTCATGACCCGGGTCATTGAGCACATCGTTTAGACTTCCCGAGCTCGCAGAATTTTCGTTTACTCCGCGGTGAATCGGACTAGCTCGGCGTCTGGGAATGTACTCTCCATAGCGAACCTGGAACTTACCCTGACCAATTCCCACAAGCTCACATCCTTCAAAGTCGAGGTAGAATACGACCAAGTACTTGAGCTGAATGACCTCGTCCAAACGCGGCTCGATTCCATTCGCCACCATTTGCAGCGCCAGGTTCAACAAACTGCAATGTATATCGTCCTCCAGCTCCAACTGCTTCTCGCGAGCTTCCATATCTGCCAGAACAGGGATTGACGCGACCGAGAGAGAAGCCGCCGATGATAGGGTTGTCGACACAACGGACGCCCTTCGTTGACTTCGCGACTGTTCTGCGGTGAGAGTGGCTCCTGGCAACAGTGGTCCATCGAGAATAGGCATTGTCGCAAATGACGATCGTCGTCCCTTGTGCAGGTGCGAGGTTGGGGTGTGTTCAGAAAAATGGTGGTGAGAGCCATTAGACTTTTCCAATATCGAAAAAGATGCAAACGACGCTCGTCTTGACTTAAGACCCTTTGTGTCTGATTCCGGCGTCAAGATTCCATGTTTTGGTCGCTCAGTGCCCAGGGTGTTGTAGGACTTCAAGCTCCCGACTCGTTCATCACCTCCTCCACCGTCACCGGTCCCATGACTCATGATAGAGGCATCCGAGTCCTGGATATTGGTTTGGCCCAACTCGCCACTCGTCAGCAATCGGAATATCAGACCATAATCCATAATCTTCCAGCTTGGGAAATAATTATTGAGACGCGACATCAACTTCAAAAGGTTCTGCTGAATGTCCGGCGGGCTGGTAACAAAGTGCAGCTCCCAGGCCTTGAGTGCGTGACCGACATGCACTGGCTGCAAAGACTTCAACAAGGTCTTGGCCTTGGCACGGACAGCCTCCTCCTTGTCCCACATTGACGAAACAAAATGACTAAAAACTGGGCCAAGAATCTGGAGATGGTCAGGTTGAAACTGTCCCAGTACTGAATACTGCTGACCTCGGTCGCCGAATGTGCCTCCTGTGAAGGTGGATCCATAGTGAGTCTTGCTGAACGTCCCGCCACTGCCACTGTTCAAGCCAGTCCCGTTCCGCTCACTGTTACTGTACTCGAGCTCTTGCGACATGGTTCCTGCTCCCGTTCGCTTTTGGTGATGGAGGTGAAGGTGATGGGGGAGGTGGTGGTGGTGTCCTCGATCGACGCCCTTGCCCTTTGCGTTGACACGGATGGTGTTAGTCAATGGTGGTTGGAAGAACAGCTTCAGAACCAAGGCATCGTCTAGTTTTGAGAATAGGCCAAACACTGGGTCCAAAGCGCCAAATCGAATTTCCCAGTCGGGGTCACTAAAACTCTGTGCCACCGTTTTGTGCAAGTATCTTGGCCGAATGGAAGCGAATAGCATCAACAATGGCAGTGTCGTATCCGCCATGTGATCGTTCAGTGGTGACAGCAACTCCCAGAGGCTACACAGATACATATAAGAGATACGTTAGTTACCATTCAGAGAAATGCACAATATATGGCGAATTTGAAGCACCCAAAAGTTGAAGATGACAACTAACCAAGGTAGCATCTCCTTATGAATACTCTCAGCAAATTCGTCCATGTTTGACACGCGTCCAGCTTCCTCCAACATCACCGACAAGCTTTTGATGATCTCGCCCTGAATAGATAACGACCTCGAACGCAGCGACTTCAAGAACATGCTGACGGTGACCGACTCCTTGTCGAGGGTCATCTGCTGAGAAGGGCTATAATGCTGTCTCCTGTGAAGTTGCTTGTGGAGCGGCCAAAATGTCTTGTCGTTTTGAACGGTGTAAGGGCTATGTAGTTAAAAAATGCATCTCCGCTTGAGTACATATACTTTAAGAAGCGACTTCATAAAGGGCATATCTGATTGGGTTGATCGTATCATACCTGTTGGTGGACTTTGGGTTTGGCTGTGCGGGCACCAGCTGCAATCCAATGACCATCTGCAAAGGACATCCTGTCACATACATAAATATCACCAGTGCGTACCGAAGCAACTGTCGTACACTACAGGAAAATAAACAAAGTACAGCACAAGGTGAGAATCGGCTTTATCGAAAACCCAAGGTCATTGTAAATTCAGTAACGACGCAATGGCAGCACTTACCACTCCAACTCCTTAGGGTCTGCATCATGAAGTCGCTCAAATATCACCCGTGTCACCGTTTCCTGGTTCACGGCCAAAACCGACTCCAAAATCTGCCCTGCATCACTTTCAGATAAATTCTGGGACGAGGCGGTGGGTGTCAACGACTCCCAGCACGCCGTCAAGAAGACTTGAGATTGGTACAAGATTCTTGCTTGGTTGGTGCGAAGTGATAGTTGCTGGGAGGAGGATGATCCTGCAGTCGAACCTGACGCTGTACTGACCGCTGGAGCTGAGAGCGAAGCCAGAGGTCGCTGAGGATTATTGCCACTCCCCGTTGCTTCCGCCGCTGCTGGTGCTGGCGCTGTTAGGGCTATTGCAGGTGCTGAGGGTTGGTTGTCGACAGAAGCGATCACGGGTGTCTGCGACATACCCACCAAACCCTTGCTGCATTCCACAAAAGCCTGCGTCGGAACTGTAACTCCACTCTGAACCATGAGTGTCAACCATCTTAACGCCCCTTCAACGCCTTGGCGGTGTGGAGACTCCAGTATGATCCGAAGAGTACTCAGAGGAGTTTCTCCAATATCTTCCTCTGGGTTGGATGTATCCTGACCCGAAACCGAAGCAAGGTCCGGGATGCGATCTGAGCCGGTCGGGGATTGGCTGTGTATACTCTCCTTATTGGAACCATGGTGAAGCTTTGCCTTGAGTCGGTGTCGCCACTCGCCATCGCCCGACTTGCCTCCTCCTGTAACTACTCCTCGACTCCAGGAACCTGTCGAAGAGTGTTCACTACCGAAAAGATTGGTAGTTCCAAGTCCGAGTCCGCTGCCGGTTCTGTTGTTCGCCTTTAAAAATAATCGATTCAGAGACTTGAACGACTTGCTGGCCAGATCCATTCCCTCCAGCATCTCCTCAACTTCTTCGAGCCATCGACAGAGAACATCCGAAAAGCAGTTGAACAAAAACCCTGCATGGCGAAGCTTGGTGATCGATTCTAAATATCTTTCCTTCTGAGCATGTTGAAACTCCTAAAGTTTGTTTATGGAATGTAGCAAATGACAATGCGAGTTAATGCTAATGGTTACACGTAAAGTACAACAATACACGCAAAAATAAGCGCAGTGGATTAGTGAATACCTCTTTGTCCACGTTTACAAAGGAATCCCGCTCAGCCTCTGGTGCCATTTCACGCTCTAAGATCCTGATTTGTCGATGACAGATGTCTTTGTATCGATCGACATCCAACTCCATGACCTTCTTCAACCAAGGGAGCGCAAACTTCTTGGCGATCAACTTCCTGGTCATCACATACGAACCCACAGAGCCAAACAGGTTAGAGGTGACAGAGTTATTCCTGATATTGGCTTGCGATCCTCCGCCATTTCCTGTTCCTGTTCCCGTGCCTCCTGCTACTATTGTTGCGGCTATGGTGGCGGAACTTGTTCCGGTCTTAGCGCCAACAGCAGCAGCACTATCAGAGACCCCGGTGCCTGTAATGTTGAGTCCTGTCACAGCTCGCTTGGCGGCTAATTGCTCTTCCAATCCAACCCTGACTCCTGGAATCTTTTTACCCTTGGAGGCATAGTTCTTGTGGATCACCACCAGTTGATCGTCCTCCGACAGCAACCAGTGGAACACGCAACCGACCAAACGCTCTGTAGTGTAATCAGACATGAACGGATCTGGCCAGCACTGACGGGTGAGCAATAAGAAGCCACATTCGTTGATAGACAGGTCGACACTCGACAGACAGCGCCAAATCGAGTGGATCAAGTGCTCCACATCCGGAGTCGGGTCAATCGCGGTGACAATTGGGAAGAGACAATGCACTGAGCGATAAGTCACAACATTGCTTTTGCCGTCCACGTTGTCGTAGGAAGAAGTCTGGAACGTAGGTAGCGCCTGCGTGAAAGGAGGCGCTGATGGTGTAGGTTCCTGACCAATGGTGCGGAAAACAGGCATGGCCGGCGGAGGGGAGATTGGATCCATGGTCGACACCTCAAACAAAAACAGCTCGCCATCCAGTCGCTCCAGAAGGCCCATCTTGACCCACTCTTGCAAGATCATCCGCATTGTCCAGGGACTCTTGAATACAAGCCGTCTCATACAGAACTTGAACAGACTCGACAAGGTGATGTTAGCCGACCGAACCGAGTGCCCCGCAAGAAGTTGCTCTTGTGCCGCGTCCAGCTCGTGCTCAAAGATATCGTCCTCTCGCGCGCTCCCCCACTCGTTTGAATCTGAAAAGAAGGGGTGCCGGAAGCTCAACTCTGCCGTGTTAGAGTCGTTGATCATCGTTTTTGCAACAGCAGCAAAATGCCCCCAATACAGTTCCGAGAACAACAAGAACTGGTCAGGTTTGGAATCCTCAAAGAAATCCGAAAGAAACAGTGACGTCCCCAGTGAGGGTCCTGAATCCTGCAGCTGCTTGGTGAGCTCTGCAAAGTAAGTCTGGATCACCACCAACTCGAAGCCACTTGTCGCCATGAGGCTCTGATCTGTCATTTGCCCGTCATGGAGCCAGTCGAGCACCTGAATCTCGCCGCGCGTCATTCCCGCCTTGAGCAGCTCCAGTTGTATGGTGAGCACACTGGAGTTACAGCTAGCTTCCTCGTACGAGAACTTGTCCTTGGATACTGCGGGTGACGGTGGACCGGTGAGGGAATGTCGTGACATGCCGGGGGTCGAGGAACTGGTCTGAGCTATGCGCCATGTCGATACAATGTCCTCGTAAAACTCCAGAAAGCTCTGGCGCATATCATCGTATGTGATCTGTGATGAAAAGGAGTACCGGAGAGCCACCGATTGCGCGTTTCCATCACATTCCGGAGCGACACCCTTGCAATCCAAATGCATCAACTGAAAGCATTCCTGACATCGGTAGGCCTGATGGTGGTGACCCCAGAGCGGGAGTTTACAGGCCGAGCAAAGACAGGTCGAGAACATGTTGACCAGCTGTAGGGGATGACCGGCTCGAATCCTGTAGATCCTGTTTGTGTTGCTCTCAAAAAGCCCACCTTCGTCGGGATAAACAAGCTGATTCCGTGGCCGTCTCTGGATCGAATCCAAGGAGCAACCCGGCTGTGTGCAGTCGATGCCAGCGAAGCGCTTGATGGAGTAGAAACACTCCAGGTGAATGGATCCTCGACAGTGATAGCAGAAGAGTCCGAATCCATGCATGGTCATCTCACATCGCTCGCAGCTATGACTTGACAACTGCCCCTGACCAGCCTCTGCTTCCTCATCTGTCGAGAACATGAAAGGGTACAGCTCATGCTCCGCAAGATAGTCAATCCCGACAGATGCGACAGCTGCTGACTCCTGATGTGCGCTCGCTTTGGAACCATGTTTTGATCCATGCTCGGATTTCCAAGGCAGTCCGTGCCGGTGCGGCAGTCTGTGGCGAATCCTGAAGCTCCCAAAAGAATTGTTCCGATTCGCAATATCAGTCATTGGAATGGGGGACTCATCCAAAGACCCACGGCGGAATGAGAACAATGTGTCTGACTTGCCAGTGTTGATTCGGATTCCGTTTGTTGCACTGGGCGCGTTCCATTCCTGCTGAGTCTGCCGCATAGCCATGATAGAGTCGTAGTCGAGTGGGAAGAACTTTTCGGCCAGCGTCAAGTGTCCTAACGAAGGCTTGCCAACCCACCAAAGAACCTCCACCGCCCGCCTCATCACTTTCTCGTTCTCGACAATAGAAATGACCTCCAGTAGATCCACCGACAGATCTGTCTTAATCCTGAGAAGCCCTCCTATAGATTTTTCCACCTGCTTGGCGACCGGTAATGGCGATTTGGAAAAGGAAATCTGTTGCAGGACAGCCAACAATGTCAGCTGGATGAGTGAGCTCGCGTGCGTGTCCAAGGTATCCTGTGCCTGTGATGCATGACCAGTCATAGGTATGGATGTCGAACTCGATCTGGAGCTGGGCATCCTTGGTGAGTTGATTGATTGCTTGCGCTGTCGAGGCACCGAAAGTAGACCTTGTTCCTCCGTTGGTGAATGAACTTGGATGGCGAATGTTTGATTGTTGTCCAGTTGCACACGGATTTCGGATGGCGATATCGGGGATGCTGAATCCAGTGGCGTCAGTGGTGGTGACTTTGACAACGACACATAGTACTGAGTCCTGGAGAGCGCGAACGATGGCAGAATCACGTCAGCCATCAAGTCCAGCAGCCGCACAAGGGCATGGTTTTTGAAAATAGGGAAAGCCGAGAGCGCAATCATTCCAATATCGTAGACCGCCTTGTGGTCCGTTGCGAGCGATTTGGCGAGGAGGAAGAGGATATCGAGAACAAACGAGTGCAGCACCCATTCTGGACGTGAGGGTCGAGGGTGTTGCACCATGTACCGACAGTCGTGAGAGATGATGTCGGACAGAACGGCGATGAAATAGTCCAAAAGTCGATACGATCCCTCCACCTCTTCGACATAGCGGCCCGCTGCTTGTTGAAAGAAGTTGTCGGCGTCGTTCGAATGTCCTGATTCCAGTGACGCCGCTCCTGGTGAAGCTGGTGTCGAGTAATGAGGGGATGAGGATTTCCGGGGGCTGCCATTAGATGAACTCTTCCTTGGACTCCCGTGAAGAGATGCGGACCTATTCCTGTTACGACCGAGAAAGGACGGCTTGGGCTCTCTATTAACAGCATTTGGTAGTACATATTAATAGCCGAAAAGATGGTGTCATAAAGTACGAGCGTAACACATCCTGTCGTTCACATTCATTAGCTGACTTACATAGGAAAGATCTCTTCCTTAAGTTCGCCAATGTCCCACCCGCTGTCAGTCGCCTTGATCAGGTAGTCCCGAAGTCCCAAGACCAGGTCAACCGTGTCATCACTAAAGAAAAGCTCCTCTCCTTGCAAAGAATCGACTACCCATTTGGGAGGCTTGTCGTGGCCAAAGTACAAGTTTTCCGTTTCCGCGTCTACTGCATGTTTGAGCGCCCCTGGTCGAGATTCCAGTGTGGCTCCTGAAAGGTACGACTCTGTTGAATGGGCCGCATACCACATCAAGTTAGAGGGTGCTCGGTTCCGTCGTTGAATCTTCTTAAGCATGCGCTCCAATCCGACTTGCCATTGACTTGGTGGCTTTTTCTGTACTTCTTCCCTTACAGTCGTCGCAGCATTCATGTTATTGGTGTAGTGGTGGTTGTTGGCGGTCGTTGCAGAATAAGGTGCGCCCATGGGTTGAGGAGGAACCCCTGGTCCTGTTGCAGTTCTCCGGAAGTGTGTTGGGCGATGAAAGTCGGTTTTGATATGTAACAGCGGAAATTTGTGCTTTTTCGCATCTGGTAGTGGCGATCCTGCTTGCCCAATTCCTAGGCCATATGCTGATCCCGATACAGGTACAGACGTTGGCGATCTAGAGTCCGATCCAGTTCCTGATGCTGCTGCTGATCCGGCGTGAAGATTCTGGCCGCTATGCCGGTGTAGCCTGGTGTGATCCAGGTCCAGCGGTCGGGGACGATGAAGGACCCTTCGTCCCGTCCGTTTCCTGACTTCATTGATAGGTGATATTATTTGCGAGCCGGTCGACCCTACCCTTGACGATAGAGTGACATTCCTGGTTGGACTTGAGGAGGAAGCAGCATGTAAATCCTCTCCTTGTGGAAATGACTGTGGAAGATGGAGAGACAGTGGTTGAAGAGAAGACTGTGCTGGTTGCGTGTGGTTGAGATCATCGGCGGGTATGAGAGAAGGTGATAAGACTTGGTTTGGCTGCAGACTTTGACTTTTTTGTGGCGTGTTCTGTTGTTGAGGTTGCTGCTGCTGTGATGACGGTAACTGTAATTGCTGCTGCTGCTGCTGCTGCTGCTCCTGTGGAGAGTGTGGTTGTGGTTGTGCAGGCACTGAGGCATGGTAGTTCGGTTGTAAATAGTCGCCGCTGCTGCTCATTATGTGATTATGTGATTAAGAATATTATTATGCTGAATATGTTTTGTCTAAGCGTGTACAGTACGGCAGTCTATTGTATGAAAAGATAAAGGGCCAATTAAGCATTAATGGGATTGCAGATATTCCCTTTTTGCATTTGCATACTTGCAAATATCTATGCTTTCCTTGCGTTTGCGGGATCCGTTCTGTCCGCTTTAGCAAGTGTCAAGGTCACACAGTCCTTCATCAACAACAGTCCAGCTGGACTTTTTTTATTTTTTATATTTCGTTGGCAATGCATCACCATGAACCTACCGGAGTGAATGTGCTCCGTGGTATAAGGGAGGGGGGGAGAGAAGGCGATGATGATTGAGCAAGGGTCGTTACTGTTGTAACATCGGTGTAAGTGAATAAGAAACGTGATGGTGAAAAGCAAAAAAAATGAAGGAGTAATCGATGGTGATGGGTTGCGTTGTGCTTGACGGTGCAGAGCGCGAAAGGGAGGGGAAGGCAGTCAACTGATGCAAAAAGGTGTCTAGAATGGAGCAAATAGACAACGAGGCACCCTTAAGAAAATTACAAATTGAAGGTTTTATGAGAAAAGTGAAGAAAAGGAAATCTAAAAAATGCGAGAATGAATATGCTGAGGTAAGAGGGAGATAGATACGGACAGAAGGGGGAGGCAGCTGCTTGCTTATGAGAACAACTTAATGGTGTGATCGGCACCGCTGGAGATGAGCCAGGGCTGAGTTGGGTGCCACTCCACGCACAATGCACCTATACAAAACAATTGAAAAAGAACACAATTCGTCAGATTTTCAGGGGTAACGGAACCATTAAGCGAGGACTGATAAAAGCAGTTCGTCAGCCATCAGGGAACAAATGCAGATCAAACATCTTTGATCAAAATGCTTACCAAGGGCATCGACACGCTGATGGACATTCTTCAGGATCTTGACAGGCACAATAAGAGGGTTTTGCAACAGATCGTTGTAGACCATGCCGTGGAAAATCTGCACATTGCCGTCATCAGCACAGGAGGCAAACAAGGGGTAACGCTTGTGGTAGGCAACCGAGCGAATAGCCTGCTGATGGTATCTCAAGGTCTTGTAGGGTTTGGACGAGAGATCGAGATCGAACCAGCAGAGACGCTTGTCGTATGAACCAATAATCAAGTTATCTCCTGCAGGGTGAACATCCAGCGACGAGATCCACTTGACTCCTGTCTGCATCGTCTTAACCAGCTCCTGACGCTGCAAGTTGTACTGGCGGACATAACGCTGGGTAGCAACAAAGAACATGGGCTTGGTAGGATGGAACATGACGCGCTGGACAGCTCCCTTGGTCTTCTTGAAGGGCTGCTGGGTCTGGTGCTTGGTCAGTTGGTGAATAAGAACGGCAGAGTTGTTGGCATCGGGGGCGACAGTGGAAAAGTAGTCTCCCTTGCGATGCCATGTGACCTGCTTCACGGGCTTCTGAAGATGAACCCAGACGCGAATGCCCTTCTCAAACTCAGCGGGTGTAGGCTGCTTCCACTGTGCCTTGGGGTTGGGCTCGCCCGTGGTGACACTGGCGAATCCAGCCTTCAAGTATTCCTCCGTATGCAAGGCCAGCTCAGGCGAGAAGAGCTTCTCAGGCAAAATAAGTCCAACCTTGTAACCGCTATTCACCGTCGATCATGAAAAGCATAATGGTTAGTGTCTATAGCGGAGGTACAACGAAGAAAACAAATCGACCTGGCTCTAATACCAATCTTTCTCAAACTTACCAAGCGACAGCGAGGACGGCAACTTCCTTGTTGGGTCCCCAAACGACTGATGTAACAAGCTCATCTAAGTAATAGGTAGCCATGCAGCGACCGGTAGAGATCTCCCAAATACGGACAGTCTTGTCGTCACTTCCAGAAGCCATCCATAACCCAGTAGGGTCGACAGAGATGGAGCGGACGCGTCCTTCGTGACCAAGAAATTCGATCGCCAAGCGGGTAGGGAAGGGCTGAAGGTCGCGGGGCGAGGGAAGCTTGGGGATCAAACTTTCGGGATCGATGTTCAAGCGGTTCTTCCTGACACGAGGAGCAAGGTAAAGATCCAAGCAACGCTCGAAACGCTCCTGAATGAACTGGCCGTATCCAGGAACGTTCCTGAGGGCGTTGTACTTTTGAGGGAGGTAGTTCTTGGGGCGATCTTCCTTATCCATCTCGTTCCACTCCTTGATCTCCTCCTCTGTTGGCAAGTACTCTGCGGGAGGGTTGTAACTCTCGTCATGGGTGGGCAACTTCATCTTGGGCGCAGTAATGTGCATCACATGCTCCTCCCTTGGCTTGTCCTCGGCATCGTTCCAAAGGTTGTAGTACTTGGGCTTGGGGGGAACATATCCAGACTTGCGGGGAACAATGCGGCCCTCACGAATGGCACGAACAATCTTCATGATCCTCTTGGCCTCGTGCTTCGAAGGAATGAAACGACGCTTAGGCTCAGGAGCAGCAGACAGGGGCATAATCTCGGTCTTAGAAGAAAAGAATTCGACCTGATCCTCGTAGGGGTTATAGTCGGCATCGGGAATACGGTTGCCCTCCAAGCGGCGAATAATCTCGAGTTCCTCTGCTGACAGCTTGACATCCTGACCTTCCTTGTAGTTGTGGGCAGACAACCTAGCATTGTAAGCGAACGTGTCAGTAAGAAGGTTTAAACAGACAAACGACAAGCGCTTGCAGCTGAGAACTTATTTTTTTCACTTACCAAGAGTCTGGATCATCCATAGTGCTAAGGAACTTGTCGAGCTCGTCTCCGGTGGCAGGTCTCATGATCTTCTTTCCATTAATGTCGTATCCGATATGGGGATAGTCATCGTACCAATGCATGGGGATGTTTCCGACTGTATTCTCGTTCTAAGTAAGTGTTGCAAACCGAATCGATCCAATCAAGGTTAGTCAATGCTCATCAAAAATGGGGTCTATAGAAACAAAGCATTTAGCGACCAATTCAGCGAGCATCCATACCTCCTCTGTGGAGGAATCACTGTCGTAGACAGGATCAATCTCTGGGTATTCTCTGATGATAGGGTTGTAGTCGCTCTCGGGTGCCAGAGGCTCATTCAAGTTGTGGCCAAAGTTGGGGTCGATATCGTCCTCGACCAGATCGTCAAAATCGCTCTCCTCGTCGTCTTCGACGTCTTCTTCATCCAGTTCTTCCTGGCTGTCGACAATGCTGTCACCGTCCATGTATGATCCCTCAGAGTCCTCGTCCTCGTCCTCCTCAAGATCGGCGGCAGACATGTCCTGACCCTCCTCGCCCTCCTCGGGAAAATCCTCGGCGCCGTCGGACTCGTCGTCACCGTCCATATCTTCTTCGTCATCATCTGAGGCCATGTCGATGGCGACCTCGCCAAATTCATCCTCAGAGTCGTCCCGTGCCTCCTCGACGGTTCTCTTTTTGCTCTTGGGGGCAACAACAGCCTTCTTTGTGGGTTCGGGTGTGGCTTTCTTTGCGAGTGCAGGGGCCGCCTTGAGGGCGGTTGCCTTTCTTGTGGGTCGCGTGCTTGGCATCAGTGACGTGGATGTGTGTATGTAAGTGTGAGTAAAGGTTGAGGGAAGTGTGTTGTCGGGTGTACGTGTGAAGTGATGGGAGTGAAGGGAGTGGGAGCGGTTGAGCAAGGAAGCGACAAGGATGTGATGGAGACAACCAGTGGTCAACTCTAAACAATTCACACACTGCAAACAAACAACAAAAAAAAAAAAAAAATGTACTGAACAAAACAAAAGCCACAATTTTTATTTAAGTCACTTTTCCATACAACCTCTCCACTCCTCTTGCCTTGTGCAGACAAAATTCAATTCACTCATTCACACATTAACATACACACGCAAAATCTTGGTACAAATCGGCTCGATTTCACAGGGTTTATTTCGATATTTCTCACATATACAAACGAGTCCAGAAAGGGATCGCTCGCTCCGCTGAACTATCGTCCCGTCCAGTTGTCAAAATGCTAAAACAAAGAGACAATTTACTCGGCGTGGAGGGTGTTGAGGAAGGCAGCAGAGGTCTTGGGGGCCTTCTTGGCAGACTTCTTCTGGGTCTTCTTGAGGATCTCGGCACGACGGAGGGTCTGGGCATAGGGGTTGAGACGGTTCATGACGGCCATCGACTTGAGAGGGTTCTTCTTCTGGGTGTAGGGGCGGGGGGTCTTAGAGGGACCGGCAGCCTTCAACGAACCCTGAACCTCAGCAGAGTTGATGATACGGGTAACATCAGGGTTGGACATGATGTGGGAGGGGAGGGAGTAGTCCTTCTTGAGGGCAGAGGCCTTGCGGTAAGTACCGTAGATCTGGTCCAAGAGAGCGAAGGCGTTCTGGGTCCAGATGATGAAGCGACCCATGTGTCCACCGGGAGCGAGCTGCAACAAGTTGAGGGTGCGGACGTTGGCGAGCTCAACACCGGGGATGTTGCGGAAAGCCTTGACGATACCGTTGTCCTCAGCGTAGACGACGAGGGGACCACGGCGCTGGCGGTGACGACGGTTACGCATCTTACCGACACCAGCACGGAGCTTGCGGGAGTTGGAGACCTTGACGACATCAGCGTAGGCGTGGACGGCCTCGAGGAGGGCGACGGCGGCCTTGGTCTTGGTCAAAGACTCGACACCGTTTCCAACAACGAGGGGAACCTCCTCGATCTGCTCAATTCTGTGACCACGGGCCAAGACCAAGGAAGGGAGGGCAGAGGCAGCCAAGGCAGAGGCAGTAGCGAAACGCTTCTGGTTCTGGTTGGTCTTGACGTGCCACTTGCGCCAGATCTTGGTAGGGGCGAACATGCGACCACCACGGCACATGTTACCGAAAGCGGCCTGGCCGGAACGGTGGGTACCACCTCCGGAGACACGGGGAATACGGGCAACAGCGCGACCGGTACCCCAGGACTCGGCAGAGGTCTGGTGACCAGCCTTCTCGGAGACGGAGTAGGCCTGGCGGTGGTTCTTGTTCATGTTCTTGTGGACGAACTGAACAACATCAGGGCGGATAGGGGCCTTGAAGACGGCGGGCAAAACCTGGGTACCAACGGCCTCCTTGCCAGACTCGGAGAAGACGGAAATAACGGGACGAGCAGCCTATGTGAGGAACCAATTGACCATTGCTAGGTTAGAGGAGCGTCTTTGCTTTGTTTCCTAGCGTCTCCTGAGGATAAGGTACGTGCTGCCTGAAGTGCTGCCAAGAGGAGCTTTGCCCAGTCGATCGGCCAAGGTAGATGAACTGTCGTGGCGACTAAAAACTGCAGTTTGTTGGAAAGGTGGATCGGCGCAAAAAAAGACGATGGTGCCTGGGTATTTTGACTGATTTATCCACAGTTTGCAGATCTACTCCTTCCAAAGTCCCAAGTAACCGGCTTTTTGGCGACTTTTTCCAATTTCCATGGATGGCGATGTTGTTGAAGGAAATGGTTGTAGTGCGTGAATGGCTACGAAGGTGTGAAGAGTTGGTTGGATGGATAAACGGGGCGGACCAAAGTTGGATGGATGAGACGGATTGATGGATGGATGGATGGATGGATGCTGTGTGCGCTGTATGGTTGTCCTGCAACTCGACTACGAACCATTGTATTAGTTTAGTGGGGTGGAAAGAGGAGGATCAAATTCTTGCTAGCGCGCTTGACAAGATAAATGCTGGAGAGCAGCGGGCGAAAAATATTGAGGGATAAGCCACCGCTTTAAAAGCGATTTCCCTCCTTGGAGCTGAATTTCAAGTTGAAGGCAGAAAACCTCATCAAACTCAGCTCACACCTTACAAAAGTCGAGTTTTCTTCTCCATTGCAACCCGCCGTGCCTCCAGCTCCAGGAACCCTTGATTGAAGGTTGAAGGCTTGGCTGTCATCTATTCTCCCATATAGACTCTGGAACTACTTCCTTTCGCCAAGGAACCGCAGATGGCAACAGACTGCACTACAGTATCCACTTTCCAATGCAACCATCGCATCTCCATGGCCATGGATAAAGTTGAAGGCGAGGTGGATAAGCGACTGACAAAAAGACGAGTGATATATTGTCTCCACTTAGCGCTTTTCTAAGCGCTTTTCGGTTTTACCTTAATGGCACGAGCAAAAGATAGGAACCCATGCCTTTATTTCGGCAGCAAACGCGACCTTCAAAACTCTGACCTTGGTAAACCGATCGTTTCCATTAGTGATCGAAGGACATGTTAGACTCATGACGACAGGAAGGTGGCTAAAGACATCCGGTGTAAATACCGTACTCCTATACCTTGATCTCTCACACACACACACACACACATATATATATATATATATATATATATATATATATATATATATATGAACAGCAGAGTGCGGCGTTCTAGAATAAATTGGCTTATGGATGAGAGTGAAGGCCCCGCAATTTAGATGAATGAGTGAAGGGTACCAAGCAAACTTCCTTCTGTTCCTCCAACGTTATTTTCCCTCGTGGCTGCAAAGATACTCATGTTCATGGGAATAAGGTCCCAGGCCAAACATAGAAAGCAATCGCCAATTGATGTTTTTTTTTTCTACCGGGGTTCCTGAAATGAATGGAATAAAATGAAAAATAGAAAAAAAAAAAAAAAAAAAATGCAAGGTGCACGTCCCCCTGCATGGGCTGCATCGCATCGTGTAAGCGATTTTTGTGAGAGCGCAAGTAATGCGGACCCTGGTGCATACATTCGAATAATGGGTACAATGACTCTTACTTTCTCTCCTTCCGTTGCATGGGTGAGCCGCCGGTACACTGGCGATGTAGTAGTTGGTATCCTCGCATGTTGGTGCTGTTTGTAACTTGGCAATGAGAAATGAACGAGGAGTGAGTACAAGGTGACCACTACAGCTGAGAAGACGGGCGCTATTTTTACACGCCAAAGAGACAAAACGACAAACAGTCAACGAGAGAGATGTGTCTCATCCACGTTTTGGTTCCCTCTCCACTTGTCGCTGTTCACCTTCCACCTTCACATCCCCCGCCCCTTCTTCCATCACCCAGGACAACAACAGCTAATTGAGACATCACGAATAAGATAGTTCCTTGGGATTGATCCATTCCTGGAAAGCCAGCTTAGGGGCGTGTCTGGTTAACTGACTGGCTGACTGGCTAACTGACGGCGCCCAGATGGGCCTTAGTAATAAAAAAAAATAATTAAAAAATAGATGAGTCCCTCCACTTCGGAGCTGGGTAACAAGGGTCCCTTATCACCGTTAACCTCTCATTCCCTTCTTTTCTTTTCCTTCACCTTTCTTTTCTTTCTCCACTTCTTTTCATTCTTTCTTCTTCACCTCCATTTCCCTTTTTCTTCGTCGCTTCCACTCACCTTTCACATTATCGATCCACAGCCACCAGAGACAATTCATATCCTCCCGCCTCCCTCATATCTCCACTTGATCTCCCCGCATCCCGTTTCATCCTCTTCAACCGCTCAAACACACATACCCCTGGACTATATAACTTGCCTCAACCATTGCAAAACAATCAACACAAAGAAGATCGCCACCCCCCCCCCCCCCCCCTTTTTTTTTTTTTTCTCTCTTCATTAACACAACAAGACATACACGCGGCCCACACATTACATTAATGAAGTTCAAGAGACAAAAGAATGACCAGTCGAGGAAAGAATCTGGCGCCGACAACCCCAACATCGGCGTCTCCGCAGGTAACTATATATATTTTTTACTTTCCAAGTTCGCAACCAGGCTTTTCGCTTCCTTCTCGATCCTTCCTGCTAGCCCTTCGCATGGTAGCGCATGTTACACTGTTTCTCTTGTTTGTTTGTGTCTCTCTATTATTCAACATTCCTGTTGCAAGGAGCACTTCGATAAATAATGACAACGGAAATGTCATGAATGAGCACCTTCTTCCATATGATTCCAGTGTGCACTGGGTCGTCAACTCTTTTGCAGTTGCCCCGCCAGATATCATCCTCATTGTACCTGACTGGAGGCACTACACCAGTTGACTAGTCGCTTAGTCGTTTGTCTCTTTTGCCTCTATTCTTTCCTCTCCTCCTCCTTTCACTTCCGCTCAGTTTCAATTTACTGCCTATTTCTCTCTCTTTCTCTTCCTATTTCTTTCTCTTGTTTTCTTGTTTCCTTTCCATGAAGAGCGTTTTTACTCGCACTTTCTTTTTCCTATCGGTTTGGTTTTTAACATATACTTGAATGGAGGCACTGACAAGAAGAGCACTGACTATCTCATCCATACTTGCAACGACTTGATTCCCTCAACACTTCACCCTGGTCATTGCACCATCAACCCATCCGCACGCTTCTCCACAACCTTCTTGCATTATCCCCTGTCCTTCCCAACGTTTATTTTTCTTGTGCAGCAAACGGAATTCGAAACCATGGGAAAATCCGCTCGTGCTAACGGTCAACGGCCTTCTACTTTAGACATCCCACTGACCATGACATTCACACCGAGTACACCCAACGACCCCTCAGGAGGTCCTCCAATGACATTCCCTCCAGCAGAAGACCCCATCTACCCCGCGCAACTCCACCCTTATACCACGCCCACATCCGCTCGTCCCTCCTTGACCAGCCCCCTCAACAGCAGCGGCGGTAGTTTCACCAGCACCAAGAACGGAAACTCTTCTAGTCAAGATACCCGCAACAGGAGTTACTCGGCGGCTTCGACTCACCCAAAGTCGACCATGATTGAGATCGAACGGATCCTCAAGCAGGACGAGGCTATAGAGAGGGACTTTACGCCGCCCAGACAGGCCATGAACAGCGACGAGTCGGACTTTGACTGGGACGAGGACATCAACATTGACGACAACGGTCAGGTTCGGAATCGAAAGAAGGACAGGACGCGATCCAAGTGGAGACGACTCTCGCCTTTCTTGCGCATGCTTATCCTTATGCTTCTCGTCGCACCGATTGTCGCTCTCCCTGCCATCTTGACAAGGATATTCTTGAAGGTCGTCGATAAGCCCGACGAGCCCGAGGGTTCAGTCGCCATGAATCAATATGAAATGGAGAAGATCCGCAGAGACACTATTGTGCTCGTCTTTACCTGGCTGGCAGTGATGTGGTGCGTCGTCTGTGTGACTAACTGGGGCGTCGACATCATCCCTGTTGTCATTGTCCGCTTGACATCCCTTGTGGCCAGTAACAAACTCGAGACCGTCAAGTCGCGCTTGTTGATCTTTGTCGCCACCAAAAAGTACCTCAAGTGGCTCTTTGCTTCCTGTTGGGCTACCGGCTCCTTTGCTATCCTCTCCACCGTAATCCATCCTATCATAAAGGCGAAGGCGAGTTGGCAGCCTATCCTCATCAAGGTTCTCTGCGCGTTCATCGCTGGTTTCGGCCTGATCTTTGTCGAGAAGGTCCTCCTCCAGATCATCTCGAAAAAGTTTCACCAGACTGCCTACGCAGACCGCATCAAGGAGAACAAGTACGCGCTCCAGGTTCTCGATCGCTTGGGGACTTCCAAGAAGATCAGCAAGAAAATCCGACCTACTCACAGCAGAAACAGCACCGCCGAGAACGGAGACTTTGCCATGGCCTTTGGTGCAGGTTATCGCTCACGCCAAGCCTCTCGCTCCCACAGTCTCGACAACGGCAACAGCGATACCATCCACTTGAGCGAGCCTTCCTCAGTCAACACTACACCCCTCGGCACTCCGACGGAGCATCCAGGTCGGATATCGACGGCGATTGCCCCACCGCAGCGTCGAAGTCAACGCGACAGCAAGGGCGCCAAACCCAACGACATCTTCAAGGGTATCAATCGAACTCTTCATGGGATTGCCATGGCTGACAGCACACCTGCCAAGGACATTAACTCTACTGACAATGCCAAGCGACTGGCTAAGAGACTTTTCTACAACTTGCAGGGCAACGGCGACCAGCTGGTGGTTGAGGATTTTTACCCTTACTTTGACACCGAGGAAGCTTCTAAGGAGGCGTTTGCGATTTTTGACAAGGACGGCAACGGCGACATCTCGAAACGGGAGATGAAGGAGAAGATCTTTTACGTCTACAAGGAGCGCAAGGATCTGCACACGTCTCTGAGGGATCTCTCGCAGGCTGTCGGCAAGCTGGACATTATCTTTTTAACCATTGTCGCTGTGGTCTGGCTGTTGATAATTCTGTCGATCTTTGGCACCAGTGTCGTCCAAAACATGCTCTCTATTGGTTCCTTCCTTGTCGCTCTCAGCTTTGTCTTTGGAAACTCGCTTAAGACCCTCTTCGAGAACATTGTTTTCTTGTTCATCACCGTACGTACTCACTATCCTTGCCAATGCTTTTGGATGACTGACGACTCGTGCAGTTCATGTCTGCTAACTCTTTACTGTTTCTGTTTCGTTCTCTTATATAGCATCCTTACGACTCTGGCGATTTGTGCAACATTGACGGCAATGAGATGTATGTTCGCGAGGTAGGCCTCAACAGCACCATGTTTGTCACCTGGGATGGAAAACGCATGTACTATCCCAACAACGTCCTCAGCCAAAAGCCCATCCACAATGTCCGTCGCTCACCCAACATGTCCGAGAAGATTGGTAAGCTACTTCCTCGTTTGTTCGCGTTCACTGCTTCTGGTTATAGGAATACGCTGGAGAAAGCATTAACCTTTGTTACATTCATCGTATGTTGTATCTACTAGTTCTCAATATCGATTGTTACACGCCTCAAAACAAGATCTTGGAGCTCCGTGCCAGGATGCGTGACTTTTTGGCCAGGGAGAGCAAGGAGTTCTTGCCCGATATGGAGATTCAGATTCAAGAGATGGACGTCAAGCTCAAGATCAGCATGGTCATCGAGCACAAGGGCAACTGGCAAGACTCCGGTCGTCGCTGGGCCCGCAGAACCAAGGTAAGACAAGGAAAAGAACTAAAAGAAGGAAAGAAAGAAAATGGGGGTCAATGCATACATACCCGTAGGTCATCGTAGCTCCTTACCTTGGTGACTAACTATTTCTCGTTTTTTTTTCAATAGTTTAACTTCGCGTTGAAAGACGCAGTGGAGGACATTGGCATCAAGTACTACGCCTTGCCCCAGCGTTTGGAGGTTGTAAGCCGCGAGATGCACGAATCGCCCTTGGATCATGCCGACCACGATACCCTTGGTTCCAACTCACCCATGAAGGACTATTCTCCAGATGAGGTTGCTCGTCTCTACAAGCGGAAAACCATCAACCGCCCTCAGGGCGATTAACATAGTTTCCCCTTTCGACCCCTTTCACATATTGCATTAATGAGAAATACGAATCTAGAAAGCGTATGTAGCACTACGCGTTTGATAAAAATAATCTCTTCTCATACGTACAATCATACAACGGGATAATTGGTCTGGGCAGCTTAATGGAAATGACGAAGAGGGGACGGGGAGGCAGATACTTTACTGTCTGTGCTTTGCATGCTATTGCCTGCTACGACTGAATGGTTTTGGACAGTAGCCGAGGATGAGCAAGTATCATTCGACTATTTTTTTTTTTTGTTTGTTCACATGCGAACTGCACGTCAACATTCGCTTTTGTGATATCGTCCCGCTTGAATTTTGCCCAGACAGTTCCTCGTCTTTGATTTCTCCTCGGGGGAATGATATTATGCCCGCTGGTACGAACCTCATCCCATTTCAACGTCTTCTTCCCAATGCAGAAAGTCGAGTATGGCAATACCAAAACGTCGCATGGTCATGCATTGCTGGCCGTGTTTCGATGCATGAATGGAAAGAAGGAAGAATGCGAGAGCCATTGGCCGCAACAGAAAACAGTGTGAGTCGGGGCTGAAGCGGACGGTGGTCCGTCTCCCCCTCTTCTTCGTATTCGATAGTGGCTGTTGATGTCAACGTGCGCGAACCAACATGGTTTACGTGAGCAGTAAAAAAGCAAGTTGGTATGGTTTTTTTTCTTACTGTTCTTTCGGGCTTGGTCCAGCCCAAATGTTATTTCTGTCTGGCTGTTGCTCTTGCTGTTGCTGTTGTCTTGCTCCGCTCCTCCCTTTCCTTGTTTTTCTAGACAACTGAAAACTCAACTTTGCAACACTAAAAAGAAAGTACACCCCTCCTCCCGCTTAACTTTTTTTTTTCCCTCCTTTTTCTTTTCATCCGCCTCATCCTTTTACATCCCTCACACTCCTAACTCCTCATCCTTTTTTCCTTTTCCCTTTTTCTTTTTTTTTTCTTCCAGTAGTCTCATTCCTCCTTTCTGTCACACCTCTCCTCCTCCTTTCCTCCTTTTTTCTCACATTCACCAACTCAAAGCATCATGGGCCACAAGAACAAGAACCGTCTCCCTCGCATCAGCTCCCCATTGACGAAGCTCAAGTCCCACTACGATGCCATTGTGGTCGGCTCAGGATATGGAGCAGCCATTGCGGCCTCACGTCTGGCCCGTATGGGCAAGCGCGTCTGTATTCTTGAGCGTGGCGAGGAGCGTTGGCCGGGCGAGTACCCCGAGGATACTCTTGATGCCGCATCAGAGGTGCAGTTCAATGGCGAGCATGGCCATGAGGGCAAGCGGACGGGTCTTTATGAGATCCATAAGAATAAGGACCAGTGGGCGTTTGTCGCTTGCGGGTAAGTCTTATATTCTCATTTTTCAGGGACGAAGATTAAAATATATACCAGTGCGGTTGACTGATTGGATTGAATGAGACACAGCCAGTCAGCGTTGCTCGCTGCTTTTCAGTTGCCATTAGAGACTATTAAAATTAACGCCTTGTTCTTGTTGCTTTACTTTGCTTTCTCATAAAAAACAGTCTGGGAGGAACGTCGCTGTTAAACGCCAACACGGCATTGAGACCAGACCCCCGTCTCTGGAACGATAAATGCTGGCCCGAGGAGATCACCCAGGACAAGGAACTCCTCGAGCAATCCTTCCAGCATGCCATCGACATGCTCCAGCCTACCCCTTACCCCGAAGACTGGCCCCTCCTCCCCAAACTCGCCACGCTCGAGGCCCAGGCCAAGGGTGCAGGAGCCCACGACAAATTTGTCCGCCCACCGATCACTGTCCACTTCAAGGACGAACTCAACCCCGCGGGAGTCTACCAAAAGGCCAGTACCCTCACCGGTAACGACACCACTGGAATCAACGACTGGAGCAAGAACACTACCCTCCTCAACTACATCCCCGACGCCTGGAACCACGGTGCCGAGATCTATACCTGCTGCAACGTCGTCCGGGTCGAGAAGGCCAAGAAGGGCTCCCACCAGCCCGGACCTTATGTGGTCTACTTTGAGTGGCAGGACGACAGCCGAGCTCTCTTCTTAAACGAGCATGGCGCCAATATTGCACCCATGTTTATCACCGCCGACATTGTTGTCTTGGGTGCCGGTTCTCTGGGCACGACCGAGATCTTGTTGCGCTCGGCCAAGTGTGGACTCAAAACCTCTGACCAGGTGGGCAAGCATTTCAGTGGAAATGGCGATGTAAGTGACACCACCCCACTGTGGGAAAAAAATCTCAAGGAGGTTCTTTTCCTTATGTTGTTCCTGATTATTATATTTTGATTCAAGAAAAAGTGCATGGGTGGGCTTGCATTGGCTAAGGCAAAGGAATGGAAGGGTCTTTGCGCCCCAACCCACCCGCGAAAAAAAAAAAATTGCTCTCGCATTACCCCCATTGCCCGCATGTGATTATGGCCGCCGATAACAAGATGCATACCGACGGACTCTTAACATTCATTTTTTCACCGCTCCTGTATGCATGTAGTTCCTCGCATTTTCATACAACGGCGAGACTTTAGTGAACGGAGTCTCGATGGGAGACGAGGACCCCAAGGATTTTAAGCATGGCGTTGGACCCGTCATCACCGGCTTGATCGACTACCGCGATACCCCCAATGTCATGGACGGCTACGTGGTCGAGGAAGGAGCAATCCCTTCCCAGGCTGCCTACCTACTCCGGACGATCTACCAGGTCATGAGCGACCACTCCAGCAGGTCGCTCAAGACGGCCGAGAACCTCAGCCTCCAGGAAAAGATTTACAGGAACGCTCGTGAGCTGTCGTCGTATGTTGCTGGTGTCTACCGCGGCGCGATGGCCAACACCCAGACCTTCTTGGTCATGTCGCACGATGATGCTCAGGGCGAGTTGGCGCTGAGGGACGATCGTATCCGTATTGACTGGCCTGGTGTTGGGTCCAGTCGCGATTTTTCGCGCTTGGATGGACTTTTGGAGCGCCTGGCTGAGGCTGTTCGTGGTACCTATGTTCGTGATCCCCTGACTGCTGCGACGGACGAGGCTGTTGTTACCGTTCACCCCATTGGAGGCGCCAGTTACGGACGTAATGGAGCCGAGGGTGCTATCAACCACAAGGGTCAGCTTTTCACTGGCCAAGGCGAGGAGGTTTATGAGGGAATCTATGTCATGGATGGTGCCGTTATGCCCATGTCGTTGGGCGTCAACCCTTTCTTGACCATCTCTGCCCTTGCTGAGCGTGCCTGTGCCCTCTTGGCGCGCGACCACGGCTTGACCATCAAGTATGCCCCCACCTTGGTGCCTCTCGACTTCAAGAAGCCTCAGTTCCCTATCGCCTACAACGAGGCGGAAGCCAACCCTGTGGCTTATGCCTTGGCCCAGTCACTCAAGAAGGCCTCCCTCAACGAAGTTGCTGATATTGACGCAGATGTCCGTGGCTTGATTGTTGCAGAGCCCTTCCCTGGCGACAATAGCGACAGCAGCAGTGATAGCTCCTCGGACGAGGAGGAAGCGACCCCCAACAGGGTCCTACCTTCTGTCTTCTCGTCCTGGAGCGGCAGCAAGAGCTCCTCCGACAAGACCGACAAGGCTGAGATCAAGAAGGCCGCTGCTGAAGCCAAGAAGAAGCCCGGCGTTTCCTTCACAGAGTTATTGAAGGGTCATCTTTCGACCGTCATTCTGACCGAGGACTTTGAGACTGCCGACAACCAGGCTCGTTCCGCGGGCTCGACCATGAATGTCACCCTGACGCTCTCGACTGGCCCAATTGACGAGTTCTTGAAGCGCACCGATCACCGTGCCAGGATTGTCGGAACTGTCTCATGCCGCGCCATGTCGGACGAGCCCATGATGATCGAGAGCGGTGTCTTTACTGTTTTCACAGGCACGGAGGACGACCCTGCGGACGAGTGCGCGATCCTATACAAGATGATCTTGCTCTGCACCTCGGGCGAACGCTATCGATTCGAGGGTCGCAAGCCTATTACAACGGGCCACATCCTCGAGGGCTGGATCAAGCCTGCCAAGATTCTGGTTACTGTCTTTAAGATTGAGGACGGTGTCGAGACTGTCTTTGGACGCGGCAAACTTGGCGAGCACGACGATGACTTTTTCACCCAGATCTCCTCTCTTCGCGTACGTATTTGTACTATTTTTTCCGAAGCGGATTTTGTTATGTTAATCCTTGTGCTCAAGCAAGAAAACATTTGATTAACTTGTTGTTCAAAATTGAATATTATCTTTGTAAATAATAACAAATAGGGTGATAGCAACAGCTTGTCGGCAAACATCAAGGCGATCAAGGAGTTTAGCGTGTCGGCGATCAGCACGACAGTCAAGACGTACCTGCCGTTCTTGAATGAGCTCAAGTACCCCGAGGACTCGCACAAGCGCAAGGCATACCCTCGTCAACGTCCTCAGAAGACTGTCTATGATGTCCTCTCCTCCGACGGCTTCAAGACTCGTCTGACCCGCTACAAGGGCAAGAAGGGACCCGTCCTCCTGGTAAGTTTTTAATTACTATTTGTTTCTGATATGTCAATCACTTATTTAGTGGTTATTTCAGAGAGGCCAATTTTTGACTGGTGCCTAATCTTTTTGCAAATTATTTTTAGTTGCACGGTGCGTCGGTTAGTTCAGAGATCTTCTCGACAGAGTTGATCCCCCACAACCTGTGCGACTACCTCCTCGCCCACGACTACGACGTCTGGCTGTCTGACTGGCGCTGCTCCATCCTGGTCGAGGACCACCGTCGTCAGTCCAACATCTATGGTGGAGCTTACGACCACGCCGCAGCAATCAAAATCATTCTCAGAGAGACCGGCGTCAAGAACATCCAAGTTGTTGCCCACTGTGTTGGATCCCTCACCCTCTGGGCCGGTCTCTTGAACGGCGATATCGACGGTGTTGGAGCCATTGTCTCGTCCCAGGTCGCTAACCGACCCATCAACTCGACCGCCGACCGAATCAAGCAATCTCTCCAGTTGGTCCCCCTCTTTGAGAAGGTCCTTGGCCAGGACGAGTTTGATTGCGTTACTCACTCTCCCTCCGCCACACTGGAGGAACAGAAGGATACCCATGGCCTCAACACGCCCAAGAAGGTCACCCTCCTCGACCGGACCATCGACAACGCCCTTCGGTTCATGCCGATGCCCGTCCAGGAGTACTGCAATAACGCCGTCTGCCACAGGGCCTCGTTTTGTTTCGGTCTTCTCTGGGAACACGACAAGCTCTCCAAGAACTTCCACGACAACCTTGAAGAGATCCTCGGATCCATCAACATGGAGTCTCTCAAGACCCTTGTCATGGGTTGGGCCAAGAAACAGACTCTGACAAATGTCGAGGGTCAGGATCTGAGTACCCCAGAGAACTTGAAGCGGTTGGCAAATGTTCCTGTCCTTTTAATCCATGGTGCCAAGAACCAGGTGTTTATTCCTGAGGCGACGTTGAAGACAGTCGAGGAGTTGAGGAACACCAATTTGCCGATGACCAACATGACCTATGACTACAAGAGTATTTATAGGCGCGAGGTTATTCCTGGGTATGGGCATTTGGATTGCATTGTGGGCGATAAGGCATATCAAGATGTTTATCCCATCATCTTGAAGCAGCTTGAGGCTAACCTGGCTTCTACTGGCTACACCGTTACCCCCGAGATATAATTTCCCTTTTCATTTTTTTTTCATACCAAAAAGTCATTTCTCAAACATAAAGTGTTTTCTTCTTTTCACACTCATTGAAACACGCCTTTAATCCGCATGTATTTATGCAGCAGTTGCTCTCAATAGCATTGCTTCTGGTATTTGTTATTGAAGATAAAATATGTACACAAGAAGAACTACAAGGGAATATTACGAGAATGAGAACAGGGAGAATATACAGACGAGCTTACATATAGCCGGCCATCTTCTTGAGGGTCAGGGTAGTCGAGATGACCATCACAAACACTCCAAAGACCAACAAGATCCCTGCCCCAACATCCAACCACAGCTCCGTCTTTCGCTCAGTCGTACTCTCCTTTCTCCTTATAGTCGAGTAGTTGGAAGTCGTAGTCTGCAGGAGGTCTGTGGAGGATGACGATTCAGACCCCCCAGTAGACCCGTAGTGCAATTGGTGGCGGCTCAAGATGGGCGTTGAAGCTGTCGCGCTGTCGTTGATCAGTGTAGGACGATGTTGACGAAGGGGACGTCCTTCTTCTTCGAGTCCAAGTTCCGACTTCTTGTCCTGTGCCAACTTTTGCTTCAAAATCGTCTCCTCCTCCTCCTCCTCATCGTCATCATCTTCCACGTTCTCCAAAGAATCGATATCATCATCCTCATACCGCGACTCGCGTCCATGCTCCCCAGCACCACCAGCAGCATCGCTCTCCAAAGAATCACTGCTCGACAGCTTGGAAAGTCTACTCAAACTAGATGGGTCCTTGCGCCAAAAGATCAAGAAGTAGCATGCACCGGGGATAATGTATGCGAGGAAGGTGGAGCAAAAGCCTCCAATCAACTGGTAAAGGAGTCCGAGGTCCGCAATGAAGACACCACAGATGAGGATAGGGAAGAAGAGGGCCAATGTGGTGTAGAAGTGTTCGCTGTCGGTCGGGGTGATATGATTGTCTTCATGGCCCAGGACCTTGTGCAACGCTGCACGTGCCGGGTAGAACTATTTTGTAATCATCGAGAAGCAACAAAAAAAATCGTTAGAATACGTTCTCCGCCAACTCACCCGTGCTGTACAAGAAATAGAAATGGGATGTAAATAACCACACTTACAGCCTGGGGGAAGGTCAAAAACATGGAGAAACCCAGAAGCCCACGGCCAAAGTTAATAAGTCCGTCAGTCTGCGGGAACGAGTTAAAGATGTTGGGCTGGACGTCTTCTCCAAAGGCCATGAATCCAATGATGGCAAACACAAACGAGATCAACCATGATAGCGAAACTGCAATTCCTGTCGCCTGACCCCATGCCTTACGTGTCGGCTGCGCCATTGTCGTAAAGTTCAAAAACGCCGTCTAAAGTAGTAACAGGGCAAAAAATCAGTCATCTGCCGTTCGATCGTCTTGATGATCTCTCCAAGGCAGTACGTAAATTATGATCTGAAAACTTACTTGAGTAGAGAGCATGGCAAAGGCCATGACGCCGATGGCGGGGAAGACATTGTCACCGACAAAGTCATAGGATCGCTTGTGTTCGGGGGCATAGTACATGCCTCGAACGGCGACAGCAAACAGGATTGGAGGCAGGGTCATGACCGAAATCATCGACACTTTGGCCAAAGATCCGATCGATCTGTAAAACAACAGTGGGAGGATCTACATTTTTTTGTGTGGCACAAGGATCGAACTGGATGTGTTAGACAATGTCTATTGATGGCCCTTTGCATGCAAACGCATGCGCATGCGAGGTTTTTCCTGCAATCCAGACCCTACATCTCCCGAAAATAGCATCTGTCAAAAAAAAAAAAAAAAAGCAGTAAAGAGGGATCATAAACTTACAAAGAGAAGAGAAGAGACCAGGATGACCCATCGTCTCGAGACTTCAAATCCAAGAATATCAAGAATAACAGGAATGGTGTCGCCGACGACGATCATGTAGGTGATACAAGCTCCTGCTGACTGAAAGAAGATGACGCTGTTGAGCAGATAGAATCCAAACCTGCCCATGGTCGCCTCGCACAGGATCGCATACTTGTAGACATTGATTTTTTTTCCAGAGATGATCAGGATATACAGCGCAAGCCAGGTCAAGATCGCCACCGCGGCTGAGAGCACAATGCCCAGTCCGAATCCACTCTCTCTATTTTTTTAAAAATAGTTGTTAGTGCTAAATGTCTTTGCTGTTGTTATCGAGAACGAGGAGGAAAAAAACACAAAAACCTATGCGAATGCTTGCTTATATCTCAAGCGAGGGTAAATTGCTTCGTCATACATCTCAATCTCGACATCGCGGCAAATAACATACACCTTTCAATCTTTTTTTCTTCCCCCTCTCCGGTTCTATCTGTGCCTTGTCCTTTCTTTATAGACGCATCAACCCTTTTTCACTTTTGGTCAACCCTTGCAGATCAAAAAAAAGGGACTTACTTGATCGCGAACGACAGAGCAAGAATCCCTGAGCCGACCGTGCAATTCAGAATATTGAAGGACACTGTTGCCGAGAGGTGAAATAAAGCAGGTTGGGAGTTAGTTAATGTTAGCTAGCTAGTCGTATCGAAAAGGTGCAATTACACCATTTACTCCAAGGGCGTGGAATTGTGGGTTGTATCGATGACAAATTAGGACACGAATGAAGAAGCGCCAGCGAAGGAGGGATAATAGTTTTGATGAAAAAAGAAGATAGTGGATAAAACAGACTAAGAAAGGATTGGGCGTGTGTGGCGACAGAATGGCTGCGCCTTGGGGAATTTCGGGCAAGAAGAGTTGTTGTTGTTGTTGTTGTTGTTGTTGTTGTTGTTGTTGTTGTTGTTGTTGTTGTTGTTGTTTTGAAGAAAGTGAGGGCGATGGCGAGATTTATGTATGACTATGGCTCATCCGTGCAGCATATGTTGTATATCTGTTTGAATGTTATTCAGACAAATGATCGCAAATTTAGTGGGAATGTTGGCTGATGGTTGGTTGGCTCCTGAGACGGATAGGCTACCCATGATCCAATGCGCACGCAATACAATTGGCCAGCCATGAAAAAGAAACTGGTCACACAACCATGACTATGCTCAACTGGGTATGGCTCACATGTATTGTACTTTGAGTGGTTGGTTGGTTGGTTGAACAATAACTCTTTCTTTTTACTCATCCAAGAGTCATTCACTCAATTCCAAAAGAAAGAAGTGAACGGTGTAGGGTAGGGGAGTAAACAACAAGCGCCTCTGCGCAATCTCTCTCTGCAAAGAAAAAGAAGGATAAAACAAGGGCAAAGGAGGTAACTCATCGTGAACAAGAAAAAGTAGAGGATATACCTTCCATGATCGAGCAGTTGCCTGATCCCGGCCTGTCCATCGAGTTAGATCGATTTGGAGCCATGACTGTGTAGTTGTACTGTCGTTTATAGGAGTGTGTGAAGGGGAGGGAGAGAGGGGAGGGAGGAGTTGACGCTGTTCACTTGTCCGGGAGGTTAGGGAAGGATAGGAGACTACGGTGAGCCAAAAGACAGATCGTTACGTTTTCAAAAGAGGAAAGGCGAGCGAGCAAAACGTTGGAGCGTAAGAAAAGCTGAAGGGTGTGCGAAACGAAGGAGGGATGAGAGGTAGACTCTGTTGAGTTGATTGCCAAAAAGGGGAAGGGTATACGGCAGTCAAGAGGAAGGTAGAGTGAGCGAGGATGGAGTTGAAGTAAAGCAAACAACTGTGTGCAACAGTGGTAGGAGTGGACGTCAACGAAGAGTGAGTGTGGGAGAGGGATGGACGAGTGAACAATCGGGAGTGGAGGGTAATGAAGGAAGAAAATGAAGACAGAATTAGTGGAGAAAAGAAGAAAGAAAGAAAGAAAGAAAGAAAGAGAAGCAAGAAAGAAAAAAGGATAAAATAAAGAACGGAGAATAGACAGTGTGGACATGCGACCTAATGACTGACTGACTGACTGGGACGAATGAATGGACTAACAAATGATTCAAATGACAGCAAAACAACAATTCAAAAATAAAATGCAGAAATGAGCAATGTGATCCAACGATGAGTGGGCGAAGTGGAAAAGGGGAAGGGCAAATTATAACACGCTACTGCAACGATCGCTCTCCTACGTTATTGTTCGATGAACCATCTTCGCTCGTGTGGGCGTGTGTCCCTCTCACTCATTCAATCAAGTAATGGGGAAGTTAATTAGTCCTAATGATCCACATCCCAGCTACCATCCCCAATCTTTCTCTCTCTCGTTATCCTTCTTCCTTCCAAAACACCAAGAACCCTTGGGTCACCCGCATCCCTCCCTTTCTTTCTCTCCAAACTAGCAGCTAAACTACCTCCGCCCCAACACCTCTTCTATTGTCACGCTCTTCTTTTACTCACATCGTCAATTTGTCACTTCCGGTCCTGCTGTCACTTTCTAAACGCCAGTTGTTACTTCTGTAGCTGTATTAACGCCATTATGGATACTTACGTTTATTCATTCCCGCTTTTGCGAATGTTACTATCGGCTTTGAGAATGACCGCGCGTTAAGACTTATGAGTAATTACGCGAAAGCAATGATCGCAAAGAAAACTACTCTCAACTTTTTTTTGTATTTTTTGGGGTATATCATTAATGACCTAAACTACTTTATCTCTTTTTCTTTCTCTTGCTCTCACTTGCGTCTCTCTCCATGTCTTTCTGACGCTTACTGCCACCAAACTCATGGGACCCTTCGAAAGAAAAGTAATGAGAGTCATAGGAGAGGGATTACGATTTGCCGTAGCCGGGTTCCCAAGAAAACCTTTGCATCAACACACTCATATTTTTGATAAAATGAAAGTAGATGCAGTACTATTTTTCAATAATTATGCACTTTTTTTTTTTTTTTTTTTTTTTTTTTTTTTTTGGCTAACATTCACAGTTTGTTCTCCCACAAACACAGGCGAAGACTTCTTTTCTTTGTTTATTGCTTAGACACGGGCTGAGAAAAGGGAGGGCGACAAGTGGTCATTTGCTTATTTCTCGCGTCTCGTGTTAGGTACACAAAAATTCTCTGCTCTTCGTTGGGGGTTTTTTTTCCGAGCTTCTCATTCTCCGAGCAAAGAGACCCATGTCCCTTGTCCCTTCGACTGCACGCTGGATCGAGGACATTTTGGAGGACAATGGTTTAACACTGTTTTTCTGAGCCCGTGATGCGTCATTGGCTAACTGCCACCGACTCACTTTGTGCCTGGACTCCTTGTACTCTTTCGTACTTGGCCTCCTTTTAATAGTGCTTCTTGCATAGAAGTCTACCAGAAGTGTGATCATATTTCTAACTCCTTTCTTTTCTTTTGCTTTGACATGCGAACCCATCCTTACCTAAAACGGAAAGGCGTCATGTGATCTTTAGACCTTTGTGGGGTCAAGGTACAAATGATGTTGGGTTGGTGAGCAGAGCATCAAAGAGAAAGTGCTGCTACTAATGCTGGTGCCTTGTAAATCACGGTTCACTTCCACCGTCTATCCTCTTCTTTGGTCCTTGTTTCCTTTAATGCACAATTGCGTGAAAAAGCGCGTCTCGTTTTCAACACGAGTTTGAACTTCGCGTCATCATATAATGCAAAAAAAAAAAAAAAAAAAAAAAAGGAAGGAAGGAAAGTCCCATTGTACGCATCAATGGTTCGTGTTCGCCCTTTCAGGAGTGCGTCAGATAGAGAAGAAAGTGAACAGTGTCATACCATTCGTGTATGATGCCTTGGACAGTATTGTTTGAGCCACCTGCGTAAACTCAAAACAGTTACTTGTAAAAAAAACACGCCAGTGCTGGATAGGAAGAGATACGAAAACAGGTCTTTATAGTTATTATATAGCGTTCGTTGATCCTAAGGAATATCGACTGGTCATATTCTTGCTTTCTTAATAATCTTCAAAGATGTCATTTCTGTCCATGATCCCGTCGACTCCTGTAATTTAATTGCTCCTGAACATTATCCGTCCGCGATCGGCTATTCCTGCACAAAGATATGTGTTCCTGAGTGTGCAACCTACCACGAGGCGCACGCTCAGGATAAGAAGAAAAAGAAAAAAATGTACGTTAGAAACCTGAATCGCATCGCATATCTGAAGAAGACCAATATTCTTATCGATTATTCACCACAATATTCATCGAAGAAACATCCACGATGAAACATGTATCAATGGTGAAGCTGTCGGTCCCAAGCGTCACACTGTTCGTCCGATTCTCTTGTCAAAAGACAATTGTTGAGAAAGAGAGGATATACAGCTGGCGCGTACCCCCTTCATAAAAAAGTCTGCGAGAGGGGTCCGCCCGAGGCCGAAGAGTTGAATCCAGTTCTGCGAGCTCCTGAAAACAATGTTTGAACATTGAATAGGAGGGAGGCAGACCAGACCAGCATGATAACATGAAGAATGGATAACGAACATCTTCTCAAAGACGAAGAGGCAGCAATTGAGTCGAAGACTTTAGCGATATCCACGACTCATCAGTTGCTTTATGTAACAGATCGTTCGTCCTAAAGCGTCACACTGTGTCCACAGCTAATGGCGCATACCGAGCAGGACAACAGCTGGCGCATACCCCATAGAAAATCAAAGAGAGCAGACAGAAATGCTTTCAATGCATGTATGTAGGGTTCGCCCGAGGCCAGAGGGGGTGAATCCAGTTTCGCGAGCTCTTGGCAATGCGCATTGGTAAGAGTGAGGCGTAGCCGGACTGATCTGTCACCTTGTTCATTTCCTGTGGAGGGGAAGGGATGGAGGTTAATAAACTTGTACCTTTGTGCGATAGTCGGTTATCCTTGGTTTGATGGTAACGGGTGCTGTAGTCGTAGGCGCTGATAAACTACACGCAGGCTATGGCGATGTATCCTAAGGTGCAGGAGGATGAACGGTGGATGAAGTTGTGTTCTGATGTGACCAAAAAATACGAGAAGCGCGTTTACACGTGACTTCAACCTCTAAAGCTCCCCTCATGGTCAAACAGAAATCCCCTTCTCATTCATTCGCCTGTGCAACCATGATCTGCAAGGACTGGATAGAAGCCCAAGGATTCCAAACCCGTCACGGCGCCAACTACTTCTCTGCCCTCAAAAACATCCGCGATGCAGACCCGGAAGACTACTTTCTCTCACGAGATATCAGTATCGAATCAAAGACCAATTTGACACGAGAATGGCAGCGGTGGATCCACCTGTTCAAGTCCAGCGGGGTTCAATGTCTTGTCGACCTCAGCCTGTCGTTTCATAATACTAGTAGTAAAAAGTTTGTGAATTTGAGCTCGGCGGCGGACAATGCGATTCAGCGGTTGTTGGTTAAGAGTCGGTCGTTGCAGTTGCTTGCGACCAGTGTTGAGCAGCTTCAGGGGAGTGATCGGAAGTTGACTATGTTGCTCAATCAGAATAACAACAAGCACGGTATGGATATTTGACGTCGGGGGTTTTTTTTGTCTTCGATGGTCTATATTGCTTGATTTTTAATTGTATCCTCACCAAGACCCCCCATTACCTTGGATATGGACATTTACGAATAGAGGAGAATAGAAAGCGCCACCATGATCGTATCGCTGAGAAGGTAAAATTATTTTGAAAAAACTGATCAAAATACATTCAGGGACAACAGCAAATCTGAGACTGATGTGATCTCCTAATCAACTTCTACAAGGGAACAAAGAAAGCAACCTTGAAGACATCTAGGGAACCAGAAACAAATTCAAATACACTTCCAGTCGAAATCAGCTCAACTTCAACACGGCCAACGCCATCACCGCCACCACCTAAGGTGCATTCAAGGGAGTCAAATCTGGAATCATCAACTGTAGAAGTGGATGACAGGTGGAGTCGGTTACTTCTAGGAACCGTGAACAAGGTATAAGGACAAAAATTTTCATCCATTGTTTTCCTCTGCACCTAATGAGATTGACACTGAATCTGACCGCAAACAAATGATCATTTTGTCATAGCTCCGCGGACAAGACACGCCAGGGTTGGACAAGATTCCTACGGATGGGTTATCAGATCTGGAGGTCAAGATCTTTTCAAACTCGCGCAGCTTGATCGAACAAGCCGAGCTGAGCGTCGAAGATGCCAAGGACCTCATGTAAGATATTCGTAACTGGTTCACATGTGGCTGTGTCATGTTTTTATTTAGCTGACTTCATTTCTCATTACAATAAAATAGGGTTGGTATGAGCGGGATCTTGGACACACGGACATGGATCTGCGAAGAAGCTCCCTCGACCCTGGAACCAAAGCTGAGCACTGAGAACAAGGAGCTCGACCAATTACTCACCCAGCTTCGGAAATGTCTCCAACTCGGGATCCAGATGCTTGTGCTCAAGGGTGAAGTCATGATTGGGGAGATCGCTAAAGCTACAATTGAGGGTCAGGATCGGCCGTGCACTACCCCCATGCTTCGATGCATCGTCCATCTGTAAGTCGATTTCCTCTTTTTTATGCGTTTGAGCTGGATGTATTCGAGAAAGGAAATTGCGTCGGCTAATACTTGAGATGCCTTTTTTTCCTTTTTTTCTAAATGATAGGGCCACAATGATTGAATACGGGAACTTGCCCAGCTCGGAATCGGAGGTGGTTGCCCTTTGGAAGTTCATCCTTGAAACTCTGAGCTGTGGGCAATTGAAGTTCTCGAGGTATATATATATCCTATTGATCGATCTACCTCGTCGTTGTTGCATAATTCAACCTTCAGTATTGACATATTTCTGAAAATTTTCGCGGTCAATGATTTAGTGGAGAAAAAATATGTAGGGCGACTCAGGTAGCACAACGACTACTATTCCTGAAGTTTGGAATGACAGGAGAAACAGAGAACGGACGGAGGGTCGATTTGCTATTGAAGGAGGGCGATCTTGAGATTCTGAACACAGAGGCCAAGTCGGGTGAGGATGGCGGACTCTGTGAGATCCAATACAAGAAGAATGTGCGGATCAACCATACGATTCATCGTGAAGCCAGCCGGAAAGGGATTGAGCTGCCGCCAATGCTGCCACTTGATATCCGGGGTAAGGATTATATTTTTTTTTTCGGTTTTAAGTTGACTTTTTTATTTTTTTCTTTTTCTTTTTCTTTTTCTTTTTCTTTTTTCTTTTCTTTTTCTTTTTTGCAGCACTCGGTACGTGTTCTGATGCTCATTATATATACATCTCTACAGGCATGTCGGCGATGATATGTGGGCTGAAGAGGAGTCAAGGTGTGCTTGTTGCAGGAGCGGCGGACTCGAGGATGATTCGGCTTCCAAGCGACAAGGAACAAATGTCAGAGTTCCTTTCTGGACCATCGCCAACTCTTCTCTGTAACTACGTGGTATGTTGATGCTCTTAGTCTTGTGTTAAACGTTTCATTATTGTCGCGACAACATCATTCACCTTGCCTGTTGTCAATGTCTATAATGAATAGGAAATGCTGATCGCATATCAGAAGAATATCCGGGAACAGCGACAAAAACTGACCGAAACAGCGGCAACGACAAGACACATTGCAAACGAGAGGAGACAGGATCAAAAAGAAAAACGATCAGCAGCAACGACAAACCAGGAATCGACGAGGCATACGTCGCCACCTCGGAAAACGACACTGCAACTGGGCGAACTTACTATCTTGACACCCAAGAAGTCGCGGAAGCGAATCAAAGCCATTAACTGAGTATCTTACGAAGGAGCTCGTATTAAAATGTGCATGTATATTTTCTCATTCCTGCAGAGAAGTATAGGGGATGCATAGAAGGATTAGACTCATTAGATGGACTGAGTGCCCATGCGAGATTTAACATAAGCCTGAATGGGGAGTGTTCTTGTTTTTATTTTTGTTTTTCTTTCTTTATTTGCTCTCATTGCCATGCGCATTGCATTGCCCATTGACCCTGGTCGTGGGAAATAAGAAGCAAAGACCAAGTCATCAGTCGGCCAGTCAGTCCCTGTATGCATGATGACAGCGCCAATCCAAGGCATTTTTTACCTTCTCATTGGGATCGATCGGGATGTTATCTGCTTTGTCGATTTTTTTGTTTTTTTCAGCTAGGTATCTTATTGGAATCGATTTTTGATCTTCTTGTCAGAGGATTCATTCCGTGCCTATCATAAGCAAACAAGGAAGTGCCTTTGTTTCTAGTAATGTGTTTCATAGTAATCAAAAGAGAACCAACCATTTATCGCCATTGTGGAGGTGAATTGAAACGATTGAAACTATTCGATTTGACGTGCAGAAAACTATATTCTACTCGTAAGGAGGAAGGGGGTGAAAGGCTTGATGCGACCCATTGGCCATTTTCCACACGTTGGCATTTCACATTTCACATAGGCCGCCAGGCAAGGCAAGGACCTATGTTGTTACTACCCGGCAAAGGACTAGTTTTTCCACCCCGTCCTCCTTTTTCGCCTTTGATGCCACTACGGTTTATAGAGAGAAAGGGATCGGTGGAAACATATTTTTAGACTTTTTACATACTTTGGTTGCCCTGACCATCTTGTCCTCGCAAAAAAAAAATGTTTGTTCAAATCCATACGATAAACCCATGCAAACACCTTTAACGATGATCCGTTCTTTTTTTTTTATTATTATTATTTCTTATTTTTTTCGGTTCGTCATTCGTCATCCATTATGTATACCGCCGCCTTCAAGATCCGCCCCTTTCAATTGTCACAATAACGCATTCACGCATCTTTTTCTTTCTGACTTTTTGGAAGGTTGCCTTCCCTTTTCCTATGTGCCCCTAAGATAAAATCTCTCCGTTCAAAGACAGAGAGACACACATGCATGCCCTCCTGATTGTCACAATACATATATTCAAACCCACACGCTACTTCTCAGAAAATGGCCTGTGAGCGTGAGAGTAGTGAGTGGTGAGCGTGTAGCTAGCTAGTTCACATGCTTCACACTCAGTCTGCTAGCACCCATGAAAATAATAATAATAAAAAATCACATTCCAAAGTAAAAGTGATGGATGACAGATCAAATGAGGCTAATTTTGGATATAGAAAGAACGGAAGGGGGCCCTAGTTAATAGAGGGGGACCCCATTGAAGGCTCAAGTAAATAGTCATCATGAAATATGGGCATGGCTGTTTATCCTTTCGCCAATCCCCAGTGGTCCAATAGATGAAGAAGGCCACGTTCACTGATGAGCTTCTTACTTCTTTTCCGAGCGTGTGCGTGAGTGTGCTGAAGAGTGACACTGGGGAAGATGAAGGGGTATGTGAGTGGGTGCATGGACCAAGTGTTGTGTTTTTTTTTTCTTTCACTTCTGTGTTTTGGTTGCAGTGAAATTGCGTTGCATTTGGTTTTGTTTTCGCACTTTTTTACCACTCCACACATAAACGAGCGACTACCGATTCCACTTTTGTTTTTCCTTATAGTGTTGCTGTTGTTGTTGTTGTTGCAGCTTCCCAACCCTCAGAAGCAAAGACTGCCCTAGTTTCTGCATTTGCTCTTTATTTGCTCTTTCTGATAAATCGCCTTTTGTTTGCCTCTCTCTCTCTTGTCCTCATCGCGTATCTCTCTCCTTGCTTGGCCTCTCTTTGCCTCTCTTACATACCCTCCTTACCTTTGTCTCCTTTTGTCAACTGAACTTGATCCTCGTTTGAGCCCCCTTGGGGTGAGTAAGTTGGAGCAGCAGCAGAAGCAGCAGGGAGGAGCAAGGACCAGTTTGAACTGTCTCTTATTTGTGCGGAAGCTGATGTAAAGGAAAATGGAAATGATGGCCAACAGGGCGGGCATTTCTTGTGGCAAGGCAAGAAGGACATGGCAGAGTGATGTTTACTCTTCCCTGAGCGTGGTGGTGGTGATGGTGTCCGGTTTATATCTCCTGGAGTGGCCTATTTGTCTAGTCTGGCTGTTCTCCTGATGGGCGCTACTGCTTGTTCTTCGTCCTATTTGTGGTAGAAGCCATGGTTTTTTGTACTGTGCGTGTCTATCACCGACGGCAATGATACATCATCAGTGATAAATAAAGGCTTTTTTTTTTTTTTTCTTTAATCATTTTTTTATCACCGCCCGACTGCTTTTTTTTTTTTTTTTTTTTTTTTTCTTGTCTTTTGTCTTCGCACCCGTCTTCCCTCCCCCTTTTATTCGTCGTTTCTTTCTTTCTTTTTTGTCGTCTTTGTCTTCTCCTCTTTCCCTTTGGCATTCCTTTTCTTCCTTTCCTTCCCCTCCCTTCCCTCCATTCCATTCACTCAATTGCCCTTTTCTTTTCACTCGATTTCGCTCTCCAGGGCACTTGTCTTCCTTCCTCCCTCTCTCTATCCCTTGCCTTTTTGGTGTTGTCGCCCACTCTCACTCCATCACCAACACTCTCTCGCACTTATTCCTTCTCTCTCTCAACCATGCTGCCTTTACAAACAGACTTTGAAGGAAGCAACGTTATCACCTGCGAGTACTCTGATATCATCCTCAACACCACCACAAAGAGCTCTTCCGCTCCCTCTCTCTCATCCTTACGCTCAAACCTCAGTCAGTCCTCCTCCGACTCAAATCTCGCTCACCACATCGACCACATCCACTCTGCTGCAATTACTACCCATACCATGTCCACAACAACTACCAATGACCGCATGGCCTACAATAACAGTACCGACAACAACCCAGAGAAGCGATACCCATCCATTCCGTCAGAACTCATCGTCTACATCTTCAAGTTCCTTTCCAGCCCACTCGACTTACGCTCGGCTATCCTTGTCTGCAAGCTGTGGTGCTCCTGCGGTGTCGACCTGCTCTGGTCTCGCCCTGCCCTACTTAGTATACCCTTAGCGACAAAGATGTGCGACACTATGACCCTCAACAGTACACAGACCATCTTCCCTTATGCAACCTATATCCGTCGCCTCAACTTTTCCTTCCTCGCCCAAGAACTCACCGATGAGACTCTGATTCGCTTCAGCAGCTGCACACGGCTCGAACGTCTGTTGTTGCCAGGATGCAACAAGGCTACAGAGGAAGGGCTCAAGCAGATTCTGCAGGCCGGCAAGGATCTGTACTCGTTGGATCTGTCCGAGATCCCAGCCGTCACGGATGCGGTGCTCGACTCTGTCGCCCGCTTCTGCCCAAAACTCCACACGCTGTACCTTGCCGGATGTGCAGCCCTTACCGACGACGCTATTGTGCAACTGGCCGCTAGTTGTTCAAGTCTCAAGCGAGTAAGTATTATCTCTTCTTTATCCCGGTCACTCCTTGCCTGTGTTTCATTGCTTTGTCGCCTGTCTTATATTCAACAGATATATGATACATATTATCTCTTCGTCTCAGCTTACTCGCTTTAAAAAGTGAGAGATACAGAGAGAGTGTGTGTTTGTGTGTGAAGGGAAGAGAGAAGAAAAGAGAGAGAAGAGAAAGAGGCAGACAGAGAGGAGAATGAGATGATTCTTTGTGGTTTAGTTATGAGACCAGAGATACATTACCGGAAACAAAAAATTGGAGACTAGGAAATGAATATACCTTGTCAATTAACACAGCTCACATCCTCATCCCTTCCTTCACCTCCGTATTGTTTCTGCGGCGGTGGTAATGCCAAAGGGAAGGGTTGCTGCTACAGCGGCACAAAGGCAACCTGTCGTAAGTCCGATAATAATGATACTCCTGTGCATTAGATCGCTCACTCGCCGATTACTCTATTCTCTGTCTCCTTGTTTACGATAGATCAAGCTCAGTCAATGTGTTCTCCTGACAGATCGGTCCATCCTTGCACTGACGCAAAACTGTCCACAGCTCATGGAAATCGATGTCACCAACTGCAACCTAATGACCAACACTGCAATTCAGTCCGTTGTCCAGAGTCTGCCCCAGATCCGGGATATCAACATGACGCTCCTCGTCAACCTCTCCGACCTGGCCTTCTCAGCCATCCCCCTTGGATCCAACTCCACCCTCCAACTCCCCTCTGCCTCACTGATCTCACACCGATTCGACCAGCTCAGGGTCCTCAATTTGACTTCCTGTGTCCTAATTACAGACGAAACCTTGGCCAGAATTATCCCCGCAGCACCCCGACTTCGCAACCTGACCCTGACCAAATGTGACCGGATCACCGATATTGGAGCAAGTGTCATCAAACTCCTTGGCAAGCACCTTCACTACTTGCATCTGGGACACTGCTCAAAGCTGACGGACAGGGCGATCGCCACGTTGGCCCAACACTGCACTCGCATTCGATACCTCGATCTCGCCTGCTGCTCCAAACTCACTGACGCCGCCGTTTTTGCTATGGCTCAGCTGCCAAAATTGCGCAGGATCGGGCTCGTCAAATGCGCCAACATCACGGACCACGGAATCTACGCCATGCTGGTCTCACAGATCGTCCCACAGACGCTCGAACGCGTGCATCTCTCGTACTGTGTCCACCTCTCAGACACTGCTGTCTCAGCCTTGGTCAGCCAGTGCTCCAAGTTGACCCACTTGTCTGTCACAGGCGTGCCTGCGTTCATGTCGCCCAAGTACCAAAAGTTTTGTCGAGTCCCACCCTCAGAATTCACAGCCCACCAGCGCGAGGTCTTTTGTGTGTTTTCCGGCAAGGGCGTTCGGGAGCTGAGACAATACATGCAGGAGAACCCAGCCGTGCCTTCTTCGACCCCTTCTAGTATCCAGAGGAGCTATCGCATCATGGGATCGACTGTCGCATCGATGGTTGCTGGAGGCCAACATTCCTCAGCCATCCTAGCGCATTTGGGCTTGACTTTGCGAGAAACGGAGGCGCATGTCCAGCAATTGGCTATCAACAACGCTTTCGGTGAAGGATCGAGTACAGGAGTAGCGTCTGAGGCTGCGGCAACGGAACTAGTTGCCAATGCAGGAACAGCAGCAGGACTAACACCATCTGGCTCAATGGTCCTCACGCACATGGAAGAGCTCGCATCTCACCCCGAAGACGACAGCTCGGCCGAGCCATTGGGACTGCACCCCTTGATGGAGGAGTTGGAACAGGCTGGACGAGATTACGCAGACATGATGATGCAAACCGCACGTCATCATCACCGACATCAACCACACTATCAAGGATACCAGGCGCATTCGCATTCGTATCCTGTGTCGAGCTCAGCAAGCCATGAATATGCAAGGCAGGGATCATCATCATCAGCATCATCCATCATGCCCATGTCGATGTCGTCCACATCGTCCTCCTTGCCGTCGTATACACACGTCCATTCGCTAATGTGTCCGCATTTTGCGGTGCACCCGTGCTCTCAATCGGCACTCGTGGCGCCAACAACTCAGCAGCAAGATGTGACAAGCGGAGGACAAGCGGAGGATTTGAGTATGGGACAGCAAGGAGACGATGGGGATGTCCGCATGGCCAGTCCCAGCCCTACAGAGGACAGAATACTAGGATCTGGACAGCAGGGCGAGAGCGAGAACGGCGAGGGAAGCAGCGGTGGAAGTGGTCATGGCAGCCCTATTGAGGAGGAAGAAGAAGAGGAGGAAGACTTGGACGAGAACGTTTTTGATGATGACGATGAGGATGACTATCAGCGAGCCAGGAGTCGCGGACACGGATCTTCTCGGCGAAGATAAGATGTCGTCTCACTCCTTTTTCTCTCCTGCCACTCGATCCGTTTCACAGTTTGCTGGCGCTTAATTCTTTTTTTTTTGTCAGCCTTTTCTATCCGGTTGTCTTACTTGCTCTTTTGATGTTTTTGCTGTCCTTTTTCTTGTCTTTTTGTCGGTGCCATATTAAAAAGAAATAAAATTGCAGCTTGAAGCGCGATCCACGTTTGCGATTTTTAATAAATAAAAAAGGCCAAATGCTACGCTAAATGATCCCTAGACAAAGATATTGCAGAGTCGGACAGGATCATCTCTATCGTTGCGAAGCCGGAGCTCGTAGCTAAAGAGTTGAGAGTCCATATACATCAGATGCAATATGAATGACGTCGGTGTCGGTGTTCCTGCTGCTGCGCTTTTTGTCTCTGCCGTATCGTTCCTTGGTGGTGATGGCTTTGATCGCTGAAGAGGAACCACAGAGACGCCGTAGAGTGGCAACGGGGGTGGTTCAAGACGTGGGAGGTACATCTCGGGGAAGAGGACATAATTGACGCCCTCAATTGTCATGGTCTCGCTCTTGTCCTTTGGCCGGTTCTTGTCCTTGCCTTGTTTCTCCTTGCCCTTGTGACGCTTGTCCCTATGAATTGCTGCTTCCTGCAAATTTCGAGACGCTTCTGCTGTTGCTGTTGCTGTTGACTCGGAAGATACTGGAGCCCCTGCGGTAGTTCCAGGCGTAGTAGGATCATCGAGGACTCTTAACAGGCGGAATATCGTAACGGTACCTTTCTGACTGGCCGCGATAAGAATGCTTAACTCTGGGACCAACTCCATGACAATGAGACGGTCAAAGTGCTCCAGGTGGTGGTACCGTCGTCCATCGGCACGTGTGGCGGCTGACCGGGCAACGGTGAGCGTGTGCAGGCTAGCAATTCCCGAACCATGGTGAGAATGAGAGCCCGTGCCGTCGTCGCTCTCAGATCTGTCGGAATCGTCGGAGTCATCAGTGTCGTCTTCGTGTCCATGGTGGTGATGATGATAGCTTGTGCTGCTGTTGTCAGAGTGTCCCTCTTCTTGCTCCTCGTACCAGCCTTCATTGGTAGCCGCGTCTCCAGTCAACGCCATCTCATCATCGCCATCCTCGTCTGCATCGTCCAATAATGTGATAGACGTTACTTCCGTAGAATAGGGCATCGGCGCCGGTGGGAGTGGCACTTGTTCTTGTGGCACCTCTATTGCCAGAGGATGTCGACCCAACAGATAAATGTTCCTTGCAGTCGCGCATAACAGTAGCTCTGTTGGAACTTCTTGTGGTGGTGTTGGTGTTGCCAGTGGTGATGGCGTTGGTGTAGTTGATATTTTCACCCTCTGAAATGGTGTAACACGGACCAGGTTTGTAAAAGCTCCTCTGTTTCGGAAGGTTGACGTCGTAACTGGTTGAAACTCCTCTTCAGGCTGTGATTCGACATGAATAGGCTCCGGGGCTGCTTCCGAAGACGTCTCTGGGACCTCACAAGGTGTCTGTTCCTGCTCTGATGATGACTCGCCCTGATCACGCAAGTGCTGCGTCTCCAAAGCCTTCATCGACAAAAGAGACCGCCGTTCCAGTTTGCGCTCGCGTCCTATCCTGGATGTTGAACTGCCGCTCTCTCCAGCTGTCCCTGCTGCATCCTCCGTATCCACTCCGGTCCCCTCGTTGTCGCCATCATCTCCTGTATCTACCGAAACTTCCACCGACGCGAGTCTGGGGACACTTGGACGTAGATTGGTCGTTGGTAACTGGTTTGCTGAAGATTCTGATCCAGCGTTTTGACGATTCATTGCACTCCTTGCTAGAGGTTGTTGTTGAGAGGCGTCACTGTTTTCGCCTTGTCCATCCAATTCATCCATGTCACTGCTACTCGTATCCTCCCACTCATCCTCATCATCATCCATTCCGAAAAGCGCACCGTCCCGGTCATCCGTTTCATTCTCCTGAGTATCCTGTCCAGCCGTTCGCTCCCTTGCAGCCCCACCTTCACCGTGACCTCGCCGCCGTGCTCTGTTCTCATGGATAGGTCCCGCATACCATCTCGTCCTGATCATCCGAAGATCCCGACCTGGTGGAAGTCGCCTCTGTGAAAAGGCTGACGTCGAAAAGGGAGAGTCTCGCACGTTCACACCTGGATGTTTACCGGGCCGCAAGTGATCCTTAGGTATACGTCTATACTCTGCCCTTGTGATCGTCATCCATGACTCTTTGGGCACGAACCGTACTCCCCACCCCCAAAGAGGGCCCAGCGCCTTTTGCTGAATCTGCTGACCATCCGAGAGGCGCCAGGTGCGACATGTGCGATCAACAGATGCAGTGGCGACAAATCGACCGCAAGGGCTGAAGGTAACACAAGGGATGTTATGTCTATGTCCTGAGAGAATCTGTTGTGAAGTGGTGGGTTCATCTGTTGCCGTCAACGGCGCGGATGTCGCTGCAGTAGCAAAATAATTCCGTGGCGATATCCGAGAATTTGTTCCGCAATGAAAGACGGTGACTGTATGAGCATTGGTCGAGATGGCGATCAGCCGTCGTTCCGTATGAATGGCGATACCCCATGCCGATTCTGTAACACTAACCATTGATAACAACATGAAACCAAAAGTTAGTCACTGGCTATTACGGTGGACATTGTGCTGACTAAATCGTTCTCATTAGTACCTGAGTAATAGAGGAGTCCTTCGGAGATTGTTTGTGAACCATACGCACACCTCTCCTGCATCGTTGGCTGTAACTAGGACCTCTTCTGTGCCCAGATATCCAACCTGCATTGCGTTAATGGTTCTGTCCATTGACTCCTAAATACAGCAAGGAGAGTAACAAAGCTAAATTTTGTCAGCCGGAACTTTAACAACTGTATCAGTAACGAAGATAGGAGTTTTCAATGCAACTTACATCCTCGTCAATAGATCGTGGGTCTGATATCCGATCGGCCAGAGTAGGCAGTGCGGATGGCGTGAGGGTTGGGAATCGATAGACAAGGATCTTGTCGTCGTTGACTATGATCCCATTTCCATTGTGAGTTTTGTTCCAGATAGAGCGCTTTTTGTTGTCAGCCTGGTATGGTCATGATATCGTCATGGACGTTTGGGGGTTTGTGCGGAAAACCATGAAAAGAACGATTTGACGTACCGACAAACAAGACCCTAGGATCATCTCTGCTCGACGCCAGTAGATTCATTCTCTAACACGGACACGGCAAGACAACGTATCAGTGAATCAGCGAGAGTAATACAAACTGAGTCCGATTAAAAACAATAAGGTAATCTTCCTTTAGGAGCCTCGCTTACCATGGTTGCAACAGAGTTGCTCTCTTGAAGAGGACATCCTTCCAACAGGGCTGAGACCTATTTTGGATAATCCGATATTGGTGAACACCAACTCTGCGTCGTACTAATTTTCAGAACCTGGGTTCGATTTTTTTCCTTTTTGTTTTGAAGGCAAGTCGATAACTTTACCACGAGTGATCTGTAGACACCCATTGTTAAACAAAAAGCTTCAAAGAGTAAAAAGTGGGGAGTTCTGCTTCAGTAGTGTATGCACTAGGTGTTGCTTATAAATAAGAGATCGTGAGTCGAAGAAGGTGGGAGGATGAGTGGCGTTGTGAATGAGTGTGAATACGCGAAAAGAAATAGAGAGTACAAGAGCGTTTCGAGATTTCACGCCTTCAATGCTTAAAATGTGACTGTGACAGGTGCCGAGCCACACCCTTCTCCTAGTCCAAGTCATCTCCTGGCAGTTCATCTAAAAACGCGCACAAACGACTCGCACTTTCCATCTTAACGACACACCTTCAACAGAAACAAGCAAACCACCATGGCCACCGCAAGAGGAACCGCAAAGGTGCTCCAGAAACTCGAAAAGTCCGTCGGTGATGGAAACTACTACGAGGCTCACCAGATGTACCGCACGGTCGCCAATCGGTAAGCGCGCTCTCTTCAAGTCTTTGTTGGAGACTCAAACATCTCGGGACTTGACATTCTTCCCAGGACGAGACAGGACAGGACAGGACAAATAAGGAAGAGAACGAACAAACTAGTCGGGAATAACAGCCAGGAAAACTTGTACGCACTACTCTCAACAAGCTTGGACTCCAATTGACGGCAGTGGAAAGACGATATTTAGAACATGCTTACTAAAACCTGTTACCCCTGCAAAAACGTCCTTGACATTTTTTTTTCTTTTCACCAGTTACGTGAAGGCACACAACTACAAGGATGCGATCGATCTCTTATGCTCGGGATCATTGCTGCTTCTCAAACACAAACAGGTCGGCTCAGGAACTGATCTGGCATTATACCTCGTCGAAGTCTACAACCTCGACAAAGTTCCCGTCAACGAAGAGTCTCGAGGTAACAGACCACAATCTTTGCCAGGGGTAATGCGTTCTTGTATGTTGATATCAAAAGATGACAGTTCAGATCAAAACTGAGTATTCAATGATCTCATACCTCTTCGATATAGACCGCATCTTTGATCTCGCTGACTTGATGGATGCCGAGAACAGCCAGAGAAAGACTTTCCTCCAGAACGCCATCAGGTACGCCTAAATCTCCTTTGCAAGTTCCTCTTTCTTGTCGTAGCAGCGGTTATAGTTGTCCCAGCTGCGGACTCCCTCAGCTTGCATATTTTGACCTTGTTTTTTGCATTATCAAATAGCTGGTCGGCAAATAACAGCGAGTACAAGAATGGCGACCCCCTTCTTCAGCACTACATTGGATTGCTTTTTTGGAAGGGTAATTATAAGCTTTCCTCAATTCAGCTGTATGTGGAGATCCGCCGCCCCACTGCATTGGCGACGAACCCCGATGGATCTACTCACACGGAATGCCGCTTACTACTCTCCATTAATAGAGAAGGATTTCAACCAGGCAGAGGCACATTTGTTGGTTGGAACTCAGGAGAGTGCCGAAGCATTGGGATTGACCCTCTTTGAGTGGTCGGAGCAGGAACCCAGCCACGACAAAGGTGCCTATTTGTTGCGAGGAGTACTTCAGGAGTTGGCTATGCGCAACCTTCGAGATGCCAACACTATATTCAAGACCTTTGTTGAGCGCTTGCCAGCTGCCTACCTAGCTGCTGAGCAAAAGACCCCCAACGGCAAGACTATTCAGACCTTCAAGTCGTCTCTCTTGAACTTGACGCAGATGCTGCTGTTGGCTTGTGAGACTGGAAATGCTGCCATATTTAAGCAGATTGCTGCCAAGTACAAGCCCGTGTTGGCCATTGACGAGAACTTTGGCGCTGTAAGTTATCTACATCAAATGTTGTCTTGATGAAGGTGTTCGGCACCATGGCAAGATACTAACCGTCAAGACGTTTTTCTTGCGATATCTAGCTGATGACGACAATTGGAGAGCTTTTCTTCAACATCCGGGCGCCCAAGCAGGCAAACATGTTGGCAGACCTCATGAGCAGTCTCTTTTCGGGTCCCCCTCCTCCTGCAGCATCGACATCATCAAGGCCAACCCTCGGACAGGGAGCTCCACAGCCTGCTATTGAAGAGATGGACTAGACTCCATTAGGTTAGGCATCCCTTGCCAATGCTATAAAGAACTTTTTATCCGGATGAACCTACCAGGAACAAATGTGCCAAATCATGTTGTGATGGTTGCTTAAGGGTGCATTGACTGGCTATGTAGCATCAGTCGTATTTTGTACCAAGGCCCTTGTCTTGTACTCGTTGTGCTTATTTTATATTCCGCCTCTGCTGCCAACCGGTACTGCATGTATTGCATATGGCAGCAAGCGCACTGTGGAAGTGATGCGAGCCCTTGCTTGATCGTCTCCATACTCTTCATGTGCATATGAGATAACGTCAAGACCTGTCAGAGTCAATCAGTTTCATGCGGTCAGGGCAGTCCAGGGGAATGAGAATCGGGAGAGTGTCGTCTTTGTGTTATCAACACCGCCGCACGTTTCCTCTCTCATTTTTTGTTTCTCTTTTCTCAGTTGAGGGCGGCATATACAAGATGAACGTGCAATTGGATCGTCTGGGTGCTTAGACCCTCCGCCCGTTTATCCCTGCTCAAACTGGGTGTCAGAGAGAGTGTGTGTACTCCTTATCTTGGCGATTTTGATGTTCATTCCAACCCCTCCTTGAAAAATCGTCCCGAAAGCGGTTTCGCTGGAGCACTCTCGTCCTATGTTCTACCCCTATCCCTCCCTTTGATCCTTGGTTTTTTGCCATCCGCAGCATTCTTTCCTCTTTTTCCCTCTCACTGCCACTCCCCCTCTTTTCGCCTTCTCTGCCACTTTCCCACTTCACATTTCCTGCATCTTTTTATTTTTGGCACGTTTTCACAGCCGTCCTCTCCCACTATTTTCGCACTGCATACACTTTTCATCCATCCTTCGCTTTCTTACTTTTCTTCCTTCTCACCCTCTTCCCTCTCTCTTCTCTATCGACTTCTCTCCTCATTCTTCCCTTCACTCCACTTCTACTTGCTGCTTCGTATCATTAAAACCCAAACTGACGAACACCCTACTCACTCCTCCTCCACCCCTTCCACCATCACAACCACCCAACCACCAATATGTTTCTTCGGGGAACATCAAGACGAGCAAAGATTGTCATCTTTGGACTATGCATCTTTTGCATCATTTTCACATTTACACCATATTCTGATGTTGCAATGGACCACCTACCGCCTAATTGGCGCGCCACAACAAATATCTCCCTTGAGGAGCAAGCCATGCCAGAAGAAACTATCAATGATCGGGCCAATAGTCGGAACCACCCAGTAAATAACTCCAATCACACTTCCACCTCCTCCACCACAACAACAATCGGTACTACTCCTTCGACAGAAACCACATCCGACAACATGGGCGAGTTTAACAGCGATGCGAGCGAGGGTCTAATTGACGAGGACGAGTTCCGCGACGGATTGCCTACTGTCTTCGACGAGGTCCTCTTCCCTGAATCATCCCAAAGGATCCTCAAGGCCAAGATCGGAGCCAAGGCGCTCGAGAGTTACATGAACGACCCCAGGAGCACCGATACCCGAGCAGAGTCTGTCGCTTATATCCTCCGTCAAGCCAACATTGCTTATCGTAACGATAGTGTCTATTCGGTTGTGATTAAGCCAAAGTCCAAGTTACCCCCCTCAGGAGACGTTCACGATTACACATCCCTTGCGCGTTACTTTTGGAAGAACCCTGATACCGAGGATGGCCTACCCTATGTTCGTTATGACGGCAAACCCAACCCGGACATGGACTCTGTCTGGGATTACCGGTTGTTGAGAAAGGTCTTCCGTGATTGTTACTACATGGCTCAAGGATACTTCTGGACAGGCGAGGCGCGGTATGCGGAGAAGATTGTCTACAGAGTCAAGGAGTGGTTCTTGGACGAGGGTACACACATGAACCCCAACCTCAAGTACGGAAGTCTGATCTTTGGAACTGAGATGGGCCGTGCCCAAGGTATCCTTGATATGTTCAAGGTGTTTGCGTAAGTCTTGATTTTTTATTTATAGCCCTAGCGCGTGCATAACACTTTGACCTTTCTTGATAACCTTAAAAAATCGTGTGTTTGAATAGCATGTTTGATGCTCTCAGGATTATCGAAGGATCGGCGGCGATGCAGGCAGAGCCGCAATTGATCCCCGATCTCCAGCGCTGGTTCACCTCCTACCTCGAATGGATTGACGCCTCCCCCGAAGCCACTAAGGAACGCAGTGCCCGTAACAATCACGGCACCTACTTCACAGTCCAATATATCTCCATTCTCGAGTTCCTGGGCCGCAATGAGGAGGCCACGGCCATGGCTGAGGACGCTAAAGATAGGCGCGTTGGGTCACAGATTCGTCGCGATGGCGCTCAACCCCACGAGACTATCCGCCCCATCAGTTACTTTTACTCCACATTCAACCTCCAAGGCCTGATGATGCTGTCGATGCAAGCTGAGTCCCATGGCGTCGATCTGTGGAACTACAAGGGACCCATCGAGTTCAAGACGATGCGTTTGAACGGATTGCAGAAACCTGTGGATGTGGAAGTCGGAGGAGGAACCATTGAGGATGCGGTCCGGTATCTTGCCGACTACGGTTCCAGAGATGTCTCCGAGTGGCCCTATCCTGATGCGGGTGGGCGGAGCCTGAGAGATGTGTTGAAGATGGCACGGGCAGCAAGACTGATATACAGGAGCGACTTTTGGCCAGACTTGATCGAGCGATTGGAGGCCAAGCTGGAGGAGACAGTTGCTGCTGTGCAGGGAAGGGGAAAGGGTGATGGTGAGGCTGCTGTGGAGGACGGTGAACCAAATGGGTTCCTTTGCGAGCTTGGGTTCCTGAGCAAGGCTAGTCTGTGGCACTGCTACCGTTGAACTGATCAACCACCGTCTCGGAAACAACAAACAATTGATCAATGTTGGGGTCTGAAACGTGGGGAAGTTTGCATGTATATAAAAGAGCTCAAAAGCCACAAAAAGAAACATCAAAAGCAGTCCTCGGCATTGTGTGAACTTTCAGGGCCTTTTTTTTTGTCTTTGTTGTTCTGCACTCCTTCCTCTCCTCTCCTCATCTACCTGTACCATCTCACCTTGCAAGGAGTCGAGCGACGATCAACAACATCAATGACCGCCGCATCATCCAACCTTCAACTGTGGAAGGAGTACCGCATCCCTTTGGTCTGTATGGCCATCGGTATTGCCACCCTTTCTATTATTCTCTCTAACAAGAACAAGGACAGGAACAATAACGACAGCACTGGAACAAACCCCAAGCCTCAGGACCCTAATGGCAAGAAGACTGGCAAAAAGGTCGAAGGGATTGTTCAGGATATGGAACAGGACCCCGCTATTCCTGAACTCTCGCAGGAGGCTGTTGCTCGAGTTGTTGATCAGGCCACTGAGGAACAGAGACCCTACCAGCACAGGGGTCTCAAGAAAGAGGAGTTCCGCAAGCTTCCCAAGGTCATTCGCAAGAAGCCCAAGAAGAAGCAGGCTGAAATGAACGCTGTTGCCGCTGTTGCTACCCCTGCCGCCGCTGCTACCTCGGAGAAGACTGGATGCTGTGGCGGAAAGAACAAGCCTGTAGGAGATACTTCGACTGGTTGCTGCGGCGGAAAGCACAAGCCCGCCGCTGAGGACAGTGTCGCCGCTGTGAACGGCTGCTCTTCTGGAAACGGCTGCGCTTGCTCTTCATCTTCTGGACTGACCGCTCCTGCTTTGGCCAAGATCGATCCTCTGCTCTTGCCTTACCTGGTCGAACCCATCAAGATCTTCTATTCGACTATCACCGGTACCGCCAAGTTGTTTGCTCAGCAATTGGCCGACTCTGCTGTTTCTCATGGACTCCCCGAACCCAAGCTGATCGACATTGTGGACTATGACACTGAAGACTTTTTGTCCGAATCCAGCCTCTCGATTTTCATTCTGTCGACCTATAATGTGGAGGGACCCAACGATTGGTTCTTGAAGTGGCTCGAGGATACTCGTTTCGATTGGCGCGTTGAGAAAGGAGCTCTTAGCAAGCTCAAGTTCTCGGTCTTTGGATTGGGCGATTCGGCCTACACTGAGGAGTTCTGCAACGGACCTCGGTCGGCTGACAAGTGGCTCGGACAGATGGGTGCTCAGCGTGTCTGGCCTTTTGGCGAGGGTGACAAGAATGGAGGTAACGCATGTCTTTTTATTTTGTATTCAGGACTTTGGCTGATATCCTTATTGCACACATATGGATTTCTATTAATCCATTATCAATTTTTTGTGTGAAAACGCATTTTTAGATCAGGGTGGCGCTTTCAAGCAGTGGAACGATGCCTTGTTGGCCTCTCTTCTGGACCCTCACCAAAGCCATGTTCACGAGGCATACTTCTCATCGGACGAGGAGGATGGTGCTTCCGCTTCGGAGAACGACGAGGATGAGGAACTGGACGAGGATGGCGAGCCAGTGAAGAAAACTAAGGAAGAGAAGCTCGGACTCCCCACCATCGATGGAGGAGATGCCTCGGAGGGCGAGATGGTCGATCTGGAAGATATGGGCAACATTGCCCGTAAGATCAAGCAGGCCAAGGAGGACAAGGCTTTGGACGAGGAGGCCTTTGCGAACGAGAAGGTCCGCGCCAAGCGTTCTGTTGGCGAGACCAAGGATGGCAAGGCGATTAAGCCTCGTGAGGTTCGTGAGATGGTCAGCCCTCTGTTGTACAAGTCCTTGACCAAGCAGGGCTACAAGATTATCGGTTCTCACTCCGGTGTCAAGATCTGCCGCTGGACCAAGGCCGCTCTCCGTGGACGTGGATTCTGTTACAAGCACTCTTTCTATGGTATTCAGTCCCATCTCTGCATGGAGACTACCCCTTCATTGGCCTGTGCCAACAAGTGTGTCTTCTGGTAAGTTAATGGATTGTATCATTCGCCTTCAGTGTATCGTACTATCTTGTGCTGTTGGTAGTGATACTAATATTTGATGTTTATTTACGTTGAAAAAGCTGGAGACATCACACCAATCCTGTTGGAACCGAGTGGAGATGGAAGGTCGATGACCCCGAGTTCATTTTGGAGGGCGCATTGGAGAACCATTACGGGATGTTGAAGCAGCTTAAGGGTGTCCCTGGCGTTCGTGCTGACCGTTTTGTCGAGGCTGGCCAGGTCAAGCATTGCGCCTTGTCCCTTGTCGGCGAACCCATTTTCGTATGTTTCCGTTTTCTTTTAGCGTGCGTTTCATTGTTGAGGTCTCAGCTCAGTAACACTAACTGGCTGCAATTTTCCATGTTTATTAGTACCCTCACATCAACGAGTTTGTGAAGTTGTTGCACAAGAAGCGCATCTCGTCGTTCTTGGTTACTAATGCCCAGTTCCCCGACGCCATTGCCAACATGGACCCCGTTACCCAGCTCTATGTCAGTGTCGACGCCTCAACCAAGGAGTCGCTTAAGAAGATTGATCGTCCCCTGTTTCGCGATTTCTGGGAGCGTTTTCTCGACAGTTTGGATGCTCTGGGCAAGAAGGGACAGCGTACCGTCTATAGATTGACACTGGTCAAGGATTTTAACACGGATGAGATTGCCAACTATGTCGAGCTCATCCGTCGTGGACAACCCGACTTTATTGAGATCAAGGGAGTCACATACTGTGGATACGGAGGTGCCTCGGGCTTGACCATGGCTAACGTCCCCTACCATGCTGAGGTTGTCCGGTTCGTGGAGCTGATTCAGGAGCAGTTGGGCGCTGGATACGAGATTGCGGCCGAGCATGCCCATTCGTGCTCGATCTTGGTTGCATCGACAAAGTTCAAGAAGGGCGATACCTGGTACACACATATTGATTACGACAAGTTTTTTGAGTTGGTCGAGTCTGGCGAGAAATTCACCAGTCTGGATTACATGGCTGAGACACCTTCGTGGGCGGTCTTTGGAGCGCCCGAGGGTGGATTTGACCCGGATGAGACGCGGTACTTCAGAAAGACCAAGGAGCAGCGTAAGGCTGAGCGGGAACGACGTGAAGACGAGGAGGACCAGGAGTAAGAAAAGAAGAGAAATGGTACTTATTTAATTAAAATATTTTTTTTTGAACTATGTGTAACCCACGGCTGGCGGGAGGGTAATGGAAAAGTGCGTTCAATTTTGAGTAGTGTGGGGTACATTGACGACCGATGTTCTGCGCGCTGAGCTGCATTCTTTGAGCACAATGTTTATATTTTCGAGAGCTTCTATTAGAGTTTTGGGTGCTATGGGCGCTCACCCACCTGGGTGAAAGGTAACAGTGGGTTGTACAGAAGGGATGTACAAAAGGAGGGTTAGAAAAAAGTTAGAAAAAAGTTAGAGAAAAGGCTAGAAAAAGGCAGCATGTATCACTATTTCCTTGTTGGCTATGCTGTCAAAAGATATTTCTCATCCATGTCTCCTTTTTGGTGTAAGCTTGTATGCAGTTGGTCAGTTGGTGGCGTTTCTTTTGACTCTCTGACTGTCGAATGATTAGTGTCACTCTCTGCCCAGTTCATGGAACAAACAAGAGAAAATTGACTGTTGGAGGCAAAGCTCTTTTCGAAAAAAATAATGCACCAAGTTATCATCAATTACACGCTTTCAGCTCACCGCCTCCACTTGCACAAGGTCAGTGTGAGTCACGCATGCACATAAATCACATCCTCTCTCCCTTTCCCCCCTTGCTAGCGCCATGTTCGAGTGAATTTTTTTCGTTTCAATGCCGCAGTTGCACACCAGCCACCAGTCATTGCACCAGCACTGGCCCACCCCCCTTTGGCCCAATCTGGAAAAACAAAAACAAACTAATGAAGGAAGGAGCATAAGTTTTTTTTATTTATTTCTTGGTTTCGTCTTTTTTTTCGTTCCTTTCTTTCTCTTTTCTCATTTCACAACCCCTTACTTTCTAGCCCCTTTCCTTTTTTACCCTGTTTTTACTTCTCAGCATCTTTCTTCTCTTCCATACCACACCCTCTCCTAACTATATCGACATAAAAAGGGTTTTCTATCCGGTATGCCTCTCGCACTCGAGCTCCCCGAGATCTTGTACAGGATTGGCCTCTACCTGGACGCAGACCAAGTCCTCACCTGCTCGCTCGTCTGCCGTGCCTTCTACAACGCTTATTCGCCCCTCGTCTGGAACGACCTCCATTTCAGTCTGACTAACGAACAACTCCGGCTCATCCGTGAAAAGACCCCCCTGGCTCGCAAGATCTCCTTCCGCCACCTTTTTGAAAGCAACGAACTGGAGCGGGATACTCAGGAACTGATCTCTATCCTACAGGATCGAGCCCCCTGGATGCGTTGCTTAACGATCCATCAACACGAGTCTGTTCAACAATTTTCGTCTTTCGGCCCGGGTTGTAACAGAGTCGAGACTATGTCGATTGAGGGAATTCCTCTGGCGGGCGAATATGGCGATCAGACTTATTGGAAGAGTTGTAAGGCCCTCTTGCGACAGAATCGACCCGACTTGCGATCGTTGTCGTTGCAGAATTGGAAGACGCAACTGGAGAAACCGGCTCCGGGGCAACCGGTTTGGAACCCGATTTTGGCGTGTACGCAGCATCTCAATTTGACGTCATTGAGTCTTGTGAGGTGCAAGATCCGTGGGAAGCATTTGAAGGCGTTCTGGACTATTAGTGCACGGCTGGAGGCTTTGGAGTTGGAGGATGTTGATATGGACCTCACTTGGATTCCTTCATCTTTTACCAAGGGCAAGGATAAGGAAAAGGAAAAGGTGCCTTCCTACACTGCCATCGGCACCACCAACACCACTAACACCAATCAAGCGGTAACGCCGACAAGGCGAGCACTCCCTCCTCCAGACCTCCCATCTCGGTTCCCCAAACTCAAGGAACTGACGATCCGCTACCTGCGTCGCCACCACCCGCTCTCACAATTCCATTGGCTGGTCGTCCCCTGCCCTTCTCTCCAGACCCTCACCTGGATGTTTGACTGGCATCGTCATTTCCCAACTCAACCCTTCATGGATGCCTTTGATGACACGCCAGACTCGCCTACAGCCTGGCCTCTTCTGGACTCGATCACCATCCGTGGGCACTCGAACTGGATGTCGGACGAAAACCACCTCCAAATCCTCACTTCAGCACGGCAACCTCTACGTCGTTTGGATATTGTGCATTATTCCATTCAACCGCGGTCCTTTGAGATGCTCCGGACTCGTCACTTTGCAACTATCCAGACCATCGATTTGACACACTCTGCGACTCATCTTGCCAGCAAGTGGGTCATTGTTGTACTTGAGTCTTGCCCCAGTCTGGAGCGGATTAAGGCCAAGGTCATCACAGGTCAGGACATTATCAAGAGCAAACCTTGGGCTTGTCAAGGACTCCAGGAATGGATCATGGCGATCGATATGGACTTTGATAATCTCCGCGTTGAAGAGGATCCCAGTACTACGACCGCAGGAACAGGAACAACAACAGGAACAGGATCCAACAACCCCAGCACTACCATCCCTCCATCCACAGACCTTCCAAACCCTCTCTTCCCTCCAACAACCAACGGTCCCACTCGCCGCCTCACAAAACAAGAACGACAAGCCTGTCGAGCCGTCTACAAACGCTTCAGCACCCTGACTCGCCTCCGAGAATTCGACATGCTCAACTCCCACTCCCTCAACTACCTATCCACCCCCGGCATCCCGGGCCACATGTCTGTCTCCAATCCCAACCACCCCGCTCATCGAATCATTTCCCTACCCTTGCGACTCCACCTGGGTCTCCACTACCTCTCCAACTTGACCCGGCTAGAGAAATTTTGTTTCTGGAATGGATATACGCCAGTCCGACACAAGGAGGTAGAATGGATTCTGGGGAATTGGAAGAACTTGAAGCGGTTGTCGGGTGGGTTCAGTATCCCGAACCGGATGATCCGGACGGTTTATAAAGAGTTTCCATGGTCGGTTGTGTTTTCACCGATTTTGAAGGAGCATGGTATCTCGACTGAGGGGAGCCGGTACCAGCACTATGATGACTCTGCAGAGATCCTTGCTGCTGAAGGAGGTAGAGGAGAGCTTGGGGGTGAAGAGAACCAGAAAGTAGTGACCGGTGATGGAAGTGAGGCAACGGCAAATGCTGCAAAGGCCATGTCTTGCCAGGGACTGGATGATGATGACATAGACTCTGATGAGGATGAACGAGAACCTTGAGCAGACAAAATGTACATAGTAAATAAACTTTGAATACAGTGATTCGCGCCGCGAATACATGTTCGGGATTGGTGGCGCACTTTTCTTTTCAAAATTGATTACAAGTAAAAGAAAATATATCGTCAATACTCCTAATTGTTCAGTGGTTAACAAGCCCTCATGAAAAGGTGCATGAGAAATGGGTATAAGGGAGGTAAGTGAAGAATAAAAAAAAAAAAAAAAAAACAGGGTACCTATAAGGCAGGGGAAGCTGGAGGGTTCACATCAGGCGAAGGAGGGGCTACAGAAGGAGGGGAGGGAGTAGCAGAGGCAATAGTGGGAGGGCTGGGAGTGACTGGTGGAGCTGTAATCGAGGGAGGCAGGGCAGAGGGTGTAGAAACTGTGGAAGGCACAGGAGTAGGAGTAGGAGCAGGAGTAGGGACGGTTGTGACGTTGTACCCCTTGTAAAACTAGTCCTTGGTCATCGGGAAGTCAGGTCCAGTGTGAAGGGTTACATACGACGAGGGGTAGAAGATACCGCTGCTAAAGTCCGGAACACAGTAATTGACCCAGTAAGAGTAACCACAGGCGCAAAGAAGACCCCCAATGTTGGGATGGAACCAGCGACGGCACCGATGACAAACTCGTCGATAAACTTGGTCGTCGTAGGCTTATCTCCAAAATGGCGGAGCTGCATCTTGAACGTAAGAGAGAGCGACTCGCCCGCCTTGATGGTGTACTTGAGATCGTTGGTGAACGTGAAGGGGGTGAAGGGCGTGCCTGCTTTGGTGTCGACTGTAAGGTAGGACGAGTTGAAGGTATAATCGTTTTCGCCCGAAGTTGAATCTCCCGAGACGGTGAATTCGTAGAGGAAGGGGTTGTTGACCGTGATCGACATTCGAGGATGCCATCGTTGACAGTGGTCGGCAGGATCTTGACCGTCCAGTCGGCGCCGTACACAGCTGGAGGCGGTATAGGAGGGAAAGGGGCAAGGAAATAGTTGTCAGAATGCTGTTACCTGTTACAAACAAGCACGCTTCAACACGAACAAGAAGAAGAAAAAGTGACTTACGAGGTGGTGCTGGTGCCGGGAATAACGGTTGTGCTGAGGGCTTTGTTATTCCAGGAGGCAGTGACAGTGCCAGGGAAGGAGATGTCGGCATGCACGGGTCCAGTGCGATCCATATCACAGGCCATGACAATATCTGTTGATGTTGTGGTGGAGATTGTGATCCCCTATTTAACGAATGCGCGTCAGTTGGGTTTATTCGTCGTGCATACGCCAATTAAAGGAAGAAATGAGAAAGGGAAGATGGAAGTGGTTGTTGTTATTAGTATAGGCAGGTAGGTCAATTGCTTCGCATAATTTACCCAGACAGGCACACGATAAATACAAAGAAAGCGACGCCCGGATAAAACTTACAATCTGAGAAAAGTTAACGGTAGCCTTATTCATCAACCCCCGGGCTATTTTAGGCATGATCACATAGAGGGTCAGCATAACAGCGATGATGAGAGTAATGATGGTTTGAGGGATGCAGAAGATCCAGAACTTGCAACGGCGGTAGAACTTGGGGCGGGCTGCAGACTACTTGACATCTTCATACTCGTCAAACTTTTCATTTTGATGGTCGTCGTCTTCGCAGATATCGAACGCCGTTTTAAATGTAAATATTATGTGGAGCTATTAACAAAAAAAAAAAAAAAAAAAAAAAGCTAGTGCCAAGACTGCAAGTCAAGGAAACCCATGGGAAGCAAACAAGGAAGGGAAAGGAGGTAGATGGGTGGAGGGAAGGAGATGAACGAGAAGAAAGGGTTGGAAAGGGACTGAATGCCAAGGGAAGCCGTTCCTTCGGGGGGAGAGTCATCCATTTAATATGAAACCGCCTTTTTCAGGTACCCAGCCTCTAGCCGCGGCGCATTTGTCTTGTTTTCTTTATTTTTAAATTCACAGAACAAAAGTAGAGGATGTTGCGGCATGGATTGCGTGTACGTTTGTGTATTCGTATTTGTCTATGATGCAACTAGAATGTAGGTAGAAGGCAGGCCCATGTGGACTTTAGCAATGACAAAGAGGAAAACATCGACAACAAACAAACAACAAAGAGGACATTGACATGAACAGAGCTGAAGACAAAAGGCGAAAGAGAAGGTGAGAGAAGATAGGAACGCGTATGTTTGTTCCACAAGCTGGTCGCATGTTGCTATTTTTTCCAATGCTGTGCTTTTAAGTTGTACCCGAATCTGTGCCTGTAATGCAGTCCTTCATTATGCCTTACATCGGGTCTCGTTACAAATATCCATACCACTGAATGACAAACATCACTCAAGGAAAAGTTAGATAAAGCTCTCACATCCCTCCTCTGCATGCTCAATCTTGCGAGTGGGAACTCTCTCGCTCCACTAACGTCCATTCAACTCCTGCCTCCTTCATCCCCCTGCTACTTCTCTTTGTTATGCCCTCTTCTCTCTCCAAAGTTGACTTCAACTTCCAGAAGGCACTCCGTACATAGCCTAAAAAACATAATCAAAGACGAGGAACAAAAAACAAACAAACAAGAGGCTATTCGAGAGTCAGTCCTTCATCCCTCCTTTCCTTCCTGTCTCTCATTCTCTTTCTATGTGTCTCCACATACAACAGAGTGCCAGTTCATGTCGACTTACTGCTCTTCTCTCCACTAGCAAAAGATAGAAAATGCCCGCTACCGCCTCCCTTCCTCTACTACAAGGAAGACTCCTCAAAAATAACTTCTACTTGATTGAGCATTCGTTCTTTCTTGTCGTCGTCCTTTTTCCCTTTCAGGCATCTGCCATTTTATTCACTGTCCAACTTATTTGGTTCCTCGTGCCATTTACGTTTTCACTTTTCCTTCACTCTTCGCCTTCTACAGCTACGCAGCAGGATAAAGCGAAGGAAAGCATGAAAGCGAACAACAACAAATAAAGGCAAACAACAAACAAAATTGAATCATGCATTCTCATATAAAAACCTGAACGCAAGGATATAAAATAGGTGAGCGATTTCTTCTATTACTGTCCAACTGACCCAACACCTGCCTATCTGAGACATTCTTGCTCAGTTGTGCAACTTACGAAAACGAAAGGAGAGTAAGTCTTTCAGGGTCGAGATTTTCCGTTAACCTTCCCGCTTACTTTCTCCCTGCTCCTTCGGCATTCACTACAACACAGTAAAAGTGTCTTTACATTCTTCCTCCTGGCTCGTTTTAATTAACGTACTACTGTATATAGTGCAGAGGCTTTCACTTCAGACAGTGATGTATAATGAATGTAATTCTTTGGTTTCCCTCCCTAATTTTGCGCTTGCCGTTAGTAAACGCAAAAAGGAAAACAAAAGAAAAAAAAATACCTGTGTGGAAGCGGAAGAATGGATGAAAGGGGAATATGTTCACTTCTTTTTTTTCATCCCCTCCAGTCAACCTGTTTGCTCGTCAATGGTAGGACAAGAGTGATGGAATGAAAGAAAGAAGCGTGTCTTATTTTTTCCTTCCTTGATCACGCGTTTGGTCGTTCGCATCAAGAACTTTTTGTCATGTTGTTATCATTTGAAGATGTGGAGGGAGCGGAAGAAAGTGAGGGAAGAGTTAAAGGAGGTGAGCCGAAGGAGAAGAGTCTGTGCTGATATCAACACTGCTAAGGCTATACACATTGAAGAAAGGGAAGGATGAACAACAAATTCGAAAAAAAATGAAAAAGGCAAGGTGGGGTCTGGAAAACCAAGTAGCTGGTATGCTCCGATCACTCCTTCATATTCAATTGTCCATATCAGTTACTTTGTTGTTTTCTAATGCGACAAAGATTCATTGTTACCAGCAGACATGGATGAACTAAGGGGCGAGGAATATGCATGCCGACAGACGGGGTCGATCGATCAACTGTGTTTTTGTTGCTTATTATTGTTTGCAGTAAATTCATGCCATGCCCATGACCCCTAAGACAATTCATTATTGTTTTCCTATCTCTCAGGTGGCCTTATTTACAACCTCTGCTGGTAGCCTCTTCTTCTCCAACAACAATACCGAAGAAGATATCTTCCTTCTCGTATTCTACCACCATCCATTTGCTCTCACTTATTCTTCCGGATTGTTTACCCCACCTCTTCATTCGATGCGTGCGTTGTACTTGTTAATTTGCCCCATGTCTGAGCTGAATCTGTACGAGGCGTGATGAAGAGGACCATTTATTATCCTAGATAGTATAGAATACCAACCGATGAACCTCTTGCCTCCTTCCTCTTTGTCCACTTCGGCTATTTGTGCCAGTGTACAGTGAGTCATTTGGCTGTTTACTACGTCTAAAAATCCACCCGCGTGTTGTTGTCATTGTTATTGTTGTAATAATTGTTGTTGTTTTGTTGTTGCTGAAGATGGTTCAGCCGTAGCGGTGATGGGACTACATCTGAAGGTGGCACAGGCGGCCTCCATTCCATAGGTTCATAGAGTTCCTTATTGTCCCCATACTTTTCCCGCATCTGCTGCAGATGCTGCACCTGCGCATATGAGAATGATCCAGGTACAGGTGTAGGATACGAGGATGTCGGTGGCGGCGGCGCTGAACTCGAACTAGACCCCGGTGCTGCAGATGCAGTTGCTGACGCTGGTGCTGATGTAGGTTTTTCCGTCATCTCTATTCTTTCACTGCTGCTTCCTGTCCGTGGAGGTGGACCAGACGAGATGGGCCGTGCCCTGTAGGCATAATGGTTATAGTCGATACCGTCATCCTGGGTCTCAGTGTCCCATGCCAATGAGGCGAGGGAGAGGTCAATTCCTCCCTCTGGTTCGATTCCTGCTTCCTCGTCCGCTCTGTATCGTCCCATTTGCTGCGCCAGCTGGTCGTGCTGTCGAAGTGGTGCTCCTGTTCCTCCTCCTGGTGTCTTGGCCAGTTTAAACAACCGAACGACCCTATATTACATGCATAAAAAATATTAGATTAATTTGCTGGTAATTTTCAAACAGATAAAAGGCGCGTGTACGAGATTAGGACTGTCATTTCTGACAAACTGCACCCAAACGGCCATTTTTTTTTTCGCTCTTTTCGAACATAAGCCAGAAGTAAAAAAAAAAAAAAAAAAAAAAACGACTCCTACCTCACATTCAAGTTGCGTTGGCAGTAGGTATGCAAGTACTCATCCTTCCTCAGCGATATCAACTTGCCGTTACGGACCATCACCAACACGACCAGAGCACCCAGAAACTGGAATAAGTTGCACAACTGCAGCATGATATTACACGCCAGTACGAAGTGCGTGAATCCTGTCAGCTCTGGCATGTTCAGTGTTGGTGGCAGTCCTTGGTTGACGAGCGATTTTTGATGGGCGACTTGACCGAGGATTGTGCAATTGATAACCAGACGAGGGAGATCGCATAGGAGGTGCTGCATCCAATCTATTTTTTTCATAGAGAACCCAAATCCATGTACGAAACAGCAAATGAAGGAAAGGGGAGGGAATTAATTACGAACGTTTGGGAAATGCGGCTTACGGAGAGGAGGATGTGTAGGCGAAAAATAGAAGTTGCCAAGGCAAGGACTACCACAGCCCTTATGTAGCCATATTTTCAGACCATATAACAATAAACAACAATATTACCTCTCAGCGTAAACCAGGTAAAATAGACGAGCGCATCCCGCTTCCCATACCCCTGCCCAACCCGCTCAAAGAACAAAAACTTGTCCCGACTCGTCAAACACACAAACCGATACGCCTCTCTCGTCACAAAAATGCCCTGAATATTTCCCTTCCTCAGAACCTGACTCGCCCTCCATCCTCCATAGATCATTATCCCGATTGACCCCGCTGTGGCGAGCGCATAGATAACCAATCCTGAACTGTTTCCTTTGCCCGCAGACCCGCGGACCCAGGCGGAAAGGAAGACGAGAGAGAAACAATCGAGGAGGAGGGCGAGGATGGGTTTGAAGAGGAGGAGGCCGAAAAGGTATTGCTTGATGGTCGAATGCTTTTGCGGGTTGGCGACGGAAGCGAGGTCGAGCTCTTTGGAAAAGATGGGAATTGTAATGGGTGATGCGGAAAGGAGGACTGATCCGGCTCGGGCTGGAGTTGCGGTGAAGCTGTAGGAGTTGGAGGAGGATGGTGGAGGAGGAGCCCCTTGGAAGGGTCGTGGTGGTGCTGGCAGTGGCGGCTCCATGTTCAAAGTGAGCTGGTGCTAGTATGCGTATAGGTGTGCGCTGATGTTGCGTCTGTTTTGTCCTGATATTTCGTCTGCGTATGTCAAATGTCGAGTGTCGAGTGTCGTTATCTGGTGTGAATGAAGATGACAAAGTATGAGATAAAAAGGTGTAAAAGGGCAGAAAGGGGAGAAAGAAAAGAAAGAAAAGGGCGAGTGTGGGATGGTCAGGCTGACCGGTACGTGCTTTTTCTGTGAAAAGGGGCTGTGGCCTTGCCTTGCTTGTCCTCTGTCCATCCCCGGTTTGAATTCCTTACCTTCAAACAGACTCGACACATACAGATACACAAATCCCACGTCTCGAATGACGATGAAATTGGGAGAGCAGTGCACCGCCGTTCTTCACACCCTGACTCCTCTGTTCCTCCGTCGTCCTCGCCAGAGCCATTCCCTCTCAGCCACTGGGCTCAGTACAAATGACGAACGACCTACAAAGCGCAAAGTTATCTCTTTTTATAATTTTATTTTTATCGATGTCCTGGCAGGGTTCACATCGACACCTTCATCAGCTCAAAACATCGCTGCAAAAGCGCCGCACAGTACATCCTGGCCTTGTCATTACTACCCTGCTCCAGCTTCTGCGAATCCCACAGCTCCATCGCCCACTGCTGCGTCTCCATTATCTCCACATAAAACTCGTGCAGTAACAGATCGTCCGATAGGGCACCCGAGGCAGGAGTGAGAAGGATCAAGAGGTCAAACAAAAGACTCTCAACCAAGTCCGCATTGAATGGTACCCCTGTAGTGATGGATGAAAATGAGTTAAAGTTTGAAGAAGATCCAGCCTCGCCCGGTAGTTTGAGGGACGTGATCGTGGGTGTTGCCAATGTCGTCCCAGATAGCATAGAAGAGAGGTAATCCATAGTTGGTGGGTGTGATTTGACGCCTCCAAATGAGCTCGGCGAAGGTTGACTGGGAGGAGTATGGTACCGCAGAGCGAGCAAAAACTGGAGCAACTCCCTTGTCATCGGCAGCAGATGTGGCGAGTTTCCTAACAATAAGGAAGATGAGAAAGTATAACCATATAAGTTGATACGTGTTGCAAGTGATAACAACAGATTGTGGTACCAAATGCATGCGACATACCTGAATAATGGACAAGGACACCCAGGGTAACAACAAACTTCTTGAGCAACATGGTAGGCGCCCTCTGAAGCGCATCATAGCCACGCTCAGTTCCTGCTCCACGGTTGCCGCCCCATCGACCCAAAAGACCCCCCAAAAACACTGGTGCCAGATTAGCAAACGCATTGGCCTTGGGTGCAGGACGACTGGCCTCAATGTTGGACTTTTGTGAAAATCGACGTGTCCTTGCGAGAGAAATGGTAGAAGTGATATTGTCGAATGTTGGTCTCTGAGTTGTCAAACTAGTCGATGTCGTTGCTGGGTTGCTATTCTTGCTGTTAGGCCCCGACTGCCCCTTCGACAATGGAAGAGTTGACTGATCGAAACCTGAGAGTTCCTGAGCACCAAGTGCAAGGGCGGTTAAAATGTTGAGCCGTTGGCCTAATGAATTCTTTTTCTCATAGAATTGGAACGTAAGAACCCTATAATGGTAAAAATATGGAGAATCAGATGGATGTCGTATTTTACATACTCAACTCTCAGGTCGCACTTTGAACTCCTGGACGAGGACTTACCCAGAAACAAGCAAGGGTGATGAGACAACGAGCGCCACCAAAGCGCCCTCTCTTAACTTGTAAAAGCCTGGTGTATCAAACGTGTCCTGAAGGTGAATAAACGAATTCGCTAGTTCTTCAGCATGTTCCTCTATAGTTTCATCCAGGTACAAAAACAAAGTATCAGTACGATGTCACAAAAACTCATATGCAAATGACATGAAAACAACACTATAACTCACCAAGTTCAAGACTTCCGACTTTGCGACGGATCAACTCTGCGGCCAGTTGTAGTCCAATCTCGGTTTTTTCACGATCTTCATCCGCTCGGATATATGTGCTCAGATCTCGCAGGTACAAAGGAGGTGCCACTTTGGGTTTCCTGGCTGCCCCAATATCTTCATCGGGATCCGACTCGTCCTCCATTTCATATGGCCTCAGATCGTCGTCGTCGTCACTGCTTTCGTCGTCACTTAGATGCCTGTGAGAACGAGGAAACGCGTCCGTTGCCGCATCTGGGTCCTCGTTGTCATCCGAATCTGTAAGCTCTAACACTTGTGACCCGCCGCGTGTTGTATCGAAACCATGAACGGCCTGTGCACGCTTTCCTTCAGAGATGACAGCATCTGCTTTTGCTGTCTGTGGTTGAGGCTGATATGAATGGACGCCATCCTTAAGCTGTACGAGAGACCGAGCAAACTTGACATCCAAGTCGGCACAATCCAGTCCAAACTCTGCTGGCGATCCAATAGTGTCCACTGCCCTTGAGAATTCCTCCGCAACGATCTAGAGTGTTCACAAACATGATGGGTCAACGATGTGACCACTTTCTGAACATTCGGCTCCTCGACAACAGCATGGAAGATGGGCGTGTTGTGTTCAAGGGCTGACTTACCAAGCCAATCTGCTTTCTCTTGAAAACTTCAAGTTCCAGCCAGTTCCCAACTCCGTTGCCAAAGATAGGGATCGCATCCATTTCCAGAAGAGTCGAGGTGTTGAAGTATCCAATCATTAAAAGCAGCTGATAAGAAATATCTATATTAAACAAGAGCAAGGGATGCTAAATATTAATGAGATGCACACTTTGTCTTCTACCAAAGCTTCTTGCGAACATTGAAAAACATGAATCAGTGCGACTTACACTTTTGGTATTCCATTGAGGCATGATTGACTAACATCGTGTCAGACCATATTGTCAGAGCTCGCATGAAGGTATGGGCGAGTACAGAATCTACATGTTTGACAACGAGAAATTTTTCATTATTTGGGGCATATATCATTACTACCGAAAAAAATGAGGCAGTAAGACAATGAATACCTTTGCGTGATTTGACACCTGTGGGCCAGCCACTTTGAATGCAGATCAATGCACGCAGCATTCCCGACCCGTAGATACGTCCTTGGAATAGAATCTCTTCAACCATATCGTTACTCTCTTCCCCTAATCCAAACCCAAGCGAAAATAGCAAGTATGCCGCCTTGTGAACCTCCTGTCGTGAACCGTCCATGCTCTTCTCCGTTGAGTCGTAAAGCCGACTTGTTTCCAGTTGATTCCTGTTGAGGTACTCAGCTAGCGCAGTCAAAAATGTCTGTGCCGTCGTTGAAGATAAGCCTGTCAAAGAGAGCTTCCATCCTAGGGCTTCATCCGGTGCGTCCTTGTCCCAAAGAGTCGAAACCACCAATTTCACAAGCGTCCCTATGGTTTTCAAAATAATAAAATAATATGTTAAACATTGCCTTGTGAAACTGCGTCTAAGACTGCAGAGATCGAACAAGCGCAGACCAGCAGATTCTGAACACTCACGTCCAAAACCTAGCCTCAACAGCTTGGCGATTACAACTCCAAACGCCTTGGCATGGTGTCGCCGCTCTTCTGCTTCCAAACTAGACAGCGTGCTGACGCACTCCTGCAATTGGGCAGCCTGCTGCTCAAAAAAGTAGCCCTCTTGAAAACACTTCTCAAGATCTGTCCTGTCGCCCGCGTTGCTCGAAAATTGTCTTGATGCTCCAAACACATTCGATACCCTTGTCGGAATAGAAAAGAGCTTGGAGAGAAATGAATCCCAAGTTGCTTGAGCCACTGCTGCCACCGCTGGCAGTTGTTGCGAGTATCCTGACCCTGCTGTTGCTTCAATTTGATAACAGGTCTTGAAATAATCCAACAGCGAATATTCCTCCAACAGCCTCTTGAGCAACCTAAAGATAGTCTTGTTGAGAAACGAATGGTTCTCTGAAAAGCGCTGGTTGATCCGACCGACTAAGGTCTGCAATGAAACCAGCGCCATCACAGCTGCGGTGGAAAAGTCCCAAGAGCTACTCCGATCTGCTAAAGCTTTTGTTCGCGCCGCCAGAGTTGGAATAAAGTAGGTGTCGAAGAGGGCTGTTTGCTCTGCTGAGGGTAGAGCGCTCAGCCAGTCAACTGTGATGCTGTCCAATATGAACTCGAGGTGGTTTGGTAGCAGGTGCTGAATAAAGTACAACCGCCTGGCTGCTGTTGGCTCTATGGGTCCTGACCAAGACGGCAGAGAATCCAGAGCCGCATTCGTTGAGGGTGATTTCAGGAATCCGAGAAAGGACAAGGGTTCGGCCAGAACACGAATGACTGTCGACAATGCTGGTGATGGAGCACGGACTTGAATCTGCAGGTCAGAGAGGTACGCAGAGATTGCCTCCGAATCGCGTGCACTGGTCATAGTCGTGGTGATTGTGATTGTGTTGGGCGTACGTGAACGTGGGAGCCAAGCGCGAAGTACAAAAGCATGGGAAATGGTGGCAATTCAAATTTTGGTGGCTTTTTATTTCTAGTGAAAAACGCTGAGGTAAATCATGCTCAGGAACAAGCACAAGTAGAACATCTGAAGCGCCCGGAACCCGGCGCTCTGAACCCAAATATCGTCTTGCCGCATCAAAATTTGGGATTCATACAAGCCTTTGCGTTCCAGAACAAAATCTAGATCCATCACAGTGAACGTCTCCAGCTTCGACAACGCCTCCTGCACCTCATCTACCGCCTCTCGTGCCACTCGGTGTCGATCCAAAAGCTCATCAGAGTCGCCCAGGATCCAGTTGGATGATGCCTGGTGGCGGTGATGATGGTAAATTCCATGGGTGAAAGCGTTTCCCATCGCCAAGGCGGGCTTGTGGTATAACTGGTGCAGCGGCTGACCGTGCTGACGATGCTGGTTAGGGAATCGACTTCCTGAAGAACCATTAGCGCCGCCATTATCGTACGACACTGCAGGAGATGCCGCGCTACTCCACAGAGCACAATCGCCAAAGGTCACCCATTCATCCGTTGTAGTCTCTCCTAGCCATGCGCTCACTTTGGTCGAACGATCACCTCGACCTCCCCCTTGCCGATCTGTAGTCGTCGATCCGAACACACCTTCCTGTCCATTATGATGCTGAGGTCGAAAAGATGTCGAATAGTTATGGTGAGATGGAGGCTGTGAGCGATAATGATGTCTGGGATCCGAGTAAAATGATCTTCCTGACCGACCAAACATAACTTGGTTCCTAGGTAGATGAGCCCCACGGCGTCCCGCGCTGAATCCAAGGCCCTGTATCTGCTGCTGAAGCCGCTGAACGTGCTCTGGGTCGTCAAAATGCAGTCCCTCTAGTCGTGTGCATAGAGGAGAAATCACGTTCCTCAAAAATGCGTCGCTAAAATGCTGCGTCTCCAGTACCAGGAACCGCAGCGTCTTGCATGTAGCCTTTAAGATCTCCGTGATTCCAGTGTTTGTCAACTTGACCGTTCCGAGCTCCAGCCGCTCAAGTGGCGCAACGATGGTCTTTCTGATTGTTTGTGGGGCGTCATGGCTGTTGTTCGAGTCGGATGATTCTTGTTGCTGCTGTGATTGCAAAAGGTGGAGTGGGTGCACCTGTTGAAGTTGTTGGGATCCTAGTACAGCGCTCTCCAGCGGTATTCCCAATCCTTCCAACAATTCCCTGTCACGAGCCAGAGATCGATGAACTGCCAGAACTCGGAGCTTAGAACACTTGGTCAACAGACTGGCTAGAGCCCCTCCTCCAACATCAACGCAGCTAGTCACCGTGAACACCTCGAGCGTCTTTCCGGCGACATCAATGAGTCTTTCTACAGCGCTGTCGGTAACCGATCCAGGACCCAAAAACACTTGTGACAGGCAGCAAAGCTCGGCATTCAGTGCCGGCGAGGGAGGGCGAATCCTGGGTTCAGCGAAAGACCTCCATCCGCCACCATCGCCCTCATGGGTTGAAGTCGATGATTGACTGGGAGTTGGAGAAGCAAAGTTGTTGAGGAGGGCGTACAAAAGTTGGTTATCGACAAAGCCTCCCTGCAGTCGCAGGTATCGGAGTTTCGTGAACCCTGAACCGAAAAGTCGAGTGAGCTCTTCCCGCGTCTCCAGTCCCAAATCCTGCATTTTTTCGTTAGCGTGCAAGTCCAGCGCATGAATCTGATTGCGACAGCGAGAACCGATGCACTCGAGAGCTCGGACCAAAAGCTGAGGAGAGGCTTGAGGGTGGGCAAAGTTCAACACGACGCGCCTTGCGTAGCGCCGATACGTCCATCTCGGCTCGTTTGGATTCATCCTAAGCGGTCCATCCTGACTCTTATCTCCTACACGACTGTTCGGTCCAGAGGCGACGTGACGCCTGTTTCCTACCCTTTCACCGCCTCCTTCGCCTACCATCCACGAGTTGCTGGGATCGAGCTCCGTGTTTGAGGTGTCTTCAACTCCTGAAGCACCTCCTTGAAACCTTGAAAACCGTCTCAACGAACGATTCAAAGACTTGATCCAGCCCACATGCAGCCTTTGCTCATCGCTCATCTGCCACAGACCTCCGGCGGCATTTGATCCGTCCTTTGGAGCACGCACGTGTCCTGCAAGCCTACTTTTGTCGTCTACTCCATGACTCCTGGATGTACCCTGTGCTCTCCGCAGCAGGTCCTTGTCGTTGTCGTCGTGATCCGCTCCCTCCATTAACTGCTCCTCGTTCAACTCCTTGAGCTTTCTTACACTTGTCGATCGCCTCTGTTCCTGATCCAATAGGCCATCGTCCTTGTATAGAGTGCTGAGAACACACTCCGCTTGATAAGGGTCGTGACCGTGGAAAACGAGATTTCGATGTAAGCAGTGGACCGCGGCGTCTGCAAACCTCCGACTGACCAGGAGCAGCTGAAATGGCGATGAAAGATTAATAGAGCTGTCAAAGTCGTCAATGGGCTGTCCGTTTTCGGTCGTCTCGAATTCGTCCATTTCGTCCGCAGCATCAATCCAATCGCCACGTCTCCAAAGGCTCGGTACATTTATCGACCCTGTTGTGCTCAAAGATCGGTTCATCGTAGCGTCGGGCGTTGTTGATTGGGCAGCGCGTGTGATCATGCTCGTTGTTCTCCTCCTGTGAAGAGATGCAACTTGATCGAGACTGAATCCTGATGTGCCCATTGAAGCCACAGCGTGCCGCGGGACTGATGGCGGTAAAATGATTGGATTGATGTAAGTTAGTGTTCCGAGACGCGTCGATGGGGTTGATATTGCTGATCCGGTTCGTATTGATCCGCCGCTTGGGATATGACGAGGCTCATTCAGCTGAGAGCGATCCCAAGAGAAAAATGCTTCGATTCGTTGTAGAAGGCTGTTGAAGGCTACCTTCGCGGGAGGTTGCATAGACGCCAAGGATGTTGACAGGGTTGTTAGATGGCTGTGAGAATGAAACGAGCTGAACCTGGTTGGAAGTAATGGGATGGAACCATAGTTTGCTGGTCGTAATTGCGATGGTACAAAACGCCAGAGTAACGGTATCCGATCCTGTTGTTGCCGCTGCAGATGAAGACACCATGGCCGATCTCCGTTCCAAGGACAGGGTTTTGCTCCCTGCCGAGACGAAGGCGGAGATGATCCTGAGTGGTAACTCCCTGTGTTACCCAAATGCCGACTGTAGTTGTTATTGAGGATTAACGTGTCGAAATTCCGTTTTTTCCTCTTCCTGTGCGGCGCCCTGTCTGATGTTGCCGTGGTGGCATTACTGCCTTGTGCAAAGTCCCTGTCAATCCCGCTCTCGCTTCCTGACTCTGTCGTCTGACTGTGTGTCTCTTTTGACTTATCACCAAGAGTAACTGTGCGAGAATGACGGCGCTGGTTGAGACTTGAGACGCGTGGGACAGGGCCATGACAGAGCGTGCAGTGAAAGCAGTCGTGGCAGAACTGGTTATCCAGGGTGACGAGGGGACAGGACCAAAGTAAAAAATCGAGGTCCTGACAGCAATACTCGAGGATCAGACACAAGATCTCGTCTGGTAGGTCGAAAAGATGGCGCGGCCTGTGTGAGATGGATCGCCTCAGTTTATGAATCAAATGCATGGTAGAGCACTTTTTGAGCACTATGGCAGTATGAGCAATGGGACATTGGAGAGTACATTAGTGACAGGTTGGAGAGAGCAAGAGTTGGTGCAAGAGGTAGAGATGCAAATCTGTGACTGAAGCGGAGGAATAGAGAGACGACGAACACGTACAGAAAGTTGGGTGTAAAAAAGAGTTTCTTCAGAAGCGGAACAAGGATACGACTTTGACTGCCGAGTGATGAGTAGGAGAGTGCTGCAGACAGGCGATGCTTTTTGGTGAGTAAGAGTGAGAGTGAAAGTGGGAGAGAAAGTGGAAGTGGAAGAGGAAGACGAAGAGGAGTAAATAGGGGATGCCTGAGGGGAAAATAGACTTGACGGGAAGATAATGCAGGACAGTCGGTACTCTCAACAAGGGCGGAAGGTGTGGGATGTGGTCAATTCGTTTGGAGGAAGAGGTGATGGTCCGAAGGGCAGGAGAGAGAAAAAGGGGTAGAGAGGAGCGAGGGAGAGGGAGACGGGATGTGAAGGAGAAGGCAAGGGATTCAGGTCCAAGTGTAAAGCGAATGAAGGATTACAAGAAGAAAAAGAGAGAGAGAGAGAGAGAGAGAGAGAGAGAGAGAGAGAGAGAGAGAGAGAGAGAGAGAGAGAGAGAGAGAGAAGGGAGGAGTAATGAACAGAAAAAGAAAGGAAAAGAAGGAGAGATGGATGGGAGAGAAGAAAAGAAAGAGAAAAAGAACGAAAAGGAAGAAGGGAAAGGAGAAAAAACGCAGAAGACAAGAGAAAAGAAGAGAAGACAGTAGTAGAGCGATGAAGCGAGCTAAAAGGCACAAAGGCCTAAAATGAAAAATGAAAGTGCCACAAACAAATCGGCCAGCAGAAGCACCAGCAGAAGCACCAGCAGACGCACATCCTTACCTTTATTCAAATTTGCAAAATGTGCAAATGTGCGATCACAGCTCAGATCGGACAGCTCCTTGTGTGCCTTTTGTATGTTATCCCTCGCTCAGCTATTATTCCGATACATATCTTCAGGTACATCGATCCATTCATGCTAAGCTAGCTACAATAAATCATCTCATACACATCACAAACCCTTACTCTCAACCTGGGCCATTCTACTTGATCTCATCTAACCACCCACATCCATCCAAACAGCAAGTGAAAGTGGAATAGCTTCCGATTGCCCGTTACTAATTTTTGCAGTGGTCCTTGGTTGTGGTTTATTTTCTTATTTTTATAGGTGTCACTGTTGTAGTTGGAACAATAGTTGTGCCATGTGGTTCAGCTCACTCATTTGAACAAAGCAACGAGGTGCTTGGGTAACCTCGCATGAACGAACCTTGCATGAAGTCCAAAACATAAATACATCAAACGCCAATACCAAATGGATTGACATCATAGGCATACGATAATATTGGTTCTTTATTTAAAAATCCTCCGAACGGACTAGGCCCAGGACAAAGGACTCGGATCTTGTATGAAGTTGATCCCGAAGAACTTAGTCGATCTCTCATTGTTGTCAATCTCGTACGTCCCTGTTCCTGGCTTATGTATTTAAAAACAAGAGTAAGATGATTGGCAAATGCCCTGAGACAATTTTGCTTTTTGCTTACTCTCGTTGGTTCACGACGAGTACTGATCGCACTTTTGACGCGTTGTTTGACGCTTTGGTACCTTGTTCTTTGTATTCACAGTTTCATATTGTTCCATGATCCCTGATTCGTCTCTTCAAAAAAAAATTATGTTGACAGCCTGCTTTACCTCGGTCGGGAAGGAAAAAATCATTGTAGCCCCTCGCTCACTCTTGCCTGTCTTACCTCTCCGAGATTTGGTTCTGTTTTCTTGCAATGAACACGTCTCTGAGCAAGCTCTGTGTATCCCTTCGAAAAATACAATCTCTCGTTGGATGAGGTACAAATGCTTGGCCAATGCGCAGATTGTCAATTGCACCTCTGCAAGTCTGTTTCCAAATACAACACATACCTTTGCATGTAGCCCGTCGAATATATCTCTATATCTCCTATTTGAGTCTCAGGCGCGCCTTAGATTAACGCGAACCAAAATATATCCTTCGATACTCTCCGTTTCAATGTTTCAAAGACATTCCAGTAGGACTAGATGGGCCAGATTGGGCTGGGCGATAGGTGAGTGGATTACGCCCGAGTTTATTTGAAAGCCGTGGAGGAATTCTTTCCCTTTCTGTGCCAGAGAAAAAAAAAAAAGATGTTGTACCTCCTGAGCAAGGTTCGCATGTAGGAAATATTGTTCAGGTCTCTTTCTTCTTATGCAAGAGTATCGTTGGGGAGCACAATAAAACCTTGCCTTAGAGAACGAGGGTACTGAAAGCAAACTTGGATATCTGTCCAAAGTTGGATTGGATAACGTAACGGCGGGTTCAGGAGGGTTGGTTCGTTAGACAGGGGCGTATTGAGAGACTTTTTGTCTCCTGGCCGTCAAAAACATGGGCCATTGGTTGTTTTAAGCAGTGGCGCGTTCTCCTTTTGTGTGGAATCATGGAGTTGCTTCTCTCTTTTGTTTTCGGAAGCAGTAATCACTTTTTTTTTAAAAAAAAAAATAATAATAATAAAAGAAAAAGTCAATTGTTACGCCATTGAGTGAACAACCGATCATATAAAGGAGAGGGGATTTGCCATTTATTCTGATGCACCAGAAAAAAAACCTCCCTTTTAAAAACCATCGGATATGTCTAGGAAAGCTCTTGATCAACCGCATCATAGAAATCAAGGTTATCAAGCCCTTTCAGTCTCGACGATCAGTCACCCAGTTATTATTCTTCGATGCGAAAAAATGAACAGCGTTGAATGGCCATTGACAGCATTAGTTCGCGCTTAATCGCATACTTATAATTACATTATATTTTCAAAGGGTAATAACAGGTTGCCATCAATTGCCTAACAGAATAAACGTAGATCGTCAATGGCAATGATAGCGATAGCTCTCCGTCAATCACTCGGATCGAAAAAAGCAAAAAATCTCTCAAGGGTCGGGTTATGACAATCAGGCAAAAGCAGCAATCCTTCAGTAGTTACGGCTAAGTTCATTTATCCTTTCGTGCACATATAAAGAAAGATGATATGATTGATAGGTCAATAGTAGCGATGTTTCGCAAAAGTAGAGAAAAAGTTATCAAGTTTCATTGCGACACGACGATGATTTACATCGTCAATCGTTGCGCTCACGTTCAGTTAGTATCCTTCGACGCAAATCTCTCTCTACTTTTAAAAAAATTCCGCGTGTTCTGCTTAGTAGCTAACTAAGAAAAAAAGTAACGGTCAACCAGGGAATTGAACCCAGACACCTACTCTCCACGGGATATCTGTAATATTTTGTTTTAATTAAGGGTAACTGTAATCACCATTTCAGCCCTTTTTTTTTTTTTTTGAGGCTGTGAGGAGTCTTCCATTGAGGCTGTGAGGAGTCTTCCGTTACAGCCATGAAGAGCAGCGGCAATTGTTGCATAGAGCCATGTTGTAGACCGGATCACGATTGATGGATGGCGCTTGAAAGAGTTTGGTATGCAGTCTCCTTTCGCTCTCAAATACCTCCCTTAGGCTTTTTATTACTATGGAAAAAAAATTGCGTACAAAAAAAATCTAGACGCGCTGGCTGTGTAAGTGCTTATTTTCATTCGTTTTCATACTTTGATGATCGTGTCAGAGCGTAAACGACTGGCCGTTTTTTTTTTTTTTTTTTTTTTTTTTTCATCCGAGTGCACAGGCTACACATCGGCCTATTTTTTCTTTCTTTTCTTTCTTTCTCTCTTTCTTTCTTTTTTTGATTTCTTTTCTTTTTCTTCTTCACTTTCTTTCCCGTTCTTCAATGTTCATGCTGTTTTTTTTTTTTGGCTTCCGGGTGCTCTATCACACAATGGTGTCGTGGATCGAAGTCGGATATTGGGAGCGGATTATATCAGGGTTTGGTCTGATGAGCAGAATGGTATGAAAACATTGCGAATGGGAGTGGGAAGGAAATGATAATGAAAGGTGTATATCGAGAAGAATCCGTAACAAACTACATCTACTGTCTTTCATAATAAATGAGAATAGTGGCGTCGGTAGCTAGCACCGACGCCTCTATTCTTCCTTTGACGCGCGAGCCTGCGTTGTCTGCGACAAATGGCTTCTTTTTTCATTTCTTTTTGTTTCTTTTTTGTACTTGGAGCCCATACTTTCCTGTTGCGAGTACACTATCCACACATTGAGTTCTTTTTTCTTTTCTTTTCTTTTCTTTTCTTTTCTTTTCTTTTCTTTTCGCTTCTTTTCGTTCCTTGACTAACCTCTTTTTTTCTTTCATCCGAGTGTATTGCCACATAATAAGTTTATTTTCCTTTTCTTTTTTGTTCTTGGCGTGTATGTCCGGTTACAAGCACCAAGTTGTTTTTCTTCCCTTTCTAAACATGAGTCAAGATGGAAATAACATTAAAGTGCACTGGCCACGATTCTTGAGAGTTGGAACATATCTGTAGGCTTGGCTCCACTTCCCTCGAGAAGCGAGCATGAGGCTTGCCTCATGCCCTTCTCCTGGGGGGTGGAGTCGAGCCTAACGTAACTGTAGAAAAATGCGCCACAAAAAAAAAACGAAAGGGAAAAAATGAGGAAAAGAATGAAAAAATGAATAGTCTCCCTTTCGGCTCACTTTACATAGACAGGGATCGAAACCTCCTTCGCGCAGCGAAGGTCCTCACAAAGTGAGATCTATTGGACCAATTAAGCAACTGAACAACAGACGCGGTCGTAAAATCCCAAAAAAGGAACCTTGCTCTCCTTTCGTCTTTCAGTGTACCAAGCTACTTACAACAAAAAAAAAAAGCACCGAGCTTCTCGCAATGCTGTCGTAGCCTGTTCAAATCTCATAATGTTGTCGTAGCCTGTTCAAATCTCATAATGTTGTCGTAGCCTGCTCAAACCTGGACGATCAAAGGGGAAGTTGCATGCCCTGGCGCCATGAAAACACTTGATCCTCTTACATATATCACTCACCGGTGCCTTGGGATCTTTTAGGGTTTTTTTTTTTTAATAACTCAGAACCCGTTTCTGAGTTACTAAAAAAAAAAGAAGAGGCGCTCCCGGGGCTTCGCACCGGGTACACCTCTAGTAAAAGATGGCGGGACGATCAAAAAGTTAGAAAGCAGGAGACAATCAAAAGAAAGTGCCCACTGCAGGGATCGAACCTGCTACCTTCTGCTTACTAGGCAGACGCTCTACCAATGAGCTAAGCGGGCGGAGACACTACTGCTTACTGATAAATTGTGTGCTAGAACCTAGTAACTTATCTTCTGGCGCCACCAACTAGAATAGTAACAGCGATCAAGAGAGGCGGTGACGTAGACCCGAGTGCCCTTGACCCTATATTAGTTGGCCTGGATCGGAGCAGACAGCAAGGTATCTTCCACTTGCTGTCCTTTGCCTCCGGTTCCCAGGTACGCCCCCTATCCCCTCTTTTTATCACCTATCATTAGTAACTAGAAATTAGCACACTTTATTAAAGATCTTCCACTTGCTGTACTTTGCCTCCGGTTCCCAGACGCCTAGTTCCCTGCATCCCCTCATCCGGGTCCTGGCAGGTGGCGTCTGGATACCTACGGTTGTTAGGAAGATCCCTGGTGCTGTGTAGCCGCAGTTAGACGGTACAGGCCAGGCAGCATCCCTGAGCTCATCACGTGAGTTGCTGGATCATCTCCAAGTGGTGCTCACCCACCCCTAGGCCAGCGACTTTGAACATGTGTCGTGAATTCACCCTCTTTTATTCACGTGTTTTCTCCCTTTCACGCCACCAATTTCCACTATCTTTTTTTGGCCATTAATTACGCCTTACTTTTACCATTGATACTTTTTTTGCTCTCTTTGTTTGTTCCCTTTTCCCCGAACATCCAACACGTCGCCTACCATCTTCACCACTATCTATAAGATACCACGACCCCATTGGTTGCACCGTTTCATGAACCCATGATGAGCTAGCAACCCGAGTCAACTTTGTTTGGCTTTTTCCTTGCTTTTATTCCCTTTTTCTTTTTCTTTTCTTCAACCGTGTTCACGTTGGTTGCTCTTCTCTTTCGACTCGCCCCCTACCCTTTCCGAGTCTCAACAGCCAGAAAGGATGGTACACCAGTTAGTAGTAGTTCCCCGAGTCACTTCTTTTTTCCCATATTCGTGTTATTCTCTCAATTCAGTAGCTTAGTCCCAGATAGTATAAAAGGACACCTAGAAGGCACGATTGAAACAGCATCTTCGCCCTGTTGTCAATCCTGCTCCTTCTAGCATCCCCTTGTGCGCCCGAAGATCCGCACCACTCTAGTTGTCTCTTACCTGTGTTCGGAGAAGTTCACAGCCCCCCTTCCCTCTTCCTCTACGCTGTCCCTGTCTGTGATCGGAGAGATCACAGCTCCCCCTTCCCTCTTCCTCTGTGTCGTCTTTGCCAGTCTAGTTGAGACTGCGTGGTACCTCCTGCAGAAGTTGCTGGAGTCCTCCACAATTGTATCGTGAATTCACCCTCCTTTATTCACGTATTTCTCTTTTTACGCCACCAACACGCCACCAATTTTCGCTATTTTTTTTTCATGGAGAAATCAGGACATTATAGTTCGCCTTGATAACCAGTCAGTGGTAGACCAGTACCGCCGACTAGTAAAGAATCGTCGGAATGTTCTGCCCAGGAAGCGGTTCAGGAGCACGTACGCTGGTATTTGGGCGGTACTCTGGCAGATTGTGGAAACTCGGCCAGGCGGGGTTGAGGTGGAGTGGATAAAGGGACATAGCAATGTACATGGGAATGAGCTTGCAGACCAGGCGGCAAAGGAGGCTGCACAGAGCGACACAGTACCCGTAGTGGTGGTGTCACGAGACAAGATCGAGCTAAGGCTTGTTCTTGTGACTTCGCCCACCTAACAAGTATAAAAGAACTCTTACATAGTAAATTGATAGTTCTTTACTTGGTATCGCCAAATATATACATCTACCCCTTTTCTCATACTCAGTTTCCCTAATCACTGATCGAGGTTCTTTCTATTGTCCTTTTATGCTCCTCGATCTGCTTTCTTGACAGGTGGATCTGGCGCAACAGACGGACATTAGAAACTTTGCATATTGTTACGGTGGGCTTGTGGAGATTGATCTTCGGCAGCTGCTCAAACAACAAACGACAATTCAGCATCATCAGGCCTGGACAGCACAGAGGCGAGTCAAGAGGGCGATCCCAGACATCGAGGACGTGGAGTGGCGATCAACCCTGGCCCATGTTCATGATAGGCGAGCCGTCTTTACATTCTACAGCAACAGCAAGGACTCTCACCAACGTACACATCACATCAAGAAGCTGCATGGCATGTTGCCCACTTTGAACTCTATGCAAGCGCGCAAATCGGACCTTTATTCGACCTGCCTGTGCCGACGATGCGAGCTTGAGGAGGAGGACAACAAACATGTCTGGAATTGTCCCCTTGCTGCAGAAACCACCACTACGATCTGGAAGGAGGCCATGGATAGGATTGATGGGTGGGGTGTACAGGCAACAAACAGCTACAACGCCGCCAGGAAGCGTGAATATGATCGTGCAATTGCCCATGGACGCCAGATGCCAAGGCCGGTCCCCATACACTGGCAGTCGTCCTCGGATGCGGAACATGTTCAAGGATTCTCTTCTATCGGTGGAGCTCGAGCCGTGCACAGCGGCAGTCCTGCTCCCGATCGTGATGAGAATCCCAAGTGGAGTGTCTCGGACCTCCTTCGCGGTATCACCCCCAAGAGTATGTTAGCTGAATGGTCCGCAGTTTTCCGGACCCCACAGTCCATCGCCAAGACAGTTTTGCATAGGTTTGTTGGCTACCTGGAGGCGCAGGCTTCGGAGTTGATATGGAAGCCTCGGTGCTCCGCGACGATCGCGTGGGAGCAGACACAAGGCATTTCCGTCAAGAACAAGACCTCCAAGTACACAGGTCCCTGAGGTGACTGGAGTCAGGGATACGGCTACATCACACAAGATGGATTTTGCCCGTGTGGCGCTTCGCTAGCCACACATGAGAATGGGCGCTGCCCTGGAGCGTCCATGGATCCACGCGCGGCCGATAAGCGGTTGCTGGATAGTTTGTTGGGAAGGAGGAGATTGTCATTAATGGAGAGGATGGGAAGAATTCCTTTTCTTCGTGTTTAGTTTTATTTTCTTCTATTGAAGCTGTGAGGAGCAGCGGCAATTGTTGCGCAGAGCCAGGTTGTGGACCGGACTGCGACTGGTGGATGGCTCTTGGAAGAGTTTGGTATGTAGCTCCTTTCACTATCGAATGCCTTTCTTGGGCTCTTCACTGGAGAAATAAAATTGCGTATGAAAAAAAAAAAATTCATGGAGAAATCGGCCAAGGCCCCCATGTTCATGACAGAGGTTCTCGTTTTCATCTGATCCTTCCCTTGTCTTTGATGTCTCCTCTTACTTTACTATTAATCCACCTGTTATCACATCCTTTTCTTCTCCCTCTCTTGTTCCATCTTCTTCTTCTGTCCATCTCTTTTCTTTTGTTTCCTCCTCTCTTTCTCATTCCTCTCATCCTTCCTTTCCCCTTGCTGCCCCCTCCACAATCCCTCCAATAGCTCCTCTCTCCCTAGTACCTCTTTCCTTTCTATCTAGTGTACCACCTATCGATCTTTTATCTGCACCCGTCTCTTCTTTATTATTTGATCCTTCACTTCCTCCACCTCCCTCTCCACCCTCCTCTCTTCCTCCCCTCTCACTTCCTTTGCCAGTCAGCTCATTGCCATCTTCGCCACAGCCACATTATTCACCACTTACACTCTCACCTCCTCCGTCGTCACTATCCCCTGCTTCGCCGACCGTAGTCACCCCAGTTACAGTCTCGTCGCCTATCGTCATCCCAGTCCCAGTCTCGAGCCCTGTACTCTCTGCTACATCTGATCGACCTGCACCTCTCCTCTCCTGCACAGACACACCATTCAACACGCCAGCTACCTCCACTCCAACACCTGTATCTATTCTCTTATCTCCTCACACTCAATCTCCTCTTCCACCCAATGCAACTGACCCTAGCTTCGCGCGGGCAGTCGCCTCCCTGGACAGCACCTGCAGACACCGTCTCCTTCGTCCCGCGGCAGAATACAACGCCGAGATCCTACGCATTACCTGCGAGATCAAGAAGCTTCAGGCGAAGAACACCACCAAGTATGACGCCCTCAGAGCTCAGTATCGGAAGCAACTTGCTAAGAGACCGCAAGACCTAACCGCCATGCTGTCCAACGTCGACCATGACGCTGTCAATGCAGCTGCGCGTGTTCAGTCTGTTGCTAGTCGTCGCAAGACCGTTGCCCTTGGAATACGTCGCCGAGCCACCGAGGCTGTCAATGAGTACCGAACTCGCCACCTTGATTCTCTCCGCTCGGATATGGAAACCAGACTGAACAGAGCAGCAGTGGAATCTCGTTTACAGGAATCCCTTCGAGCCAGAAAGCAACAGGAAGCAGAGGCACTTTGTCTTCAGCACTAATCTGTTGTCTCACGTTTGCAAGAGTCCCTCCGTGACAAGAAACAACAGCAGCAACAGGAAAAAAAGGCTCACCGTCTTCACCATCGCTCGGTCGTCTCTCGCCTAAAGGAGACGATGCCCCGACCCAAGAAGACCCAACTACTACGCAAATCAGCCTTTGACACAACCTCGAACTTCCCTTTGCAAGAACGGTACCGAGTCCAACCGCTCGCAGCACCAGGACCCCTCACCACAACATTCGGCCCACTTTGTCTCTCACCGGCGGAAGCAGCGTCCATGCGAGCAATACAGAACACACCAGTAGACAACTCCACCCCCCGAGTTTTGTACTCGGATGGATCTCTTCTAAACTCAGGAACATCCGACGTGTCACTGGCTTTTGGAGTGGTGGACCTTACTCAGGACAATCCCCTGACAGTACAAGGACGAACGGACGGTCATGCATCCTCGGCCAAGTCTGAGCTCATGGGTTTACTAGCCGCAGTCCTGTCAGCACCTCCGGAACAAAACATTGTGGTCAAACTGGACAACCAGTCGGTGGTGGAACAGTATCATCATATGGTGAAGAATCGTCAAGATGCCTTACCGAGGAGACGATTCAGGAGCACTTATGCCGGTATCTGGGCGGTATTATGGCAGGTTGTGGAATCTCGACCAGGCGGAGTCGAAGTGGTATGGATCAAGGGACACAACAACATTCAAGGAAATGAGCTAGCGGATCAGGCGGCAAAGGCGGCAGCACAGAGTGTTACGGTGCCTTTGGTAGTGGATCTTACTCAATAGACGGACATCACGAGCTTTACACATTGCAATGGCGGGCTTGTCGAAATCGATCTGCAACAGCTCCTCAAACAACAATCGACAATCCGCCATCATCAAGTCTGGATATCACAAAGACGGGTCAAGAGGGCGATCTCGGACATTGACGATGTGGAATGGAGTTCGACCTTGGCCCATGTCCATGACAGACGCGCCGTCTTCACCTTCTACAGCAACAGCAAGGACTCCCACCAACGAACACATCATATCAAGAAGCTGCATAGAATGTTGCCAACATTGAACTCCATGCAGGCTCGGAAGCCTGATTTGTACTCAACCTGCCTGTGTCGACAATGTGAGCAGGAGGAGGAGGACAATGAGCACGTCTGGAGATGCCCCTCTACTGTTGAGACAACCACTGCGATATGGAAGGAGGCCATGGGCAAGATTGATGAATGGGGCGTTCAGGCAACAAATAGCTACAATGCCGCCAGAAAGCGTGAACACAAGCGAGCAACTGACAATGGTCGTCAAGCACCACGGCCAGTACCCATATACTGGCAGTCCCCCTCGGATGCGGATCATATTCGGGGATTCTCTTCTATCGGTGGAGCTCGAGCCGTGCACAGCGGTAGTCCTGCTCCCGATCGTGATGAAAACCCCAAGTGGCACGTTTCGGACCTTCTTCGCGGAATCACCTTCAAGAGCATGTTGACTGAGTGGTCCTCGGCCTTCAGGACCCCATGGTCCATTGCCAAGACGGTCCTTCACAAGTTTATTGGCTACCTGGAGACGCAGGCCTCAGAGCTGATCTGGAAACCCCGATGCTCCACGACGATCGCGTGGGAGCAGATGCAAGGTATCTCTGCCAAGGACAAAACATCCAAATACACCGGCGCCCGAGGTGACTGGAGTCGAGGATACGGTTACATCACGCGTGATGGGTTCTGCCCGTGTGGCGCTTCGCTAGCCACACATGAGGATCGAACCTGCCCTGGAGCGACCAAGGAACCACGCGCAGCTGATGAGCGGTTGATGGAGAGTCTGTTAGGAAGGAGGAGATTGTCATTGATGGAGAGGATGGGAAGAATCCCCTTTATTCGTATCTAGTTTTATTTTGTCTTCCGTTTTTGCTGTGAAGAGCAGCGACAATTGTTGCGCAGAGCCAGGCTCCGGGTCGGACTGTGACTGGCGGATGGTGTACTGAAGAGTTTGGTCTGTAGTCCCCTTTACTTCCAAATGCCTCCTTTGTACTGTTTGTCAGAGAAATAAAATTGTGTACAAAAAAAAAAAAAAAAAATGTTCATGGCAGACGAGCCGTCTTTACATTTTACAGCAACAGCAAGGACTCTCACCAACGCACACATTACATCAAGAAGCTGCATGGCATGTTGCCCACTTTGAACTCTATGCAAGCGCGCAAATCGGACCTTTATTCGACCTGCCTGTGCCGACTGTCGCGTCCTAGGCTCAGATGTCGCGTCCTAGGCTCAAGGCAGCATATACATTAATTATTATGCAGCAAGGCTTTAGTGCATTAATTAATATGCATCCAGGCTGCTCCTGCAGAAATAATTTATTAAGAGCCCAGATAGCCAGTATAAGTAGCCATAGTTTAACGTAGCTTGTTCCATACCTAGTAACTTGAATACACTTCGTCAATACCTTGCAACCCATCTCTCTCTCTCTCTCATCTTCCCCCACCCACCATACCTCCAGTCTCTGTCCTGAGAAAGGTCAACCTCGCCTGGTTCTAGTTCGGATTCTCGACACCCCACTGGAGATGCAGCACCTGTGGCCAAGAAGGCCTACAAGTGTCGAGAATCCGAACTAGAACCAGGCGAGGTTGACCTTTCTCAGGACAGAGACTGGAGGTATGGTGGGTGGGGGAAGATGAGAGAGAGAGAGAGATGGGTTGCAAGGTATTGACGAAGTGTATTCAAGTTACTAGGTATGGAACAAGCTACGTTAAACTATGGCTACTTATACTGGCTATCTGGGCTCTTAATAAATTATTTCTGCAGGAGCAGCCTGGATGCATATTAATTAATGCACTAAAGCCTTGCTGCATAATAATTAATGTATATGCTGCCTTGAGCCTAGGACGCGACATCTAAGCCTAGGACGCGACATCTGAGCCTAGGACGCGACAACAAGATGTCGCCGCTGGAGCTTCGTGCTCTACGAGAGCAGTTGGATGAGCTGCTCGAGCTGGGTTACATTCAGGCCTCTACGTCGCCCTGGGCTGCTCCGGTACTATTCGTCAAGAAGAAGGACGGTTCTCTACGACTAAAGTGCGCCATAAAAGTGATCCACCTTTTTGTGAATTCTGCCTTTTTTTTGAAATGCTCATTCACCAATGTTCCACCTGGCTCCCAGATTCCTGTCATTCATTCTCTTGATTCGCAGCCTCATTCATTACCACTTACCTTTTTTTGCAGGGACCTCCATCGGCTCATCGCCGAAATTGAAATGCAGATCTTAGATGGATCACTTTTGTAGAAATTGCACAATCAATGCTTTTTTTTGAGTCTATGGGTTTTTGTTCTTTTAAGTCAACCCCAAACTGTAATCAACTACTCTCCTTCTCCTTTACGACCTTTTGTCAGAGTTTGGAGTCCTTGCTCAATGTTTTTTATATTCGACCTATAGAGGTGATTTTACATGGGTTTAGCATGGAATAAGCGGTTTTTTTAAAACCACAGCCCCAATGCACATCCTAGCAATGTATTAAAAAGGTATTCATAAAGAGGAAATGTAGTGAAATCTAGAAAAAAAAATATATGGGGCCGCTGCTTCGTTTACGGAAGATACAAGTAAAAGTAGATCTGAGCTATAGGAAGCTTATATGATTGTCACTTCTTTTCGACATTACAATTTGTTTGAAACTATTAGCTTTCTACAACTCTTACTTCTAGATTCCGCTATATTCTCTCTTTATGAATACCATTTCAATACATTGCTAGGATGTGCATTGGGGCTGTGGTTTTAAAAAAACCGCTTATTCCATGCTAAACCCATGTAAAATCACCTCTATAGGTCGAATATAAAAAACATTGAGCAAGGACTCCAAACTCTGACAAAAGGTCGTAAAGGAGAAGGAGAGTAGTTGATTACAGTTTGGGGTTGACTTAAAAGAACAAAAACCCATAGACTCAAAAAAAAGCATTGATTGTGCAATTTCTACAAAAGTGATCCATCTAAGATCTGCATTTCAATTTCGGCGATGAGCCGATGGAGGTCCCTGCAAAAAAAGGTAAGTGGTAATGAATGAGGCTGCGAATCAAGAGAATGAATGACAGGAATCTGGGAGCCAGGTGGAACATTGGTGAATGAGCATTTCAAAAAAAAGGCAGAATTCACAAAAAGGTGGATCACTTTTATGGCGCACTTTAGCTTCTATGCCTCTTTTGGAACGCATTTATTTTTATATCTTTTTGAACGGTGAAGACTGCCCGGTGAAAGTATACTGGCCAAGTGTCACATTCTACATCTCCAGTCTCTTACCTTTTACTTTAACGTTGTACCTGGAATTCGGGGTTAAGAGGACCTCTCTCTATTTTTTCTATGCCCATGGTTTGCCCATGGCTCCATTCCTGTGTTCGTTCCTCATTCCATCTCCCATATCTACATATACATACTTTCTTTCTCATCTTTTTTTCGCTGCCTTTGCACCTTCTCCTATTTACATAATGAGACTTTTACTATTGTCATCCTCTACCTATATCCTACACTATATTCTTCTATTTTATCATTCTCAAATAACAGTTTTCTCGCTCACTCATCCATTTCCGTTTGTTTGGAATATGTTAACGTATATTTTTAAAAAACTTACGCGGACATAATTATGGCTTTTCTTTTCCTCTCGCCCACCTGATCTCGGCAATAATTGACAAGCTGATTAACAGTCCATGAGCGCATCTTGAACAATGAATCGAGTTCTAACAACGCCCTTTGAATGGCATCCTCCTGGCTCAGGCTGGCATCGTTCGCTCTGTTTTGGGCCGCAAGATGCTTGACCTCCTCAATGACCCGCTTTTTGTTGTTGAGCTGTTTTTGGTGTTTCCTGCTAATGCCAAGTGATATCGTCCTCGACCTTTCTCGTTCCCGCTCGAATTCTTGATACTCTTCCCAGATAGCAGCAACGCTTCCTAGCCTGTAGTTAACTGTAACACCGCCAGTAGTTACGCAGGTGGTCGTGGTGGTAGCGGTTGCGGTTGTGGTCGTTGTTACTGATGACTGCGGACGCGCAGACATGGCTTGCGGAAGAGGCCTCGGTTGGGGTTGAGACTGGGACTGGGACTGGGGCTGGGACTGGGGCTGGGACTGGGGCTGGGACTGGGCAACTGTAGGGGCCCATCTTGGAGGCATTAGTGCTGCCATCGGCGCTGGAGCGAGTCTTCGAGGAAAAGGAGGAGCAGGTTGCTCAGATTGGGATTGAATGCTGAAAGGAGTACGTACTGATAGAGTGGAAGCGAAACCATGACCATGTTCCCACGGAAATGAGGATGATGATGGCATGCGAGAGCCAGCAAAGTCGGAGATGGAGGGACCCAGCCGAGCGATTAGATAGCCCAACTTGGACTCAATTCGGAAAGCAGTCTCCTTGAAAACGTCCATGCCATAGTCAAACACGGTATCCCAATACATCATGGCTTGATCCAGGCGTTCAGCCGCTGTGCTCCGAAGTTCTTGCAGGTCGCGTTCCATGCTTTCAAAGGTCCCAGGAGGCCTTCCCATTATCTGCCCTTGCCGAACGATGAGCCGCTGCTGATCCTGCAGAACCATCCTCACATTAGGATGCATATCCTCGGCCATTGCCACATCCTGCGAGCTCAGCACATCCTTAACCTGCTCTTTGAAGGCCTCGAAAGCTGGCGTCCTAAACACCCGAAGGCCAGTAGAGGCGATTCAACTTCCTTGAAGCTGCACAAGTAGTCTGCAGCATCCTGAAGGATCACTCGTCGTAGACGAAGAAGGGCTTTTAAAAAACATTTTTTCGTTAGGTCAGATTGTCGAGTGTTGGATGGGACAAAACCTCGGGCGCTCGGGTCGTATTGTAGAGGTAGAACGCCACTGAGCTGGGATGAATTGTTGGCATTCTTCTCCTCCATTTGTTGTAGGCACTCCTTCTGCCATTCGTCGTATTCTGGGCTGCCTGGAGGTCCGAATGCAGTCTCGATGAATGGAAAAATTTGTCGTTGCAGGTCCAAGTTAGGCGAAATCTCGTTCCGCTTGAGATGAAACGGTACCTGTCCGCCAAGGAATCCAGCCATCTGAACTGCAAAATAGTAGGCGGGCTCGTCATCATAGTACATGTCCATTTTGCTGGTGTGTTGTATCCAACGACCTGCCTTCCTGATGTCCTCTCGCCTGATTCGCAACATCTTAGCCTCGGCTGCACCGCTATGACGACCAGAATGAGTAATGTGACGGCACGACACGCGCTGACGTTGGAAACAGCTCCTAGTCGCGTCTCTTTGGCTCTCATAGGATACCGGGTCCTTTACATTAGGCCAGGCGTGGATAAGTTTTGTACTAATCCAAGCAGGGTCTTCAAAATCCGGCAGAGTTTCACGTTTGACCTGGAGTTATATCAACAAGGCGCGAATAAACATAAGTTCATGAAAGGCACGTGTCAGTGTGTGTTGGAACTGTAGGTTATTACACCAATCCAAAAAAAAATAGGAAAGTGAGCAGACTTACATGGAACAGGTCGTAAAAGTAAAACCCAAGCGCGCCAACACTGCAGCGGCGTACATCAGCATGCCTACAAGACACACCATATAGAGTCTTGCCTGTCCGATTGGTTTTGCCCTTGTGGAAAGTTGCCATCAAATAAACAAGCCGCTGAGTACCTTCCATTACATTGGTGGCAGGATCCATGAAAATGTCAGAGTATGTGAGTCCTCGAAGGTCCTCGTCTCTCAGGACCATAGCATGCCTAATCGCTAATGAGAGATGTAGTCTCATCGCGGACGATGTTTCTGACACGGGCTGTTGCCAGGCGTCTAAAAGACATCTGAAGATGCAATTTTTACATAAGAAATTTGTATTTGGTTGTCCACAATTCACTGTTCTTGTATAATCTCAACTCTCTGTCGTCTCACTCGCCTTAGATGCTCGTCGGTTGTGTATGTATTTCTGATTGAGCAGGAGGCAGACCAGTTGCGATAGTTGACCAGAACGCCGAACAGAAGATCGCTTTCGTATTTGTCAAGAGTGTCCTTAATTGACTTACACCTTCGCAAATGCGGTGCTTCGTTGGGATTGAGGATACGATTGATTTGCCGTGTTTGCAAATGGACGATCGCCTTGAGTGCTTGATCCATAGTCGGACGTTCGCAGAGTACCTCCAGGATCCTGGACCCGTCTGATTGCTTTGGAAGTCCTTCCAGATCTGGCGGATGAGTCCACAATCACAGTGGCAATAGACAGAAAAGTTAACATTAGCATGTCAACTTTTAAATAATCTTGCACTTAATGATGCTTAAAGTTCATGTCATTCATTTTCGTCGCTCTTCATCGATTTCGTAAACTTACATTTGCGCAAATCGACTGGTGAACGCTTGGCCTTGGATACCCTAGGTACCAACGCAATGGCTACCCTGACGTCTTTGGTGCTGTCGCCTCTAAATACCTTCTTGAACTTTTTCACAAACATGTGCTCCTTGAAAAACACGAGGACTTTCTCTTCATAGACCTCATACCGGGAGTCCTGCTCAAACTCGTATGTTTTATCGCAAAAGTCCTAAGTTTAAAAACAAATGTACATATATTCGAAGGTGAGAATTATTATGAACTGCAAATGGGCGTGGACCACACTTTTAAGTCAAGATCATTGGATAACAACACTACATGTTTTTACCTTAAAGTAGTTGAGGTAGGTTAAATATGCCGCTTTGGTGTTGCGAGACAAGTTTTCGTTTTGGAATTCAATGCCCTGCTGGCGAATTCTTGTTCCTTTCTGATGCAATTCGTGTGCTGTCGAGCCGCTACCGCTTTTACAGCCTTCCCTTTCTACGACAACGTGGGCGTTTCGAAATGTCGATAGCATTCTCATCAGTGAGTCAAACTCTCCTAGAGATAAAAATGCCGAGCAAGAGATGTTAAAGGTATTGTCCATCCACTCATCCATTCAAAAAAAGGAACTAATTGCATGCTACCGCTTGTTTTGTTAGTTAGCTGGATACATACGTCCGATGTCAACTTTGGCGTCAAGAGACGTGCTTGGACGCCCTCGCGTTCTTTTTGGGGGCCGAGCGTGTTGACTCGATTCCGAACCGGACGCCGAATCAGATGCCGAATCAGACGCCGAATCCTCTGATACAGGTTCTTCAAAAGTTGTTGTCGGGGCGGGAGAGTAACAGGAAAGGGGACCACTGGTAACAGTGCCTAAACGACGGAGTTAGATTCAAAGTAAGGATATTACCATAAAAAAAACGCCAGCTAGACCGACTACAATATATTCGCTGAATGAGGGAGTTAATACCTGTGATCTTGCGTTTCACTCCCCCTGTTAAAGCCCTAGAGAGAGCTGATGAAGATGTAACGTGCACCTGTTCCTGAGACTTTGATTGTTGAGTTGATATCTGTCTTAGTTGTTGAATTGCTGTTGCTGTTGCTGCTGCTGCTGCCTACTGTTCCTGAGATAGTTGTTGCACCGGTTCTTGCTGTGGTGGGTGAGGTCGGTTTTCTTGTGATTGTTGAAAAAACGCTAATGCCTCCAGTAATTCTTGATCTGGTTCTTCCTGTGGTTGGTCATGCGCTTGTATATATATATGCGATGCTGATGTTCCCTGCTTAGGCGGCGCGACCACTTTGTTTGATCTTGTTCTTTTTGTCATCTTGCGTTTGAATGAGACGCGACTCGACTCGGGCCTTGTTTGTGGTGGTGGTTAATTGTAGGTGATTGTTGAAGTTGGAAATGGTAAGTTGGAGACTGGAGACTGAAGGTAGGTGTGTGTGTGTGTTTTTGTATGGATATAGCAAGGAAGGAGCAGAAAGTAAGCATGAGTCATGGTTAAAAAAAAGATATAAAAAAAAAAAAAGATCCCTATGACCCCGACAACCCGACAACCTGCCTTCAACACGCTCAACACACTACAAATCATGGCAGCCAATCAGATCAACACACGGACATATACCTTGGTATAGACAAAAGATGGGTGAGAATCGGACTGCTTTCCTTAAGTGAGCAATAATCATACCTGTGGTATTGAGCTGAGAAATTTCTCAGAGTGACTGAGAATTTTGCACAGATACTGCACGCACACCCACGACCAGAGGTCTGGTCTGATGTTTGTTTTTGGTTAGACCTTGTCAGCTACAGAGGATTTGCTTAACAAAATACTCATAATTGACAAGGAACTAACCAAAAACAGCAACAGACCAGAGGTCTGCCCACGACGCAATAAATTTCTCATAAACAAAAAAAAATTCCTGATTTCCAAAGACTATTTTATTCACTAATACTGTCGATGTTTTGGCCTGTGTATAATGAAAAGGTAAAACCTTGCTAAAATGACGCTCGCAAAAACCTTGATAAAGTTAAATGTAACCTGCGTAACTCGAATGCCTCTTTTTTTTTTTTTGTTAAACTGCCACGAGTACTACACTTTTTTCTTCGAATTTCACATCATACATTATAATACTCATGGATGCACTAGCAGCATACGGATCGGACTCTGACGACTCTGGCTCAGAGTCTGGCCACATCGTTACATCTCACACGACAAAACAGACGACAGTGACATCAGCAACAATGCAGTCAGGTTCAACAGCAGGCAAGATCAGTTCGCTTTCAAGTCTGCTGCCCCCACCAAAGTCTGGAGGAGGAAGCTCAACAGGGCAGGCAAAGGTCAGCAAGTACAGTTCGATGCCGACGCTGGAGGATGGCTCAGACTCGGAGGAGGAGGAATCAGAGTTTCGGAAAAAGGCGAGACTTGCAGCAGCCGCCAACAGTGGTGGAGCCGGAGGCGTTGGTGCGTTGTTTGCAATGCTTCCTGCACCCAAGAACGCACCACCACCAGCAGCAGCAGGAGGAGGATTGAAACAAGCTGCGGCAAAGACGGCAGGATTTATGCCCAGGACAGTGAAGAAACCCACACCTGCTGCTATCAAGAAGATAACACCGACTGTTGTGGATAAAAAGGATGAAAAGACTCACAGTGAGGATGACGACGATGACGACGACGAAGGACCCGTTTCGTTCTTCCCACTCGGATCAGCTGCTACCGGTAGTAGCTCAGGGTCCTCGTCAAAGCCGGCAGCATCCAACTCTTATATCCCGCTCTTTTTCGACAAGAAGCCATTGACGACCGAAGAGCAGCAGGCCAAGAGCGCAGCCTATGTCGATGTGTCGGCATCCAACGAGCAATATGCCTACCCCAGCAACGATCAGTACGCCTACCCAACGAATGATCAGTATGCATATCCAACAAACGATCAGTACGCCTATCCAGCAAACGATCAATATGCCTACTCAACAAATGAAGCCTATACAGGAGCACAGTACGCTGAATCGTCAACTGGCGCTACAAGTATCGGAGACCGAGGTTCCAACATGATCGAACTTGACGATGTCGGGGTAATTACTCTCACACTTTGATGCCTTTCTTCTTGTTATCGTATCGTCAGGAGGCAATTACTGATCCGTGTTCAATTTTTTCAAACAACGTGGTAGTTGCAAAAATTGGGAATGAGAAAGGCAAGAGATGCGCCTATCAATGTCATTGATATCTATGCTAAGGATCAGATGGGTCAAGCCCAGCAAGTGCGGGCGACCATGAGCGCTTCCAGCCAAACGCAGCCCAAGCCTATCGATCTGGCTTCCATAGAGGTAACACTGCCCTGTTTACTCAATATCGATTCATGTATGCTATTCTCACTTGCACAACACTTATCGTATTTTTCATCTATCGAACCAATAGCATTTGAAACCAACGGCAGGACAAAAGCGCAAGCACAACATCATGTCGCTGGCATACCAGGCCAAGGCAAATCAGCATCAGTTGAGCGCCTCTTGGGCATCCAGCCGGCAAACCAAGGCAGAGACTCAGTCCAAATATGGATTCTAGCCCTCTTGTTAATCTCTAATAAATGCGCTTAAGAAAATATGACTGTGCGAAAATGAGGGAACGTGTGGTCGCAAAAGTCAATTTTTCGCGTACTCACAAGAAACGACACCTTTCCTTTCATCCTCCTTCTTGATCAATCACACACCATGGCATCCGGATTCAACTTTCCTCCTCCTACAGGAGCACCCAACGTCAACAGCTCCACCCCTCTGAGACCCTACTATGGCTCTCCTCTGGACTCGCCTCTCCAGCAGTACTACCAGCACACCTCTCAGCTCGAGGAAGAACTCTCGCACCATTCTGAACTCAACTCTCAGGAAGCTGCTCGCGAGCTGCTTAGCTATGGCATGATCAAGTACTTGACCCTGGCCATCGCGACTCCCTTCGAGAATGCGCAAACCCTGCTTCAAGTTCAGTACTTGCCCAACGACGACGGGGCAAGCACATCTGGCAATGATGATTCGCGTGCTGCCGAGGTTAGTCTTGATCAGATCAAGTCTAATGTGCCCCTGCTATCCTGGCGACAACTACTTGCAAAATCTTCATATCTCACCATGTTGTTTATTTTTTTCTTCGAACATATAGGAGAGACGTGACGAAGAGTTCAGGCGTGCTCAGGAAGAGGCAGAGGAAGAAGAGTACTTTAACAGCGGATCAGGCTCGGGAGGCTATTACTCTAGCAACCCTCGACGCGGTGCTTCTGCCGAGGATTTTCCTGCTTCTCGATCCAACGCCAACCGTCTCGACCCTAGTGCTGCGGTCTTTCACGAGCGCAAGGACATTGATCAGTCGGGATACCTTATCCGCGCAGATTTGTACGATGATGACTCGAGACCTGCCTTCCAGCTGGCTCCAATCGAAGGAGGTGTCTGGAAGACTGTAACGGACTTGGTCAAGCATCCCACGGAAGGATGGTTCTCTCTCTGGAAGGGTAAGTACAATCGTTGGTAAACCGCGGATCATCGCGACTTAGGTATTCATGGAGACACATGACGGACATCCTGTTCACACATTATTCAATGACATAGGGCAATACACAAACTGGGTTTACGAGATTCTTCACTTGTTCGCTCAGCCAACGTTGGAGGCGACATTGAACGACACATTTGACTTGTACGACGACACAATCCCACTGGTACACCTGGATCGCTTTGGACCCAATATGGCGACTATGGTCACCTCGCACTTGGTCGTTGGACTTATTCTCTCGCCTCTAGAATTGGTTCGCACACGGTATGTACAGCTGGACTCTGGAGCGTACGAAAACGACAACGACTTTGTCTCGTTATCTTTCAGTAGACTAACGAGATTGTTGAACACATTCATGGTTGTAGACTTGTGGTGCAGACTGCAGATCCTGCTCAGAGGAAATACACAGGAATGCTCAACTGCATTTCGACCATCATCTCAGAGGAGGGAGTTTCAGCGCTTTGGGGAGGTGTCAACCTTGTCCCAACAATTCTCTACCACACCCTCACTCCTCTCATCACCAATTCTATTCCCTTGGTGATTGACCGTGTCTTCGACATTTCAGCCTCAGATTCGCCTCTACTTTTCTCGGTTGCAGAGTTGGGCTTGGAGACGCTTGATCTTTTGATCCGTCTGCCCCTGGAGACGGTCAGGAAGCGTCTTCAGATCCAGATCCAGGCCAAGATCCCCGGCAAGCGGTACGAGACAGTGATTGAGACTCGCAAGAGGCCGTATGCTGGCGTGATGGACTGTGTGTACAAGATCATCCAAGAGGAGGGTGGCCAGCACAAGCGTCTTTCGAGTAAGAAGTCGGGTGATGGTGAGGTTACTTTTGTCGATAGACCCTGGTACAGCTCTTGGGGAGTACGTGGCCTATACACTGGGCTTGGAATGCACCTGACCAGCAACCTTGCTATGTTTGCCGTCGGCGCTGTTACCAACCTTCAGGACGATGGTGACGACTGGTGATTGATAGATAGTTTGCATAGGAAGTGCAATGAATCCATGGCATGTTTTTTAATCAATTTGTGCGCCGCAGTGACTTGCTAATTCTACGAGTATGTTTTTTTATTTCAGTGTCATTTTTACGTTAAACTTGGTTTTTTTCTTCCTTACCCTAATCTCCGCCTCCCCCTCCACCCCCAATGGCACCCTTCGCAAAGCCTGAATCTGTGCTTCGCAGAGCCGATGGTAATCCTCATCACTCACTCAGACTTCATTATTCCTCACTCAGTCACTTTGACTCGCTCGCTGGAGGATGATCGCGAAAGAAAAAACGACCAGCAACACCAAGCAACACCGGCGACTCTTTTCCCTGCTCTCTCAGATCACTTTTTTATTTTCGACACACAAACGCATCCAACACACAACACAGAATACACACTCAGTCCGACCAGTCAGAGACTGACAGCCAATTACGACAGCGACCCACACACACATACACCCTATATTTTTTCCATATGGACTACATACCCTATGATGGCCGATGATGGATACAACCTCTTCGATGGTTGTATCTATCCATCAATGCATCCCCCGATATCTTCCCGGCACCTCTCTATCGCTTGCACCATCATAATCTCTATCCTCTGGCCATCACCGGCACCTTCCTTTCACTCCCATCCACCACCCCCAGCCCGAGATACCTTAGGCACCAAAAAGCATTCCCTCTTTTCTGTTTTTGCACTGGCACAGACCAAGCTCCAACATATCATCACACCTTTAATCGCATCTTCAATCACACCCTCACTACACACCCAAACGCACAAACATGCACTCGACTACCACCTACCAACTGCCACCCACCTCTCAACACGTCCATAACAGAACAAAAGACAGCTTCTGATAGTCATCGTCGTCCTTCTTCTTTCCCTGTTATGTAGAGCTCATCGCCGTCGGTCAGCACGCCGCTGCCCTCGAGGCTCTTCACGATGTCATCATCTCCAAGAGATCTCGCAGTGTTCCTCTTGTCTCGTTGGAGCCCATCATGCTCAAGTTTGTCGAGCTGTGCGTCTCCCTTCGTAAGGGCAAGATCGCCAAGGAGGGTCTCCATCAGTACAAGAACATTTCCCAGAACACCAGCATCGCTACTATCGAAGTACTTTTTTCTTTTTGTTTCTTGTTTGCCCACTGTATCTGTTTGTTGACGTCAGGTACGAGAAGACAAAAACGCGTGCTAATCTCATGCATATCCTTCGTGCTCCTCGTCAATCTCCTGTAGTTGGTTATCAGAAAGTTCATCCAGTTGTCTGAGGAAAAGGTCCAGGAAGCTCAGGCCAAGGCCGATCAGATCACCTTGGACGGTTTGGATGACTTGGAGGCCACTGAGACCCCTGAGTCCATCCTCCTCTCCACCGTCTCTGGCGAGCAGAACAAGGACCGCACCGACCGTGCCGTCGTCACCCCTTGGCTCAAGTTCCTCTGGGAGGCCTACAGGACCGTCCTCGACATTCTCAGAAACAATGCCCGCCTCGAGGCCCTCTACCAAACTACCGCCCACCAGGCTTTCCAGTTCTGCTTGAAGTACACTCGCAAGACCGAGTTCCGCCGCCTCTGCGATCTCCTCCGCAACCACTTGCAGAACATTGCCAAGTATGCTCACCAGCCCCATTCCATTAACTTGAACGAGCCCGAGTCTCTCCAGCGCCACTTGGATACCCGCTTCCAGCAGCTGAACGGCGCCGCTGAGCTCGAATTGTGGCAGGAAGCCTTCCGCTCCGTCGAGGATATCCACAACTTGATGACCATGTCCAAGAAGATGCCCAAGCCCTTCATGATGGCCAATTACTACGAAAAGTTGACAAAGATCTTCATGGTCTCTGACAACTACCTTTTCCACGCTGCTGCCTGGAACAAGTACTACACCCTCGTCAAGACCCAGAACAAGTCCGTCACCGACGAGGAGCAGACCCGCATGGCTTCCTTGGCCCTCCTCTCTGCCCTCGCCATCCCCGTCGTCTCCTCCAAGGACACCGGATACGAGGTTGATGAGTCTAAGAACAAGTCACACCGCCTTGCCGCCCTCTTGGGTCTCAACCGCTCCCCCAACCGTGCCGGTCTCTTGAAGGAGGCTCTCAGCAAGAACATTCTCAAGCACGTTCGCCCTGAGCTCCGTGAGTTGTACAACATCTTGGAGGTCCAGTTCCACCCTCTCTCCATCTGCAAGAAGATCGAGCCCATCATGACCAAGCTTGCCGAGGATCCCGAGCTCGTCAAGTACGTCAAGCCCCTCCACCAGGTCATCTTGACCCGTCTCTTCCAGCAGTTGTCCCAGGTCTACACCACCGTGAAGCTCGACTTTGTCATCCAGTTGGCCTCCTTCGCCGCCCCCTTCAACTACGACTCTGCCACCATTGAGAAGTTCATCATGCAGGGATGCAAGAAGGGAGAGTTGTCGATCCGCATCGACCACGCCACCCAGTCTTTGACCTTCGAGACCGACTTGTTCGCCGTCGACAACAAGACCGTCACCGACGGTCCCGTCTTGCAGTCGTTGCCCGCTGACCTCATGAGAACTCAGTTGACCCGCTTGGCTACCTGCCTCAACACCACCGTCACCATGATCTCGCCCGAGATTGTCGAGGCCAAGAAGGAGGCCAAGAAGGCTGCCTTCATGAAGGCCTTGGTCGGCATGCAGGAGGAGCACAAATTGGCCCTTGAGCGCAAGGCTATCATCGAGCGCAAGAAGGAATTGATCGAGACCATGTTGGCCCGCAAGGAGAAGGAGGAGGCTCGCGAGAAGGCCCTCCGCATTCAGGCCGAGCAGGAGGCTCTCAAGGTCCGTCTTGCAGAGGAGCGCCGCAAGCGCGAGGAGGACCGCATCCGTGCCGAGCAGGAGGCTATCCGCAAGACCGAGTCGCTCAAGTTGGCCGAGTCCCTCAAGAACAAGGTTGGTGTCGAGCTCAACGACGAGGACCTCGACAACCTCGACAAGGACAAGTTGGTTGCCATTCAGATCAAGCAGCTCGAGAAGGAGAAGAGCGAGATGGCTACCCGTACCAAGGCCATCGGCAAGCGTCTGGATCACGTCGAGCGTGCTATGCGCTTGGAGGAGCGCCCTCTGTTGGCCAAGGATTACGAGCGCCAGCAGAGAGCCGATCGCGTTTACCACGAGGCTGCTGTCAAGGCTCACCGCGAGGCTGCTGCTGCCAAGCATGCTCACGAGTTGATGTTGAAGAAGCGCATGATCAAGATTCTCGACGACTACCGCCAGACCCGCCAGGAGATGGAGGAGAGACGCCAGGAGGAGTTTGCCCAGAGACGCGAGGCTGCCCGTGTCAGGATCGAGGAGGAGAAGGCCAGACGCATTCAGTTGTACAGGGAGCGCAAGGCCGAGAACGAGGCCCGCAAGATCCGCGAGGAGAAGGAGCGTGCCGAGCGTGAGGCTGAGGCTGCTCGTCGTGCTGAGGAGGAGGAGAAGAGACGTGCTGAGCGTGCTGCCCAGGCTGCCAAGGAGCGTGCCGAGTACGAGGAGGAGAGACGCAAGTTGGATGCCATGGCTGCCAAGCAGCGCGAGAAGGATGCTGCCATCGAGGCTCGCCTTTCTGGATCCAGAACTGGCTCTGCCGCTCCTGTCACACCCCCTAGATTTGTCCCCTCATCGTCTGGAGGAGAGAAGCCCAGCTGGAGGGAGCGTGTTGCTGCCAAGGAGGCTGCTGCCGCTGCCGGCGAGGCCGCCCCTGCCCCTGCTCCCGCTGCCCCTACTGGCGCTTACCGCCCTCCTGGTTCCCGCACCAGCGAGCCTCCTCGTCGCGAGGCTCCTCTCCGTCGCGAGGCCGCCCCTGCTCCTCAGGCTGAGGAGCCCGCCCCCACCCGTCGTCCATTGTTCGGTAACGCTACTGGTGGTGGATGGAGAGAGCGCGAGGCTGCCAAGAAGGCCCAGCAGCAACAGCAGTAAACATTTGCACAACGTGTTGTCCCAAAGAATTTCAGTAAAAGAAAAAACAATTGATAAATTATTAAATCATTTTGCTCCGCACTTGACTGCTTCCGAAATGCACTGGAGTGAAATTTAAAGAAGCTGAACGGTTGATTGTTTAGAATCTCAACTGTCAACATCAAAAAAAAAAAGCTGCATTTCGGGACACATCATGCGGACACTCATCAGGACATCAACTCCGTGCTGCCATCAGAATACACTCAGCATACGTCGTTATTCTTCAACAAGAGCATTACGACCACCACAGTGGTCCTCCGACGCCACTTCCTTTACTCCTACTACTGTCACGACAGGCACCAGTCGACGCCACTTTATTACGCTTCCAAAACTCCCAAAACTCCCAAGCCTGCTCAAACCCCTGTCCAGTTCCCGACATTACAAGGACCGTACTCTACTCAAGTACTCGCAGCAAGAGTTTTACGACCTTGTCGCCAATGTCGACGACTACCACAAGTTCCTGCCCTGGTGCACATATTCCAAAATGTCTGCGTCCCTCCCCCTCGGATCAGAATCAGGATCGGGATCGGAACGCGTCGGATCGGAGGAGAGAAAGAAGAAGGCCTCGGATGCCTTGGTAGGGCTGGTCAAGGGAGGAGGGGAGGTAACAGTTCGACATGGAGAGCTGGGGATCGGATTCAACTCGCTTCAAGAGCGATACGTCTCCACGGTGACTTGTCAGGAGCCCTGGATGGTGCGTGCGGTCTCGTATGACTCGAAATTGTTTAAGGAGCTATCGACTACTTGGAGGTTTACGCCCAATATCCCCAAGACGACGACTCTGGAGGCTACAATGGATCAGGAGGTCCAGGAGTTCCAGCTGCTGACGCGGCCTGCTGCTGAGGATAATCACGAGAAAGAGCCTGCGATTACTGTGTCGTCGACGATGCAGGTGAAGGAGGCGGAGGACGCGTCGCAGCAATCATCATTCTCGACACCAACGCCAGTAGCGGTGATTGCGACGCCGAAGGTACAGGAGCAACCAAAGCACTACTTTACTGCTGCTGCGGTCTTTGGAGAGGCAGCCATGCCACGTCCAAGGACAACACAATCTCCCTCACCCCCCTCGTCGTCGTCGTCATTTCCATCTTCGCCAAGTCCTTTTATGGCGCCATCGACAAGTATACCCAACAGTGGGCACTTAACCTCAACGATCAAGGAGTCGTCAGCAATGTCGCCCGGCCCAGTAACAACGGTCACACCTCCAACATCACCATCACAATCATCGCAACCACTGCGATCATCATCCTTAAAGCAAGTCACCCTTCAAAGGACGGCCTCGCCTTCAAACCTGGCGACCATGAATCCAAGCGACTACCCCTCAGTGTGGATTGATTTCGAGATTGAGTTTGAGTTTGCGTCCCCTGTCCACGCGTCCATGTCGTCGCTGTTCTTTGACCAGGTCTCCAAGGAGATGTTGGCGGCGTTTGTGAAGCGTGCTGAGGTCCTCTATGGACAGCGGTGATCTATTTTGCACTCTTCTAGGGCCAATAGGTGAGAAAGAGGGAGGTTGATGGAGGCGGCATTTTTTTTTTATGTAGATACAGTCCTACCTCCCTACAGCGCAATCCCATTTATTCCTCTCCTATAGTATTTTTTTTTCAGAATTAATCCATGGCGTTGGATCATCCCATTTTTTTCTAATTTTTGTTGCATAGCATAGAACACACTCTTATAGTATAGCCTCCCTATAGTATATTGCCCTCTACAGCAAAAGACTATACTATAGACGGATACGACCGTAGAACCGATAGACCAACTAGAACCATTGAATCCTTTAAGCAATATATTATTGCATTTCAACATAGTGGCAGCAGAGGGATGTTATTTCACGATAATTTATTCATTTGTTCTTTTCAATCCCCCCCCCCCCCCCCTCTCCCCCTTTAACTCAGGAATCCACCATCTTTTTAGCTCTTGGAGCAAGGGAAGGGGCAGTAAAGTTGCTCATTAAAGTAGTAGCATTCGCTAGTAGAACGAGGCTTAAGAGCATACTCCTTGAGAGCCTGGAGACGCTCGGGATCGGCGGCGGCCTTGGTGTGACCAAAGACATTGGTGATGACGCAGTTGTTGCAGACCAGGTTGGCGTCGTAGATGGCAGGTCGATTCAAGAATCGAATGACGCGTAACGTCAGATGGTGCATGGCCATTCAATTAGACACGCAACAACTCGTAATCTCTGTGCTGATCTTGTCTTTACGCGACGCCGATGTTTCGTATCGGAACAGTGTCCCTCCTCCTTCCCTAGTTGTTCAAGAATGTCCTAAAGCGGAAACGTTTTGTCACTTTTGTGTTTCCCTATGATCATTAAATTATTTTAAAAAAAAAGAGTTACGGTGTTTCCAATCTCGATATCACGCCTGTCTATTGACAATCTACTTTCAACATCAAAAAAAAGACGCGTTGGCGATCGGTCGCCTATGAAAAATCTAATCAGTCTTGAAATCGCGCTTTGCATTGTTTACATTTTCAGCTTATTCTCTGTGCAAAGAAGTGACGCTTCAGTTTATGTATTGTAAAAAAAAAAAGGAAGTACTACCAATGAGAGACGGGGTACTTCCAACCTTTACTCGTTATCATATAGGCGCTTTGATAGCTGTAATTGTCCCTGTGATAAATACACTTCAGATTCGGGCACCTCTCCACCAATTCGTCCAGGAGCTCGGTCGGTAAACCGTCCACGTTGTGAAGACGAACTTCTTGAAGAGACTCCGCCGAGTATTCCAACAGGGTCGAAATCACTACGCTGCTGTCGCCGTACTTGTCTTCAGCGAGATCGATCCGGAGCATCTTGAGGGGCTGGCGGATATACTCAAACAGGGGCGCCTCACCACCCCAAGAATGGCCGGCTTTATTCTTGTTCAGGACAAGATACGTCAGTTTGGAACACGACTTGCCTAACGTCTCCATAAAGGACTTGACATGATCGCTGCTGACAGAAGGAATCCTGAGTGCCTGTAGTTCTGGAGATGCTTTGATGAGGGGGATCAGGTAGAGGTCTTCGTTTGCAGACTCGTCGGCACCGCGGAGACAGATGCGTTCCAGCTTGTTGGGCTTCCAGGTCAGGACGGGCTCCTCGAGATTGTTATACTTCCAGTCCTCGTCAAAATTATACTCATAGTCCAGTTCTAAAATTCGAACCGAGTCTGGCAATGCATTGAGGATCCCAACGAGGAGTCCCAGGTTGAAGATCTCTTCCAATGTAATGTCGATCCTTGTCAAAAGTGTTAATTCAGGGAGGACTGGAAGGATTGTGCCCTTCAAGTCGTAGGTTGCTCCGACATCCTCTGCGGGATAATCGATGGTCAAAGTTCGGATCTAGGAGGCATGCTTCCGGATGGTTTCTGGTTCGTTTGTTGTCAGTATCTTACGGACAGTTATATCTCTCCAGTGTGGGTGAAAAAAGGCTTTTTGGAGGGCTTTGCTTGTTTTCCTGCAGTGAAAGATGTCGTTGGCTGAGAGGTCCCTACAGATCGCGTCGATGACGAGGGGGATGTCGAAGATGGAGAGTCGGGCATTTAGAATGAGAAGGAAGGAAGGGGATGAAAAAGTGGGAATGATGATCTCAAACTTTGCCGAGAGTTTCTTTTTGCTATTTCTTAGGACTGCGGCGAGAGTAACGCGCCGCTGCTGCGTGTGACAGCGCAAACTCAATCGGTTTCAATGATATGATTGATCATGGCATTGGACAAATCAAATTAATCCATAGCCCTCAAGCAACTGATACCTTCCGTTGAAGTACTTCTGCAAATCGCGTCGGGAAAAGGTTTTCTCGCAAACAGATAGCTCAAACAGTGCCCTTGGTTGTCCAGACATCAAGCACGAGCTCAAGGCGTGTACATCATGCAGTCAAGGTCTTGGACGAATCTCAGAAGCATGGTAAAAAGAAGGTTTTTCAAAGGCGGTGAATTAGGGGTAGAGTAAGCAGGGGTGCTCTTTTGACTGGGCAACAACTCACCTCCCACGGCCATTTTTCTCAGGTTATGATTAGTGATTTCGCTAAAGAGGTCGGGACTGATATATGGCTTTGAGACTTGAATCAATGAGGGGTGAGAAGAGAGGTAGGGTTGGGTAAGAAGGAAGAAAACTCAAGTGTGAGCAAAAGCAATATCTAAAACTGGTCCTTCTGTTCGCCATTTTAGGAAACCATGCTCACGACTGCAAAACCACAAAATTCTATACCGCCACACCCCATGCATACTGCACAAAAAAAGAAACGGGAATCAGTCTCTAACGCGATTGGTGTCAATTCCTGCAAAAAATAACAGCCAGTGGAAAATTCATCGGTGAAGGGAGAAAGGGGCGAGAGAGCGAGTGAAAGGATCGTGCTTTTTTCTCGCACGCTCGTCTTTTTGTATTTTTGTATCATGGATGACGGGCGGTAGTGTTACTCAAACTCGTAGGGTCACAGTTGCGAATTAACACGCGATTACATGCGAAAGTTTTCTGTCACACCAAGACACAACAACTATTCCTCTCATATCAAGAACACTTTAGCCCAAGCTCTTTTTTTTTGTCAAGCAGGGACTTGTTTCAATAATGAGCGTTCATTTCAAAACAAAAAGGAAGAGCAGAAAGGATCAAGAACTTTTTTGTTTCCCTTTTTGAGCAAGGAAGAGGCATAGCAAGGATGACATTTCTATGATCTTTCTTTTTTCACCTTTCTCTCGTTCTTTTCCGTTCCTTGAATGCTTGAGATCAAAGTACTACCTTTTATTTCTTCCCTCTCGAACCTGCAGGGCCAGCACGATTGATTCTCCTTTTTTCTTGTTTGTTTTTTTTTCTGCCTCTGTTGTCATTGTTTCCATCTGATTTGCTCTTTGTCCCGTTCCACACACATCAGTGTTCGTGGACGCTACTCTATTAAGGAAGGATCTGCGTTTTGCGAACAAAAAGCATCAAAAAAAAAAAAGCGAGGCGAGGCGCGACTGTCTCAGTCAGACCCCGATCAGACAATGGTGGTGGGCGCGCGTTGTTGCACTAAAAAGAGAGAAAAAAAAGTATTGTTGCTGCTCAAAACGGCATTCTACCACCAATCGAAGAAAAGAAAACCTTTTTCTAATAAAAGTCCAGCCCACTCTCCTTCTCTCGCAGTTCCCACCATTCTCTTACTTCTTCTTCACTTCTAACTCTTTCATTCCGCTCCTCATTCACATTCACTTTCACCTCGTTTTTTGTTCGCTCCATTCCACTCTCTCTCGAAGACTTTATATCTTCTCTCCTGAAATAGGGAAAAAAAACTTTTTACTCCTTCTCTCCTACCCGCATTTTTTTTCTTATTTCTTCATACCCTTGAACCAGCAATACTCTTTACTACTTTAGCACACGATCCGAGGAGGGATTCGCCAATTGATACCAACCAACAATGAACGGTAACGGACGCGGTAGCAATGGCGGTCCACGGACCACCCTGCCCCAACACCCCTCAGAACTGACCATTAGCGACATGGCCAACGACAACAGCAACAACAATGAGAATACTCCTCTTCTTAACAACAAGACTTTATCCTCCACCCCTTTCAACAACGACAAGAAAAAACCCCCAGTCGATGCTACCGCTCTTTATGTCAAGGTCATCACCGAGCAGCTGCCCTGGTACAAGCGCCCCTCGGTTCTGTGGCTCCTCCCGATCTTTGGAATGACTTGGATCACCAATGGAATGTTGGCCTCGTCCCAGGGTCAGTTCCAGGCAGCGCTTCTTTGTCGAGAATACTTGAACCGCCACACCTCCAACATCTCGACCACTCTTTTGGCGTCTGCATCCGAGGGTGGTATTTCTTCATTCCTTGCCTCTGCTGCTGTCAAACCAGCGGAGGAGTGTCTCCTCCCCGAGATCCAAGCCTTCACTGCCAAGATCCTGGCATTGACTGAGGTGATCACCGGCCTTGCGAGTAAGTAGAGTGTTTATTTGTGTGTTTGTTGTTTTGTTCATGGTCAAAAATGGCAACGATGCACCAACGATGCTTTGGCTGATCGCATCGAATTATATATTTTTTTTTGAGCATCAGAGCATTTCTCTCTTTTTTACAACCATTGTTTATTAATACAAAACTGACTCCCCAACAACAATGTCTCTCTGCTTATAATAGGCATGTTCACAATCGGATATTACGCGTCCTTGAGCGACAAATACGGCCGCAAGATCATCATGATAGTTGGCTTCCTCAATGCCCTGCTGGTCCTTGGTTCCTTTGTCCTAATGAGTGTCTATTGGGACCAGATCGGCCTGCCCCTGATGATTCTCTCGGGTCTGGTCAACGGTCTGTTGGGTGGAACAACCTTAGGCGTGACCATGGCCCTGGCCTACGCTGCCGATTGCACTGATCCCTCCCAAAGACATCTTGCTTTCTCATGGCTGCATGCCGCCCTCTATTTTGGTCTTGCCATTGGGTGCGTGTGAACTGTTGTTGTGACTAAATGCGATATGCGGTGGTTTCTCTTAGCATGCACGATGCAGTCATGGCTACACCACACATACATACACGCACACGCATACACTACTAACCGTTATCGCACCGGTTTCTCTGTCATCTGTGGATATTAGTCCATACATGGGAGGGTCAATTTCCAAGGCGACAGGAACTATCTTGACGGTCGTGTTTATCGACATCACCGTCACCTCTCTGGGCCTCCTACTCACCGTTTTTGTTATGCCGGAATCTTTACCCTACATGCAACCTGAACGCCTGCGCCGACTCTTTGCAACCAACGACGACGCCAAGACTTCTTCCAACAGTAGCGCGGCAGGAAGACGCGCACCATGGCACTCGCATGTCTTCCAAGCCCTTCTCTTCTTCAAACCCAACGGTCGGAACACCAATCTGGTCCTATTGGCAGCAATTTCTTTCCTTCAAATGTTGGCCTACCGTGGAACCATTTCGGTTATTATCCTGTATACCAACCGGCTGTTCCAGTGGACCGAGTATGAGGACGGGGTTATGTTCTCGCTCAGCTCGACGGCGCGTCTGGTCACCATGTTGATCTTCTTGCCACTTCTGGTTCATTTCTACCAGAAATCGTTTACCAAGAAGCAGAGGCGTCTTGCGGCGGCTCAAGCAGCCCAAGCAGCAGCTGAGGAAGCTCACAGAAATGAGAACCGAGCACCCCATGCTCGGTCGTTGTCGTATGGCAGCCAAGCTTCGACATCCCATCAGGACCAGGGAACTTTTGATCGTAACCAGCGGCTCTCAACCCTTCACGATGAGGCTATGATTGGTCGGTCGGACGTCGTCAACAACCAGACGGTCTTCAATCCTAATGACCCTACCATCGCGGCCAGTCTGCAGTTCCTTGGGGAGACTGCCCTTGATTTCAGATCAGACGATGATGGCGAAGATGACGATGAATATGATTATGGCGGATACGCTGGCGAGTCGTTCCTGGATCGCCGTCGTCGTCAAGAGTCAGTTGACTCGTTGGCTACTCTGACACCTAGCAAGGCGCCAGCCCGTTGTTCCCCTCGCTTCAACCAGCCTGTCACCACCACCTCAGCCACCAACAGCGAGCCTACCTCCTCCTCCACAACCGAAAACTCCATTTTGAGGGCCAAGGAGCAAAAATTTAGCGATATGAAATTCGACACATGGATGATCCGTCTTGGCTTCGCGATCAACTCAATCACCTATGTCGGTTACGGTCTCGCCAGCGAAACCTGGATGTTCTACCTCGCCACCGCCCTCCACGCCGTCAGCATCATCTCTTCGCCTTCCCTCAAATCGCTTCTTACAAATCTGGTCGAACCTTCTCAATTCGGTGCGGTGTTGGGTGCGTTGCAAGTGGTGGATTCAGTTGCGGCGGTGGTGTCGCCCGTAGTGATCTCGTGGGTTTATGCGTTGACTGTGAGCACGATGCCCGAATTTGTGTGGTACTCGTGTGCATTCTGGACGGGGATCTGTGTGGTCTTGGCGTTCATGATTCGGCAGAAGCAGTTCCGTGCAAACATGACCGATGCTTAGAACACTCTTGTGCACACCCCCGCCCCGCTTTTTTTTGTTACCCTTAGACACTTCGCTTACTTTGTATATAAACACACCAGCGCCTATTTACCTCGTTATTTTACCAAGCATTTCCAGTACCATGACCTGATCCTTCATACCCTTGTTCTTTTTAACGACTATTTTTATTTCTTGCACTTTTTTTTTATTCATAAAAATGAAAGATAAAACTAAACTACACAAAAAAACGTCCGCCTCGATCAAAGTAAAAGGTCATATCCAGAATCACGACGCGCCTCAGAAGAGACAGGGACCTTATTCCCATGCGAGTCGACCGTCATCTCCTGGACTTTGTTGAGCGTATCCGAGCTCTTGGTTGTTGAAAGCGTCGGCGGCAACTCATCATCTGCAATACTGCCACCTGTGCTACTACTGCTAATGCTGCTGATGCTGCGGACCAACTCTTCACGGGGGTGTACCAATACTGATTCTTTGATGCCAGCGGGGTTCTTGGTTGGTAATAGTGATGAAAGTTCATGTTCTTGAAGAGGAGTACGGGCCGAGATTGGTTCTTGATCATCGCCGGCCTCGGCGAGTACAAACGTATCCGTGTCATCTTCATCCTCCCCCTCCCCTTTCTCGTCGTCATCAGCCTCCTCTCCACTATCCTCCACATCCTCCAAATAATAATCCTCACCCTCATGCTCACTATGCGCCGCCCCCGCCGCCACCACATCGGCATACGTAATCCCTTTAGCAGACGGAGTGAATTTCTCGGACAAAGACTTATCAATTTGGGTCAGAGCCTCCTCCGACACAGGGGCACCTCCACTCGAAGACCTGGATTTGGTCTCCTCCTCCTTCGCCGAGGACATGACGGTTCCTCTATCGATATCCACAATGCGGGCGGCAACAGGTTCGGTGTGGCGTGCAGATATGACCTTTGCTGGATAGGGCTTGAATCCGGCGGCTGGTGTTGAAGCAGGAGCTTTAAAGCCTCCAGAGTGGAGCGGGGCTCGGGCAGTGCTTGTTGTTGCTGCTGCTGCCTTTGAGGGTGCTGTTGTTGCTGATGCAGCGCTGACGCTGTGTACAGAGGTAGCAGAGGATGCGATAGGAGTCTGGGTAGAGGCTATATTATCGTTGTCTTCGTCGTCTTGCATGATTTTGGAGATGGCGTCCCGAACACCCCACGATTTCTTGTTTGATGCCCCAGCATCGCTGTCCTGCACCCTCATCGCATGGTCAAACGATTCTCGTAGCTCATCCGTGAAATCTGCATGTAGAAAAGTTTACGCGTATGTCAGTATTATTTTTGGTGACAAAATAGACTCTCCCAGCACCTCTGAAAGATAAGTGATCAACTTCCTGCCTTTTACCTGTAACAGAATCCGGTAAGTTGTTCTTGATGACCCCAGCAGTCGCCTCAGCCGTAGAAGCCAAAGCCACAACAGTAGCAACAGCTGACCCCAATAGCCCCCCTGAGATCGAATCCATGTTTTTCAACAACTGGCTGTCCTGCACAAACCCAAAGATCTTTGATCCGAAATCCCGACCGATGTTTCCGGATGACTGTTGATGATGGATAGTTGTCGGTTTCGCAGCAGCAGGAGAGACACGAGTGGGGTAGTAGACCTTGGAACGACCAGATTCCTTGAAACTGCTACTGGGGCGAGGGGTACGAGTCCTCAAGGGAGGTGGAATACTGGCTACGCGCTGGGGCAGCTTGATGGATTCATCTGCGCCAGGACCGGCTGGACCTTGTCCGGATTGACGCCCCGAGTTCTTTTCCTGTTTCTGGACATGGTGCTCTTGCTTACCCTGCTCCTGCTCTTTCTTCTGTCCCTGGATGGCTGATTCGACCTTGGCAGACGTGGGTGCCTTGATAGACTCGACTGAATCAATATTTCGGTCAGAGGTAACTGAATCCTCGAGTTTGTCAGACTTAGTAGTATCCTTGTTTGATTTATGGGTGGCGATTTCGGTCGCAGTCTGTGATTTGATATGGTCAGCAGAGTCAACCGACTCATTCAAGCTCTTGTCCAAGCTGACGCCGGATGGTCCTCCCTCCTCATCAGTAGGATCTATTTTGCGAGACAAGGAAAAAAAGGGTAAGTTAGTTCTTTTCTAGTTACGCAAAAACAATGCATATACTATACGTCATTTCTCATATTCTCTCGCTTTGTTCATTTGTGTGAGAATGTGTGTATAGGGGTATATACCGTCTGAATCCAGAAAGTCAGAGCCGAGGAGCTGGGCAATGTCTTGGTCAAGAATATCCTGGTAAGGAATCCGCTTCATCACCTCGCCACCCAAGGCGCTCATTGATTCAAGGACAGATCCCACCGCGTCCTTCTCAGAGGTCTCCGGACTGGTCTTCGTATCGTCCTTCAATGAAGCTAAGGAGTAAAGTTTGAAAGAGTAAGTTAGAGTTTAAGCCTTGAGATGGTAGCAAACATAACACGAGTTGGTAGGGTAGGGTTGTGAAGTAAGTCAAATTACCAAGGATGTCCAGAGGCTTGTAGTCCAAGGTTTCTCCACCAAAGAACCCCATCGATCCGAGAAGAGCGCTCCACGAACTAACACCGCTGTTGTTCCCAAGGAGATACTGGCTCGCGCCGGCTATCAGACATGAAAGAAGTAGCACAAATTATTATATGTGGGTAAAGGGTTCAACTACACAAGTCCCTGTCAAAACAAAACAAAAAAAAAGCGCTCCCCATCCAAAAACCTTACCATCGCTTGGACCACCTGGCTTCTTAGCTCCTCGCTTCGACGAAGCATCGGATATAGAAGAACCTCTTCCCTGCTGCTGATGTTGCTTACTTTCACTTTTCCCAGCTTTCTTCTGCTTACCACTATCACCAACTAAAGTGGGCCCACTCTCCTTACCCGGATACCTCGGAGGTTCATCCTCTGACTTGTTCCCCGTACCCATGACAGCACAGGCTGCAAGAAGCAACATTACCAACGGCAAAATCAACGCCAACGTCAAGATCCGTGGGTCAATATTGTACTTCTCACTCAGCCCACCCGGTCCGCTTTGACCGAGGACTCGCTCCTGAAGTGCACGAATATCCGGTGTATAGTTCCACAAGAAGCTGTCAAAACTGGCCACAGGGTCCCAAAATCTCCAAGTACAGTCTGGGTGAGTGATAGACTGGAAGAAAGCGACAATAGGGTTCTGTGAAGAACCCTCAAGGTTGTTCCTGCAGCCGAATGACGAAGATGCTTCTGCGTTATGATGATCCACCGGTTGACAAGTCGAAGAAGAAGAGGAAGAAGAGGCTGCGGCTGTTGAGTGATGCTGGTGCGGCGGCTGGTAATGTATATAAAGACTGTTCTCAGCAGGATGCTGTTGTTGAGTGTGAGAGGGGTTGAGATACGACTCGACGTAGGAAAAGGCCAGCGAGGCGGCCTGGGAGGCGATTGAGGAGACGGTTGTTGGTTTTTTATCGGCTTGGAGATTGGGTTGGTGGTCAACTGCCCAGTGGTAGAGGTTGGCCAAGGCTTGCTTTGCCTGGACCGCAAGGCTGTTGTCCATGGTTATTGTTGTTTTGTGTGAGAAGGTAGAAGTGGATATGTACAAGTGGTATTCACAAGAGTGTCATAGGGATGTAAAAGAAGAAGGAAAAGAAGTAGAAAAGCAGAAGACCAAAATGTGAGGAGGGTGTCATAATGATATGCGGTCAACCTGGCACCTGGCAAAGTGGGTGTGGGGAAGGTTTCCTCTCCAATCAAACACGCGCATATCAATTTTTTTTCTTTGTCTTAAATGTAAGAATATTTTATTTTGATAAAGACGCCTAGTAGAAGGTAGACGACGAAATTAGGGTGAACAGAAGAAAAACAAGACAAATACGCGACAGGAACAAAAGCAATAGAGAGAATAAAGTACAAACAAGAAAGCAAAGTTGTATAGTAGAGTGGGGTGTTAAAGGGAGGGGAGCATGGTTGTGGATGTGAAAATTAATCAATAAGCTCGAACTGGACAGCCCAGAAAATGGTCTCGCCATCCAACGTCCTGCAAATGTATCGCACAGGCTGACCGCCAAGGTACTTGCGCACATTCATGCTCAGGCCCAACCGGATATCAAACGTGTTAAAGTCCATATGGGGCGAAAAGAACTCGAATCCGTGAACAACATCCGTCTTGAACGTGAAATCCTTGCGGTTCTGTTCCGTTTGGAAATGCTTACGACGCTGTGCCGTGGTCAAACTAGGCTTGCCAGGGAGGAAGAATGTCGTGTCCTCGTCCACATACTGGCGCCAAGGACCAAGAGGCATACCCTCGTCGTTAAAGTTGTTCGTCTCTGCAACCCAGTCGGATGAGATAGCCGATGACGAAAGAGATTCTGGCTGAGGGGTGCTGGGCGATGTGATGGAGAGTCCTTCGATTTGGCGAGTCTTATCCAACTGATCGCTCGAGGCGCTCTTGTTCGAAGTGTAGTTGCTCAAGCTGTTGTTGCTGTCCTGTCTTGATGGGTTGCTGAAGCCGATCACCGAAGCTCTGTTTCCACGCTTGAGTTTACCCAAGAAGCCCCATGCGTGCGAGACTGCTCCTGTGACGGCGTTGTCAGTCATAGAGAAGGATCGGGTGATGTCGACAGAGGGGCGAGGGGTCAATGGGGGCGATGGAGGTCTGACGTCGCTAGGGCGCCACGCAGACATGGTGTTGATAGACGAGACCAAGGGGCTTAGAACCCAGGGTTTTCCATCTTTGGTGAGCGAGGTTCGGACAACAGGGTCAATATACCGGCAGACCTTCAACATCATCTCGAATCCGTCAGGAAGCTCGACCGATCTGTCAAAATCCGTGCCAAAATACACCTGCTGACCATCCCACTCCGTCTTGAAGCGACCTTCAATCTATAATTATGCAGGGGGAGAGAGCCACAAAAGGTTAGTCGTTTTCTTGCTCATGATTGCCGGGATCATTTTCCTGTTTGCATATGTGCATATGCACGATCTTGGAGGGGGCGCCGTGCTAGATTTGAGAGGGGTAATTGAAGACAGAAGTTGGCTAATTTACCTGGAAGGAGAAGCGACGGTTGCGTCCCTTGAAGTAATCCGAGTTGGTGATGGGGTCCGAACCGTCATTAGTGATACCGACTGTGAGTGGAGGAATGTAGGTTATTTTGTGATATACAGTTGAAGGGTATGGGAGAAAGAAAGTAAAAAACAGACTGCATCGTTAGTGGACCTAACTTGGGTGCGTGTGGATTGGATATGTGGAGTGTGAATAAGAATAGAACCCAGCGATAGCATCCAAGAAACAAATGAATTTTTTTTTGAGAGCAATTGGGGGTCCATGAAATGCTATTGTAGCCAGCCATGGAAAATCATATTGCCAGGCGGATGGATGGTCATGCTGCTTGCTTCGCTTTGGTATCATCCTTGTCTCCCTCAGCCCATAGAGAAGAAAAAAAATTGGTCGGTTGGAATGGAATCCTTGGCATCGACTGCGCGAAAAATTGATGAGGTTTCTTTCATATGCAAGATCTGAGCAAAACATCAAAATGGCACTTAGGAATGCTTTTGGGGTCGGACAAAGTGTCGACGAGCACGCCAACATTTGCCTAATTTGGTCTCACTTATCTTCTCTCGCTCACATCCCACGGTATCAACCCCTCCTGTCCCCAAACTCACTCCTCAACTCTTATCCAAGCTTCAACGAAAAAGAAAAAGAGCCAAACGTATTGTCCGCAATACCGACGGCGATGGAGGAGACCCAAGTTGCAAAGAGTATGAAAAGGGAAAGGCTGCGAAGACGGAGCACAGAGTGGAAAAAAAAAAGTATGGTAGCGAACAAGTGGGTCCTCTCAATGACTCTCTGTCGTTTTCTCGGCGATTACCAAGTTGTTCCATTCTTTCCCTGTCAAAAGAAGACCAAAGTAAAGTGGGCTGATCGTATATCCTTCTTTTTGTCTTTCTCGTTATTGTCCTTTTAACTCCTGCCTCCTTTATATCTTGTTTCCTGGTTACTTTACTAAGGTTGTACCTGACCCCTGTTATTGCCGATGTTGATTTCCTTGTCTCTGTCTCCGTGAGCAGACTGTAGGAGAATTACACAATGATGTATGGACAAGTCCGCCAAAAATATCACCAGAGATCCACCCACCGGTCGAAAATAAGAGCTCAAAAGGGGTTGGAAAGGACGAGAAAAGGAAAAGGAAGACAAGGAATGTTGCTTAATTGACGAGATAAGGTCAAAAGAGTGTGTAAATTCTGCTTACCGAAGTCCTTGATACGGACGACAGCGCGACCCTTGAAGTTGGGGCCATCGAACTCGATGGGCTGCAATTCGTCGTTGCAGTTGACGATAGCCAGATCAGTATAGGTTCCACCAACGGAAACACGCAACTTGACCATGGCGAATTAAAGTATGTGTTCGTGTGTGACCTTGAAGAAAAAGTAAGAAAAGGAAAAACGAGGCGGCAAATAGGCTCGTTCTTGTAGTTTCAAGAATGTAGGGAGAGGGACAAGGCACAAGGAGCGAAAGGGCGGTGGTGAGGCAGTTGTTGTGGAAAAGAGAGAGATGAATGAAAAGTGAAAACGAGATGGGAGATGATGGATGATGAGCAGGAGACTCGAAGAAAAGAAATGAACAGTAAGAAACCAGTAAGGTCAAATAAAAATGCTCCTAGAGGGCGAAAAGAAATCTGAATCAGGGCGGAAAGGGAAAGGGAGACTATTGTGTAAACAAGGAGAAAAAATTAGGTGAATATGAGGATAGAAGTGAGGGAGAGTGTGTGTGGAAGAAGAAAAAGAAGAAGAAGAGTTAAAGGGTGTTATTGTTGTAAAAAGTGAGAGAGGAGAAGAAGAGGAAGAAAGAAAAGAAGAAACGGCGGATGAACTCGTCTCTTTTATCTTCCAGGGACGGTCAGGTCAAATAAGCTTAAAAAAGTTTCTCTTGGATATTTTTTTTTGTCTTGGCCCTCCCCTCCCTCCGGCTGAGTAATGTGTGATGATGATTGCTGAGCCAAACAAAGGGCCAGGCAGGTCGATGACGGGGTTTGCATGTGGATGTGGGTATAAGAGCAAGAAAAAAATGAAGAGCCATGCGCAGTTTGCTTTCTCGCTCGTTCACTCAAAATTTCGACATCTTTGTTTCTCTTACTTATTAATCGCCCAGCATCAAAAGTACATTTACCGTGTATGACGCCGTCAGCGGGCACAAACAGGTGGCCAAAGTTAATTGCCATCCCCTCTCAAAGTTGCCAAGAGGGCATCACCCCCAAGAAAGTAGAAGAATTCGTTTTGATTTCATATTCCATCTCACATTAGGCTTTTTTTTTATTTTTTTATTTTCCTTGTCGTCTGTCTACTTCCAAGAAGTGCCAAGGATTGCTGTTGCTCTCTTGCGTGCCAATGGTCATAAAATCGCACTGACTCCCTCTACAGCAAGTTGCGCGCACGATTTTTTTTTTTTTTTTTTTTTTTTAAAAATACAATTTTTGCCAGTCCTACTTCGGATCTGCCGCCATCTAACTCCTCTTCAGTCCTCTTTTCGCTCTCTTTCCTGGTTCATGGATGCTATTGATAAAAGCAACGACATTGAGTCAATGGCAGTGGGAAATGGTCGAACGAGTCAAGAAAGATAGCAGATGTGACCTAAAAACATGCGCGAAGGAGGACAAGCGAGAGAGGCAGAGAGGGACGAACGATATTGGAGGAAAGAGGCACACAGTGACCAAAAAACAAAGAAAGGCGTTCCTTGACCAAAACGACGAATGAAGGGGTATGGTGGTCGTGAATGTGATAACAGCAGTAATCAGAATATGGACGATCGTGGTCCATCCAAAAACAGCACGTTGACGACAGTCCGTCTAGGGTCTGGCAGTCAAATAGTCAAATGTGCAATAGCGGATTTGCGCATGCCTGTTCATGACACCCGTTGATTTGCTGTATTGACGACACTTTTGTTTTAGCATAAAGTTCGTCTCTTGACCATTTTCTTATGGACCCCATAGAGCTCCTTCGAAAAAGCTCTCTCATTCGTCCTTTTTTTTGTCCTTTCGTTAAAACCACTATCTGTTCTCTTTGTCTATGGCGCGTCATATCTGCCTGAGCTTAACACCGCAATTCATCTTTTTTACCCCCTTCTCCTCTCCTCAAATTCCCTCCCACCCCCTGTTCTCCTCCTTTCCCTCTCCGTCTTCCAAAGGCTTGTCGCTCTACCTCTTTTTCTAGTGCGCCCTTCTTTCTGGTTGTCCAAGCGCGCCACCAACTTGACCAAATGTCCTTAATGAGTCAACAGTCACATTTCGCATTGAGAGTCTTTAAATACGCACACTCGGACCACATCCAGCTTAGAAACAAGACAATAGGCAACGTTCTTTTCACCTCTTTTCTTTCTTTCTCCTTCACCTTCCACGCATTCCACTGACTTTCTGACCTCTACTTCCTTCCTCAACCTAGTACATACTACCAACGTCCTAGCCCTACCTCATCTAGTCTCCTTTTCTTGTCCCTTGGTCCCTCATCGAGTCTACTGGTCTTAAGGAGTAGACGTATAATTATCAACAAGCGCTGATTGCTGCTTGAGTGTCTTCTCCGTTGTTTGTCCACAAACTGACAGCTCCTTTTTCTTCTGTTTTAGACTCTTTAAGCTCTTATTAATGGCAATAAAACAAGTACCTCTCTCTCACCTGGCTGTGAAAGATATGGACAGCAAATAGCTGTTGAACTTTTAAACCTCCTCCTTGGACTTGCTGCAGTTGTTAGGGACAAGAGCGTTGCAAAGATTGCCACAAGGGCCTGCTAGCTGCTTATGGCGTCCTCATCTTTTACCTGCGATTCAAAGCTCCTCAGCGTCCTATGACGAAGAGATTGTAGACGAGGCAGTGTACGAGACACACTTCAAAATTGATGGTCTTCTTTTCATCTTTTAGTAAAAGAGGGACAACCTCTTTTTTCTTCATAGGTACCTTCACTCCTCTCAAGCTACTGGTCTTGCTGCAACCACTATCACAGGCAAAAGTGCAGCAACAACAAGTGGGGCGTGTTCCCGGCAGCACAAGAGCAGTTGTGCCCATATCATGTCCTCCGCTGTCTTGTTAGAAGGATGGTAACTTTATATGAACAAATCCATGCAAGGAATAGCTAATGTAGAAGAAAATGACTAAAACGTTCTCTACCTCATCTTCTTTTTTCCTCTACAAGACCTTTCTTATCTTTACTTGCTCCCTCCTATGTCTCTTCTCCTTCGCGGCCTTTTCCTGCCTTGTTTCTCTCCTGTCTCTCAACTCTTAATCTCAACTCACTCTCTCCCCCCTTCAGCGTCGTTGCATATAAAGACATTTATGAGAACAAGCCGCAACAAGCAAAGTAGAGATAATATAATGAACCTTTGATTACTACATCCTCAGCTACTCTTATTGCCGTGGCTTCTTCACTCTTTCTTTCTAAAAAGCAGATTTTTAGTACACGTCCATCACTAATGCCTACATGAACCAAACAAAGAAAAGTAGATCTGAATGGTCAAAATCAAGCATAACTCTCAAGTGCGTATTTCGTGAGTGCCAACAGACTTTGTTTCTTTTTTTTCTCGGTTAGTTCTTCTCCAATCTCGTTGAAAGCTGTAGGGCTGAGTTCCTGGGTCGATTACTATAACTCTACTTTGATAGGCGGGAGTTAAAAACGATGCTTTGACCGTGGAAAAAACTAGGGTACGAAATGTTAGAAATATAATTCAAACCTGTCCTGGGAACGTATTCATGCGCCTCTGCCGCAACATTTGGTCACTGAGGTCAACGTTTTTTTCCTGTAACAATTACATGGCCAGCAGCGCAAAAGTCTCTTCTACAATAACCTACTAATGAGTACCATCGATAAGCGTCTTTATAAGGTACTTCTCCGGTTCCAAAGTCATCAAGAAGACCATTCTGGTTCTATCCAGCTTGAACCTAGAGTGAATAATTTTGATTGTCTGATAACACTCTTAACAGCTGCCACGCTCGCTGGCCGAGTGTGCTCTCTCGACAAACCCATCATTTTCCTAGGGACCATATACAAGTCGGTGTCCACACCAACGCTAATAACAACTCTCTCAACCCTTTGTTTTCATTCACGCTTTCTGTTTGGCTTACAGCCTTAAGCCTAACAACACCCCTCACACACCTCCTTCACTACCTAACTACACTTAGCACCACTACCACGATGGGCATCAGCGCACTTTAGCCTCGTCTGGATCAAGTGCCAGTACGGTACGCAACTCCAGCCGACCTTTTCCAAGGATCAGCATCGAACGTGCCACCAACACTCGACACCGGACACACCACTATTTCACTCTATTTCCCCGACGTGGACCTTTTTGCTACCCACCTTCCCGAAATCCTTGATCCCATATACGGGGAGCGTGGTAATAGCTTCGCTCCAAACGAGCTGGGCTTCAAGTTCAGTTGGAGGGGATACTCGCTCGATACCCTATCCCTATCGTCACGAGCCTACATCTAACGGACTTTTGAAAAGAAGGCGCGCATGCGGAACGATCTGATGCCAAGAGGAAGGAGCAGGAACAGTTAACGTCATATCTGGACAGCATGGAGAAGCGGTCGGAGATGGGCAAGCTTACGGCAAAGAAAACTATGCACGACATTGAGAGGCTTCTGCGTAGGTTGTTTTCTTTGGACGCGACGTTCAAAGAGTCGTTTATCAAAGGCTTGCAGGAGGTGTACTCAGATTCTCACGTGTGCCGAACCGCGTCCGACACTTGCATCGCAGGATGTGCAGAGCAAAAAGTCTTTGAAAGTCAAGTCTGGAACCGGGTCGTGGTGTCGAACAACAGCGACAGGTTGATGCACCCGATCATTGGAAAAGTCCTCCGAAAACTGCCGCGTGGAGGCGGCTACGGTTTATATCCCAAGGAAGCCGTCGTTCGGTCTTTGTAGTTTCCACCCTTGCCGCATCTGGCAGTTCTCGGAATCGTATCGAATAATGATTACTCGGTCAACCTTCCAGAACATGGCCTGGCCACCAACCTTGCGATATTGAGACGATACTCAGCCTGACGGACCCTCAGGCGATACTGCTGGAGTATCAAGATTATGTTAGGTCCTATCTTGAGTACCCTTCAGGGTATTTTGAGCCTGCCTACACCATTTCCGTGGAGAGAGCAGACACCTATCGCTTCCAGCGCCAGCAATAACAACTTCTACTTGGAAATGGAGGGCCGGTTTCGCGACTTGAAGGAGCAGCGGTACCGAGTTTGGAAACACATCGAGATGACCAAGAAGGGGTAAGATTTGTTTGCTATACCTTTTCTCATATTTGAAAAAATGTGACAGGATATATAAGATATTAATTACATGACGTGTTTTTTCATAACTATTAGCAGCGACGCGCATCACCACGTTCCAAGGAAAAGCGACTCCCAATTATTTTAGACTGGTCTTCACTGGAACAAGCGCTACTTTGAATGGTTGCGTTGTCAAGGACATTGCCAAAACGACTCCGCGAGATCATCCACCCAAAAGACACCGCCCTCCCAAAGTCCCTCAACAAAAGTCTCTCAACACCGACAAGAACAGGGACGATGACAACACCACTGCAAAAATCAGGATGGACAAATGCAAGGGCAGGGACAACTAATCAATCAAGGAAGGTCAAATGGAAAAACCTGTCACTGCACGTCCAAAACGCATGTCTCAGGCAACAATGAATGCCAAGGCAATTCGGCAGTTACACCCTTTGAGGGTCTTATCGATTGGGTCGGTTGGTGGCACTTCGTGTCGACAACTCAACGGCGTGTATGTCAGGACGCTTTTGTGTTGCCTTTGGACTGTCATCGGTAGTAGTTCGAATGGTCTGGACTCACCGATGTCTCGTGAAGATATTCTCCCTTCGACTCCGCTGTACTACCGTGGGTCAGTCGAACAGGCCGTGGCTAAGATCGTCAAAGCCTTCCCTCCTTCAGGCCCGCCAGGACAGATCCCTTCTTTTGCCACTAAGTCCTCCACCGACTCAAGCAACAGCTCACTTACCATTACAACGACAGCACCTCCGATGGAGCCCCTGGGCACATCCAACAAGTCTTAATTTGATGCTGATTGATTGCAACTGTTACTCTTGACGGCGTCGGGAACAACATCTCATGTGACTCAACAACAACCCCAGCCACTCCAGCACCCCGTCCAAGCCAGTCTCTCGATAAAGCATCATCTTCTACCGCCCCACCCTCACAGCCTACTTCAACAGACCCAAGTGCAAACAACAAACATTCAACATCGGAGGCAACCCAGGATGCCCTCAGTCAGCTTCCACTACCATTCTTGCTCAAGGACCTCCCTTGGGCCTCGGGAGTCGCATTGGATCTTCGATCTGTTTATCGATGTAAAGGTTTCGCTTCGGCGGTTGCGGAGTGGGTTTATGGTTATGCCATGATGAATTCTAGAAAGATTCAGGCGGAGATCGTGAAGGCTCTGGATCTGTGCAATCGAGTGCAGATTTACCTCTGCTATGCCTTCGCACTCTTTATCAAATTCTTAAGATGAAGTCTCCTCTACCACCTTGCTCTTCAAAGAACCACTCTACCACCGGAAAGATCTCTACGGCGAAACTTTGGGATCAGCAGCTGACATGGCGCCCTGACGACACAACCTTCACGGAACGAACATTGGCCATGATCATCGACGATCCTGGTTTTTGACATCTCTGGCACGGCGGCTGTACTCTGGAGAGCGGAGCCAAATGTCAAGATCCAAGCCCGATGCAACATTTCTGGATGCGGCGACTGCCGCAATGATCGCATATGGATTTTTTGTCCAACAGACCGGATTCGGCCCTCTTAGGAGCATGGCAGAGCTCCATTCGGTAACATCGCCAGCATGATAAGCAAGCCCGTCCATACGGCCTTGAAGAGTCACTACTCCAAGACGCAGGTAAGCTAATCAAATACTGGTCTAAGAGCTCAACGAATGCCATTTGAATGTCATTTATCGTCTAACCTACCACCTATTTCCGATTTCAATCTTTTATCATTTAGTTAGGTTGACATAAAGGGCATAGACACCATTATCCAACATCTCTTATTTCTTTCTCCTCAAGGACAACAAAATCAACGCCGTGCTAGCTTCCCCAAGGCCAAACTCACCCCGGGTTCCGTATGCTTGAGCGAATCCAACATCATCAATATTCTCTGGGCGAACAAGAACACCAAGGCATTACTCCAGTTCTCACTTCACAGCAAACTCGCGCCTTTGGATTTCAAAACAAAGCAGAACTTCCAATATGTCCATGAGAGTACCGCGGGATTGTGACCGAGGTTGTCTTTGGTCATGGGGACTACAAGAGAACGGACTTCATGCGTAATCAAGCGATCCAACCTGCGAGTCAGGATGTACAGTAATACCTCACAGTCGACCGAGGCCACCCGGACGACCAGCACGCCCGCACCCGACATTGGCTGAAGGATACAATTGTTACAGACGGTTTAGTACTTTGTCGCCTTGCCTATGACGTCTCCATCACAAAACCCTCTACAATAGCAACAATCACAAACAAAGGAGGACGACGGTATTGACGATGGTGATGGTCTGGACTTGGTTGATTTGGCGGGCGAACAAGAGCTTGATGGTTTAGATTCGAAGATTTGGAGGCTGTTATGAAAAAGGGAGGACTTGAAACGGATCACGGGCCAGGGAATACGGACATCGATCCAAGCAGAAACTCTGGATCCAGTGACAGCTCAAGCCGTACCTCTCCGCTCAGCCATCTTAAAGCCGATGTGGAGCCTACACCAGATGCGCCACCTGATCCAGCATCATTTCTCGACCCTGCCTATTCAAGTATATCTCCAGATTCGGTTCCAGATCTGGCCTGGACAAGATGGACGGCAGGGACGCGACTATTGCTGAATATAGAGCTCAGTTTCTCATCGGCGGAAGTGTGTCCGGATCCTTCTGAGACGATCGTGTTCGGTTACGCCGACGAACGCAAATCTGCCGTAATTGTGTGCCGAGATCTCAAGAACCTTAATCGAAGGCATGTCTTGACTGTTTCACGAGGTTTTCTCTGGCGCCCGGCGTTGATGTTTCGGAGACTTATGACGAACAGAAAAACCAACACACTCGCGTCCAACGGAGCCAGGTCCTTTGCTCAGTTGGAGTCAGGAATCCTTACCTTCAGCCTGGAAAACCTGAACATATTTTTCTCATACATTGGCAATCCCATTGGTTCTTTCTCGTCCGTGCTCGAGTGTCTCCACTTCTATCGCGAGCCCTGGTTTCGTCGGAACCGGTAGGAAAGCAAGAAGGCACAGGTCGTGGCTTTGGACTATGCCTTAGAATCCATCCTGAATATGGCACAGCGGACCATTACCACCAAGGACAGCAACAATGTTGAGAAGGAAGAGACAGTTAAGGGTTCGACTTGGGGGTTGGACAAGAGACTGCCGCCTATTGTTGTGTGTATCGGTTTGGCGAAGTTCAACAGGAGGACAGGATTACCAAGCAAACATGGAATTCTCATCAAAGATTCATACAAAAGGTAAGAACCGGGCAGTCATATGAAGCCGGGCAAAGAATGGATATGCGTCAATGCGCAATCGCGGTATCTGATATTTGTTGATCTCTTTCTGTTGTTAATAGGCTCGCCCTCTTGGAATCATCATTGTTGAAGTGAGTGGGATTTTTACAAGTGCCAAGTGTCCAAGGGAGGATTGTGATTGTTTTCTGGAAAGTAATCGGCAGAGGTCGAAGTACTGTCGCGCCTGTAGGATGGATTACGATCACAATGTCGTTGGGGCTGAAAATATATCAACGCTTTGCCTCTCTCAACTAAGGACTCAACTAAGGACTCAACACCGGCTACTAAAATTCAAGCCTCAGCCCCTTGAACCTGACCCACCTCCTCCGCCTCCACCGCCGAAGCCCCCAATCCCTCGAGAAACGAGACGTAGGTCTGACGAGACTCTTCTTGGTATTGCTTGCAGAAAAGTCGCCAGTAGCCGAACTACCTATTTGCAGGCCGACATCCGCATCAACCAGTCTCGTAAGTTGTTGTTGAATGTTTTTTTGTAAGAAAAAAAAAATTGACCAAGAGATTTTTTTACTAACGTGGCTATCTTCATTTAACATCACTAGTTGGGTGTTCTTGAATATGTAACTCTAAGGAGGCCCTTTCGCATTCGACTTTTTTTTTTTTTTTTTTTTTTTTTTTTTTTTTTTTTTTTTCCTTCACTCCTTCCATTCCGCCAACTCTCATTGCAACTTCCAAAACGAGAGCCGTATTCGTACCTAGACGCAAGAACTGCAACGCGACGACCCACTTTCTTCATATTCCATCCATTCCCTTTTTTTTTACGCCACAGATTTGCGCAAGTTGGAGCTCATACGTACTCTTCTGGAAACATCTGAGGGCTGTAGCATCATATGAAAGCTCCATTGCTCCATTCCGTAAATCGCCTCATGAAATAAACCGATATTATCTCTTATTTTCGCCTCAAAACATCTCTTCTTCATCCCCCCTTTTTTTTTATTCTTCACTTTTCACACTACTGTACTGCACTGCCTTCCTCTTATCGCTTATCAACATAAACAACCCTTTCAATTGAGTTTATATATACCATGGACCGGTCAAGCGGGTTCTGTGGACAGGACTCCGAAGGATGGGTAAGGTTCAGCTTGCTGTTTTGCATATTTGTGTTTTTGTTTGGGTGCAATTACTTTTCTGTGGATATCACATTTTTATCAGATGTACATTCCGTTTTATTTGACTGTTTTTCTTAGGGACCATTGAACCCTGATCGGACGGACTTCACGCTCTGCTTTGAATACAGGTATGATCGCTTTATTCAGACAGAATATCGATAATGGCAAAAGACATACACACATAAATCAACCGAGCTAATTATTTACTTGCAACTTCCTCTGTGCGCAGCATCTACTCTATATTGTCGAGCGTAGCTCTTCTAGTCTTTGCAGCAAGAATCCGATATCTACGCACTGCATGCAAACCGCATCAGTTTGGACGGACAGCTTGGATCTACTGGCCATCCCAGGCCATCATGTCGCTGCTGGCGTTGACATTGACTGCCCAGACGATACAAGGCGCAGTAAACGGAATTAACACTCCTGACAAAGTCCTGGGAATAGTTTTGACAGCAGTCGCATGGGTAATGGATGTTCAAATTTGGAAAATAATTGCGCGAGAGATGAGCCATAAATTGATTCGTAATCCACCTATGTCTCCATGGCTAACACACTATTCTGTTCTGTTTCTATATATAATAGGCCTGTGCACTGGTACTCAACTATAACGAACACAAGTTCGCCATCCGGTCTTCAGACTCGCTGGTCATCTTCTTCACTTTGTCCATCGTCGCCGCTACCATCCTCCTGCATACTCTTCTGGAAGCGGGACAAGGGATACAGTCAACAGAGCTGCGGTTCACTATTGCCTACCTTGTACTCTTGACACTCGGCCTGGTGGTCGAGACATGGCCAAGGGGATCGACTCGAGTGCAGCAGTTGAGTGGTGCACAAGCATGGAACAAGGCCAACTTGTTTTCTCGAACGAGTCAGCATTACTTTCAGCCTATCGTCTCATTGGCCGCCAAACAAAAAATGCTTATGCCCTCTGATGTTGTCAATCAGTTGCCAGAAGAGAACAAGACGGAGAATGGATACGCTCGGCTATCGGTAATCTGGAACAGGAAGACAAAGCGGTACTACGACAAGGTCCGCGCAACCGGAGGATCGGCCAACCCGGAAGCGGTCAAAAAGATCAAGAAACCCTCGCTCATGCTTGCCATCATTCAGGCCCACTGGAGAAACCTTGTCCCCGTCGTTGCGGCCAAAATTATCATTCCCTTCCTCGACTACCTTTCGCCTGCACTGTTGGGTCTCTTCCTGGACTACATTCAAGGACCCTCCGCCTCAGACCCAGAGTCGGTCACTGCTGCTTTGCCCTCCTCGTTTGTCAAACCCGCCACAGAGGAGAAGCCTTTTGGGTACGGTGTTCTTTTGGCGTTTGGCATTTTCTTTGCAAGATGTGCCGTCTCTGCCCTATATGCCGATTATCTTCGACGAGTTTTTATCTCTTGTGCACAGGCAAAGGCAACTCTGACTTCCATGATCTACCGCAAGGTCCTTGTGCTGTCACCCGATGCCAGGCGCAAATCCTCGACAGGAGCGATCTTGAACCATATGTCGGTCGATGCTGTGCAGTGGGAAGAAGGATTCGACTATCTCGCACTTTGGATCTCTCTTCCCTTTGACTTTTCGATCTGCTTCTACATGTGTAAGTTTTTTTTTTTTGTGTTATCGATCTGGTTTCTACCACGTATAAATACCGTTACTAACAAATGGGTTTGATCCTACTCTTTGTTATTTCTAGTGTATCAACTTTTGGGTTGGAGCTTCTTGGCAGGAGTATTCACAATCGTAGCGTTTATTCCATTCCAGTCTTGGCGAGCAAAGGTCTTTGAAGGGCTGGAGGAGGATCGACTGAAGGCCACAGATGAGCGCGTTCGTCTTTCAACCGAGATCTTGTCTAGCATCAAAATTGTCAAGCTCTATGGATGGGAGGCTGCATTCAAGAGCAAGATCCTTGAGGCCAGAAGAGCGGAGCTCAACGTTCTGAAAAAGATGGGCGCGCTCGAGGCTGTGATGAGTTTGGTGTTTGCGTCGACGTCTACCATTGTCACCTTTGTCACCTTTGCGACGTATGTGACCCTTGGCCATGGTGTGTTGACACCCAAAATTGTCTTTGTCAGTTTGACTCTCTTTGACTTGCTGCACGAGCCTGTTAGTCGACTTGCCGAAGGGTGCGTTCGATATTTCTTTATTTGCCGCGTTTTCGTGCACATATTGACATTAAGAATCATTGGTCTTGACACTAATACTTTTGCTCCCTTTTCCTTTGGTGGATGAAGAACTGCAGCAACGATTGCCTTGGTGGTGGCGACAAAACGTATTCAGCGATTCTTGATGCGGGAGGAGATTGACAGCACCCAGGTCCAGCACGAAAAGTACGATGAGAACTCTGATACTCCAGTGGTGGAAATCAATGATGCCACCTTGGCATGGACATCAGGCAAGGAGCCAAACTGGGTCGACAATGCTGCTGACGAGGATGAAGAGGAAGACGATGATGTAGAGGAGGGTGGTGGATCTAGTGACCAACGGCCGTTCCTGTCGAATCACGAAGGCGCTGTCGACGAGAACGTGGGCAACAACAGCTCTACACCGCCAAAACCGGCCCTTCGCAACATCACCCTCTCAGTCAAGAACAAGTCGCTTACTGCAGTCGTAGGACGTGTCGGACAGGGCAAGTCGTCGCTTCTCAACGCGATTATCGGTGAGATGTATAAGCATGAAGGCACCATCCGCGTCCGAGGCCGAGTCGCCTATGTCCCTCAGCAGGCTTTCATCATCAATGCGACTGTCAGGGACAACATTGTTTTTGGAAATCTCTTTGACCAGGAAAGATACCACCGCGTTCTGACGGCCTGTGGACTGGACCCTGATCTGGACTTGTTGCCTGCTGGAGACATGACGGAGATTGGCGAGCGTGGTATTAACCTTTCTGGAGGGCAGAAGCAGCGAGTCTCACTGGCGAGGGCGACCTACGATAATGCCGATATTTACTTGCTGGACGATCCTCTGAGTGCTGTTGATGCGCATGTGGATAGGCATCTTTGGGACAACCTGATCGGACCCAACGGCTTACTCAAGAACAAAACACGCATTTTGGTCACGCATGGAATCCATCACCTCGATCTTGTGGACCAGATTGTGGTTATGGGGGATGGCGAGATTGCCGAGCTGGGTCAGTACGAGGAGCTTGTGGCGGCAAAGAAGTCATTCTACCAGTTGATGAAGGAGTTTTCTGCCAAGCATTCGAGAAAACGCAAAGGATGCCATGCTCCCGTCGATGGTTTGACTTCCGAGTCTGCGGCCGTCTACTCCACCACCACCATCGACGATGAGAACATCGAGACTGACTCTGCTGCGGGGTCGAATCTGGATTCGGACGTTGCGACCGTAGAGGAAGGCGATGCTGCTGCAGCTGGAACCGCGACGAAGGCTGACGATGAAGAGTACGACGGAGAGGAGGAGGACGAGCTGATAGCAGAGGAGATCATGAAGAGAGGAGGAGTCGAGATAAGACTTGTTAAGACCTATGCCAAGGCCAGCGGTCTCAAGACCGCGTTGACAGTGGCAGTGCTCATTATCCTGGGCGAGGCCTGTACGGTTGCAACGAATCTTTGGCTTAAGTACTGGGTGGACAGGTCTAAGGATGAGCTTGCGGCGTCGATTGGCTTGTTCCTGGCAGGACTCTTGGCTTTTGCAGTCCTTTACGTTGTGGTGCATATGATCTACATCTACCTGGCCTTCTCTGTTGCGCGTATTCGGGCCTCTGAGCTTATTCATCGCGATTTGATCACTACCATTCTCCGGCTGCCCATGAGGTATGGACATCTTTTTGTTTTTGAATTGTGCCATGAAATAGAGGTTCGCGGAGAGATAGCAATCCTCGTAAGTTAACGACTACTTTTTGTTTTAACTGCCAATAGTTTCTACGACACCACACCCCTGGGACGAATTATCAACCGCTTGTCTGGGGACTGTTACAGTATCGACGAACATTTGCCGTGGAAGTTTTTGGACTTGGGCTATCTCCTGTCGGCCGTGACCTCAACATTAGCGATCGTCATTTTTTCAACCCCAGCGTTCATCTTTATCGTTCCGTTCATTGCGGCGGGATTCTACATAATCTCTGACTATTACCTTTGGGCAGTTCGATCCCTCAAGCGCTTTAATTCTGTCTCGGCCTCGCCCATCTACCAACACTTTGATGAGACTTTGCATGGTGTGACGACCATCCGCGCCATGTCGATCCAAGAACGATTTATTGACGAGAATGCAAAACGCACCAACTACAACGCCAACGCCTATGTCTCCTACTCGTTCTGTAATCGCTGGGTCGATGTCCGGCTGCAGTGGCTCAGTGCCACGATTGTCCTTTCGATTGCCCTCTTTGGAGTGTTTGGACGGTACACGATCGATGCGAGTGTGCTGGGACTGTCGATGAGCTTTGCGATGGGGATTACGGACTGTGTGATGTGGCTCTGTAGGGATTTTTCTGAATGGCAATCGCATCTGATTGCTATTGAGCGTGTTCAAGAGTACACTGACAAGCATACCGAGGCTCCCGAGTTGACTTCCAAGCTGGTTCCTGACTTATGGCCTGCCCAGGGACGCATTGTCTTTACGAACTATTCGACGAGGTATCGGGAGGGATTGGATTTAGTTTTGAAGCATTTGTCGTTCGAGATTAAACCGCAGGAGAAGATTGGGATTGTGGGGCGGACGGGAGCTGGCAAGTCGTCATTGACGTTGGCGTTGTTCCGGATCGTTGAGGCTGCGAATAGTCATTGGGCGAGAGCGAGCGATAATTCGGGATATCATGACAGGAAGAGTGCAAGCACGGAAGACAACGATGATAGCGATGCTTCGGACGAGCACGAGCCACTTCTTGGCGCGTCATCTGCTATGGACAATCCTGCCGTCAAAGAGGACGAGGAAATTGACGGAGGAGCGATCGAGATTGACGGCGTTGACATTTCGACTTTGGGACTTACAGATCTGCGCAAGCATCTGGCGATTATCCCTCAGGACCCGACTCTCTTTGTAGGCACGATCCGCGACAACCTCGACCCCTTCCAAGAGTTCACGGACGCCGATCTGTGGGAGGCCCTTGAACGCGCCCACCTTAAGGACTTTATCCGTTCGCTCCCAGGAGGATCAGGACTAGGCGCGGAGGTAGCGCAGAACGGCGAGAACTTTTCCGTCGGCCAACGATCGTTGATCTGTCTTGCCCGTGCGCTGCTTCGGAAATCCAAGATTCTGATCCTGGACGAGGCGACCGCTGCGGTGGATGTGGAGACAGACGAGTTGATCCAACAGACGATCCGGGAAGAGTTCAAGGACAGGACAGTGTTGACGATTGCACATAGGATCAAAACTGTAATGGATTCCGATCGGATCCTGGTAATGGATCAGGGGCGGGTTGTTGAGTTTGAGGCGCCAGGAATGTTGCTACAAAGAGCCGAGTCGGTGTTTTTTAAGCTTGCTCATCAAGCTGGTGAGATTGCTGTACCTCTTTCTCCTACTTCTTAGGCCAAGCACAACGACGTCTCGTTCTCTGACCGCTATATCCTAGGGAATAAAATGGCAGGAAGAAAAAGGAGAGAAACAACTAGAATGAATAAATGGTTGTTGTTCATAACCCGTTTTTTTTTTTTTTTTTTTTTTTTTTTTTTCCTACTTTTTGCGGGGCATGTTTTTCTTGTGGGAAATGAATATTCTAGAGAAATCCCCAGCTGCCATGGGTTATGGAAGGACTTTTGTTATTACGGCACGCAATTACTTGTACCACACCGGCTGTGTACGCTCCGAATCCGAAAGGACCAAAAATTTCATAAAATCCGGTTCTTCCTGGCTGGCCAGATCTGGTCTGGATGGCTGGCTTGAGCACACAGCACCCCTCTTCTTGTCGTTCCCCTTCTTCCATGAAACGACACGTTGCATTCCTAATCATATCTCCGTTCGTTTCCTTCCTTTCCATATTAATAGTCGTTTCTCAAAATAACAATAATAATAATAATAATAATAATAATAAAAATACGTGCCAGGGAAGATTGGAGTTTTGTTCTTCCACTCAGCAGGCTTTTTGGGCCTTGGGAGGTATGGGAAAAGGCATACGTACAGAATGCCTTGCGTCAGCCTTGTTGCTAGCTTAAGGTCACCAAGCACATGTTGGGCGTAAATGGTACGCCCGGCAGGGTCGCGCTATTTGTGAACCAAATGAAAAAAAAAAAAAAAAAAAAAAAAAAAAAAAGACAAACAGGCTCTCGACGTCAACGCACAATTGCGAAGGCGATTAAACAATGGAGTGCGAAAGATTGGGTAAACGGGTAGTTCACTTTGCTAACGTTCCGTTTGGTAGGGTGTTGTTGTTTGTTCCAGAATGATCTTCCTCTTGTATCCTTACGCCGGGAGTTCTGTAGTTTGCTTTTCCAATTGTTTGTCGTTGTTGATTCTACGTTGAGTATGCGCGCCATGCATGAATAGGGAGAGGAAGGAAAGGTATCAGTTGAACAAAAAAGGTGATTTTTGAACTTGTGTTATGCATGCTTGTGGGCGTTATGGTTCACTTCGCGCAGCGGGTACAGTAAGTACCTCGCTTCTTTCCCCACAAAGGTTCGCCGGTGGGAAAAAAAAAAAAAGAAATAATGCCAAAAAGAAAAAAAAGCGTAGTTCTATGGGGGTTCATGGCAGGGGATGCTGTGCAATGGTTGCCTCGGATACGCACGAAAAGGGAGGACTTCAATAAGAATGCAAGGCAGCGCATCCAAAAAAAAAAAAAAAAAAAAAAAAAAAAAAAAAAAAAAAAAAAACTATGAATGATTTAGAGTGTACAAACACGGGTCAAAGCGGGACTGATAGGTTAGATTTTGATGTTTCCCAGCCAGGCGGACTACTTGGTTTGCCTCAATTGACTTTTTGGGTGTCCTGCGCAGACAGGAGACAGTAGGGATCAAAGCACAAGGGTCAAAATAGAAAAAAAAATGGAAACAGAAAAGAAAAAAAGACGTCAACGAGGAAATAAGCTTGGCTTGACTCTCCTTTGCCCCTCCTTCCTCTTCTCTCGTGTTCTTACATTTTCCTTCGGCAAGTGTTATTCTTTTATTTGCTAATGAGGCACTTCGGGATACATGCACAAGTTATCTGTGTGCTTTGGTCTTGCGTTACTTTGCAATTTTATTATGGTTTGACGTGGCAGAAGGGCTGTTCAACATGTGCCACATTCACTCCGAAGCGTCCAGAATTAGACCGGCCTGGCCTCCTTCTCGCCTTCGTTTTGGTTATGTACATTTTTTGATTATTATTTTTTCGGGAATTGGGCTCCTGTTTGCTTGCCCTTTTTGGCCATGTTCTCCGATGCGATAGAGGGCGATTCAACAAAAAAAAAGGGGGGGGGGAGGGATAAGCAAAGTAGACAAAGGACGAAAACCAGTCCCCCCACCTCGTTCACACCCCTTGATATCCTTGACTCCTGATCCCTTTTTACGCTCAATTAACAACAAGCCAAAAGTGAAAAGGGTCAGGCACCATGAAAAAGAGGAGATGAAGAAAAGGATATCAAAATAACTTAATGTGGAAGAAAAGTAGACAAAACAAAGAGCGTTGTGCAGGGGTTTCAATGAAAAAAATAAGAAGTGAGGATGCTGTCCTTTTCTGGCTTGTCTGGTTTGTCTACTTCTTGGCATTCTCTTGCATTGATTGTTTTGGGCGCTCACTTGTTTGATTACTTGGTTGCCGAGCAATGTCACACGCCATGTCACCACATACCAAACGTTTATCACATTGCACGCTTCCTTCCTTGGCCAAAGATTCTTGGCTCTTGGTCCGTGAGTTGCTTTCTCTACCCCTTTGTCAATCTCCCTTTCCCAGCAAACATCGTACCGCACACAAACAACATGCCACTGCACTTAACCGTCACAGTTATCCTAATCAGTTCAACCATCAACCACTATTCAACCATCTATATCATATCGGCCCCCCTTTCTTCTGTGATACACTAAAGTGCATTTGACAATCAAGCTTGGCATAACCTGCCAGTGTTCAAAGGGCAGACAGGTTTTGTTCGTTTTTGTAGCGAAACTATCCATCAGGTGGGACGATCACGACGTTTAGAACTGTGCACCTATTTGCAGGGGTTGTTGAATTGCTGGATGTGCTTTGTGAGCATTTTTTTACACGGCATTGTGTACCATGATTGGGGTGGGAATGGATATGTATCCTTTGTGTCGCTTGAGACCTACGAATGTTGGTAATTTAAACGACACACATCGAATGAATAATTTTACTTGGTCAAAAGCTTAAAAAAACCGGTTTTTTGTAGGGACGTAGAAGCCAATTTGATTTTTCACATATCCGATTCTAAACTGTTTATTTGCCTTTAATTCATTTCCAAAACAAAACATTGAAGAACAAAAACGGCTGCTGCTTTGTGTTCAGCCGAATGCAGAGGTGTCTTTAATGATCAAGAAACCTCCTCAAGGGAACAAAGGACTGTGATGACAATAAGCATTAAAGAATAGGACAATAGGCGAGTGGGAAAGGACGGAGAGGAAGAGGAGAAAAGCCTGATTACCACAGTCTAGTGATCCTTGCTGTAACCTTGAACAATAGCATTGACATGAGCTGGGTCTAGGTGCGATTGGAGCACTGGAGCCAAACTACACTATGAAAAAATTGAACAGGGGCTTCTACTCCACCAACCCATCCCAAAAATTACCCGTAGTTGGCGCCTTTGAAACGACGGGAGCAATGCTGGAGAGAGGAGGGAGGGTCGCCGGAGTGGGAATCCCCAGCCGCAGTGCTAGAAACTGCGGGTTTGTATCTTGATAGTCTGTCGGGGTTGCCAGTACGGATAATAATATAGAATGTATGAGAACGAGAATGGGCCCAGGGTTGAGCAGAGCTTTGTCTTGTTATTTTGGGGCGGAAGGAGTCAATTAAAAGAGAAAAAACTTCCTTTTTGTCTCTCATCGGAAGATTGTCAGCTTTGCACTGCACAGGCTGTAAAAAAAAAGAGGAAAAAAAACAAAACTCTAAACGGCTTTTGCTATAAAATGAGGACACCTCGGTCCTATTTTTTGTCCTTTTTTTTTGTTTTCTTTTCTCACCAACCTATTTCCCTTTCCATTATTCATACACATACAGACAACAATCCCTCATCTGTTTGTTAGCTCGGAAGCATCGGTTCTTACATCCACATCAGATCACCCTTTATCCTCCCGGTTGAAATAACCACCCACACTCCTGCTCCCTTTTTTTTACGACAAAGGGTTAAAAGAAGAAAGCAAAAATACATATAAATCCTTTCGCAGCCCAAGAGTCCCTAAAGGTGAGAGCAATATCTGATTTCTCCGGGATTTCATTATCCCATGGTGTCTCTTATTTCTCGTCCTTCTTTCTCTTGTCTCTTCCTTTCATCTCTTTCTTTGTCTCTTTATTTCTTCCTCCCCTTGTCCTGTCCTGTTCTGTCCTTCACTCCTCTCCCTACCCCTATTCTCTCGTTATTTTCGTTAACCAAATTGCATCCACCTTCTCGCCCTTTCCATATCCACATCCATACCCTCATACTCACGATTCCCTCCAAGAGATCCCCTCACGGCAACAAGCCATCTCAACTCTCCCCTATATAACACTGTCCCCGCGTTGTCTCTCTCTCTCTCAACCCCCTATCTTTTCCTCATCACCCACCGATACACCTTGACTTGACACATTGATACCCTTTACCTTCTACAAAAGTAAAGCAAAGCACACGATTGAACCGCCAGACCACCCGCATCATCATCTCCGTTGTCGTACTTAAACAAACTTTTTTTTATTCAGCGATACATATACTCAACTGAAACTCCACTGTTACGGACATTTTTGTTTTTGTTTTTGTTTTTCTTGTCCATATCATATCGTCAATACCATCTCTCGCCCAATCTCATTCCTTTCTCCACTTCTCCCAGCCACATACTCCGCCCGCAGTTTTTTTTGTTGTTTTTCGATCGTGCTCTTTATTCTCTCTATTTTTTTGTTTCTTTTTGGGGTTTGGCATTTTCATTACTTCCCTTCCATTCGCTCCACCCAACGGCACTCAACCCTATTTCTTCCTGCAGACACAGACGCCGTTATATTAACCATTTCTCTCTCCCTCTCTTTCTCTTCTCTTTTCCCCTCCTTCCTTGTCTTTCCCTTTTACCACCCTCCTCCTCTTACTATCCTCTCACTTCAACTCACACCTCACTCACCAACTCAACTCTCTATCTTGGATACGACCAGTCGGATAATAAACCATGACTGACAAGATGGAGCTCGAGCAAATTAAGCAGGCTGGTCAGAGTTCCAATACCATCGCCGCCACCCCTGCTATCGTTGACACTCTCCCCTCCAAGGAGGCCACTGCTCCTAGTGCTGCCGCCAGCACCCTCTCCACCGAAGAAGCCTCCGAGGCTGGAGATGGCAAGGGCAAGAAGAATAAGAAAAAGAAGGGCAAGGAGGCCAGTGAGCCTGTTAAGGCTGTCGGCTACTTGGAGCTCTACCGTTTCGCTACTCCCAAAGAGTACCTTTACATTGCGTAAGTCCACCCAATGTTTATATTTTGCAACCATAGCCATTTTCGTCTTTTCTTCGTGTGGAGCAGACTTATACAATTGATTCGCTCTGTGCAACGTGAACTTATTTTGTCTTGTTTGTTCACTATGCCCCATACTTTCGACTTCTAATGCTTTTAATGTCTCCCTATCGAACTAATAGTATCGCGGCGATCGCTTCCATTGGTACCGGTGTCGGTCAACCTTTGGTCGCTCTTTTGATGGGAGACATCATGGCGGCTATGGGTCAAGGCCTTGCCAGCGCTGATGACATTATCGGTTACGTTGTGAAGTTTACTATCGTTGGTGCTGGTATTTTCCTCGCCTCGTACCTGCAAATGTGCTTCTGGACCCTATCTGCCGAAAACCAAGTCAAGCGTATCCGCGAGGAGTATCTCCACGCCATTCTTCGTCAGGACATTGGATGGCACGATACCGGCAAGCAGGCCGAATCCCTCACCACTCGTCTCAACTCGGACACCCAATTGATCTACGACGGCATGGCTGACAAGGTCGGTTTGGTCTTGTCCAGTTTCACCACCTTTATCGCCGGTTTTGTCATCGGTTTTGTCAGAGGCTGGAAGCTTAGTTTGGTCCTCCTCAGTTGCGTCCCACTCATTGGTGCTTGCGCTGCCTTGATGACAAAGTTTACTGTTGCCAACGCCTCCAAGGGTCAGGATTCATACGCAGGAGCTGGAGCTGTTGCTGAGCAGGCCATCTCCGCCATCCGCACCATTGTCGCCTTTGGTGGTCAGAAACGCGAGACCGAGTCTTATGTCAAGCAGCTGGATACCGCCTTCCTCCACGGAAAGAAGAGAGCCATCGCCACCGGTTCCGGTGTTGGTGCCTTCATGTTCATTCTTTTTGCCACCTATGGTTTGACCTTTTGGTACGGTGCCCGCCAGGTTTTCGAAGGCCACATGACCGGTGGTCAGGTTATCAACGTCTTCTTCGGCATGATCATGGGAGCGTAAGTGTTATGTCTTGGGTGTATGTTAAAAGCCTTATTATGACCATGGAAATGCAGCCGCTCCACTAACATAATCCATGTTGAATTGGTTCCTTTGTGTAGATTCGCTCTTGGAAGCATTGGACCCAACGCTGCTGCTTTTGCCAGCGCGCAGGGTGCTGCCTACCAGATCTTCAAGACCATCGATCGCATTCCCACCATTGACTCGTCCAATCCCGGTGGTGCCAAGCCCGAGAACGTTGCCGGACACATCATTGTTACTGATGTCGACTTCCACTATCCCTCTCGCCCTGACGTCCCCATTTTGAAGAAGATGAACATTGAGGTTAAGCCAGGACAGACTGTCGCCTTGGTTGGTCACTCTGGATCTGGAAAGTCTACCATTGTCGGATTGGTTGAGCGTTTCTACGACCCCATCTGTAAGTTTTTTTTAATACACTTTTGGCTTGTTTTAGCTGAATTTGGCAACATTTTCCCCATATTAGTGTACTAATTATTTCATTTTTTTTCCTTAAGCTGGATCGATTACTTTGGACGGAGTTGAACTCAAGGACTGGAATGTCACTTACCTTCGCGACACTGTCGGAATTGTCTCTCAGGAACCCGTTCTCTTCAACGCCTCTATTCGCCAGAACATTGCTTACGGTATTCGCAAGGACCAGGCTCAGCCCACCGACAAAGAAATCGAGGATGCCTGCCGTCTGTCCAACGCTCACGACTTTATCTCTAAGCTTCCCGAGAAGTACAACACCTTGGTCGGCGAAAAGGGTGCCCTGTTGTCTGGAGGTCAGAAGCAGCGTATCGCCATTGCTCGTGCCATGATCAAGAACCCCCGTATCCTGTTGCTCGATGAGGCCACCTCTGCCCTCGATACCGAGTCTGAGCGTATCGTTCAGGCTGCTCTCGACAACGCTGCCGCTGGACGCTCGACCATTGTTATTGCTCACCGCCTCTCAACCATCATGAACGCCGACGTCATCTATGTCATGGACAAGGGAGTCGTCATTGAATCTGGATCGCACGAATCTCTTCTCGCCCAGGGTGGAACCTACGCCGATTTTGTCGCCAAGCAGCAGCTCAAGTCCGGAGGTGTTGATGTCGAGGCTCAACCCGACATTGTTGCTGAAGTTCCCGTCGCACAGCCTGCCCATATTGCCATTGCTGACGAGGACGTTGTCGCTCACCAGGGTACCGCCGACCACCGCAAGAGCTTTAGTCTTGCTACCAAGCTCCGCCGCATGTCCTCCGCCAGATCCATCCCCCGTTCCGAAAAGTCGCTCCAGAAGGTTGATACTACGATTGCCGTTCCCGAAACCGCTGAGGAGGCTGAGAACCGCCGTGAAAAAGAGCGCAAGGCCATGATCAAAGCTCAAAAGGCACCCCTTGGTCGTGTTTTCAACGCGATGCGTCCCGAGTGGGCTCTCATTGTTTTTGGTGCCATTCTTTCTGGCGGTGCCGGTGTTATCTTCCCTATCTTTGCAAAGTTCTTTGGTCAGGTCATGTATGTCCTCAACGTCGTCCCCCGCCCCGACAACTTTGTCTCAGAGTCCAACAACAACGCCCTCATGTTTGTCGTCATCGGTATCGCTGCCCTCGTCACCAATGGAGGAGCCATCGTCATCTTTGAGTACGTCGGTGAGACGATGGCCCGTCGCATGCGAACCCTCAGTTTCCAGTCCATCCTTAGCCAGGAGATGGGCTTCTTTGACAAGGAGGAGAACAACACCGGTGCCTTGACTTCCCGCCTGGCTACAGATGCCTATCAGATGCACGAGTTGGTTTCTCAGATTATGAAATTGGCTTTCCAGACCATCGCCACCGTCGCCTTGGGTCTTGGTTACGCCTTTTCCGAGTCCTGGCGCCTGACCTTGGTCATTTTGGCTCTTATTCCTCTCTTGGCCGCCTCCCAGTACTTTGCCATTGCCGCCTTGACCGGATTCAGCAATAAGACCAAGAAGGCTTACGAGCAGTCTGGTCGTGTCGCCAACGAGGCCATTACCAACATCCGCACCGTCGTTACTTTGGCCAAGGAGTCGAGTTTTGAGGACAAGTACTACAAGGTTACCCAGGAGCCCCACTCGTTTGCTCTCCGTCGTGCCTACATTGGATCTATCGGTTACGCCTTGTCGCAGGGAATCATGTTCTGGACCTATGCCATCGGATTCTATGCTGGTCACCGCTTTGTGGAAGCCGGCATGCTTACCTACCAAGGGCTTATCCAGACTCTGTTCTATGTTGTTTTTATGAGTATGGGTCTCGGTCAGATCGCCTCCCAGCTTCCTCGCTACATCAAGGGCAAGGAGTCTGCCATCAACGTTTACGAACTCTTGGACAAACACACCACCATTGACGCCGAGAAGGACGGTATTACCCCTGCGCGTGTTGATGGCCACATGGGTCTTGAGAACGTCCAGTTCCACTATCCTACTCGCCTTAACCAGCAGATCTTCAACGGAGTCGATGTCACTGTCAAGCCTGGCCAGACTGTCGCTTTGGTTGGACCCTCCGGGTGCGGAAAGTCGACCATCATTGCCCTGTTGGAGCGCTGGTATGATGTCTTGGACGGCAAGGCCACGATCGACAAGTACGACGTCCGCGACCTTCAGTTGAATAACATTCGCCAGCACATGGCGCTTGTTGGTCAGGAACCCGTCCTGTTTGACATCTCGATCGGCGAGAACATCCGCTACGGTATCCCCGATGGTCAGCATGTCGACCAGGAGATGGTTGTTGCTGCTGCCAAGGCCTCGAACATCCACGACTTTGTTGTTTCGTTGCCCCAAGGTTACGATACCCGCGTCGGAGACAAGGGTTCGCAGTTGTCTGGTGGTCAGAAGCAGCGTATCGCCATTGCTCGTGCCTTGATTCGCAACCCCAAGATCCTCCTGCTCGACGAGGCCACCTCTGCCTTGGACTCTGAGTCTGAGAAGTTGGTCCAGGAGGCCCTCGACCGCGCTCGTACTGGCCGCACCACCATTATCATTGCCCATCGCCTGCGCACCATTCAGGATGCCGATTTGATTCTGGTTGTCAAGGACGGAGCCATTGTCGAGTCGGGTCGTCACTACGAGCTCATTTCCCAGGGTGGACTTTACTCTGAGCTCTGCAAGAAGCAGAACTTGGAGGTCACTCACTAAACAGAAGTGAGTTTTTCTTTACTCCTTCTTTACAACTCCCTACTCTGCATACCACACATACATACCAATAGTTAGTTATCTAGAAAAAACAATATCCAATAGTAATATGTTTGCTTGGCATTGTGCCTTATCCACTTTACTATTTGCCCCTTTGTATGCTTGTGGTTTAAAGAAAAGAAGAGATTCATTCACCCGAAAGAAGTATCGTTCTCGCTTTTTATTTCCTCTTGCATCGCGCTATTGCTCTCATGTGCTCACAGCGCCGTTATTGTTGCACTGCCTTGAGAACACGAATGGATAGGCAAAAGAGGTGAGAATGAGAGGGGCGGAGGTCCTTTCCGGATAAAGACCTAAAAGTAAAGAGACACAGGATACTCTCGTGCAGCTTGGTGATAACACCCGAGTTCAACAGAAGCCTCTGTCCGTTGGACTTCCACTTTGTCGATTGCATGAACCTTGTTTTCTTTTGTTTCTTTCTGCATTGACGGCGAACAAGGTGGTTCTAAAGGAAAGAAGAGTCGAGAACTCTAACACAAAAAGGTGATCGTCTGACAGAGTTTATCCATTTTATTGTTTGTTGCACCTGTCCTTCTTTTCTTTTCCAATTCTCAAAAACTTTTTCTTCTTTCTTCCTTACCTTTTTCTTTCCTTCTCCTTTCTCCTTTCTCCTTTCTTCCTTTCTTTCTTTCTTTCTTTCTTTCTTCCTTCCTACTTTCCCATCCCTCCTCCTCGCTCCACTCAGGTAGAAATGTACTCTTTTCCTTTCCTTTCTTGACGAATTCTTTCTCTCTCTTGCCATTCACTTCATGCTCCGCTCTCAGATACCCCTTCATTTTTTTATTACTCTTCACATACCCGGAACCACTCCTTTATTCTCTTTTCACATCAAACACCAACTCCTCTCCCTTCTTTCCTTCTTTCCAATCCTCTCTAAAAAGATGGCACCAATACTATCATTATCATCAGCATCACAACGCCGTCCACTATGGTTCAGAACCTACCGCTTCTTTAGCCAACACATCCGCAGCACCTTTTTCCTTCTCATCCTCCTCTTCACCATCGTCAACATCTACCTCAACATCTCGTTTGATTTCCTTAGACCTATCCCTAAACCGCCCGCAGAGCCCGTTGACCGTCGACTTATTGGTGGAGTTGGTATCAGGTCCAAGTCAACATTAGGAAATGGAAGTAGGAGTGGGAGTGGGACAGAAAAGGGAAAAGAGGACTCGTCCCTTGGACAGGCGTTTCCGATTTGGAAGACTCGTTGGTTACAGGACCAGGAACTGGAAGATCCTGAAGCTGAAGGCGTTAGGGAGGAGATCGCGAAGAAAATCAAGGGGGAGGCTGAGAGAACGCTGGATATTGTGTACACTTGGGTCAATGGCACGGATGCGATCCTCAAGGACGTCAAGGAGAAGTACAAGGAGATCTCGGAACTGTTCCTGTACTTTAAGAATAATACCCGACCGACAAACAACCCTAACATCAACCCCAAGAACCGTGAACCTCCGCTGGTCGGGAACGGAAAGGGCGATCAGACGATTCATCGGTTCCGGGACAACAACGAACTCAAGTATTCGTTGCGGTCGATTGCAGAGTACATACCGGAAAAAATGCTTGGGAGGATTCATATTCTGACGACGGAAGTCCCGGATAGCAGGTCTGGCCAGGCTGTTGGACAGGTCCCAGAGTGGTTGGATCTTGGTAAAGTGGATGAGAAGGTGAGGTTGGTGAAGCACCGAGAGGTCTATGACAATACGAGTGTTTTGCCCTCGTTCAACAGTCTTTCGATCGAGAGTCAGATGCATCATGTTTCTGACCTTGCTGATACCGTAAGTGTGTTGACTTTTACCTACCACTATCCGCGTGTTCGCGGTGCTTGATGTTCTTGTGGACAGAAACAGAAAATCCAATCTTTCATTTCACTTTCATTTACCTTTTTCCCAAGGACATGGTTCAACAAATTAATTATTTCGCTTCGTCAATATATGCGTGCCGTATTTCTCAAATAGTTCATCTACATGAACGACGACATCTTCTTTGGACTGCCCGTCGACACCTCAGATTTTTGGACACCCCTCTACGGCTTCGTCTTTCATCTCACCAACGAAATCATCGATCCAGCAATACCCTCTCTAGGCATCTCTCCCAACGTAGGTGAATGGCAGTCGCTCCAGTACACCAACTACCTTCTCTCAAAACAGTTTGGCGCCCGCCACCGCGCATATCTCTCCCACATTGTCCACATCATGAACAGACCAATCCTGGACGAGATTCAATCCATCTGGCCCGAGGAGTTTGACAAGACCGCATCGCATCGGTTCCGTGGCGAGGGGCAGGCTCAGGAGATTAATATGGCATTCTTTATGGCCCACTATGTCATGGAGCGGCTGCGGGAGACTCAATTGACATCCTACTGGAAATACCGATTGGACAAGAACCAGGATGGCAAGTTGGATTGGGAGGAGCGAGAGGAGTTAGTTCGGATGGTGGAGGAGTATGATGAAACGTTGCCTAAGGTCGTAAACAGGAGGAAGGCGGTGCCATTTCCGATCGATCCGACGTTCAAGAGTTTCTTGCAGGAACCTGATAAGAAGCTGGAGAGTGTTGGGATCTCATGGACTGGTCGGACGAACTATGTTCAGTCGGGCATGGATGGGTATCCGTTTATGATCAAGGGTGCTGATCTGAGTCAGAGCAGCAGTAATCAGTATTCGCGTCAACCCTCCTCGACCAGAACGGAGCCCAGTCGGCGGCAATGTCAGTTCAACATTGATTTCTGTCTTGGACTTCAGTTCCGGAACAAGACTGCCCCTGCGATTGACAGTTCTGTGGGAAAGGAATCCCTCTTTGAACGACTGGCGTTTACAGAGTACCATTGTGGAGATTGCCTACTCCATATTGTCCGTCGCAGGAGTACCAAACCCGGAATGAGCAGCGTGATGCCCTTGGACCAAGCCTCAGAAGCTTTTTCACAAGTGGCGAATGATATGTCTAGATACAACTATGTAATTGGTCGATCGCAGTTCACGTTTATGCAGTTGACGACGGGGGACAAATCTGAGGCAGGTCTGAAGCGGTTGTTGGCACGGAACCAGACAGAGACGTATTTCTGTGTGAACGATGATGTACCGGACAGTCCGTTGATTGCCAAGAGAGTGAGGGGGTTGTTTGCAGGGTTCTTGGAGACGAGATTGCCTCATCCTTCGCCCTGGGAGAAGCTGTCTTAAGAGTTTAATACCCCTTGGAGGAGATACCATTTCCAAAACTGCTAGAGTAGATTAATAATAACAAGCCCTATGTGGCGAATAGAAGATAACGAGAGACGTCCCAAAAACGAGATGCCGTTTCTGCTTCTGAGTGTCCCTACCCGCGGTTTGAATATTGACGTCTTATCTCAATTTCACGACTTCAGGGCAATGGCATGGTTCAGATCTGCTTGCGATTGGTCCCAAAAAGAAAAGAAAAAAAATATGCCTCACTCCCTCACTTCGTTTTTGTGAGCTATTTTGCAGCCTTCTGACCGAACCCCCCCGTTCCTCATTCGGTACATTAAGGAACAAAAAAACAACGAAAACCAAGACGCTCATTCATCCCTTCTCTTTTTTCTCTTCTTCCTCTCTCTCATCGCTTTTCTGCTCTCGACCACACCTCCTCGTCATCGCTCTCTGTTTGTCAGCCAGCAACCAACACTTAAGCGCAAGGACCCTTCTCGCAGTACAAGAACCGCACTAGTGCAGTAGACGGCCTAAAATCCAAAACCACGCTAGTCGCATTACACAAGAGAGGAACCACAATCTGACACAAAACAAGTGACCAACGGACGAACGCAGCACAGACACAGACACAGACACAGACGCAGACACGACGACCCTTGCATCCACCTCCACCACCTGTCTACACACGCATACTAGCATCCAGCCAACCACCTTCAAGAAACACAGACATAGGAACAGGAAAAGCCCCTCTACAATGGTAGCACGACTGGACACAATGAAGTCCTCTCAGGTCCAAGGCCTCCCCCAAGAGTCTGACGCCTTCCCCCGACGGTTCCGGAACAAGAACCCGCTCATTCTTCGTCAGATCGTGTCGCTGCCTGTCTTGGAAGAGTGGTCATCTCACCCGGAGCAGGTCGTCCAAGCCTTGAACCAAACCTCCAGTACCCAGCAGGATACAGGAGCAGGAGAAGGAGTAGAACCGTTGTTGCCGGTGATGGTTGCAGAGGATACCAAGAACTTTATGGATAACCCTCAGTTCACTAGGAAGGTTGATATGACGGCAAGGGAGATTGTTGCCCGGGTGCTTTTGCAGAAGCAGTGGGGGAAGGAGGAGGCGATGATGGAGGTAGTTTTGCCGCAGTTGGAGATTCTTCAGGAGGAACAGCAGCAAGCACAGGATGATTTGATGGTCGCAAAAGTAGTAGCCGTCCCTGCCATTTCCTCGTCCTCTTCTTCACAGCTGTCGTTGGTCTCCACAGCAACAGTAACAACGGCAACAGGACCCACATGCCCCCTCTGCGAAAATCAGGAAAACACCCCTACCTCAACAACAATAACAACACCTCAAGACCGCAGATTCTACTACAGAGGAATAGTACCCCAAACACTCTACGACTCCCTCAACATCCCCGCCCTCCTCGCCTCCCTCTCCCTCCCTATAGAAACCACCTCCTTCGCCAACGCACCCAACAAGGACCTGATGCGGATCTGGGTCTCGCTCGCTGGTGCAACGACTCCATTGCATTACGACCGATGCCACGGGATTTTGATTCAGTTGGTCGGTCGGAAACGGTTTGTGGTCTTTTCGCATGAGGATACGCATGGACTTTACCCCTATGATGGGATCTCAGGCCCAGGGCATGCGAGTAAAGTTCGCGGCTTGGGACACTGCTTCCCACTCTCCTCTTCTCCTTTCGAGTTAAAGGATATGGTTAGGGAGTACCAGGAGCATTTGGAGGAGAATATGGCAGAGGTACAGAGAAGGTGGCCCAAGATCCGGAATACGACGCCCTGGATTGTGGATCTGGAACCGGGCGATGCGTTGTATACCCCTCCCGGGTTCTGGCATGAGGTAACGAGTGTTGATCATTCGATTAGTATCACTGTCCCCTGGGATATGGATGCCAACGAGTTGCAGTCTATTCCTCGTCATATGATTTGAGAGGAGGGAAAGGAGTATGTGGCAACGATATGAAATAGTAAAGAACCCAATCTTTTTATACCCTTGAATGATGTCTGTCAAAGGGGCCATTATATATTAAGGAATGTGTGTGTAAAGGGTGGTATGGGACGGCACTTGGTATGCTCGTAACAAAAATGAAACGCAAGGGGACTGGATGATTAGAGTGAATGGGCACTTTCTTAAAACATGATCACACTGGCGATCACAGATCCAAAGAGCGTCCCCAGCCAGCGCCGGTTCTCCCTATCAAACAACGACTCCCCAGAGGAACTATGACCCCCGCCACCGGTTGAAAAACCCTGTCCCCTGGCCTGCGCAATCAACTTGTTCAACAACTGTCCCTCCATCGTATAATAGTCATTATAATCCACGTGTCCCGAGGGTGGCAGCGCCGTATTGACATCCGAAGGCCGTGAAGGTAAACCCTCAGAGTTAGCACCATCGATGCCAACGCCCGGTAGAGAAGCGTAAGGCCAGTTGTCCTGGAGACACGAGGCGACGGATTGGATCTTGAGACCGGATTGGATGCCGAGGGAGATGAGTTCTTTGGTGATGGCGACGGTCTCGGGGTAGGAGTCGTGGGCGAGGGTAATGAAGTCTTGGGTGGGTGGGGTTGTTGGGTTTGTATAGGTCGTGAGGGTTTCCTTGAACCGGGAGATTACCTGCTCGACCGTCTTTTCTCTCGTCACCACTAAGTGTGTATGTCAGGCGATATTTTCAGGTTTTGAAGTGAGTTAGGAGTTGGATGTTGAGCACAGCAAAAAAAAAAAACGACCATCCAAAAAAAAAAAAAGCGTACCATCAAGATCCTTGGTATCAAAGTCCTTTCCAGACCAGTCAACAACAGTGTACCCCAGTGTCTTGAGGACAAAGTGGACACGGTTATCAACATCGCCGTTGGGCGGACGGATGTAACGGACTTTTTGACCGGTGACTTCTTCGATTGCCTTTTCGGTCCATCGGACCTCGACCACGATCTCGTCATTTGTTAATGTTGTCAATGATGTTTGGGACCATCTACAAGAGACAGAATCAAGGAAAGGATAGAAGGGAGAGAAGGAAATGGGTGTGAGTAATAAGGGCGCCGATGGGTAAAGAGAGAGCCGTTAATTGCTGAAAGGGGTGTTTGGAATGTTAGTAGTTTCAAGATCTAGGAATCGGTTTTCGTCTCTTTGACTTCCTGTCTTTGCAGGACACAAAGAGTTGCTCTCTTTATCCCCCTCATTCTTCATGCTGAATAAACAACTCCTTTTTTTTTCTTTCTCTATCCAGTTCCTCTTAATCTTATTCCTCTTCTGCCCCTTGACGTTTTGCTGTATCGCGAACAGTGGATCCTCACCGCATTAAGTGACGAAACGTTAGTGGAACCGAACCTTCTGTTCACTCTTCAATATTTCTTGCTTGCTCACTCATTCTCACTCTCATTTTACTCTCTCTCTCTCTCTCTCTCTCTCTCTCGAGACAACAGCCTCAGAAGAACAGATGTCCTTAACTCACTCACTGTCACTAAAAAAACAAAACATGCATTACCAAACAAAAACAAAAAAAAAAAAACTTACGTGAGAGAAGCAAGGTGATGCCCTTCCGCGGCCTGCCGCTTCACTACATCCTGGTTGGCAACAACATTTCCTCCCCCAAGGAAGAACGTCGCCTTCAAATTATTCTCCCTCAGCACATCCAATAGATCCGCCGTAGCTTTCGTTGAAGGCCCGTCATTAAACGTCAACCCCCAAGTATTGGGTTCTGGACAAGTGACAACATCGGTGAGGGCACAGTTAGAGCATGCCCAATGACAGATAGTGGGGTCTGGATTGGAAGGGCACTCGGTATGATCGCGTTCGGTGGTGAGGATGATGGGTGCGGCGGAGAGGTCGATTTCTTTGAGCCATGCGGAGGCGAGGGCGGAGTCTGTTGCAGGCACTTGGCCCGGACGAGGGTAGGATGATGCATCGAGCGCTGCTGCTGCCGAGAGGAAGGACGTGAGGAGGAAGGCAAGGAGGAGGAAGAAATAGAAGTTGAAGGATACAGGCGAGTTGGTAAGGCTGAACAACGCGGTTGTACTGAAGGTAGAGGAGAGTGATGGAGGGGCCATCGTGGTGTGTGTGAGTGGGTGGGATGCGGAAGGGAAACGGGTGAACAGGTTGATGCGAAGAAAAAAAACGATAAAAAAGGTTGAAAAGAGGAGGTCAATTGGAGATTAAAAAAAAAAAAAAAAAAAAAAAAAAAGGAATAATGCAACAAAGGGGTCTCTGCAAGGCAAAAAAAGCATCGAAAAAGCAAGTGCTCAAGTCGCAAGAAAGAGAGAGCTAGAAGTTAATTGCAAAACGAGATGCAAAAGTATAGGATGGCATCTTAATGCAGTCAGCCGTTGGATGCGACTCTTCTACCACAGGACGCATGCCTATGGGAGGGTAGTACAGAGTGTTGGCATGGACACCAGACCCTCGCAAACTAATGAAAAATCTCATTCTCGGGTTGGTAACACCAACGGTTTGGGATTACCTTCTGTCACTATTTTTTGGACGTGCTAAAGCCCTTGGCTTCCTCTCGTGGACAAATAATAAAACAAGACCATACGCGATCAAGATAAAGAAAAGAGTTGACATCGTTCATGAAGACGGGTAGTGTGAACTGGGGTCGTATCCCTGTTTGCAATGTCAAATATGATTTTTCCCTCCTTCCCTGTTATACCATTGTCCTCCCTTGACATTGCTTTTTTTAAGACTCCATGCATGGCTTTTTATCATTTTCTTCTAAGCGCCCTCTTTTCTTACAACTGCTACTAAGTAAAAAGAGGCAGAAATGAAAGGAAGCTGTATTAAGGAGGTGAGAAGGTATCGATTATACGTTGTCAGACTGGAGTCAACGTCGTGAAAAAAGCATACACGTTACTTCAGCAGATGACAACTCTTAGAACGTTGAAGTCGTTTATTAGACAAAGGAAGTACGCGATCAAGCGTTTTTAATTTTATTTATTCGCCAGTTGTCCATCTTTTTCTAAGGCTTGATCCAGGGTCGACGCGTCTTGTTGACAGTCAGGCACTTGTTCTCGCGCTCAGGCGACAGCTCGATTCCACCAAGAGAGCATAGTGACAGATAACGCAGCACAGGGAAGCAGTGATGTCCCTCAACTCCATCCAAAACATCAAAAAAGGTCTTGATCTCGACGGGTAATCCTAGCTACCACAACCCCTTGCGCAGGGTTGGATCGAGACTAGACCAGCCAAAGCGTCTCTCAGGCTTAAGATTCCAAAGACTCCTAGAATCCTGGCTCGCAATAGTCACAGCACCGTCAAAGGGAAGTGAACCGCCATCATCATCCAACAATCCGAGTGACTTCCATATCGGCTTGAAGTACTTCTGCCTCTTCTTCTTGTCCTCGCTTCGTCTAGACTCGACAATCCATTCCAAGTTCCGTGTGTTCAACATCCCTTGCTTCTTCCACGTCCCACTCGAGAACCGTTCCAAGTGTTGGAGTCGACCAAAGAGACAGAGGCCTCCCATAAGTGAAATATCGAGATAGGAGTCCTCTAGTTTAGGACAGCCGTTAGACAGTTGAATCTCGCGGAACTCAGGGCAGACTTGCGTAAGGTACCCAACTGCGATCCTAGAGTGCTCAGGCAATGGCGCTGGACGAAATCTTCTTTCGTTTTTGGGCGTGGCGATCCTGATGTGAAGAGTCCTCAACTTCCGGCACTGCCAGATTCCTGGAGAGTAATTCGTTGGTTTCGAGCGAGTATTTGTCGGTGGTACCGGGTCATTAGGAGCCGGCAGTCCGTGCAAGTCCATGTGATCGAGCGTGTATGGGATCTCCATTGACTTGAGGTAAAGAAGGTGAGGCGAGGAACAGAAGTTATCGTGCAACAGACTGCAAGAGGGATATTCGTAGCTCATCAAGCCATGAATCTCCAGGAAGGTGATGTTGTTGGGTTGATATTGAAGAAACGGAAGATGTGCGGGGAAAAGATCATGTGTCGTAAAGTTTTGTACTTGAGAGTCAGGACAGACAGATACCATCACACTGGTGTCCTGCAGCCAACAAAAGAAAGAGTCCAAGCGGAGGCCAAGCGATCTCAGCCGAAAAAGACACTGGTCCGAATCGAAGCCCTGGCGCAATACCTGAGCGGAGTTTAAGCTGCGTATCATCAGAGCGGAAAACTTGAGTGACTTCAAGTGTGGGGTGTGAGCAAGTAAGCCCTTGAGGTCGCTCTGGTCGAGATAAACCTTCTCGAGAACCAAGATGAGAGTGACAAGAGTGTATTAAAGGTGTTTGACAAAGAAGAAGCCGCGCTTGTACGTGAAGAATGGTCCGAACAGGTGCTCACTCCTCCCTGCAACGATGTGAAGATCCTCCAAGAGCGGACAGTCTTCAAGGATCTGTCGAATTGGGATGGCATAATACCGAACACTATTGGACCGCTTTCCATGCGAGGTTTTTAGAACTAGTCGGATCATTGACGGCACCAAAAGTAACAGCAGCCGGAATCGTATCAGCGACACATCCCCGCACAACTCAAGCTTTCGAAGTCGAACCTTGGGTCCTTGGGTCAGTCGATTCTGTGAGGCTGCTGCTAGTTGATGCCCATTGACGATAGGTCAGCGACTTTTCAAGGCATCGTAGTATATTTGATCGTGAGGCTCGTTGCCCCTTCTGAGTACCATCTGGTTGGAGTCAAGTCTCTCGAGTGCGTTCAAAAGGAGGGCCCAGCGCCGTTCCTTGAGTCGAGGCTTGCCGCTTTACGGGTTGATCCTGCAAACCACTGCAACCGGGTCATCCAAGGGAGAAAAGTCAAGGCGCACTCCAGGTCTCCGCTATCCGCCAGGCAGTCTGACCGCGCGTACTCAAGTGTGAGGTATCATCGGGTTGTCTGTAGCCAAAATCGAGACACAAGAATAGTTGAGCGGGAGAGCGTCCGTTGGTCGAGGTAGGAAAGAATCCTGCCCAGTATCTCCGGGATGTGCAGAGGAGACCCCGGTCCCAGCTCTGTCAGTTGTGTTGTTGTTGATTTTGATGTTGGAGGGTTCGTTGAGTTGCGAGATTCCGAGTATGTGCATGCGTGAAGGCATAGCTCTTGTCGCGTCTTAGTTAAGGTTCGATTTTTTTCAAAAATGCGAAAAAAATGTCTAATGGACACGCAGTACAGAACATGCTGATCAACCAAATGCTCCCTTCTTCGTTCATTCTTGTTCTTGTAAACCTTCAGTTAATAATATGTTGTGAACGAAGCATTAGCGATAAAGCATTTGTAATCCTGTTCGGGTGGCAGATCAAATCCACTGGGAGAGCAAATGCATGAGTATCGAAGAGCTGGAAGACACTCAAATCCTCCTCCACCACTGCTAACACCATTCTTGGTCACCGGCTTGTCCAGCGCGCCAAAGAAATTCTGCACCTCGACAGGCCACACTAAGTATCGCAGCTCCTCTCGCAATTCCGGATCGACTCCAGTACAGTCAAAGTGAGCATCAGGCCCGCTGTTGGAGTCGTCGTAAACACCAGCAGCAGCAGCAACGCTCCGACGTACATGGCTCATCAATCTCATACTCTTCCAGCAACTCTCGTCTCTCAGCCTTCTTAACCTCAGTCTGTCCAAACTCGTGCATCCACTCAAAGTTCGGAGGAGACAACGCTGCACGCTCCGTAAACCTCTCAATCTCGATCCGCTCCAAATGCTTGAGGAAACAAAACCCCCATTATAAGCACAGGTCAAGAGGGGGTTGATATACTCGGGTGACTTGGTATGCGTTTGGAAGAAACTTGCCATTGCCCAAGGTTAGATCGCGAAGGTCTGGGCAGACCCGGGCAATGTACCCAAAGGCGACTCGAGCAAATTCAGAGTAAGGTTCTGGCACCACAACGTTGTGTCTGTCAGGGGAAAAGATCCTGATGTGAAGAGTCTTCAGATTCCGACAGCGCCATATCCCAGGAGGATACGATACCCTTGTAGAGTGGCCTTTTACCTTGCGATTCATGCCTGGACGCGCCAGTAGCTTGATGAGCCGTCCATGAAGATCCATGTGCGCGATAGGATTGCAGGTCTTGGGAGCCTTGAGGTGAAGCAGATGCGGTGAGGAGCACAAGTATTCATGAAGCGCGGACGGGGGATGGTCGTCGTCAGTGTAAAGAGTGCCCTTGGATATCAGCTCCGAGGTGGTGAGGGTACTGGGCAGCTGGCGAATCGTTTGGAGAAGGTCGGCCTTGAAATCACACGAATAAAAGGTTCGTTTTCGAGGTCTGTGTATGAGCTGAGACATCATGTTCTTTTTGAAATATGGATAATCGGTGGAAGGTGAAAGGACTCCAGTTGCAAACGTAGCCTCTTGAGATGTTGGAAAACCTTGGCGAGGTCGTAAGGGCGGTTTAAAGAATCCTCTACGACCGCTGCGTCAAGGACTCTGAGCTTCTTGAGGCAAGGGGCATGTGCAAGAAAGCGCTCGAGGACAGGTCCATCGAAATTCACCCTTTCAAGCACCAAAGACTTGAGCGATACAGGTGTGAAGGAAAAGCCTGTGGAACCGGGGGGTTGCGGTGCCAAGGAAAGCCATGGTCCTGGCAGCCTGTCTCTCTCCAAGACAAATGAAATATTGAGATACTCTATCTGTGGGCAACCACGAAAAATGCGTCCGACGTCAACCAAGGTAGAACATCTCTCGTTTGATCTCAGAGTCAACTTGGTCAAGGTCGGTAGCAGCGGCAAGAGCAACCCCAACCATTCACACCGAAGTCCCCCACAGACCTCCAACACCTGAAGTCGAGTCCATGGTTCATCCGGAAGGCGATTCTGTAGATTCATAGATAATCCTGGAGTATCAGGAAGACGAACTCTTGGCAACTTTCCGTACATTCGTTTCAGCGCAGGACCGTATCTCCTGGCTTTAAGCGTTGGGTTGCCGGCGGCATTCTCCAGCGTGCCAACAGGAAAACCAGCGGCTTGATGTAATCATCGCGGTACGGCACGTTCTCTGAGTCTCCTGACAGCCAACGCAGCCGAGTCATCCAAGGTATCATCTCCAGAATCTGCTTGAGGTCCTTATGAACTTGTAAGGAGTCCGACCAGGCGTAACTTGCGGGTTTGAGATATCTACTGCCAGCGACGGACCATTGTCAGCAGACAAGCATAGCGTTGCAGCCGAATGCGTATGGGTCGAGGTACGAGAGGATCCTATCCAGTAACTTTGGGATATTCAGCGGTGAGGGTCGTTCCAGTCCTGTCAGTTGTATTGATGTTGATGTCAGAGCACTCATTGCGTAAATGTGTGCTGTGTTGCGAGATTGATTTCGAGTTTGTGTGAGAAAGAATATGTCCAGAAGTGGTTCCCACACGCGCGAAAATAAAAATGCGTCTGTGTGGGCAGCTGCTCTCTTGATTTTGATATCATTTTTTGCCGCAACCCGTATTTTTCACTCTTGTCCCTTCATCCATTCCTCAGTTCTCCTCTCTTCCTTTCTTCATTCTTACCCAACTTCCCTCTCAATCCTCCTCTGCTCTCCTCCCTTTCGACCCACTCACAAAAAAAAAAAAAAAAAAAAAAAAAAAAGGAAGCAGGATCATTCTCACACTTTAATCGACTGAACTGTTCGCATCCTCAATTCCTCCCTCTTGCAAGGACACATCAACAACAAGAAAAGGAGAAAAAGCAACAACAGCCACTTCAGTCGACTCACTCCGCCTTCCGAGCCATGCCCACCTTGACCCTCCCCCTCTCCCTCCTGAATATACCCTTCATATCTTTTCTTCTTTTAAAAGCGCCATCGACGCACGTGTCTGCCTCAGCCGACCCTCATAAGAATCCTCGCTCGTTGAACCCACACTCAACTGTCATCTGCAACAACAATGTTCTGCAAAGTGCTCGTCTTCTCCATCTTGAAAAAGAGGGAAAAGAGAAGGTTGCCTATTCCTTTAGACAGACCTCATGTATTTAGCTACATATAAGAGCAGACAAGAACTCTACTCACTTAACTGGAAGAGAGAAAAGAGATATTTTTTTCTAATTCTTGTATTCTTTTTGGATGTAGATCCTCAATACCCTGGCAAGAACCTAGGATCTGCACTTGCTAGGTTACCCTTCCTAAAAGCATTAACGAGTGGAATTCAACCATTGAATGAAAAGAATTTTTTACAGTGGCTGTTCTCTTGTAGCTTTTGCGTGAACAAAGAGTTAAAAAGGTTCAGCATCGATATGTCTGGGTTGTTCTTCTAGGTCTGACGAAGAGAGAGCTCTACGATATACTAGCCAAATTCGTTCAACTTCAGAAATGATAGATCTGAGTCGAGGAACGCCCAAGAAGGTAGATGGGGTTGGAGAGAGCGGAGGCGTTTGCAGAGAATTGTGTGTGCGGTGCAGGAGTGATTCCTACCAACTGTCTTTCTAGTAGCGATTCCTAGCAGTTGTTTTCAGCGACTGACGCCTCTGTTTTTTTGCGTCCTCCTTTTCTTTTTCTTTTTCTCTTTTTTTTCACAACTTAACTAAGGGCGTTTTTCAATTGAAAAGCATGGAAACAATACAGGATACACTTTAGATAGTCCAATATCAACTAATAAAGATGGCCATTGAACAAGACAAAGTATGGAAGAAAAAGTGGGTAAAGTACATAGCAGAAAAACAACAAAAATGAAAAGAAGCATGCTTGAGGAAAATGTCGCTGTAAATATTTGTGCCATTCAAGAATGGAATCTCCACAAGCGGAACGCATCCAGTTGGCGACCAAATTCTCCTGATCGATTGAGGGGTCGGGTGAACACCTTGGGCCCGGAGAGAAAAACCAGGCCTAGAAGGCATTTGAGTGGGTTCAAGTGCTGAGGGAGCGCAGGCAGAAAAACGCGAGCAATCCTTTGTGTCAACTCGACTGGAGGGCAAAGCTAGAAATGTGGCAGCGAACAGTCACGGATGAAGAAGAATAAGCCACTCTATTAGGCCTTTTGATAGTGCCGTGAGCAGAGAAATCAAGCCCTCCTTTCCAACTTGATAATTGTAATTATTGTGCTGGGGAATCACACGGGGCATCATCCATCAACCGCCAAGGCTATCGGGACCAATCCATCCATTCATCCTATCGACACTTTACCAACAATCAACTAAACCAGCCATGCAGGAATTACCAACCTCGATAACAACTATTCAGAAAATCGACCTTTGCTCTTGATCGCCCATTACCCATCACCCATCAGGCAGGATCAGCTTCATTCAAAGACCAAACATATCTTGTGTCAAACAGTGCAGGGATGGTCTAAAGGGAAACTACCTGATCGTACCCCTGTTTTCACACTGTTCAGCCCAGCTGTATGCGCTTGAGTGTTTTTTCGGGAAGACTTTTGCCGCCTTCAACAGATCTACAAGGAGAATCGCTGTCATCCAGAACGTAGGATCCCATGGAAATATTTTTCAGCGCACTCAACATGCACCTTTTCTACGGAGGAATCATCGGCACCTTCCATCTGATCAGCTCTAACGTACAACCCCGACAGCGTTCATCGGTTCAGCAAACAGGAGTCATACTCCAGTCAGGCGCAAAAGACCTTCCATCCGCGGACTCGTCAAACACCACACTCTTCCAAGTCGCCAGGAAACACTGTTGCAACGAACAAGCGTCTCTAACAGGGGTTCCTTTTATTATTTCCGACCACTTTTGTAGAAGATGGCTCAGCGTCTCACTTACCGCCGCCGTTTGTCGTACAACACCAAGTCCAACAGGACTCGCGTCGTCAAGACCCCCGGTGGTCGCTTGACTTGGCTCTATGAGAAGAAGCCCGGTACCGCCCCCAAGTGCGGTGACTGCGGTGTCGCTCTTCCCGGTGTAAGTTTTTATCAAGAACAAGAAGGACCAAGTTATCGGCAGCAGAGAAATTGGCATTATTGGGAGGATACAGCGAAGCAGCATGGACGGCAATTGACATCGCAGGATACACCGAAAGAAGCCGCGGTTCAGAGAAGACTTTCGAAGAGCGAGTACGAGTTTGAGCAGGACAGGAGATTCGATGAATCGAGTTTAACATCTTCGATGAGTTCCGTCTGAGACATCCTTTATGTTTTTCTGTGTTTCCAACAACCAACAGGGATCAGTTTTACCCGTTTTGCGACAGGCGTATCTTTCAACAATGCTCGCTCGACAAACAACCAAACCGACCGCTCAGCACAATCATACTCTACTCTTGACCTTCTGCTATCACCAATCAGCTCTGGAACTGGGAGCACCAAATTGGTGGCGCAACGCCTCTTGCCACCTTCTGCGCTATGAACACAGTCATACTCACTACTATTTTGCTGTTACTTTTTTCAATTTTGATCAATTTTAGGTCCCCGCTCTCCGCCCCACCGAGTACGCCCGCATCTCGCGCCGCCAGAAGACCGTTAACCGTGCTTACGGTGGTTCCCGCTGCGCTAACTGCGTCCGTGACAGAATCGTCCGCGCTTTCTTGATCGAGGAGCAGAAGATCGTCAAGAAGGTCATCAAGGCCCAGGCCAAGTCCGCCAAGCCCGCCAAGAAGGCCTCCAAGTAAATTACGGAAACCTCTCACACAATAAAATTATGTGGGTCCTACGTTACTGAGACCATTACCACTACTTCATTCGCTCCCTTTGTGGTTCTTTTTTGTCGATCATTACTGGCGACGTACATGCTGTCGAATATGGAGGGAAGGGCGTTGAGCTTGTGGACGAGTTCTCTGCGTCGTTGACGAGGATTTTACACATTAAGGTGCAAAAAGAGGAGGACGCGTGACTGTCGAGACAGGAACCCTTGATATTTATTTCTTCAAACGACTCGTCCCCGAAGGAAATGACTTCCTCCTCCTTTTCCTCCTCCTTTTCTCCTCATAGCATCTCCTGGACACATAGCCGACTAAATGCCCCGCAACAGGAAGACCTCTCCTCGGGACAAGCAACCAGCCGCATCCTCAAAGGACATCGACGTGATGGATTCTTCATCCGATGAGGACATCCTCCTAAAGGCATTCGACGCCTGGACCTACGTCTTCCTTCACAGCTACGTCTCTATGACCGACCCTATCCTGCAGCTCAAGATTGAGCACGATGACCTTGATTATCAATGGGGTCGATTCAGCAGTATGTGTTTTATGTAAAACAACATACGATGAAGGGGACGTAGTATCGCTTTTATTCGTGTTTACAATCTCCTTTTTGTCGCCGCGCGTCTGCATTAATTTTTCATTTTACATTTTGTGCATTTTTACAATTGAACTAAAACTCTTTTCACTTTTGCCTCAGGAGGACAGGAAGCTCTGGATCCGGATCCCAAATTCAGGTTTCTGGAGAACCACCATATTCTGGAGTTTGGACTGGAAGAAAACTTCATCATGCGACACGACCTGGCAGTGATGGTACGGGATCTTTTCATGCGGGACCTGGATCTGACACGCCTCAATCTTGGATTCTCGAGCTATATCCGCATGTTTCGACAGCAGCTTGACGATAGTGCTTCGATTGCAGTGGATGATCCGGGAATGTACTGGAAGACTTTGATGCAGATTGTCTGTCTGGTAAGGAGCATCATCGTTATTTTTGACTCGTTATTATTTCGTTTCTGAGGACAACAGTGATGTGCTGTTGACAAACACATTCCTGCGAGAGTGCACTTGTAGAGATTCCAAAGCAGCCATTAATATCTCTCATTTATCCTATACCTTCTTTAGGTGATAGCGCTCTGTATGCGGGAGAGCCAGGACATGGCAGATTACAGTCCAGTAGAGGACCTAACAACGCGGTGGGAACAAAAGACTAGGACAAGACCCAACACGACCGTCAACTTGGAGCGGATATCAGATTCTGCAATGGTACGGAATGGCCTCTTCAGCTTCGTTTCCACTCGGGAGCCTCTGCTGATCGATTGGTCGAACTACACCGATATTGATACCAACTCACCGCCAACCTTTTATTTTGGACTGCTTGCAACATTAGACATGGATGTTCGAAATCGCCACGCAGGCAGCACAGGACACGAATCGGCTGTACGGACTATACCAAAATACACTAAGGCTGATTATTGCACAACTCGAGGTAGCTATTCAGGAACTCAGTCCACCCGCCAACGAAGATGGTCTTGTCGACAACCTGATGGAGATCCGAGATAACCAAGTGGCGTCTTTGCACCGGAATTTCGAACGACTAGGACAGCTTACCCTGGATGATATTGATTCGGATTGGTTTGAAACACATGACGACGAGGTGGAGACGGTGCACGAGGAACGGAGGTTGGAATTTCCCACGCTGGAAGACACAGAGTTGAGTGGTCAGGACAAAGATGGACCTGAGGAAGGTTCGAAACCGTCTGGTGAGGTCGGGGACAATTCCGCTGATGTCGAAGAGAGAGCAAATGGCGTCGATGAAAAGACAGATGATGCTGAAGGAAAAACAGACAAGTGGAGCGCGGTTGTTAAAGTCGAAGATGAGGAGGATGAGGAGGAAGAGGAAGAAGAGGAGGAACCGTTGAAGAGACGATACTCGCGGTCGAAACAAGTTTACGACCCTTACGCTACTACTTCACGTGGAAGTGCTTCAAGTGGCAGCAGCGGGCAGCCCAGGGGAATGGCCATTTCGTTTGTTCGACCAGGACCAGACAATCTTGCCCAAGCAAGTCTCCTCTCTATGTCGGCCCAAAACCAGATCGCTAAAACCCAAGTGCAGGACTCATTGCACGCTGATTTGGCATCCACCGCCGCAGCCGCCCCTTACAGGATTAACTTACAAGCCTCGACAGCACAGCAATCTTTAACAGCACAGCATACATCGGGAGCACAACAGACCTCAGCAGCACGACAAAGCGAAAAACAGCCAATGTCGTCGCCGCTACGCGTACCATCACAGACACCGCCACCAGATCCAGTACCAAAACCGGAGCGACAATCTCCATCGAAAGAATCGTCAGCAGGATGCAAACCGTCAACCACAACTGCACCCGCAGCAGGACCCCCAGCAAAATCCTTGCTAGCGCCAGAACGAGTGGGGGTGAAGCAGTCGGAACCGGATCCATTTATCAGCATCAAGAAGACGAAGAGAGTGTTCAAGGCGCCGAGCGAGTCAGAGTTTGAGGATGATGATGACAATGTGCCGGTCCGAGAGCTCAAAAAGAAAAAGGACACGAAGGAATCGGTACCGACTCCTCCCCTATCCGATAATCCGCAGTCTCCTGCACCTGATCGCTTCCAGTCAACAAAGGATGCCCTTCAGGAAGCAGCAAAGGCGATGCGACAAAATAGCAGTAACAGCAACAGCAGCAGCTCTAGTAGTGGATCGGCGGGACCGAGCAACCGGAACGGACCTCCGGTGATCAGTGTTTCCCAGATCCTTCAAAATCGATCTCCTCCCAAAGAGAAGCGGAAATACCGACCGTGGAGCAACGAAGAAGTTAATCGGCTGATGGAGCTCGCCCCCAAATTCCTGCATGATCCGACTCCAGGTGACATCGAGGGACGGAAGAAGCGGAATGTAAGGTGGGCGCAGCTCAAGACGTATGACGAGCGCCATGGAAATGTGTTGAAGCACAGGACGCAGGTCAACTTGAAGGACAAGTACCGTGAGAAGACGGATGAGGGCCAGCACCGACAGGAGGTCATCATGATCAATAGAGCCAAAGCGGATGCCGTCCCCCAGCACAAGTTTTCTTCATCCAAGCGCGGATTCTGAGCGTTTTATACGACTTGTCTTCGGCATGCCTTTCCTTTTTTTTTTTTTTTTTCTTCCTTAATCTTCCTCCATTCATTGTACCATAGTAAAATGCAGAAAACAAGAACGTGTATTATGAAATAGTTGTGCGAAAATTAGTGGTAGGCTGTAGGTTTGATGATATTCTAGAGCGTCAACATAACAGATGCGACGGCGGCCAAACCCATGACGGCATAGACTGCAGACTGCTGGAGGTCAGCGATGGTAACGCTGATAGAAGAAGAAGAGCTCTTGGCACCCTTCCTACCGCCAGTCTGGGAAGGGGTGTTGTAGTCCTGTTCTTCCATACCGGTCATACCCCTGTACGAACCCGTCGAGTCACCGCCGTTAATTTTCTCGACCGCACCACCGGGGCCTAACTTGGATCCGCGTTGATAGGGCGTCATATCCCCGAGGCATGTAGCAATGTTAATTGGCTGCAAACCCTTGGAAGTCGCCATTTCGATCAAGGTCTTTGACACACGGACCGTATCATTAGTCAAATCGTGTTCCAGCGTAATTGGCCCGGCAGGTTTATCATTCGACGATCGGATGATGGCACGGTTGTCGAGGGCGTTCTTGAAGTTTTGGATAATATCGTGTTCGGGGATCTCGTGCATCAGCATCCTCCAATCATTAGTGTCCCAGCCCTTTGTCCAAATAACGATCGTATAACCCATTTGGTGCAGGATCTCACGGACACGGTTGTCGATATCACCGAAGGGTGGGCGGACGTATTTCATGGTTAGACCGGTCACGTCGCGGATGGCCTTTTCGGTCCAGCGGATCTCGGCGACAATTTCGTGGTTCGTCAAGGTGGTCAGACCACTGTGCGACCACGCTTTGAATGGAAGGAAAGGAAGAAGGAATGTCAACGTGAGCGACCATGGTACACAAAATCCAAATTCGTTTTGAAGGTTACCTAATTGCGATTTGAAAAAATTTGTCGATGGAACTTACTGTGCATGCCGATGTGGTGACCCTGTGCGACCTGTTCACGCAAGATATCAGGGAATTCAAGCACACGGGACCCCACAACAAAGAACGTCGCCGTCAACTTCTTCTCTGACAAAATCTTGGCCATGTTCCTCGTCGCCCAGCTAGGACCATCATCATAGGTTAACCCCCATTGATTCGTCGAAGGACAGGTAATAATATCCGTGGGCGCCGTGCATCCATAGCAAGACCACCAGCAGGTTGTCCTGTCTAACTCTTCGACAGGAGGGCATTTCGGGAAATGAGGCGTCTCAGGAGCCAAACCGGTCGCGACAGGGATGTTGGGTACTTTGGACCAGTCAATTTCCGCAACCCAGGCCTTGACTTGTGGAGAATTGACGTCGGGGATCTTGTTGCGAGCTGGGTAGAGCGCCATGTTCATCCTGCTCTTTCCACGACCGCCGTGTTCGCGCTGGGGTGCCCCGGGTCCGGCTGCAGTTCCTCCATTCTCGAGGGCCTTGTCTTCGGCGGGTTCGTCGTTGGTGTAGATAATGCCGTGATAGTCGACTCGCCTGTCGGTATTCATGTTGATGTTGTGAACGTTGGCACTGCCCTTGGGAGTGAGGGGTGAGGAGAGCATTTTAATGGCTTGCTCTGTGGTGGGCTTCTTAGCGGCCGCTGCAAAGACGGCCTGCGTCAGTGCAGGCATCGTCAATAGTATCATCACAAGAAGAGCCCATTGGCGGTGGATCGGTTTGGCGTTTGGTGTTTTGCCAAATAATAGTGCCATTGCAAAGGCGAGGCCAAGAGTTGGCGTGTGGTTTGTTGGTTGCTGATGTGGAGTATCAGGAAAAGAAGATAGAGATATGCTGAAGGGATGATGTTGGAAATGATTAAATGGTATTAGGCATGAAAAAAGTGCAAAATGGGGGGGGAGGGGGGGAATGTTAAAGAGGAAAGGGATGGAGAGGTGGAGGATAGAAGTACGACGTCGCTTTTTTTAAGAGCAATAACGAAGCAGCGAAAAAACTAATGCGCGGAGGGGAAGAGAAGGGAAGAAAGGATCATCCTTCTTGGACAGACTGATTGCTTGGACGCGTTTGCAACTAACGGGTTTCAGCTTTGAGTTTGAACCATATACCTCTATGTGTGTGTACAAAGCATGGCAAATATTCCTATTTCGCCCTGCACTTGTGCCCAAACGATGGACGTTTACGTTGCCTCAACTGGTCATCATTGGTTCATTCCGATTCGAACTTATGTTCATATCTCTATTGTGATTGTGAGTGTGTGTGCAAAATAGTTGCATATGATGAAGATTCCCACACTTCCTTTTTTCCAACAGCAAGGTCATTAAGCAAGCAGCTGTGGGTGTAGTGACTTAACCATGTCCGCAGATTTATGTCAAAAAAGCCATTGGGAAAAGAATGAGTGCTCTCTTGTGATACGCGAACCACCGTGCCAAATCAAAATTTCCACGCCACCAAATTAGAAAACAACGATCAGCCAAAAAGGACGAAGAGGAAACACTGAGCAGTAAAAAAAGGTTTCTTTTTGCGTTGGGGGGTTTTTAATGGGAGGAATAGACAAAGATACTAGTAGAACATAATATCTTTACTCATCGCAGACCTGGGTCTCGAGACCCTTGAAGGAGGTGACGGGAACGTACGAGACGTAGGTGTACAACTTCTCCTTGGCCTCCTCATCATCGTTACGCTTGCGGGACAAGCGGACGCGGATGCGGTGCTGGACGGTCTTGATACCCTTGGACCAGATCTGCTTGTTCAAGCTGGGATCGACACGGACATCCGAGGTACCCATGGTCTTCTGGGCAAAAGCCTTGATAGCCTTGATGGCGTGGGGGGCACGCTTCTTGAAGGATCTGTTTTTTGTTGTTGCAAGGTGAAATGGAAAGAGAGTAAGGATTGTTGTTTTTGAGAGATTACGTTCTGCTGTTGATTTGTGCAGAAAACTGTTGTTTCTTGGAGAAAGGGGTAGTGGGTGTTCTTCTGTAGATGTGTCGTTCCTGAAGTTGCTGCTTGTTTCTTGTGACAGATCGACTGAACAAGCTGAAAGGGTGGCAACCGGAGATTATCGAGAAGCATAGTGCTATGTACTTCTCATAGCCCATCTTGAATACGTTTGACAGCAAGGTCTACTCAATGATCCTCCTACTCAGCAAATGACGACTAGAGTACACTGTTCCTGTCCATGATATCCCGCCTGCTCCTGCCAAATGCGAAAAGAGGTATTTACCTGCCGTGGACGTGCTTGTGCAAGTGAATGGTGTACTCACGAGCGACAACGTCGTGGATGGTAGAACGCTTGGTACCCTTGGATTCCTTGGCCATTTCTACAATTGATACAAGGTGTTGAAAGATATAGCGTGAGTTGACTTGATTCTGGACAACTGATACTGGGTGTAGAGACGTATGATGGCCATTGTTGGGCGAAGTTGTTTATGGTGGAGTTGCGTTTAGTTCCTGAAGTCCTCTTCGATTCCAGTTTGATATAACAAGTGGGGTGTTGACGGTTATCGTTGAAAAACGGACGAACAGCGGTTCTGGGCAATCTCTTTGATAAGAAGTGCTCGGGCAGAGGTTTGACTAGATTTTGGCGATGATTTCTCCTCTGACTCATCTCTCCTGATTCCTTCATCTCTAAACATAACAAAGGCTGTCGATGATGGCGAGAAAAGAGAAATAGTACTGCCGACAGTGAACTACGATCCTCCTGTGTAGTTATTATTGATGGCGAGAGTGAGATCCTCTAGACGGTATCGAGTATCTGTCGATGGATGGGTTGCCACCATGGGCACACAGTATGGATGTATATCCTATCCATGACCTTCCAAGCGCACCTGAAAAATTGCTTTGTGATAGAGAAAGAAGACAAGTCCTCCAGGGATCGACAGTCTGAAGTAAGCCTATGGAAAAATTAACGGCCCTTAATATTGAATACAAAACTGGTGTAGAAGAACAAGAAGATTTCGTTTTTGAAGTGCCCGCGCGCAGTCTGATTGGAGCCTCCTTTCTTAACACTCAATCAAAATGGTACGGTCAATTTTCATGATCGACCGTAGGGCGCTGGTAGAAGGGTTTCGGGACAAGGGCGAAACATCCATATCGACACATGCATGCGCCAACCCATCGATCCATCTATCCATTCAGGAAACTGTCGTCGCCAAGCGCAAAGGAACCATCGGCATCCGTATCGGCACCTCCGAGAAACAGAAAAGCCGAAAAAGCATCCATCAACCATCATCTTTGATCAACCAGTGAGAGAAACCCACAGGAAGAATCCAACAGCTTTCAAATACCCGGGATCCACCAACATCTTTTGCTCCACAGAGGCAAAACCATCATCCATCAACTCTACACCGGCGATCGCCTCTCTAGCGAACAGTTCCAGTCCATGAAACATTAGCTATTTATTTTTCTACGACCACTTGATGCAGGAAATAACTGACTAAGCAACTCGGGAAGAACACGTAGTCAGGCAACAGAAGGGCTGACAAAACCTATGTTCTGTTCTCTTTTTGAAAACAACAGGATAAGACCGTTGTCAAGCACGCCAAAGTCACCAAGGTTCTTGGCCGTACCGGCTCCCGTGGAGGTGTCACCCAGGTCAAGGTTGAGTTGCAGGAGGATCCCTCCAACCCTAACTCCATCCGCAACGTTATCCGTAATGTCAAGGGACCCGTCCGTGAGGGTATGTGAACCGCACACCGTAACATTTAAGCTGCCGCAGCTTTCAAGGACTGAACTTTTTCATGGAGACAGCAGGAAGCACAGGAAACGAAGGCTTTCCAGGCGAACACTTTATACGCCGTATGACCCTATTAGTGGTTTTCTTGGTGGCAAACCTACACGACAAATCACGCCCAAAATGCAAGCCTTCCAAGGATATGAAGTGGTCAGGACAGCAGGCGCCACCAATTTCAACTGCGTCTACCTACTACAACTACAACACGGCGACAAAGTACAGAGACTACGGCTTCCATAAACACTGATATCTTCAGGAGTAGCAAATGACGCCCCCATTTTCAATATTATCATCAACTCAACGTGACTTCTCAACACGGCCTCTTCAAACCCTCGGCATCAATTGCAATTCTACATGCGCCAATTCACCCTCAGCAAGTGCGTCTACCATACACCCTTCCCACCACGTACTTTTGCTCTGGTGTCCTAACCGTCTCATGTATCCTTTTGTCTTTTTTTTTATTAGGCGATATCCTCTGCCTTATGGAGTCCGAGCGTGAGGCCCGTCGTCTCCGTTAAAAACACCATTTTACTTTGACAAAAAGCAGGAATAAAAACCAACAAAAACATCACCAAATCCACCATAATTTGGGGAGGCTGTCTTTCAAATACCCAACCGTGTCCTCCACATAGTGTTTTGAAGTCAGGAAAAGTCAAGAGGAATAAGTGTCGGTGTGCGTTTATTATGGAGGAGAGAAATGAGGGTGTCTGAAAAAAAAAAAAAAAAAAAAAAGTGTCCAAAATGCGTTTTGAGCGTGTCCTATCATTATCTATGAAGAGAATAACTCAAAAACTTGGCGCCAGTGAGGTCCTCCAACTGTGCCATCCTACTGGCAGCTCCACCACTCGCAGGTCCGCCTCCATTACCATTGCTGTTACCAGTCGTCAGATTAAGCTTCTCAAACAGCTTATCGAGCTTCGACGTTTTGAAATCAACACGCATCTGGAGGTATGGGTACAGGCTCTTGAAGTCGACCTTGGCTAGGTAACCCTCGTTTAGGACTGAGGGCAGGATCTCAGGCTTGACCAAGAACACGTTTCCGAGTTGACGGAGCATCTCGAAGCGTTCGTTCAACGATGGAATGTTCCATGTCTTGACCGACTCTTGATACTTAGCAATGTCCCTGGTATTAAAAGTAGTGCGAGAACATGAGTTAAGTTCGACGAAGTAAAGATTTGAGCCAGGCTTAGCCTGAAAGGCCATTTTGTGTTAGAGCAGAGAAAAAAATCCGGGTATAACTTACTTTGTGAGCAACACTCCTCCGACAGGGCTGATCTGGAACTTCTTGAAGTGCTCAAGAAGCATTCCATGGAAGGTAACACCAACTTCGGTACAGAACATCTCAATATTCTTGCCATCGAAACACTTCTTGGTTGTCTCGTACATTCGCCTCAAGAACTCACAGCAGTCAATACAGGGCTTGGTTGCGAGTCCTGTCAAATCAATCTCATCATCCTTGGGCTTGAAATCAGACTTTCGCTGTCTGCCGAGACACGTCTCTAACCATGCTAAAATCACGTCAATTTCCTTCTGGATGGTCGCGTTCGCCTTGGCTTCCACATTTGCCATGAGCTTATTCTTTTGGATGACCGTGTCACGGTACACCTGAGGCGACGGTACAGTCAGTGGCAACTATATCATGAGAGAATCAAAACGAGTCCCGTCAGGAAACACGCACAATATGGTAGATACGCCTGCTTAAACAATGAGCTACACAAGAGCTTACAATAGTGGTTTGGAAGTGCATCTGGATCAAGTGGATAATTCCATTCACAAGCTTGACACGCTTCATGGGTCGCAGATCTGGAGGGAACTTGGGATCCAGTGCCGACAAATCTTCTATTGCTCTAGAAACGATAAAGCATCGATCACCATGGTTAGCATTTAAAGTATTACTGCAGGATGCATGGTATCCAGCCACTGTGACTTTCCACCGCGACTACAACTTACGAATCTAGGGCAGCGTCAATGTAACGCATTCCAATGTAGTCGGTCAAAAGCTGGAACAGTACGGCTGTGTGCTTGGGTCTAAGTCAGTTCACAAATAAATATTTACATCGCGGGTTAGAAAGGTATAGAAAACAGAGAGACACTGACATAATGTCTAGAACTCAAACAAGGGACTTGAACGAACCTTCCAGAGACAGGCAAGAGACCCAAACTCCTGAGAACACTCTCAGCATGAATCTTGAGCAGCTTGACAACAAGCTCGACCGAAAGAGCTCCATCATCATCCGATACCTTCATGTCCTGGTATTTCTCTGGGTTCTTCACTGTAGCAAAGTTCTCCTGGACAACAGGCGGGAGAGTCGTCTTGTTGGAATCAATGATTTGGTTAAAAGTGCGAGTGATGATAGCTCTGAACTTGTTTCCACCACGGCGCTGAAGCTGGTACGCCGTGAATTTCGCCAACATGGAGTCATAAATCTCGCACAACGACTGCAACTCCTTCTCGAGGTATCGGTCGCCCTCCAAGAAGGGGACGAAAAGATCATCCAAACAACGATCTAATGTTTGTGAGAGAGGTTGAGTCGTGACCGAGATGTTGGATCCCTTGACATTAGCGTTGATGCCGACCTTGAGGGTATCTTCGCACATCTTCAGGTCCTTGACAAGATGAATAGTGTGCTCGTGGATCGACAAAAGAGTTCGAAGATAGGCAAGTGTCGATTTCGCCTGCGATCGCTCCAAAAGTGTCTCAATGAATTGTTGAATCTAACGGACGAGTGCAAAGGAGAGAATAGTTGCGTTAAAATTGAGTGAAGTGCACGAAAAGACAACAAAGTGAATGTATAATGAAGATGAAACGTACGGATTGCTCAAAAACACGTTGAATAAAGACTTGGAAAACCGCAGCGGGGTTGGGAAACACCATCGAAATAATCTCTGCTTCCTGGTCGACCGTTGTCCGAATGTCGTCGTACAGCTTGATGAGTCCTGCATCGATGGGTGGGATAGCCGCGATTGGGTTGGTAAGATCCTCGCTATATATGCATTGTTGATGGTTGGTCAGTAAAGTACGCAGTAGAAGAAAAGGCATATGTTGCACTTAGCAAAGAAACAAACTTACTGATTAGGACCTTCCAGAGGAGCGGACTCGTTAACCTTGGAGTGAAGCATGAAGAAATCGTGCTGGTTGACGTAGATCTGGACACAGGAATGGCCTCCGTTGAACTCCAAAAGTGCCTTGGCGCAATGCTATTTGGCAACGCGAGGTTTTGAGCAGAGTTAGGCTTCAAATCGCGTTCCTTGACTGGTCTCGTCCTGAAACGATTATCACCTTGTGTTTGACAAGCACTTACTGCCATGACTTTGGGATCTGCTTGTCGGTATGCCTTGTCAAATGACGATAACATATCTGTTTCAAACTGCTCCCTGAATTTTTCAATACCGTCTCTTGCCTGGCGATTGAACAAAGGTACATATTCAATGTCAGTCGTCTATAAGAGCCTAATAAGTCGCATTCTGTTGCCTTTTGACCTCGAACGCAACGTACCACTTGTGTTTCAGGCAAGTCGACTTCCTTGGAGATCACTGCGAGTTGTCGGAGAATTCTGGCCGCCTCAATTTGTCCCTCTAGCCCTTGTTGTGTCATGAGCGACTCCAATGTTGGGCACCTGCCGTCGTTGAACTGCATAAAGTACTCCATCAACTTTTTCGACAGCACTGCCCTTGCTCTCTGTTTATCCGCTGTCTCCAGTTTCTCACCTAGTTGTAATAGTAGGAATGAAACAGATGTTAGATCTGAAAACAATACTTGTACCAGAGTATAGCTTCGTAACTGGCAGAAATGTCCAATGGCTAAGAGTTGTTCTTTACCGATCCTGATAGCTGTACTTCCGACTTCACTGATGCGCGAGTCCAAGCTCTCCAATGTCGATTGGACATCCTATTAAAGCATGTGGATAGGAGTGTGAAGTTAGCAACTCCATATTTAACGCTCCATCAAAGAAAAGAGTATATTCTTCACTCTACCAATACAGCACCAGTCGTACCTCGAATCCAGAACCCAGTTCCTTGACCTGCTTCTTGAACGCCAACTCCTCCTTCTGTGTCTCTCGCTCAAGCTCTATAGTATGCTTCTGCATCTTGCTCGCCAACTTTTCGAGCTCCTCCAGGGAGCTTTCAAATGTGCGGATAAATGGCTTTGGGTCAAAGGTGTTAGAATTTTCCTTGATACGTGTCTGAATGATTCCATTGGATAGCTTTTCGATGAATGCCTTTGAGCTGAACGTGCCCTATTTTTCGTCACAAGAAACAATAAGAGGAGTGGTGTTTAGAAGTGTGAACTACGATGGATAATGGCTTTTTTTATTTTCGTGCTATGATGGCTGAAGAGGTGTTCATTTAGCTAAAGCAGATGTGAGATTTGTCGTACCTGAAATGACTCGACGCGAAGTGCGGCCTTCAGGTCAGGGTTCAGCTCGAATGGCCGTGGCAGTCGTGGAGCCATATTGGACTAAGGGAAGGCGTAGTAAGTTGTCGAGGAATATGTTGTTTCCTTTGCTATTTCTTTACTTGGCCCTGTTAGTCGAGGTTGTTGTAGTGTGGTCTCTGGGAGAAAGGTGACCTGTATGAGGTGGTGTTTTCGTAAGAGGAGACAGTGATGGAGAAAGTGAAGCGCCAGCTGAAAGCGAGATGGGCGTTTCACTCTCTTCCAGTTCCAAGTCTGTCTCCAACTTCCCAGTCGCAGCCCATGCTCCGCAAATGGCATTCCTGCCGTCACAATAACCCGCATTGGGACTGCTTGTTCTTGAGTATTCGTTCCGTTGTCTGTCCAGAAGCGGAAATTGTTGACACACACAAAAAGAGTGAACTCACTTGGCAACACCCACTTTCTTCTCTTTACACATCCTTCTAATCAACAAACACTCGATCACCAACAACATGTCTGACTTTGGAAACTACAGCAGCGGCGGCTCCATGGTACGGATAACTCTCTCAGTGCTCTTGAAAAAGTCCATACATAGCAGGACAACTTTTTCATTCTTGACTCAATGGAATCAACGCTACTTTGACCCACCCAACAAAAACAACTACCAGCCTTTGTTTTACTAACTTCCCGTGTTGTTCTTGTACTTTTGTCGGATACTATTAGGAGGCCAAGAAGCAGCAGGTCATGGATCAGGTTCGCAGCGAGCTCGCCCTCGCCAACGCCCAGGAGCTCATTAACGTACGTTCTCTCACTATTGTTCGGCCACTCTTTCGGATATTTTTCACAAACCACGTAGTTTACGGTGTGTACAGCCTTTGTTCACGACCCACACCTGATCGGCAGAAAACTAACGCTCTTTGTTCTTTTTGCTTATCTCTCGTCAACAGAAAATCAATGAGAAGTGCTTTGCCAGATGCGTGACCAAGCCCAGCACCAGCTTGGGTGGCAGCGAACAGGTCAGTCAGCCTTCTAAGAACCGATTTGTGATCTTTTTGTCAGAAATTTGCGATCTGTAAACATATCAATCAGCGAGTTACATTGGATATGATCTAACATTTGTCATATTTCATTCATCTCTTTACTTTCGTCTCACACAATCTATGACCGCCATCCACCCTCACACAACCACTGGATCTGGATCGTCTCTTTCTCTGCTTGCCTCATACGCGATTCTCACTTCAACCTAATAGACCTGCTTATCCAACTGTATGGATCGCTACATGGAGGCATGGAACATTGTTTCCCGCACCTATATCAACCGTGTCCAGCGGGAGTCTCAGAACATGGGAGGCGCTGGTGGATTCTAAACACATCATGACACAGAGAGAAATCAGGATCTTGAGTTTTTTTCTTACGACATCTTGTAGGCCCTTTTCACCCTCACATGGACGCATTTTTCAGTAAAGAAAAAACAGTATTTGACATATTGACAAATTGTACAGTCAGGAGTGAGAGAAGGTGGGGTCAGGATTCTTTGTACTCGTTTTTGCATTGCTTCAGATGGTGTCAACAATGGAACAAACGACTCCAAAAGGGTTGGACGGGTAGCTCATATCTACAGTAGCGATTTTTATTTTATTTCTAAGCAATTATTCGTGGAACATGGGCAGAAAGACTGGTTTCGCTTACCAATGGAAGTTCCTCCTTTCCCCTCTCAGCAGCAACAACCCTACAATTCTTCCTCTCCTTTCTCGCACCAAGAAACGCCTTCAGCTCATGCAGCTTCCACAACAAACAATACAGAATCACCATCCCGACTACAGCACTTGCATATCCCAATTCCACAATCGTCCAGTTATACAACTTGAAATCCATGAAAGGGTACACCCATCCACCCTCATTCCAGTACGCGACCCAGCTCACACCGAGGAAAAGCATCGAGAAAAGGATTACAAAGAAGACGTGACGGATTTCCATGAGGGTTCTTGTGGATATCATTTCGAGGAGCATTAGGATCCCGTTAGTGATGTGTTGAGAGACGCTGGACCATTCGTAGAGACCTGTGCGCTCCTTTGGGTCTTCCTTTAGGCCCGACCAGTATACTAATGGTACAACGATGCTGTAGGACATGTGAAGGGTGAAGAGGTGATACGGCGGACATTTTGCTGCTAAGGTCACACAAAAACAGAGTGAACAGCGGTTTAACAAGGAGAAGGAGGAAGGGACTTACTGGTAAACGGAGAGAGTCTGGTATATGACCCAATAGATATTCGACTCGCCACGGTTCCGTTGCTTGATGAAAAGGTGTCTTTCTGAGGGCGGGAGGCGGACGTAGAGGATTGACCAGATCATTGACCACTAATCGTCGCAACAACCACCAAAGCGGGAAAAGATGGAAAACTAGTAAACGAAGCGTCAGCCCAACATGTCGGTGCCCTTTTTTTTCGCACTGCCCATTTGTGATCAGTTTTGATCCACATACCATTGCAGTTTTGCTCTTTGCTTCACAGCCTTCATCTTCGCCTTAGCCCAACTTTGTTTTTTTTCTTTTGATCTATTTTTCCTTTCAAGTTCGCTTGACTCAAAAAATCCAAGTCTCAATTTCATATCCAAGTCCACTATCACCACCTTCATCCCACTAAATTCCAACAGAATCAAGCAAAGGAAAACAAAGTCTTACCACATAGTAGATTGACAAGGCAATGTAAGTGATATGCGTGAAATAATTCATAAAGTATGTCAGACTTTCGGTTGTCATCAGGGCACCCACAAGGACCGCAATCGTGTACAACGATCCGATAACATGCGTTACTAGGAGGATTTTGGGTCCATAGAGAAACGATGTCACCGCGCGCTCGGAGTCGAAAGTGTCGAATCGAAATATGGATCCTGATCCCATTTTTTTTGTCGTTTTGTTGTTGTGATGGAATGCGGGTGTGTGACGGGAGGATAGGTGCAGGTTGTGAAGAAGAGTTGCTGGAGCATGCGAATGTGGATGTTTTGCTGGGTTGATGAGTGTCGTCGACGTGAAAGATTAGAGTGAAGAGATGAAAACGGGGATGGATTTTCCCTTCTCAGCTCTTTATACATGGAGAAAGAAGTGATTGAAGCTGGCCAAGGGGGAGGCATGTCCTATGTTTAAAATGGGGTGTTCACGGACGAGGCGTAACTTCAAGGGCGAAGAGGACTTCAGCTACTTCTTTGTGTACGTTCATTGGCACAGCCTCTTTCTCTTTCTCATTTTTTTTTTGATCAAGGTGAATATGTTTCTTAAAATCCGCAAGCCAACAGCTCCTTCAGAAGCAACTAGCAAGATGGCGTCAAGCTAGAAACTCATAGCAAAGAGAGTGGCACTGCCCTTGACTAACGAATCCTTGGCCAGTAAGCAAAAATTGACAATGGTCGATCAACTATAAAATCCGTTGGAAATTTTATAGGTAGAGATAGCATCGCCTTTTTTACAGGAGCAATGAAAAAGGGAAACAATGGCGAGTTCATCGTTGAAATAAACCAGCGCTGGTATAGAGCACAGTCAAGGGACTATGCTTGGCGAATAGAAAAATACGGTGAAGTTGAACAGTGCTTCTATGGTCGTAGGTTTTGCCGTTTTGCGATAGAGAGGCAAGGTAAAGGTAAAGTCAGGATTATCATTCGCATGATCGCAACAGTGTAAAGTGGGGCCACGTTTTTGTATGGGAGAAAGGAGTAAAACTGGATAGCACAAAATTAAAAAATCGCATTGGTTTGAGTTATGAGATATGATTCTGCAGTAATGCTGGCTCGCACCATTCCTCGTGCCTAATGGTTGGTTGTAGGTCTCATTCTAACAAAGAAATCACTCGGGGAGAGGTGAGGACGAACGCCCATCCATCCTTTCGTTTTTTGTTTGCGTCCGTGCAGACATGGGTGGATGGGTGGGAAAATCTTTATTGAATTGAGCCCTCTTGTTCCTCATTACTCTCACTTTTTTTTTTTTTTTTTTTTTTTTTTTTTGCCTTGCTCGCAAATCGGACCAGCCAGCTACAATGACCTCGAAATCTAACACGGAGCAAAACTGCAAGATACAAAATGAAGATCAAGGATCCGATAAGAGCCGTCCCTCGATTCCTGAATATTAGCGCCTCCCTCTCTCCCTGCAGCATGCACAAGGGAGACGGATGGAAAGGAGAATTCTTCGGCTGTTAGGGGGTAATGACTTACCTAATGCGGCGACTATCGTCGATCGTTGGATAGGTGGTGAGATGCGATGATGATGACGATGATGATGACCGCGGACGGGAGTGAGGAGGACTGAAAGAAGAAAGAAAGAAACGAATGTCTTTGTTTCACCACAGAGCATAAAGAGGAGGAGAGAGAAATACTTCTTTTTCGATTGGAAGAGACACGAGTGTCTGCTATGTGTACTTTGGATTTGAAGTAGAGGTGGATGAGGGCGAACGTCGATGCAAAAGAGTAAGAGTCGAAGAGGATTGGGTATAGTGGTTGAATAAAAGATAAAGCCAAGCGCATGGCTGGTGAACAATCAAAGGCTGAGTATCAAGAAAATGAAAAGAAAGAAAGAAAAAAGGGACAACCAATAGCAGTGGCGAGAGAAGGGTACCAGATAAAAAATAAAATGATAGTCTTTAGTGCGGATCCATAGGCTGCCCAGGCTAATTCAAATTGGTCATCCCACGGTGCTGCTGGAACATGCAACCCCAATTATTTTATTTTGTACAGAGAGCGAGTAAAAAATATCGTGATAATTGGGATGATTTGCCGGAGATCTTCACGATCCAGCTTGCAAGGGCCAGGCGCTAATTTTTTTTTTTTTTTTTTTTTTTCAGTCAAAAGTGTAACTGAAAGTGAGTGGAACGGGAGAGAGAGAAAGAGATACTAAAACAAGCTGCTGTCTAATTAAAACTTCGTGATAAGGTTTTTTATTTTCTTTTTTTTTTGTGCGAATGAAAACCTGTTGATTGCGACTGAGGTTTGATAGTGCCTGAAAAATGAAAAAATGATAATGAAAAAGTCGCTCATGGGCGATTTGATTTGCCCACTCTTACTGTTTTACAACGAGTGTGTGAATTTGTCCCTTTCTTTGCTCATTCACCACACTTTGACATCGCTCTTTGGTGTCCGAATCAACTTCTTTCTTCCACCTCGTCGTTCTTTCTTTTACCACGCCACTTTTCCTACTTGTTCTTTGCTTGCTTGTTATTTCTTTATTCTCTGTCTCCGTCATTCAACTGTCATCTCTCTCTTTCTTTTCTTCTCTTCTCTTCCCTTACTTTCACACTCCATCACTCTTCTGCATAAACACAGACAAGCTAGCCTCTCCTACTCTCTTCTTGTCTTTTGTTTCCCTTCTTTTCTTACGACTCGCATACACCGCACTCCCTTCTCACTTCTCTTCTCTAACACTTCTCTGGACTGACCAGTTGCCCCCCCTCCCCTTCCCTCCTTTCTATCCTTACTTCTTTTACGTTCCTTGTTCCACTCTCTTTCACTCTTTCTATTCTTTGACTTCTAGCTCCCCGACCCACTATCCCAGCTCAGTCTCAGTGTCTTTTCTCTCTTTCTCTCTTTCTCTCTTCTCTCCACTCTTCTCATTCCCATCTCATTCTTCTCATTCCCATCCCATTCTTCTCATTCCCATTCCACTCTTCTCTCAATCACCCACACACACATTCACAAAAAAAACTATGTTGACTGATCAGCAATTCCAAGAATGCCTCGCCGAGTTGAAGGTGCCCAGAGTCGAAAACTGGGAGCTCTTCCTGGACCACCACGGCTTCAAGGTCTACCGAAAGGCCTTGCCCAACACTGCTCTCTACGAATACAAGGCCCTCGGCCATTACCCCGATGTCCCCGCCAAGCTCCTCGCCGATGTCTTCACCGATCTGGAGTACCGTATGACCTGGGACAAGAACATGGTTGGCTTCAAGAGACTCGACCACGGCGTCATCCACTACACCACAAAGTTTCCTTGGCCATTGTCCCCTCGTGAGTACTTTTACGAGCAGACGACACATGAGCCCAAGCCCAACCATTTTTGTGTCAGCTCGCAGACCGTCGGCAAGACCAGGGCTACCGATGGAACTCTCCAAAACTTTTACAGCTCCAACAACTACAAGTCCATGGTCACCCTTGTTCCTTCTTCCCCATACTCTGCTCCATCATCTGGTGGTGGTGCGTCTTCGCTCCTAGCTGTGCCTGGACTTTCTGGTGCAGCAGCATCATCCATTTCCTTGCCTACGCCTGGATCAGAATCGGCCGGCAAGGTCTTCAAGCTTCCTCCTCCCAACAAGTCTGTGCGGGTGGAGGAATACCGTCAAGATGTAGTCATGGTTCCCTCCGAGGACGGCAAGGGATGCTATGTTTGGTTTGGCTACTTTGATGACCCCAAGGTAAATCACAATCCCCCTTTCCTTCCTTCCATCCCTGGATGACATTTTATTTTGTTCGGATGACAATGACGACGTGAACAAAAAAGAAAACAATCAAAGAGCGGATCCTTTTTTTTTTGTGTCGATGTGGTCGTTCTCTTTGGTTGAGAGTGTTCTTTCTCTTTTGTTTTCAGGGTCCATTGTTATGCGATACCACAGCCAGGCATGCTGCAGAACCATCCTCTATTTTTTCTTTTCTTTTGTCTTCTCGCTCAATCGTCTCTCGGCCACCGTGTGGATGTCAGCGTGAGCAGCATGTGGAGAGAGATATTTGACCTGATCGACATAGCACGAAGCAACAAAGAACAGCCTGGACTTGCGATGGCCCAGATGGACCGTCAATGGACAACGACATACGACATCAGATGAGTTTCTAGATGGAAAAGACAATAGAATATATCGATGGAGCAGACGGAAACCATGTCCATTTGTCCACGTAGGATGCAGCCTGTCTTTATGATTTCCATCTATCAGGACACTCTCCCTTCCCCTCCTGCGCTGATCTCCCCTCACTCTCACTCTCTCCCTATCTCGCCCGCCTGTATTCTATATTCGCTCTCTCTGTCCCCTGAGAGCATTGGGCATATCATTTGGACATCAACAATACAGAAATATACTGAGGGCTTACAGGACAGCAGCAACAACCCAGCTCACGCCATCGCCTAGGGGATTAGGAACAATCAAAGGAATTACAAGAGCAATCTGTCTACAGCTCGCATTACGACAACGGGCGTTTGCTTTTTTTTATCGCTAGCACGCTTGGACCATTTTTTTTCCATTTATTATTTCGTTTTTCGACCCTCTTCTTGTTAATATGTCAGTGGGTCCTGGGGTTTGGACGTTGACAATGATGTTGCTGGGGATGATGATACATATGATTAACCATTGCTGGTTCTCTTCTTCTGATATATAGGGCCATATCCCCTCATCCATTGTCAACTGGGCCACCAAGTCCGGCATCCCAGGTACGACTACTTTCAATTTCAAAGGCCTGGACAACTGTTAATACGATCAAGGAGACATCGAACTGACAGCGCATTCTTTTGTTATTTTATCGTGTACATTGTACACAGGCTTCTTGAAGGGAATCCAGGATGCGTGCCTTAGGAGAGCAGCAACACAAAAGTCGACTACTGGACCCGTCCGGGACAGACCCGCCACACCCGACAGTGGAATTGAGGCATAAGCGGATACACATACCCAGCCCACTCTCTTTTCATTACTCTCTCTCTCGTTGGATTTTCAATTGGTACCCGTCAAGCTTTCTATTGTTCACCTTCTTTCAATTTAAACACTTTATAGACAGATCTATTGTCTTTTTGTCTTTTTGCATACGCCACTTTGCTTCGTACTTTATATTTTTCTTTTTTTATTTTTGAAAACTGGATGCTGGTTCATTCAGTTGACTACACTAGATTTATTTTTGCCATTCAGAGGTCATTTTTATCGGGGCATTGCATAGAACAGAAAGGTAGCAAAAAGAGGGGCATGAACCAAGTTATAAGGTTTTGAAAGTAGAAGAAAGAGAGGCTACATAAACATGTTACAACACGATTCGTTTTCTCGCACCGCACGGATCGTAATCGACTTTGTCGTGTTTGTTGGGGATGAATGGGTCAAAGCATTTAAAATGATCGGCTGGGAATATTGGATAAAGGGCTAGCAGCATGCATGTTGATGGTAGAATGATGCCTTGTTGACAAGGGCCACGAAAAATAACAAGCGCGCATGGATCTTTGCGAGGGTTTTTTTTTCTCATTTAGTCTTCACATGGGAAGGAATACACGGCTGTTTTCTTGTATTTTGAAAGAAGAAGTAGAAACGGATAGCCACTATTTATGCATATCAGGCCATACTCAGGTTATTCGAGACCGAGCTCCGGAGAGAGCCAATCAACTTCGGGACCTGTGTTGTGTGCAGTGTGCCTGAACAACAACAGCCTGTTTTCTATGCGAGCGTGCAATGTGGGTGAGAGAACCGTTTACTATCTTGCCCTTCTTGTCCCTGACAGACTGAGAGACAGACCGACAGACAGACAGACCCTGACCCTGACCCTGACTCTTTTGCTCTTTGCCCATCCTTCCCTCTGCTCCAATTGCTCAGCCAGCCAAGCCTGTTCCTTTTCTTCTTCTACGTACTTCTCTTCCGTTCTTATTCTCTCCGCACCCTTCTTTCTTCTCTTCCTTTCTTCCTCTCTTCCTTTCTCTTCACATCCCATCTTTTCCTTCCGTTAGTGTCATTCGCTTACTTACCCCACACTTTGGCCCTTTACCTCCTTTTTTTTTACCTTATTCTCCATCACACCTTCTGCGTTCATTCAAGCATTCAACTCGGAGCAATGGAGACAACCGACGACACCACACACCACCTTGCACAGGCACGGGCACAGGCACAGCCCGAAATATCCCCCACACCAACGGCGAACATCCTTACCGACCACAACCACCAACCCCACAACAACCACACCTCTCCACCCTCCAAGCCAACCCACACCAAAACCAACAACAATACCTCCCTCCTCTCACCAGAGCTGGTCTCTGCGTTCCGCGTCTGTATCCGGTCATACGGTGTCGGTTATGTCTTTGCAACCGCCCCAAAACTCATCAAGACCCTCCTGGGCTTTATCATGAATCCTCGGAAAGCGACACCTAAGGGTCAGAACCCCGTAGTTGCCCTAGTCAAGGCTCTTCTGACTGTCATCAAGGACGGAACCTCGTCCAAGCGCGATGGCATGAGCATGCTGTTAATGATCACTCTCGGAGGATATAAACTGCTGGAGGTCTTTTTGACAAGAGGAATCAAGAAGGCAGCCCTTGCACAGCATGTCCAACACCAGCAGCATCTTAAACAGCAACAGCAGCATCTTAAACAGCAACAGCAACAACAACAACAAGTGAACAAGGAGGGTTCTTCGTCCTCGTCTTCCTCAATGGCCGGTGATGACCAGAGTACGTCGTCGTTGAAGAACTTGACCATGAAGGATGTGGACAAGGTTAACCTGGCAGAGGATATGCAGCAACGAATCACCATGCTGGCATCATTCCTCTCGTCTGCTGCCGCCATTGTCTTTATGCACCAGAAACGACCCAACCATGCCACGATAGATTACTCGCTCTTTGCGGTGGTCCGGGCCCTGGATGTCTTTGGCCATGTCGCCGTCAAGAACCAATGGGGACCTCACTGGCTGGGTTCCTATGGCGCTGTGGCCGTTTTTGTGTTGGCCTGTACTGAGATCATGTTCTCGTGGTTATATGAACCACAACGTCTGCCTGGGTAAGATATATACGCATGCATGATTGTCTATTATCGCGTTGCGTTTGTGTTTACAAAAAGAGAGGATCGATCGCTTACAAAAATCTTATCTGTGTTTGCCTTCGAACCACTACATCTAATAGCCCTTATGCTTTCTGGATCACAAAGATGGCAAGGATGGATAAGCGACTACTGGAGACCTTGAGAGGCGTCCGGACAGGAGAGATTCAATTCAAACAAGTCAATCCACCTCATATCCGCAACCTCCTCACCGGCCTCTGTGAAGACCTTGGACTGAATCCTCAAATGGGTAAGTCCTACAATGTATTTTTCTCTTCCCTTCATTCGATTGTATTCTCGATTGAGAAAAGAAAAAAAAATGCCTGGTGGCGGCTAGCGGAATGCCGGCAGATTAATTTACCTTGCGATTTTGCACCGTTTTTTTTTCTTTGACTTGCTCACTTTCATGTGCTTAACAGCAACCAGCTTCTTTATTTTATGGTTAACTAACTAACTCCGTCTTATTTTTTGCTCCGTGGTATGGATGGGCTATTTTTTATTTCTTAAATAGGTGACTTTGCCCTGCGTAGCCGTCTCCCATGTGAGGTGGTGCACCAAGGCATTACGAAGTCGTGTGAGGTATGGTCAACCTATGATTTACTATTACGCGTACTTGCATCTCGAAGGACTATTATTATGGACATGGTTTAGACAACTAACATTCGTGTTCAATTGTATGGTATTGAAAACTAATAGGTTCACACAGGATACAGATGGATTCAGGGCTTCATGGTCTCCACTGGTGTAAGTTGGAATAAAGGAGAGTGACAGCTATAATTCACCAGTGGTCCTTTCAAAATGACTAACCGTTCCACCATTCTGGCTTAATGTGATGATAGATCTACTTGCCTGTACATCTTTTGCCAGCATTATTGAGCCCCAAAGCTTTCTTCAACAGACTCCAGGAGAACCCCGTTGCGACCGTCTCCTCAACACTCATGGCCACCGCCCGCTCCAGCGCCTTCCTCGCCACCTACATTGCCCTGATCTGGTACGGAATTTGTACCTGGCGGTCCAAGGTCATGCCGATCACCATGAAGCTGACAGGACGACGTTACACCAGCAACGTGATCGACCATATCTATGGCCCCCTTCTTGGGTCCTTCATGTGCGGATTCTCAGTCCTAGTCGAGAAACCTCATCGACGTGCAGAGATGGCGCTCTATGTCTTGCCCCGTGCTATTTACTCGATGTGGAGCCGGATCATGGCGGGTCGGTTGAGTCGGAGGGTGGAGATGACAGGCGAGGCTTTGATGTATGCGGCGTCGATGTCAGTCCTGTTGACAGGCATGCGGTGGAAGAGGGAGATGGTTCGTCCTAGTATGCAGGGACTGCTTGGTTGGATTGTTGAGATCAAGAGGACTCGTCGTAGTGGTGGACATAGTGGTCATCAAGTGGAGAAAGATAGTGGAAAGGGGAAAGCAAAGGACAATGGATTGCAGAAGGAGCATAGTAATGGCGGTGTAAATCTTTCTCAATCTGCCATTGAGGATAGAGATGCATTGGCTGCTATTGAGAGGGAGAGAAGTGGTATTTAGACATAGAAGAGAAAATGAGTTGAGATATGGAAGTAAAGAAGAAGAAAAAAAAAAGTCCTCCAAAAAAAAGTAGGAAATGCGTCCTTTATCGTCAGGATTTTGGGCTGTTCGCGTATTTATTATGTTCTCCATGGTCGCTCAGGAAAAGCACAATGTCCACCGCATTAGGAAATTTTTTGCTGTGTAAAGAAGTGTGAAGGAGCACTTCGTCACACACGCGGTACGCGTTGCTTTTGTCTTCATGCATGCATGGAGAGAAGGCCATTGGCCAGGAAAATCCTATTGATGCGGTGACACCTTTCATTCACATCATTAGGATTAGAGTGCAGCACACAATCATAAATGGCGACGCGTCGAGATTGACTCACGGAAAATACCCACTTTACAATATGATTTCGCTTGCTCAGGTCGTCGATGAGAATCTGGAACGCTTTGGGCGGGGGTTTTTTTTTCCTTCGTTTTTACATGAAATACGATTACGTTTCGTCATTTTCTTTTCTTTTTTTCATCATTCAAACCAAAAGTGCCAACAACTAGCTCTCTTCTCTCTTCATCTCCTTCATTCTCACCCTACACCCCAATATACCAATACACCAGAGCATACAAAAACAAAATGGCGTTCACCAGCAGTCTAACCCAACTCGCTTTCTGGAAGACATTCATCACCCCAAACCGTTTCTCCCACGACCAAATCCCCGACCTCTCAGGAAAGGTCGCCATCGTCACCGGCGCCAACAGAGGACTCGGCTACGCTACTACCGTTGCACTTGCAGCTCATGGCGCACATGTTTTCTTGGCCTGTCGTACTAAACAACGTGCGGAGGATGCGATCGAACGAGCCAAGGCTGAGATCAAGGGAACTTATCCTAACGCGGTGGCTGGGCAACTTGAGTTCTTGGAATTGGATTTGAATGATATGAGTAAGGCTCATCTGGCAGCGAAGGAGTTTTTGAAGAAGGGTTTGCCGCTGCATATCCTTATCAACAACGCAGGGATTGTGATGTGTCCTTTTGCTTTGAGCGCTGATGGGATCGAGACCCAGTTCGCTGTGAACCACATGGGGTAAGAACCCACAGAGGAAAAAAAGTGTCACTGAGGCCCGAAACTTTTTTTTTTTTTTTTTTTTTTTCTTCATCGTGGTTTTTCATCCGCACTAACCTCTCTTACGATTTATTATTTCTCTAGTCATTTCGTCTTCACAATGGGTCTTCTTGACAAGATCAAGGCCTCTCAACCCTCCCGAATCGTAAACCTCACCTCCAACGGCCACGAAATGGCGCCCGCACACTTGGGCGGGATCGATTTCGACACCCTCAACGACCCTACAAAGACCAACGCCTTCACCCGCTACGGCCGTTCAAAACTCGCCAATATCTTGTTCACAAAGGCTCTTGTCCGTCGTTTGGCAAACGAACGGGTTTATGTGAACGCTGTTCATCCAGGGTTTGCATCTACGCAACTGGCTCGACATACGGGGGATGAGATCAGGTCAGTCATGGGGATCATTGCAGAGAAGGTTACACTATTGATGGCTATGACGCCAAAGGTCGGAAGCTTGACTGAGTTATATGTTGCGACTAGTCCTGAGATTGAGAATAATAATGTGAGAGGAAGGTATTTCATCCCTATTGCCAATGAGATCCAACCTAGTAAGTGACATGTCGTGTTTCTTCTGTATTTTTTGTTGTCCGGGCGGTTATTTTTGCGTGATCGACGGAGGGGGATAGGCAAGTGGGCAGATGCATATGCCACCAACAAAAATGATGTAAGGGAGCCAGTCTTTGAGCCCATGAGGACATAAACAAAACCTGTTTCTGAATTTATGGTTCGATCACATTTTTTTCGCATTTAGGTGCATTGGCAAGGGACGAGGAGCTGCAGGAAAAGCTGTGGACATTCAGTGAGAGACTCATGAATGAAAAGGTCAAGACCTAAAAAGGACGTACCCTGTTCGTCCCCCTTGTCCCTTCAATCCCTCTCTCAGTACCTCTTCCCTCTCATCCCATCTTATTAGTCCACCATGACACCACTACTTAATAAATGTACGACTGACCCCCCTATCCCAGGCTCCAAACCAACGCATGTGTTTGTTGCCATTATTCCTCCGTGAGTACGCAATCTTTTTTGCGATCGAACAGTAAATGCAAAAAGCATAATTTTTGAAAAGGGTCCCGGCGGTTTTATTTTTGTGTCCTTTTACCCCTGTGTGTGCCTGTTAATTGCTTGAATAAGAACACGAACTGTCCTGTCTTTCTCTTTCTTTTATTTTCTTTTTCTCTCTTTTTCTTCACTCAATCCATCAAGGGCCTCACTAAACACCATCAAAAAAAACCAAGAAAATGAACAACATAACCCAATTCGCCTTCTGGAAACACCTCGTTACCCCCAACGGCTACTCCTACTCAAAAATCCCCGACCTCATTGGTAAGGTAGCCATCGTGACCGGCGCAAACTCCGGACTCGGTTTCGCTACCACCGTCGCCCTCGCCGCCAAGGGTGCTCACGTCTTCCTCGCCTGTCGGTCCCAACAACGCGCCCTTGACGCGATTATCAGGGTTAAGGCGGAAGTGAAGAAGGCGTATCCATGTGTAGATGTTGAGGCTTTAAAGTTGGAGTTTTTGGAGTTGGATTTGAATGACTTAAAGAAGGCACGAGAGAGTGCGAGGACTTTTGTGAGCAAGGGATTGCCACTTCATATTTTGGTGAATAACTCGGGAATCATGGCGACGCCGTTTGAGTTGAGTGCTGATGGGATTGAGACACAGTTCGCTGTTAATCACTTAGGGTAAGTTTTTACGCCTTTTTTCGTTTCTGTTTGATGCTGGGCTAAGAGGAAGTGCTTGGCAAGAATTGATTGTCCAGAAGGAGGGGCTTTGAAATGTTTAAGAAACGAGACATAAAACGCCGAATGAGAAGACCAAAAAAAAAAAAAGCCGTAATTGTACATCTGCACGAAAAAATACTGCATCGAACACATGTCTACATCGAATAACTCACAATAACTTAAATTCCAAATAGTCACTTTGTCTTCACCTTAGAACTTCTCGAAAAACTCAAAGAGTCCCAGCCGTCCCGGATCGTCATCCTCTCCTCCATGGCCCACGAAATGGCTCCCCGTGGAGGAATTGCATTCGACAAGCTTAACGACGAAAAGGCTCTCTCTTCTATGACCCGCTATGGCCAATCCAAACTCGCCAATCTCCTCTTCGGTCGGGCCCTCGCCCAACGTCTCATCAAAGAAAAAGTATTTGTCAACATTGCTCACCCAGGATATGTTGACTCGAACTTGGCTAATCGAACAGGGGAGACATATGGATCCTTTACGGGGAGGATGAGTACTGTGGCGCCCAAGGTGTTTGGAATGAAGCCCAAGGAAGGTGCACTGACGCAGTTGTATTTGGCAACTAGTTCCGAGATTGAGGAGAAGGATCTAAGGGGGCGGTATTTTATTCCCATTGCCAAGGAGATCCAGCCCAGTAAGCTTTTTGATGTTGTTACTACTGTGTTTGGCAACGAAGCCTGCTTTTATATGGCATGCTGCCTGCCCTCTTTATCCTCTTACTAAATACGACATCACCTTTTTTCCTCGTTCTTTTCTTGCCCGACGTTTGTAGCATCCTACGGAAGAAATGTGGATCTACAGGAGAAGCTGTGGACTTTCAGCGATAACTTAGTAAAGGAGAAGCTTGGTTCATAAATCAAATCCTACCTAATAGCATGCCTTTTTGGACTTTTTTTTTCTCTGACTTGGGATCGCTTGCAAACGCAATCGTACTACCCAATGCACGATCCTGTTTTTCTACGCGATACCCTCTCGCTCCACTATTAAAAAATATTTGACAAACCTGTACCAGAGTGCACCTGTACATTTATTATGTCACCCATCGCTATCGCTGCACAACATCATCAGCGTAGATCATTGACAGCCTGAAAAGCGCAACAAGCAAGTAAAAACAAGCAGCCAACAATCAAGAAACTAGAACAGATAAAAAAAACCAAGAATAAAAAAAAAGACAACCGAAACGAGAAAAATATTAAGGTGCAGCAACAGGCGACACCAATGAGTCCGAGGTTCGAAGGTTTTCGATGCCGAATCTTCAGGAGTCTCAAGTCTCATATCATGTCCTCATGCCCTCCGCCTTTCCCCCTTTTTTTGCAACATAAATACGAGTAATTTCCTAACCTCTTCCTCCTCCTCCTTTGCCAGATACACAATTTCCAAATAATTCTTCAGCCCCTCTTCCTTCTCCTCCGCCACTCTCTTTACCACCTCCTCTCAACATGAAAAAGTTTTCACAGCTTGCCTTCTGGAAGACCTGCGCCACTCCAAATCACCGTTACCCGCACGACCAAATCCCAGACCTGACTGGGAAAGACGCCATCGTAACCGGGACCTATTCGGGCCTCGGATACGCCACGATGCTCGCCCTAGGCGGTCGTGATGCTCATGTCTTTTTAGTCTGTCGTTCTCAATAGCGTGCTCTTGCTGCCATCGATTCCGCCATCCTCGAGATCCAATCCAAGTATCCTTTTCTTTACACTGCACCGAAATTGGAGTTTTAGAGCTGGATTTGATGAGTTTGAACAAAGGTCAGCAGGCTGCGAGGGAGTTTTTAGAGCGGAGGTTGCCATTGTATATTTTTGGTTTGTAATTCGGGGATAATAGCGGCGCCGTTTGAGTTGAGTTCTGATGGAATCGCGTCACAGTTCGCTGTCAACCACATGGGGTATGTACTCTTTTTCCTCTAATAGGGTTTGCGGCACGACATAGACAACAGAAAAAAATCGCGAAAAATGAGGGCGAATGCGTTGATCAGAGGCAATGCACACGTTTTGGTTTCACGCCTCTCTTTGATCATTTCGTTGCTAATCTTTCTCACATTTTCCTCACCATACTCCCCGAATCACAAAATAGCCACTTTGTTTTCACAAAACCCTCCTCGGCCGCCTCTAGGCCTCTCAGCCCTGCTGAATTGTCGTGATCTCCTCAATGGTTCACAAGTCCTTCTCCCCACGCACCAGGATCGATTTCGAGACCTCAATGACCCAACAAAGACCACCGACCTTAGTCGCTACGGCCGGTCAAAACTCGCCAATGTGCTCTTCGCAAAGGCCCTTGACCGTCGAGTTGCCAACGACCGAGTCTATGTCAATGCCTGCCATCCGGGTGTCGTCGCCACTTCTCTGGGTCGACAAAATAAAACATCCTTTACAAGGTGGATGGCTGCTATGGCGATGCGAGCTGTGGGATTGACGGCGGACAATGGAGCGTTGGCGTAGCTGTACCTGACGACAAGTCCTGAGGCTGAGGAGCGGGATCTGAGAGGGGGGTACCTTGTTCCTGCTGGTAAGGAAACCAAGACAGGTATGTCCTACATTTTTTAGGAGGGGAGTTTTTTTTTTCCTGGCGGTCAGCACGAACACCAAGGTCGGATGTGGAGGTATCGCCTGTTGAGAAACCGTCAGTCTCATCGCTTTTTTTGCGCTACTTCTCTGGCCACTTCGTTTTTTTCAATATATATATAGCCACTCTAGCGAGAAAACGAAGACCTCCAAGAAAAGTCGTGGGCCTTTAATGAGGATCTTGTTCGCGAGATGGTCAAGACGTAGGAAAAAAAAATTACAACAAACGAGAACGCAATAAGATGTACGAATTTGGTGATAAGCAAATAAAATAGCTGTCTCTTTGTAAGCCAGTAGGAAGATTAGCAATACTGAGAGAGCGTTTCCTGCACAGAAAAAAAACATTTTGATGTGTGTGCATGCATGGCATGCACGTCCTCGCTGGTCTTTTTTTTTCGTGGCCGCCGGGCCGGTGTGTGAGCGTGAGTAATGTGAGAGGGATTTTCATTTCGTCTGAAAATGAAGTGGCGCCTTGGCTCACCAACGGTCGGGTCGTTATTCATCCTTTCCTTCGTTGACAATCAATGGTCCATACCTCTCTGTCGTCACAGCGCATCTTTTTTTTGGATAAAAGATCTCATTCTCTTCTTCACCCCTTTATTCGCACGGTCATTTTAATTTTAAAAGGGTTAGGATATCCATTTGGTAAAAAAAATAACACGCGTTCGCCGGGCAGCTCCCTTCTTCGACTATTTTTTGCTCGCCCTAGGTGAAGATTCCCTTGATGCTGTTGTACCTAACGATTGGTCTTGAGATTGAGGACAGGGAATATCTTGAGTTGGTATTTCAGCCTAGTGAGTATTTTATTTACCCATTGTTGGAAACGAGGTCTGTTTTGGTGTGGCGTATTGTAGTTCACTGCCTCTTTTAATTCTTTTTGTCCTCTTACTAAATATGAACTACCCTTCCGTTTTTTCCCTTCTCTTGTCCATGATTCAGCTTCGGATGGAAGAGACGTGGGAAATACAGGCGAGAACTTTGTCGAAGAGAAGATTTGCACGTAGAAAAACGAAATAACACAGTAGCACACTCCTCGGATTCTTTTTTTTTTTTTTTTTTTTTTTGGCACGACATGCGATCATACCACTCCGTGCACAAACCTGATTGCTTTTTGCCTCCGTACCTACTTTTTCCATTAATACTAAATATGACCATCCTGTACATCCGATCATGTCATCTATCGCTACGTATAATCATAGCTGTCATCATTGGCAACATGAAAAGTGCAACAAACGAGAAGAAAACGACGACAAACAACAAGAAACAAACTAAGCAGAAAAATGCAAAAGCAGGAAAAAGCAATAGCAGGAGAAAGCAGCAACAACAACAAAAAAAACAGGAAAAAAAATCTGTTACAAACAGCAGGCCATACCGACCAGATACCATGTGTCGGGGTTGGATGAATTTCAAAGTGGAATCTTCTCGAGTAGTCTGCCATCCCATCTTCCTCATCATATCCCACAATACGCCTTATGGTCCGCTGGGAATCTGTACCTAGAATGGGGTACATTTAACCATTCTGATTTTCCGTTTTTTGTTTTTTCCAAATCGCATTTTTTTCCCCTACATAAATAGTACAAGTACCACCCAATTTCCCCCATCTGCAGGTACATTTCTTTTTTCACTCCCACAGACATAACTACTAATTTCCTCCTCTTCAAGATGAACATGTTCTCACAGCTCGCCTTCTGGAAGACCTACTTCACCCCTGACCGCTACTCCATCGCCCAAATCCCAGATCTGACCGGAAAGGTAGCGATTGTCACCGGCGCCAACACCGGGTTAGGATACACCACCATGGTCGCCCTGGCCGGCCGAGGTGCTCATGTCTTCCTGGCTTGTCGTTCTCAAAAGCGAGCCCTTGCCGCCATTCAGACCGCCCTTCCTGAGATCCGATCCAAGTATCCGTCCTTGACCACTGCGCCGAAGTTAGAGTTTTTGGAGTTGGATCTGATGGATTTGAACAAGACCAAGCAGGCTGCAAAGGAATTTTTGAGGAAGGATTTGCCCTTGCATATTTTGGTCAATAATGCGGGGGTTATGGTGGTGCCGTTCGAGTTGAGTGCTGATGGGATCGAATCCACGTTTGCTGTCAACCACATGGGGTATGTACTCTTTTTTTCTAATGTGTTACGGGAACAAATGGGAAGCAAAATGAAAAAAAGAGAGTTTTTCAGAAACAACCAACGCGATTTGGTCTCAGAATGTACCCTTTGATCTGATTTTCTTTGCTAAACCGTGACATTCATGTTTCCCCATCGTCCCTCCCAATATCCAAATAGCCATTTCGTCTTCACAATGACCCTCCTCGACCGTCTCAAGGCCTCCCAGCCCTCCCGAGTCGTCATGGTGTCCTCCATTGCCCACGAGGCTTTTCCCCCGCGCGTCGGCATCGACTTTGAGACCCTCAACGACCCAACAAAGACCACCGACCTCAGTCGCTACGGCCGGTCAAAACTCGCCAATGTGCTCTTCGCAAAGGCCCTTGACCGTCGAGTTGCCAACGACCGAGTCTATGTCAATGCCTGTCACCCGGGTTTCATCCCGAAGTTCCTAGTGCCCCAGGACGACACCTGGAAAGAGTGGTGTGATTGTATTATAAAGAGGGCCGTTGCGTTGACGGCAGAGGAAGCAGCGTTGTCGCAGTTGTATCTGGCGTCAAGCCCTGAAGTCGAAGAGAGAGATGTTAGGGGACGGTATTTCATCCCTGTGGCGAATGAGATCGAACCAAGTAAGTCTGTATTTTCGGATTATTCGGCGTGTTGCGTATTTTTTTTTAAAAAAAAGGTCGAGTGTACGGCACGGAACGATAACGAATTGTTAGCTCACCTTTTATTTCTCACTATCTCTCGTCGCTTTTTTCCTTGAATACTCATTTTTTCTGACCTCATAGCTGCCCTGGCGAGAAACGAATGGCTCCAAGAGAAGCTGTGGGCGTTCAGTGAGGATCTAGTTCGTGAGAAGGTCAAGGCGTAGAAGCTTCAAGCAATAAACAAACAAACAAAACTCAAAATGTGATGTGCGGAACTAGTCAGAAATAAATAACGGCGAAAAAGACAGGTCTTGAAATCCAGGGTGCTGGGCAAATCGAATGTTCGAATCTTCGACCAATCGTCAGGAAGAGTGTAGCTGAGGAAAGGTTTGAAAGTGAGCATGCATGCATGTAGTCTTTTTTTGTGGCCACTTGTGTGTGGATGTGAGGTGTGAAATGGGTCTAGACTCATCAGCAATTTAAGTCCTATCCATGGGAATGGTTCGTGTCTTTTGTCTAATGATCACGCAGCGCACACCTCGCACTTTTCCTATACCGGATAACAGCTATGAAGGCCTAGCTTCAACACTGAACATGTTTCCTTCAGCACCTCCCTCTTTATCATCTTCTACGTGCAGTCATTTTTAATCTCATTACGTTTTGTTCAATACAAAAGCAACACGCGTCCACCATGCAACTCTCTCGATCATATTTTTGCTCTCCTTGTTCTAACTAGCCCCTCTCTGCTACCAAAAAAGGGAAATACCATTTGAGGTTTTGAGTCTACCAAATTTTTTTGTTTTCTTTTTGTTTCGATGTCGCATATTATTTTATTACAACTAAAAGCTGTTTTTCTTCGTTCTTCCTTGTTCTTTCTTGTCTTTTCATCAACAATCAACTAAACTTCGACGCATATTCCTCCTCTCATACACACACCTTCCCTCCTTATTTCCTCTCTCGCACAAACACACACAAGAGAAAAAGATGTTCACAAACAGCTGGTCACAACTCGCTTGTTGAAAACCTACTTCACCCCAAACCGCTACTTCCACGACCAAATATCTGATCTCACCGGAAAGGTCGCCATCGTAACCGGTGCCAACACAGGTCTTGGATATGCCACCACAGTCGCACTTGCAGCCCACGAAGCCCGAGTCTTCCTCGCCTGTCGTAGCAAACAACGTGCAGATGATGCTATCGAACGAGCTCCAGAGATCAAGGCCAAGTACCCTAATGCTCCCAAGAACTCCGCTCTCGAGTTTCTGGAATTGGATCTTAACGACATGAACAAGACTTTTCAGGCGGCAAAGAGTTTTTAGGGAAGGGCCTGCCGTTGCATATTTTGGTCAACAACTCGGGGGTCATGAACACGCCGTTTGGGCTGAGCGCTGATGGCATTGAGGCACATTGTGCTGTCAACCACATGGGATGAGTAAGAAAAGATAGTCGAAGAGACAAGAGTTACCTGTGGACTAGTGCAGCTTTTTTTTGTATCATTTCTCTAACCCTCCGTTTCCCCTCCCACCCTTTTTTTTTCTTCGTGATAGGCATTTTGTCTTCATAACGACTGTACTGAACAGGATCAAGGAATCCCAACCTTCGCGTACCGTGGTCCTCTCCGCCATGGGTCACGAGCTCCTCCCCTCCAAAATGAATGGAACCGATTTCGACACCCTCAACCAACAAGGTGACTACTCCCTCAACCGATACAGTCGTTCAAAACTCGCCAACATTCTCTTTACAAAAGCCCTAGCCCGTCAACGCGCCAAAGAGCGAGTCTATGTTAATGTTGCACACCCAGGTCTAGTTACCACCGAGATTGGGCGCAGTTCAAAGGATATGATGGGAACGGTTGGGGATAAGACAGGCCAGTTGTTGAATGCTGTGATGGCATATTCGACTGAGGAGGGGGCGTTGACGCAGTTGTATTTGGCGACGAGTCTTGAGATTGAGAATCGGGACGTGAGAGGGCGGTATTTTATTCCTATTGCAAATGAGATCCAGACATGTGAGTAACACTCTTCCTTTTTTCTCCTCGCCTGGCAGCGTTGAATGCCATGGAAAAAAAATGAAATCCTTGTTTGATCTCTTGTCTTTTTTTATTTTTTTTAGCGGCATACGCAAGAGATGAAGAATCGCAGGATAAACTGTGGACGTTCAGTGAAAAATTAGTTCGTGAAAAGGTCAAGGCATAGAGGAAACAATCGATAGCATTAACTTAGTAATAAGGAAGTTTACCCTGTCCTTACTACGTTTTTGATTGTATGCGCTTTGACCCATATCGGCATGATTGGACACAATGGATACAAGGGTTTGCTGACAAAAGCACTCGCGCCCCGTCGTCATAGTCCTTACGAAGCAGATCACATCTTTTCTCGTACAGCCAATGGGCTAGAGGTCTGATTTGGTCCTTCTTGCGACGCAACACGCGTCTTCTTTCCAGTCGTTAAAGGATAAAGCCTTTACAGCTGCGAAAAAACAAAAAAAAATGCGGTTTCACCCTGGTAAATTTTTTTCCTTCGTTCTTTTAAAAGAGAAGCTCATTCAGGTCATTTTTTCGCATTAACAACTACTACACCTTTCTTACCCACACCACATATAACTCATACACGCATACGCACACCACGATGCCAATGCTTGGCAACAGTTTTACTCAGCTCGCCTGGTGGAAAACCTTGCTCACTCCCAATGGCTACTCTCACAACAAGATCCCCGACCTGACAGGGAAAGTCGCCATCGTCACCGGTGCCAACTCTGGACTAGGGTATGCAACAACTGTCGCGCTGGCTGCACATGGTGCACGAGTCTTCTTGGCCTGTCGTAGCAAAGAACGCGCTCAGGAGGCAATCGAAAATGCCAGAGCTGAGATCAAGGCCAAGTACCCCAATGCACCCACCCCTCAACTTGAGTTCCTTGAGCTGGATCTGAACGACATGACAAAGTCCAGCCAGGCGGCTCAAGATTTCCTCAAGAAGGGACTTCCTCTTCATATCCTCATCAACAACTCTGGCATCATGAACTGTCCTTTTGCTCTCAGCGCTGATGGTATCGAGACTCAGTTCGCGGTCAACCACATGGGGTAAGAACCTCAAAAAGATGGATACCAGAGACATATACCTTTCATGCCGTAGTGCTATTTATCCTTATATACCAATCTCACTGCTTTTTTTGTTCTAGACACTTTGTCTTCACAATGTGCCTCCTCGACAAGATCAAAGAATCCCAACCCTCAAGGATCGTCATCCTCTCCTCCATCGCACACGAGATGACTCCAGCGTCAATGGGAGGTATCGACTTTGACACTCTCAACGATAAGACCAAATTCAACAACTGGGACCGATACGCTCGCTCAAAACTCGCCAACGTCCTGTTTGGCAAAGCCCTGGCCCGTCGATTGGCGAATGAGAAAGTGTGGGTCAACATTGCACACCCTGGCTATGTTGCGACTAATCTGAACAGAAGTGCCAAAGATAGCATGGGTAATACTTTGGGAAAGCTCTCTGATGTGATGACTTCGATTGCGGGGATGACACCTGAGGTTGGAGCGTTGACACAGTTGTATTTGGCTACGAGTCCTGAGATTGAGAACAAGGACATCCGAGGGCGGTATTTTATCCCTATTGCGAATGAGATTCAGCCAAGTAGGTCACCCATGTTACTTCTTGTTGTTTTTTTGCATTCGGTTTAGCGCCGGGTGAGACAGATTGAGAGAGAAAACATACACGCTAACCACTTGCTTCATTTTTTTGTCACGTTGTGCTATTAGCTGCTGAATCCAGAGATGAAGAGCTCCAGGAAAAGTTGTGGACGTTTAGTGAGAACCTCGCTCACAAGAAGGTCAAGGCTTAGAGACACTCGTTGTAGATGTAGTCGTAAATAAACAGAATCAGTGATGGTGAAAAAGAACCACAATATCATGTCCAGGCCTACCAATGCAATCGCATATTAATGCTATCGGGTCCTTGCGAAAAAAAAGCGTCATCTGAAAAGAACGCAAACGAATCTTCAGTCACATTATAAAGCACGCACGTATCGATTTCCTTTTGGTATCCTTGCTACTTTTTGTGCATTTATTTTTTGGCTTCCAATTTGATTGGCTACACAACGGCGACGAAAGGACTCGCGTCCCTGCGTCATAAGAGGAATAAACAATGCATGTGCAACGGATGAGTTTGTTTGTGTATCCATGGAATGATTTGTCCCTAGATCGGATAAAGTTATTGACGATTCATGCACACCTGCTGTCACCCTCCCTTCTTCCCTTTTTCAGTTCGTTGCCTTGGTGTTGGACCTTTTCCTTCCTCGCACGGTCATTGGGCAGTCTGGCTTTGTTTGCGTTTGTACGCGTGTTGCCTCGTTGCAGTCATCACACTCGAAATCGCAGTCACTTTTTCGATCACTTTTCTTAAACTAAAATTAATCAACAACTGAGACGGATAGTGTGGAAAATGTGGAGCCAGAATCATCGTCCAAAATGGAAAAAATAAGCGGCTCCTATGTCTGAACATGTTCCCGATCAATGACAGCAACGATGACAAAGGAGAACGTCCCTCAATATTGAGTCCCATAGATGTCAATAGGCCGCCGTTCGATATCTCTTGTTTTCACTGTTATATAAAGGGACCAGCTCTGTTGCAATTATTGCTTCTTATCATCAACCACAAAAACAATAATCAAAGCAACTCTACTTGAAAAATCTACTCTTCCTTCTCTCGCACTCGTCCACCCACTCCTTACCCTCTCACACACAGGCACTTAGACCCACCAACACCAACAAAACTACAATAACAATGTCCGCCAACAGCTTCTCTCAATTCGCCTGGTGGAAGACTTACCTCACCCCCAAGCGCTACTCTCACAACAAGATCCCCGACCTGACAGGAAAAGTCGCCATCGTCACCGGTGCCAACTCTGGACTAGGGTATGCAACAACTGTCGCGCTGGCTGCACATGGTGCACGAGTCTTCTTGGCCTGTCGTAGCAAAGAACGCGCTCAGGAGGCAATCGAAAATGCCAGAGCTGAGATCAAGGCCAAGTACCCCAATGCACCCACCCCTCAACTTGAGTTCCTTGAGCTGGATCTGAACGACATGACAAAGTCCAGCCAGGCGGCTCAAGATTTCCTCAAGAAGGGACTTCCTCTCCATATTCTCATCAATAACTCTGGCATCATGAACTGTCCTTTTGCTCTCAGTGCTGATGGTATCGAGACTCAGTTCGCGGTCAACCACATGGGGTAAGCGACTCATGCCAACGTACAAAAAAAATGGTTGGTACTATTGCCTTTTTACTTTACTTTGAATTAATCAATTCTCCTACCTTCGTATTTGCTTGTTTTTTCTTTCTACTAGACATTTTGTGTTTACCATGGGGCTACTCGACAGAATCAAGGAATCGCAGCCCTCCAGAATCGTCATCCTCTCATCTCTCGCCCATGAGATGACACCCAAGTACATGAACGGTATCGATTTCGACACCATCAATGACGAGACCAAATCCGGCAACTGGGACCGCTACGCTCGCTCAAAACTTGCCAACGTCCTCTTTGGCAAAGCTTTGGCTCGCCGATTAGCGAATGAAAAGGTGTGGGTCAACGTCGCACACCCGGGATACGTCGCCACCAACCTGAGCCGTAGCACCAAGGATGTTTGGGGTGATTTTGCAGATAAGATGTTCCGTGTGATCACTAAGATTGTCGCCATGTCGCCAAGGGTTGGTGCCTTGACGCAGTTGTACCTAGCGACTAGCCCCGAGGTTGAGAGAAAGGATATCCGTGGACGGTATTTCATTCCTATTGCCAATGAGATTCAACCTGGTAAGTAGACTTTTTCTATTTTCGTTTTTTTTTGTCTGCGGTATAGACATATTTTGCCATGAGTGACACGGTCCATGAGGGTGTTCTAATCATGATATTTCATTTTCGCCTCTTTTTTTTCTCCTAGTTCATTACTCCAGGGATGTTGATCTGCAGGAGGCATTGTGGGTGTTCAGCGAGAAACTCGTAAGGGAGAAGATCAAGGCCTAGATTTTTGCAAACCAGATACACATCGTCACGTCATGTATGGATCTTGTTGTACAACCATATATTCAAACCTTGCTCTAGACCCTTTTGCCCCTCTATTTTCATATCATTCTAAAAACAAAAAACACTGACTCGATAATAATAAAGACAGATACTCCCATCATAACTCGACTTCGCCCGCAGTTGATGACATTCTTTGCCAGCCTCAATTGCCGCTGTATGGTTGTGCCTTTTCATCCCCTATTTGAACGTCAATTGCTGCGACTTCTTGTTTTATTCTTACCCTGGTTCCCCCGACATCGGTAATTCCTAAAGCAGTGTGATTGGAAAAAAAACTAAAATTTCATTCACTCCTCTGTCTGCTCTAAACCCACACAATCTGCGATAAAAGGAATCGCCGCTCTTCTCTTTCTTTTTCAGTTTTCTTCTATCCAACAAACAAAATCACATACCAAACAACCAAGAAGCGAAGACACCAAGGAGCGCAGAATCAACAGGACACAGGAATAACGAGACAGCACACATACCCATACATAGTATATGAATCCCTACACTCAACTTGCATACTGGAAGTCGTTCTTCCACGGAGATGGATACTCCCACGATCAGATCCCCGACCTCACTGGCAAAGTCGCCATTGTCACAGGCGCCAACTCGGGACTAGGATATGCAACAACAGTCGCACTGGCTGCGCATGGTGCACAAGTCTTCTTGGCCTGTCGAAACCAGTATCGTGCACAGGAAGCAATTAATAGAGTGAAGGAAGAGATCAAGTCCAAGCACCTCAAGGCTTCCTCCCCTCAACTCGAGTTCTTGGAGTTGGATCTAGGCGATATGAACAAAGCTCAACAGGCTGCTCAAGAGTTCTTGAAGAAAGGGTTGCCTCTACACATCCTTGTTAACAACTCTGGGATCATCGGAGGACCCTTGGAGCTAAGTGCCGACGGTATTGAGAGTGAGTTTGCCGTCAACCACATGGGGTAAGAATCTAAGACCAAGGCAGAGAGAGGAGAAAAACAAGAAAATTGGTTTATTATTTCTCATGTCATGTGATTGATCATTGTCGCCTTCCCTCGCACATCATTCATTTTTTTTTTTGTCTCCCTTGTTTAGCCATTTCGTGTTCACACTCGCGCTGCTGGACAGAATCAAGGAGTCCCAACCCTCACGCATCGTCATCATGTCCTCCATCTTCCACGAGAAGGCTGCAGGGATCAACTACGACACCATCCTCAAGACAGGCGACACTCCCCAACCACACCATCAATCAGTATACGACCGATACGCCCGCTCAAAACTCGCCAACGTTCTCTTTGCAAGAGCCCTCGCCCGTCGTGTCATCAACGAACGCCGTCTGTATGTCAATGCCTGCCACCCAGGATACGTCTCCACTCGCTCCACACAACCTGTCCCCCGTGAGGAAGCCAACACTTTCAGCAAATTCATGAATGGGTTAGAGGAATGGTTCCATAGACTGGTCGCGTGGCCCGTCCAGAGAGGCGTGTTGACGCAGCTCTATCTAGCAACTAGTCCCGAGATTGAGAATCGCGAGATTAGAGGACAATACTTTGGACCCATTGCGAACGAGCTTGAGCCCTGTAAGTGTTTCTTGACTGTCGCTTTGCTTCCAGCTCGTTACTTTTTTTGTCGAGAAATTTTTTCTTCTTCTGATCGATTTTGCTGACGCACGGCTCACTTTTTACAAATTAGCTTCATATGCAAGAGACGAGAGGTTACAGGAAGAACTCTGAATATATAGCGAGAAACTAGCTAAAGAGAAGCTGGAGACGTGATGTAAAATTACTAGATACAATCAACGAAGCAGACAATCGTTGCGAGTCAATTGGGCTAATTACATGTCGCTCTTGCGTTATCGATTTTGCCAATTGTATGAATGAGTGAGATGTGCTTCTTCAGAAAAAATGAACAAAAACCTAAATTCCCATTTTGCTGTCTGCATCGCTTCTGTGCCACCCTCGCACATGTCCTGCAACTATCATGTTTATTCCTTTTTTTGTCGGCACATAAAAGCACACACGCAATGAGTCCACTCACCCAAGCTGCGTTCTGGAAGTCATTTTGTCACGGCGACTACTACTTCCACGACCAGATTCCCGATCTCGCCGGCAGGGTCGCTGTAGTCACTGATGCTAACTCTAGACTTAGATACGCCACCACCATCGCCTTCATCGCTCATGAAGCCTGAGTCTTTTTCGTCTGTCGTAGTAAACAACGCGCACACAAGGTGATTGAGAGAGTCAATGCCGAGATCAAGCTCAGAATTCCTTATACCCTCATACCTCTACTGGCCTTTTTGGAGTTGGACCAGGGTGACATTACCAAACCAAGCATGTTGCCTAAGAATTCCTTAGGTTGAGTTTACCGCTCCATAACCTTGTTAACAACTATACAGTGTGCCCTTGGGCTTGACTGCTGATGAGATCGAGAATGAGTTTGGAGAGCCACATGAGGTAAAGTTCAGTCCAAGGAAAAAGAAAAAGAAAAAAATGGTCGTTGACATTTCGCCCAATTGGAACGTAAATCATGTGACAATTTCTATCCATCTACCACCTTTTTTTTTTTCGCTCAATCAGCACCTTCGTGATCACGCTTGTATTGCTCGACAGGATCAACGAATCACAACCCTCACGCATCGTCATTCTGTCCTCCTACTTCCATGAAAATGCTGCGGGGGTCAACTGCGACGCGATCTACAAGGCTGGCGAGACCGAACAACCCCATCACCACAACTTCTGGGACAGATATGCCTGTTCCAAACTCACCGACGCCATGTTAGCCATCGTACTGGCCGTCGTATCAAAAATGAGCCACGACTGTTTGTCAATTATTGTCACTCGGGTTATGTCTCGACCGAGCGTACCCAACCTGCATCTCGCAAGGAAGGGAGGAGGCAGAGTGGCCATTGTCGACAATCAACAAGGGCAAGGATGGGTGGAGTGTATAGTTCCATAAGAAGATCACAATTTCTGCTGAGAAGGGAGTCTTGATACAGCTTCATATCGCGACCAGCCCTGAAGTTGAGAAAAAAGAATATCCGTGGTCGTTATTTTTGGCCTGTTGCCCTTGAGCTCGAGCCATGTACGTATTTCTTGTTTGTTTGCCTTTGAGCCCCTTCATGACCGGAATTATTCCACCGCTGCTCATGATATCAGCTTTTTTTTGTCGTTCAGTTACCCTCGTACATCAAAGATGAGAAAGCACAAGAGGAGCTTTGGACATACAGTAAGAAGCTCGCCAACGAAAAGATCAAGACATGATTGAGTGAATATGAATTCACATTATAAAAAGAAATACGCAAAAAAGCGTCTATCTTTCTTTCGTGCATCTGCTGGTACCAAGGGAGCGGCTCATGAGTCAAACGAGAAACCAAAAAAATCTTTGCATGGTTGGTTACACAGGTTCCAAACGCCTTTTGCTTCGCGTTTGGTGTCACGGATATAGTTCACCCGTAAGGATCCATTGCATGGACGCCTGCGCTGCTAAACATCCCATTTGTCATCCACTTTCTTGGCCACCTCTGTGGCTTTGATGGTTTCAGCCCAGCCTGGTAATTCTTAGCGAAAACAGCATTAAAAGGATCAACGCCAATTTTTTTTTCAGTTTTTTTTTCAACACAACGCAACGCTGCACCCATATTTCCAAGGCGATAAAATAAGCATACAAAAAAACAAGACAGACATAAAACAAGCATAAACCAATGAGTCCCTTCAGTCAACTCGCTTACTGGAAATCATTCTTCCACGGAGACGATTATTCGCAGGACCAGATCCCCACCCTCTCCGGCAAAGTCGCCATCGTCACCGGCGCTAACTCTGGTATCGGTTTCGCAACAACAGCGGCCTTGGCTGCGCGCGGTGCTCGCGTCTTCTTAGCCTGTCGTAGCCGAGGGCGCGCAGAGAAAGCGATCAATAGGGCTAAGGAAGAGATCAAGGCCAAGTACTCCCACACACCCACTCCGCAGCTCGAGTTCTTGGAGCTCGATATGAATGACATGAACAAGGCTCGTCAGGCTGCGCAGGAATTCTTGAAGAAGAGATTGCCGCTTTATATTCTTGTCAACAACTCTGGTATTGCTGGGGGGGAGGGGGGGCATTGGAACTGAACGCTGACGGTGTCGAGAACGAGTTTGCCGTCAATCACATGGGGTAAGTAACCAGAAGCGAATATCAAAAAAAAGAGAAGAAAATATAGCTTGCTACTGTGCCCTGATCATGTGACTGATTTCGTGTCCCGTCCTCGCACCTCTTTTTTTTCTTCTGCTTAGCCATTTCGTGCTCACAATGGCACTGCTCGACAGGATCAGAGATTCTCGGCCCTCGCGTATTGTGATAATGACCACATCCCTGCACGAAAACACGCCCGGGATTAACTACGACACAATCTTCAAAAGCGGCGACTCTTCACAGTCCTACCACCAATGCGCCTGGGACCGATTTTACCGTTCGAAACTCGCCAACATCATGTTTGCAAAAGCCCTCGCCCGTCGTCTGGGTAACGAATCCAGAGTTTCGTGAACTGCTCCAACCCTGGTTATGTCTCTACTGAGAGTACTCGGCCCATCAATAATGGTGCGTTGGATGGATTGAAGAAGTGTGTCCATAGTTTGGTCGCCTATCCGGTCGAGAGAGGTGCGTTGACGCCTCTGTATCTGGCGGCTAGTCCTGAGGTCGAGAATAAGAATATTACGGGGCGGTACTTTGGACCTATCGCTAATGAGCTTGAGCCCTGTAGTTTCTCGTTTTTGTTGCTATTCCTTGTTACCTCCTTTTTTCCGTATGTTTTACTGCATGTTAACTCACTCTTACCTTGATAGCAACCTACGCGAGGGATGAAAAGTTGCAGGAGGAACTATGGGCTTACGCGAGGAGTTGGCCAACGAGAAACTAAAGGTATGATACCATCAATAACCACTCCATATAATGAAATGAAATAAACAAATAACGGTCCATGGTTGGTCCACCTGCATTGTCGCCGAATGTGGAGATGGAAGGGATGAGAGATCGCTCGCACGGGAAAAAAGAAAAGATGTATTCATTCGTTGGCTATGCAATACCATCTCTATGACCGACCTGCATGGATTTTGTTGTTGTGTTTCTCCCGGACCTCTATGCACACGAGCAAAAAAGCAATTGCAACCTGCAGACCCTGGACAGTTCGGCATCCATCCCGTCGTCCGTTGTCTGTTGTCTGTTGTCTATTGTCTCAGTCCCCTTTCTTTTTCTTCAGACCGGAAAAATACCGATCTTCTCTCTGATGGAACGGTGCATGGTGGTATACTTTGATTTCTTTCATTCAAGACATCCTCTATCTCTCTATGAGCCTGGACCTAGACATGAGAATAAACAAGGATCGATACACTGGATTTGTTCAGAATGGTGCCATCGTTTCTCTTTCCCGCAACACATGCAACCCTGAGTGAAAATGGACAGTGCAAAGAGACCAAAGGATATCCGAGCGAGAAACAGAAGGGAGTGAACCGTTACATTTGGCTTTCCCAATAGGCAGAAAGATCGACTTTGTTTGTGTGGTTTCTTGGCAGGTTGATTACTTATTTTCTCTTTGGCACGAGCTCCTTGTTCTTGTATGTGTGCTGTTCATTCAAAAAAGCAAAAAAGGAAAAGTGCAATACCGACACCATATGCACGAGCTTGAAGAGGCTCAACGACAATCAGAAAAAATAACATCAGTTGACCGATCCGAAAGAGGGGTCCAGCTCCTGGTAGACACGCGGCATACGGCTTACCTACAGGCCCGAGGGAAGGGAGGTAGGAAGGAGATTATGCTCAACAGCCAAGTAAAGAACCAACTCTCATCTCGCTTAAGTACATTTTCTCATCTCGTGGCATACTATTCTTATCCCTTAATTCCTCTCTGCCTGCCCCCTTTATCTATCTTCACGAAATCAAATTGAAATTTGATACTGAGAGAGAGAGAAGAAAGAGTATCAATTGCATAGTAATATGTTACCATGGATATCAGTACACAATTTAACTTCAAACATACTCATTCTATCTCCCTTGTGGGGCATGAACGGTACTGGTACCTGAGCTAGTAGTACCAGTTAGACTGGGGTTCTGGTGTTGTGCCACGATAGAAAGAGAGGGAGAGAGGAAGAAGGAGAAGAGAAGGAGACCCTACCCAGTCCTGGGCTCTCGTGCAAAATAATTTTCCCATTAAACAAATTTGAAAAATTGCAATAATGGGACAATAGGGTTGTTGACAAGTGACAACACCAGTGAAGGTACACGGAGTCAGGGACAGATATAATGGGCAATATTGGGACTGGAATTGGTTTGGGGATTTCGTTTGGGAGTTTGGAAGAAGAAGTTAGAGCCGCTTAACGGGTCAGTCAGTTAGGTCAGGCACTAGGTCGGTTCGTTCAGACCGACCGGGTCGGAGCAAAAGGGAGAGAGGGAGTCCACTACTAAATCCGGTTGGCGTCAACAATTTTCCAATTCTCAGGAACAGACTATGAGCCTAATTGCCTTCCTCTTCCTTCAATTGTCCTACTTGACCTTTTTGACAATTTACCTAAAACGGCTATGACCAAAGATGGGCAACCAGTTAATTTGACTAGGGAACCTTCGACACCACAAAAGGAAAAACCCAACGTCTTTGAAAAAAATCTCCTTTTCAAGTAAGCAAAAGTAAACAGTTTTTTTATTTTTTTTGTTTTTGCATAAACAGGATTTTGTTCAGCGCCGTCCATCCGTTACAAGCCCGCTACTCTCCACCCTGACTCGCATTCCGCATTGGAGCGGTGAGAGTAAGCAGTTGATTGCGGGTGGCAAAGACTTTAAGTAGGAGGAAAATGCCAAGACAATTGACACGCCGCTAATACCTCTTTTACTGCGTGAAGAAGACGAAGGAGGCGTTTGTTTGTTTTCAGTACCGGCACTCAATGTCGCTTGGACAACAGCTGTCTATCGTTTCCCTTACTGAAGGCCACATGTCTTGTTGGCTGGCTGGCTTGCCTGATAGGGGACAAGGAGGTACAGTAGGTACACGCTGGCGATGGGCACGCATATCTCTCGCCCAACAGACAGGGTCCTACAAATACCATTTATTTTTACATTTCGACCTATGCTCATAATGCAGGCTGTCTTTCCCTTGTACTTGTGATTTTCACAAAATTACAAGACACGTTTGCGCGTTACTCATGGAAAATGGAAATACCCGTTTATTTGTTTTTCTTTTTTTATGCTATCTAGACGTCCTGTGATCGGTTGGTCGTTTTTTTTTTGTTCTTTTGTTTCTTTTGTTTCTTTTTTGGCCGTTCCGTTCTTCTTTTTTGCATGAAAAATGTTCATCTAGATGAATGGTTGATTGCTCTTGCTTTTTTTTCCTTTTAGCAAATTGGTAGGTATATAATATCCCCATTGCATTGGGCAACCCATGTCTCCACTGTTGATTGATAGGTTTCTCATTGATAGATGGATGGACTGGGTTAAGGGAGTAGGGGGACTGGTATGTATGCATGTATGTAGCCCTGGGTCGCATGTTGTTGTGAAAATACGGCACAGACCAAAACAATAACAGTGGGGGCTACGTATAGCTCATGTGTCCAGGCCTAGATACCTCCTCCTTCCATTGGTGTTCATGCAACCTTTATGTTAATTGAACACTTCACGGGAAGAATAAGAAGAGATGCGGAGGAAGGTGAAGGAGGAGGTGGACTGTAGTCCCCTCCCTCTTCCCTAGGCAGAACTAATAGAAATGAAATGAGACGAACCCTTGAATCTCAGTTCTGTCACTCTCTCTCTCTTCATGTACTCGACTACGATTTTGACTTCTAGACCATCAAGAGCACTAAAAAGGAACCTATAAGCGCATGGCATTCAAGAAAAAAAAGGGGGTTTGATGAACAGAAAAAAAGAATAAAAAATAGAGGAAGGGCACCATTGAAAGGTACCGTTCTACATCCGTGCTCCTTTCCTTCCCTTTTCTTTCTTCCCAGCTAATTTCAATTGTGTCGTGAATAAACCATTCCCACTCCCCTTCGTCCCTCTAGCTGGGTTTATCTACGAACTAACCATTACAACAACAACAACAACAACAACAATAACAATAACAATAACAACAACAACAACTGCAGCAAGAAAAAACGATTGCTCTTAGAAAAGCAATTGGCACCAGTCCAGACGCAGCATTCAGCGTAGCGACAGGGAGCGGAATTGAATATGCCATAAACCAGGGAAATACAAACGGTCCTTTGAGGAAGATGTTTTTGATTGGAGTCAGCGAGGACACATTCTGGGCTGTGATTGGTCCACGAACGGTTGGGCCATTTTTACTTTTTTTGAACACCAAGGGAAAGAGGGAGATGGGGCAATTGCTCGCTCGATTTAGCATAGAACGGAAAAATATTTAGCGAACGAGTCAGAACGGCACAATCAAGGAAGTCAGGGAAGTCAGGGAAGTCAGGAAAGGCAGGGAATGGTGACTTGTAGAAGAGAATAAGAGAAGTCTGTGCTGTAGAAGGACCTCATTGGAAGGGTGAGGAGACAGACCAATCAGAGCAATTGGAATTTTAGAAACCCTGAAACCAGTCAATTGCAGCTTTTTTTCTTTTGTTTGCTCGGTATTTCGTCTAACTTTTTCGTCAATTGACGCAATTCGTGGCGCTCCTTTGACGATTGCTTTCACTTTTTTTTATTCGACCCATGGTACAACTTTTCTTACGCCCTATTGCCTTCTCCGAGGAGAAATGGGAAAAGATAAAACGCAATCAACAAAAATAAATGCAAAAGCAGAAGCATGGCAAAATAAATTGAAGGACGACGAAAAATTTTATTTTCGATCGCACCGCCCGCCTCTTTCATCACACTGTTCACGGCACCAGTACTAAAGGAATAAAGATATACAGAAAGAAAAAATCAGAACAAAAGCCCGGCTGAGCCAAGAGGAAAAAATAGAAGGAGCGAAATAGTTTCTGCTCAGAAAAGTAAGAAGAGTTGGCAGGCTGTCGACTTTGGACGACCCCAATTAAAAGAAAAGAGAAAAGAAAAAAGGTTTCGCAATCTAAAATCCACTGAAACACTAGGAATAACATCAACAGAATAAGCCTTTTGGTGGCAGCAGCCTTCGTGATCAATTGCTGGTGAAAAGGCCTAAAGATAAAATGCTTTCTTGGCGGTTGTTGTTTGGGCTTTTAGTTTGGAACAGTCGCGTGTTTTCTTGGCATTTGGAAGGATAGGAAAAAAACTGAATGCCTCATCCGAATGTTTCATATGTAGGATGAGGAAACAAAGCATAAACACAACCTCGAGGCAGGGACTAATGCCGGTACCCTTTTTCTGGTCCCTCGTTTCCTTCTTTAATGGTTAGCGCTTTTCTTACTCTTTTGAGTGAAGAGTGATATGTTTAAATGTGATATGGATGATCTCGGGAGTGAATTATCCTTTCTTGTCCTTTCTGATTCAAGTGAACCCATCCAAGTCATCCCTCCTCCGGCGCATCAAAAAGACAAACTATAATACAGACTTTGGTATGTAGCGGGGGGAGAGGACCGAGAAAGGTACATTTTGGTCAGATTCGAAATCGCAAACGAACTTTTAGTGGTTACTGGAGTCGCATTTCTTCGAAGGTAATCGCCAAATACGACATAAAAAAGTGAGGGGTACGATATGAGCACGCCCCTTTGTCTCTTGTTCTCTTGACAACCGTAAGCCCTCACCCGACCTTACCCTGTGACGAGCTCATTGATATCTGTTCGCTCAAAAACAACAATCTGCGAACAAGAGAGGAAAAAAAACAAAAGAAGGCAACCCCACCACTTCGCTCAACGTTAAAATGAGACGGACACGTTTGGGACCACTCACTCGCCTCGCACTCTTTCTGTATCGTCAAAGACGTGGCGAACTTACCACTTACAGCCCTCCTTTTTCAATTTTGAGTTTATGCTTTACAAGAAAAAAAAAAGGGAAAGTTGCCAAATTACAAAAGAAAGGAGTAGAACTAATTGAGGACGTGAGAGCAGTCGACAAGAGGCGAGAGAGCCAACAAAAAGACAGCGACAGGCAGATCTGGTAAAGTTGTTGGTGGGTGATAGGGCGCATGGTGCCACGAAACTCAAGGGGGTTTATTCGAAGAAAGGAAAAAAAAAAAAAAAAAAAAAAAAAAAAGAGAAAAAGAAAAAGAAAAGAAAAAGAAAAAGAAAAAGAAAAAGAAAAACGGCGAAAAGTCTAGAAAACGACAGAGCGAAGGAGGGAAGAAAGTATATGAAAGAGAAAAGCGGCTAGAACAAGAACCGTAGTTACAAAAGTGAGGCGCGGTCCTGGAGCAACTGAGATTCAACCACTTCTTTTCTTATTCACTCCTTTTGATTTTTACAAGACAAAATCTTCCAAAGACAAACAGGACCCAACCAACCCATCAATTGAGAAACAGCAAGAACATCATTGCACATCTGGAACCAAGGGATGAGAAGGGAAGGAGAACACACGGATCATGCTATCGTCCATTGTTTTCTACTGACAGCTCCGTAATCCGGTATATCGAGGAAAGACAAAGGAACAATCATGGCAAAAAACATTCCGAGTAATTGTTTGCGATGACAAAGGGACGGGTGTCCGCGTATCTACCTGTGTATCCATGACCATGTGTTTTTGACACCACAACGGGTCAACCCAATCCGGATAGGGAAAACGGTGCATGGCATATTTGCGAAACATTCAGAAAAACAGTCCGAGAAGCGAAAGATATGTGAGCACGGTGTACTCTAGTTGCAGCAGAAACAAAGAGAGGAGAAAAAAAACAGCGCAATGGTTCAACATCCTACCGAGCGCCGATCCACAAAAACAAAAGATACAGGGCCGGGCGCAAGAGGAACAAAAATAGCCCTTTTTTGTCCATGTATTGGCATGTAGCCACCATCTTGTCTCGAACTCAACTCTGGCATGCATCTATTCCACCTGCCAAATGCACATTGATAGTCCGCTCGTTCTTCCCTTCACAACAAACAGCATTGAGCTGTTTTGTTTTTGCTTTTAGGTCCGATCACAGACATCCGAGAGAGAAGGAGGGAATATAAAAACACTCCGGTCGCGGTCAATGCTGTCTTGGTGGTTCTCTAGACTACATGATGTCGACGTGTACTTTGTTCATTGTACTTTTCAACCAAAAGAAGCAAAAGGTAACGAGAAACATCAATGGTCAAAAACGATAATTACATGCATGTTTGTTTGCCTTGCGTTGTCGTCCACCTTGTCTAGTGTCAAATTCAAGGAGCATGAAGAGTCGAGTATGAACTCAACATGTTGCAAGTCAGGAAGAAAAAAGGCAGGTCTGCAGTTAGGGCAAATGAACGTGTGCATGTACTGTACCAATGCCTGGTAGATATTTCCGCACTCTTTCCTTCTGGGAAAACAGTGCAGTTTTGACAAATTTCCGTCCAAAGGACTCGTAGAGAAAGGGTCCATGCTTCTCTCCTATTTGTTCGGCTGGAATGCATAAAAAGTAGAAAAAGAACATAGAAGATACTTTCAAGATTAGCTTTACATCTTTTTGATGTGTTGTATGGATGCAGATTCTCCACAGAACCAATATCAAAATCAAAGAACCACATACCCCTCCTTCCTCCCCCATACTTTCATCGCCTTATCATTGTCACCGTTTAGTCTGTGTATGTGTAGATATGGTCAACTGTGGATCGCTGCACAATTTCTTCTCTTTTATTTTTCTTTCCCTTTTTTTCTTCCCTTTTTCTCTTGCTGACTTTTTCGCCTTTCTCCCTTTTTTCGATATGATTTCCCCTCAGCTTTTCATTCACTCATGTAGCCAGATAGTAATATAACACAAACATTCCTTCGCGGGATGACCACTTCGTTTTTTTTCCCTTCATAGAACCGATTAGTTTGATTGCGTGGATCTTTTTTTTTCTTCCTATTGCTCATTACAATCCGACATCGGCGAAAAAATAAAAAACAAACGTGCTTCATGATATGTGGATTATGTCTCGCCTCTCAAAGAAGAAGCTATGTCATTTCTTTCTCTCTCCTCTCTTTTCCTCTCCCCTCCTTCCTTCCTGATTCAGCAATGAAAAAACAAGACTGGGAAGGAAGACCCAAGAAAAACAAACATTCACATATACGATGACGGTGGTTGTTGTTGTTGCTGCTATTGTTATTGTGTTTTTTGTATTTGTTGTGTTTGTTGTAGTTCGGTACCAACAAAGAATGTTGGAAAATCTGTGTGTCAATGCAAAAAAAATGCGGGATCTATCTCTCCTTTATTTCATTTACACCTTGTTCGAGAAGATCAAGCAACGAAAAGGGAACCCAACAATATGGTAACAAGGACAATCAACTGAACAGGCGAGCTGGGTGTCAATCCAAACCTGCCTCTCTTCCAGAAATGGTTAAACATGAGCCGTCCTTGCATTGATCAAAGAAAGTGTGGTGAGAACAGCAAGAACGTACAAAGTTTTCACTTCCTAATACTGATTGTTACTTTGGCCTTGGGGTTCTCCTAGAGGGTCCTCCACTAAAGTATTTAAGCACCTCAATGACTTTGATAGAAACAACATTCTCTCTGCCAATCAGAACGATTGGTCACCTTGCACCTAAAAAGTCTCACACAGCCACCAATTTTTTCTTCCGTTCCCCATATTCATTTCTCTACTTCCAATTCCGGACACGACCAGTGCGCGACTAGACTCTTCACTTCATGCAACATATCGAAAACACACCCTTCTCCTCTGCGCTGACTGTCCCCCAACACCATCAAACTATTAGTGAAAGTCCCATGTTGTGAAGATAATGCAAGAGGACATATCCCGCAAGAGCGGTAAACTGCAGTACTTGGTGCCCCTCTATGCCCCGTCCCTTGGAGTTGTTGAGGGCGGAATTGATGCAGTCATTCCTGAGAAATTTGGAGAAGCTCCACCCACTCCGGCGACGCCCCCAAAGAACGGAAGCAAAAACGCGGATATATTGTGACCTTTGCCGCTGCAGGAAAGTTGCCGGTGATGATCGTTGTTGCTCTCGCTGTGGCATCCATATTTGTTCAATGTGGTGTTGCCAATTAACTATCTGAGTGCCTTGCAGATTGTTGTTTGGTTTTCATAGACACTAGTCTGCTTAACCATGGTCTGATAACTGAAAAGAATAAATATTTTTTGCAAGGTGATTTGTCTTAGACAAAAACACAAAAAAAATTTCTTTATTCTACCCCATTTTAATTCCTTTAGGAATGAATGGGTTCATTGTCTGCTGACATCCTCCTCCTCCTCCTTGGAAATGGGAGCTATGCCGGTCAAGGCTGATATTGAATTGAGAGACACCCGCTAATGATATCAACCTGTCTTATCTAACTGTAACCGTCTCATACAACCGCCAATTTTTATTTCACAATTCACCACCTTTCTTATAACCCCAGTCTTCTTTGCCCACATTGCCAAGCCCTTTTTTTGTCCACAAAAGATACCAACACCCATTTCTTCACTGTTCAGCACTCGCATTGAGCCATCCGAAACAGCTTTGTGCTATGATGATTTCTCCATTCACACCACTAGCAAATCCATCAAACAAACAAACAAACAGACAAAGATATTTTGAAAAACAATGACTAATATGCTTCAAGCAGTCGACGAAAAAAATTTAAAAGCTTTTAAGCCAAACAAGCACCATGTTCTTCTTGCCTGTCAATTCATGCATTAAAAAATTAGGGTACAGACATGAACCCCAGTCAGTTGTATCCCGGATGTAAAACACGCCGTTGAAGAGTCGAAAAATTATGAACACAAAAACAAAAATAGCCGAATCGCCTGGTCGTCCCTGGACTACAGTACACGACACAGTGACATGTACAATGTAGAGGGACCACCTGACGCGAACATCTCAGAGAAGTTTGATTTGACTCGGTAGCTACGACGTACAGCGCTTTCCCACGCCCAACGAGTGGTTCAGGCAGTGGCAATGGTGGTCCTAGTACAGAAGATGATGTGGCCGCTGTTGCAGCTGCGCTACCATTAAAGATCCTCATCCCGATTATTGCTGGAGCTCTATTTATCGGATCAGGTATGCTCTATGAGTTGATAAATTGCTGCATCCGTTTCTATATGATCTGCAAGGACATTATCAATGGCGAGGTGCCGAGCAGAGCGGTGGTCAGCAACGATTTGGTAATTCCCACCAAGAGAGGTGAGAAGGCTGCCGGCACCGGTGCTGGCGACCTCACATATCCTGTCAAGACCGAACACTAACTCACGGCAACATATTCGCCTTATGGCACTTCTCTTTCGCCCCCAGCAGCGCCGGACAACGGTCTGGGCTCTCTTTTCACAGGCGCATCCTCTAACGGGCACCAGCATGCAGCCCCTTTGATGACTCATGAAACCGCAGTTTCTGGTCCTTTGACACCAGTTCTTGGCAGTCTTCTTTCCCCCTTTCCCCTACTATTTCTCATCACTCGCGTCCCGACACCTAGCTTCTGTAATCGGTGCTCCTACTTCACCCCTTACTTTACCTACATTACCTTCTTTTTAGTTCATAATATGAGAGTGTCCACAGGTTGATGTGGCGCAGAAATAAAGCCTCTTTTCCACGCAGTTCCATTTTTGTGTGTTTTCAGTGGCACCCCTGCGAAAAAAAGTGTCTGTTATGCAGCTACCATCACTCCAAGTGCGCCCCTAGATGCTACTGATAAGACATACATTCACGTCAGCCAATGGGATCAGTTGATTACCCCCTGCAGTAAAAGTCTTCTATCGCCACCAACTTCTCGTCAGTTTTACCGCCAGCAGTTCTCAGTCATCAAAGTTGCCAAGCGCTTTTCTTCACGAAAGATACGGTAGCATACTAATGTTTTATTTTTACCAAGATAGCTATGTGGTCGATGCACCCCTTTGGAAACTCGAAGCGCACATTAGAGGGCAATGATATGAGCTGTGATCCCATCGCAAGGTTCGACGCCTTGTGAACAGTGCCCAGCGGAAAAATACTACGCCTTGACAAATAGCATCACAGAGGTGAAGGACGTGTAACGCCCAAGTGTCGATCGGTTGCCAGGGAGAACAAAAAAAAACAAGACACTTTATTTTTCTTCGCTTGCTGATCGTTTCCTTTTTTGCGGACACTAGGACTAGTTCACGCCGCTTTTTTTTTTCTTCTTGTGAGCCCTTGTCTAAATCAGTAATGCAAACTCAGTTGTGCAATTTTTTTTTTTAGTTTTGTCTGCATCGGTCGACTCTGTTCACGCACTTCCAACCCAACATCTTTTTCCTTTTTGTCTTTTTCTTTTCCTTTATCTTCTTTCTCTTCTTTCCTTTCCTTTCCTTTTTCTATTTGATTTGACCGCTCCGCCCTTCCACTCTTTTTACTCCTTCCTTTGCTACTTTGTTCTGTCAACATAGCTCTTCATCTTTCCCCTGCCTTCCTCACTTTCTCCAAGTGATCACCACAAGCTCCTCCTTTCTTTCACGTTTATCTTCATCTTAATCCAAAAAAGCAGAACAACATGGGTATTTTAGATTTCGACTGTATGACAACAGACCCGGCCTCAACAGCCTTCTACGGCCTCACTAACGCAAAAGGCTACGGAGCCAGCAAACCAGACTACTCCTACAACATTGTCCTTGCCAAATCTAACACCAACCCGATCTCCCTCCGCACCACGACTTGGTCTTTTGCATCCTCCTACTCGTCCAAGAGCCTCTCCATACGTGACGGGATCCCAACCACCGCCGGCTGTGCAGTCGACAGTCGGGGGATTGTTACCTTTATCGCTGTGCATTATGTTTTTTCAAAGACGGATCCCTACAGCAAGTACATCAGTGCTGTGCGGTACGATCCTGCGGGAGTTGCAGATCCAACGCTGAGTCAGGGAACGGGATCTTGGTCGGTGATGTCGTTGAATCCGTTATTTGGGCAATCGACATTTGAGAAGATTTGGTTGTTTAATAGTGTGGTGGGCGGGGTTGAGACATTGAACTTGGCGTATTTGACGAGATTGGAGGCTGGATTCCAGCCTGCGATTGTCTTTGGCGCTTATGATGTTGCTACCGCAACATTCAATCCGACTGGTCGATGGGACATGGTAAGTGCCCTTCTATCATGTAACGAGAAAGAAAGCATATTATCCATGTTAATTAATGAACCTTTTATTCATTCAATATCCATGCTTCCTACCCATCACTCCCTTGCTGTCTTTTTCTCTTCTCCACTACAATTATTTCCATAGCTAACGCTCTTTTACCTTTTCCACATCTAGACGACTCTCACATTTGGATCCCCAATGTCGATCCTGTTCCGCGGGAGTGAGATGTATTACTACGCAACCACTCTTCAGTCCGGCGTAGCTAGGTTGTCAGTCTACTCTTTGACAAACGTCGGCACAAACGTCCCTACATTGTCGCGGGCATATAATACCACAGTGTGCACCGATATTTCACCAGAGACCCGCACAGCAATCCTCCAGAGCACTTTCTATGTGGTCTGCAGCAGATCCGTAAGCACCCCTCTACCTTTCTCACACACAGACTTATCCCTTATTTCTTTCCTTCCTTGACCATGTATTCTCACTGCGTTATGATATTTATTTGTTAATTCTTTTCTCTCGCGCATAATGCGATAGTATGGTGCAACACTTAGCACAATGGCCGTTCTCAAGGACACCACCAACCCCAGTTCGACATTCGCACCCAGTACCACCTTCTCTACAACCCTCAAGAACGTTGATTTCATGGTCGCCATCGGCACCGCCAATGCCACAACAGTCACCAGCACATCACCACCTTTCCTGCTAATGCAGAAATCCGAATCCTATGTCAAGACCAATCTCCAGTTCTCGATGACCCTAACCCCCGGAGCGACCTTTGCAGTGGTCGAGGGTGGAGCTGACGCGACTATTTCTCAAGGATTCGGGATCGACCCTTCCTCATCTTCAACAGATACCTACCCGCGCCCAACGGGTGGAACTGGCGGTAGCAGTGGAGGCGGTAGCGGTGGGGATGGTGGAAGCACAGTGATCGTTGTTGCGGGCAAGTTATCGGTCAAAATCATCATCATTATTGTCGTAGCGGCGTTGGTTGTGGGAGGCGGTATCTTGTTTTGCTTCTTTGGATGTATTGTGGGATGCTGCTTGGGAATCAAAGAGTCCCTCACAGGAAAGAAGTCGGAAGACGGAACAGAAGCAACTGTGGTTGAGGTTCAGCCTGACTGGGCTCAAGGTCAGAAGGCGGAGGAGGTCGGTGTTGTCAATACTATGACCGGTGCTGGTGCTGGTGCGTATCCCGTCATGACCGAGTATCAGTCGCCTGACCACGCAGTTCCCCTCTCGCCACCATCGCAAGCGCAGGACAACGGATTGGACTATCTTTTTACAGGAACATCAGTCAGTGCGACTCCTCTGGCACCACCAGTGACTGGCAGTCCTCCTTCCCCAACCATTCCTCGGCACTCGCGTCCCGGCGTCTAGTATTGCCCTTGACGTCGGCTTTATCCCTTCTTTTATTCTATACCCCATCGGACCCATACACACACACGTGCTCTTCAATAATAATAATACGAATTAGCAAACCCCAGATAACAGATACCCAGTCAACTAAGCATGACAGACGACATTCTATTAAGTCAACTATTTACTTTTACCAAATAAAGAGCTTCTCAAACACGGTCAACTTGAGTTGCCATTCAAAAGATGGTCAACAATGAGAAACACTCATAAAGGAAAAAAAAGGGAAACAAAAAAAAGACTGAGGGAAATAGACAAGCAATAGTAACTGAGTTCAATTGCTCGGCGTTTTTTTTTTTTTTATTTATTTGCCTCTGGCTCTTCTTATTTACCCCTCTACCACTGCTGCGTCGTTCACTCCAAAGAGTCCAAATCCTGCTCTCGCCCCTCTCCCACTCTTGCTTTTTGCTCCTTCCGCCTCTTACTCCCTAACCCTAAGGCCTACTTCGTCCCTGACTCAGTGTCGATTAAAAGAACAAACGAAAGAAAAAGGGCAAAAGCGCCGGGCCGTGCCTTGTTCCTATTCCTTTGCTTCTTTTTTTTCGATTTGCCCAAAAACAAGAAAAAAAAAGTTCTGCACCAATCACGCTGCTTATTTCACTCGGATGGGGAGACCGACAGAGGGGCAATTTCAGTTCAGGCACAGGTGTGAAAAATGGCTAAGAAATAAAGTTTGCCACGTTTTTTTTTCAATCCCTACTTCAGACGGAGCTAAAATAAATCACTCCTCTCCTTCTCTCCACCAAGATGGGAGAATGAGAAGCGTTGTTGGGTGGATTGATTCACTACCCCCCCCCCCCCCCCCCTATCCAACATAATCTTACCCCTGTCAATTGGTGCCGCCACACACTCCCTACAGAACTTTGCTTGACTCTTCAGAAAAAATTCTTCTTCCGCCTCAGCCTCGCCTCGTCCTCTGTTTTCCGACCAAGCCCTCTTGCTTTTTTGGTTCTCGACCGAGAGAATGAGAGCTTCTATACGCAAAGCCTGACCACTGGAGTGTATATCCATATTCCGACTGCTGACAAAAACAGGAGAAAAAGCTCATGATATCTCTTTGCTCTTTCGACCGCACTTCGTTCGTTCGCTCGCGGATTTCCTTTTTTTTCCACGTTTCCACTTTTACATTATCTCTCAGCTATTGGTGCCGCTTCAAAAAAAAACATGGAAATTGTCGGCGACAGTGCTGAACAATTGTATTTTTCACATTCCACTATATAAAACATCGAGCTTTGTTGTAAGAGAATGATGAATAAAAAAAAGTCAATGGAGAGTTGATGCTGTCTAGTTCCAGACGATGGTATTCGCATTATTTATTTTTATTTTCTAGTTGTCTATTCTTCGTACTCAAATATATTCGATGCTTCGTATCGCTCCAAAGACCGATCCGTAGTTCTCCCTTTTTTCTTTGTTTTGTATTCAAAATAGTTTTTTTTCTTGTTGGTCAACAAAAAAAAAGAGGAGGGAAAAGAAGGAGGGAAAGAAAGGTTTGGTCAGTTTTCACACCCCTCGTCTTTCTTCCTCCCCTTGCCTTGCCACTACTTTGCTACGGCTTATCACCCCTTGTTTTGACCTTGCACCCCCTTTTTGTGCAAATCAAAAATGTTCACGAGGTCGAGTGGAGGCAAAAGATGGTGAACACCTCAACTTTGCCCAAAGTCAAGACCAAGTCCAGTCCGGCCAAGAAGTGAGTTTGATATTCTCACTCGTTTGTTCTCTTGTTACTCACCTCTAATTGATACACTCACCTCCCTGCTGATTTGAGTGTCGGCCTACCTCATGCGACTGAATCCCCGTCGGCCTTTTTGCTTCTTCCTTCCTTTTTCATAAGAAAAATTTTCTAATCTCTGGAAATAATTGTTCATCAAAAAGGCTGTGAACAAGCGAAAGGAGAGTATGTGTCAAAAGTGTAGTTGTCTCTTTATCATGTCAACCACAAATTAGCAACTACAGCAATTCGCTTACTCTCCTACTCTCGTTCGAGGAGTAGCTTCTCTGGAGGATTATAGGTATGCGTGCATGTAGGATTGTTGCTTTGTTTTCCATCGCATGAAAGGAGACAAAACGTAGGAAACAATAAGAACAATTGTTGGCTCGTTTTTGGGGTGCCTGTCCTTGCCTACCCTTGCCTGCCCATGTGTGTGCGCGTGTCGTGCCCATGAGGAGGATTGTTTTTGTGTATACACTCTTTGGTGTAGTCAACAAGTGTGGCGGAGAAAAAAAACGAGGGTCAAAAAAATATTGTTGACGCACACATACATACACATCCACAAAACACGCTAAGGAGATTAAGGAAGAAGCAAAGTGCATGTATCCTGCGCTTGCCACGAGGCGTGCTTGGCCTTTTTTTCTAGTCCGTCCATCCGTTCTACTTTGTCCAGTCCTTCTGGCTATCTGTTTTTGTCTCTCAGTCGATGGTCAAGTTGGAGTCAGATGGACAGATACAAACAGATAAACAGACATACATCATAGGTATCTTTTCTCTTGTTGCATGGCGTTGTTTGTTTTTTTGTCCTTTTTTTGCATTGTTCAATTGAGGGAAGAGAGAGGGAGAGGAGGATCTATCAGGGTTTTTCTGAACTTCAGTCATCTCTCCTTTCCTTCTTGACCTTATTCCTCCACCTCTCTGTCCCACTCCCTCTCTGATCTCACTGACAACAAAGGGCTATCTTTGACCGCTAAAAAAAGAAGGAGCCAGCACTGTACCACGTTCTACATACTTCCTTCCAAACCAAACCAGGTCCCTCCTCATCCTTGCTTTATTCTCTGCTTCTTTGTTGTTACCCTTTTCTTTCCTTTGTGGCATTGCCGCAGCCAACGAGCGAGCGTGAAATAAAAAAAAAGTAACGAGATTGAAAAAATTGAGACGGAGCTGAATGCCCGCCATATCTTTCTCGTTCTGTTCATGCCGTATCGTTTTCTCCAATAAAAAAAAAATTGAAAATTGACAACTCGCTCTCGCTATTCACGGAGTTGAAGTGGGGCGCGGTCGGTCGGTCGGTCAGTCGGTCCGCTCTTCCTCGGTAGACCCTTACATAGAACCTGAAAGAAACAAAAGAACAAAAAAAGCAGAAAAAAAAAAATTCAAAATCAAATGTAGCAACGGACACGTAGACAACACCTAATAATAATCCCCGCCCAAAATAAGGCAATTCGAGTATTTGTCAGAAAAGGAGGTGAGCAGCAAAAGCAACACCCAAGCGGCGTTGTGCGGACCGCAATTTGACTACAAAGTGAAAAAAAAAAAGAGCCTCGTCTGACAAATCCTGTTGCTTCCATTTTGACTACGCAGTCTTGTCAAATTGAATTTTTGCGGTCGGAATCGAACATCAGCCGGAGGGTTGGTAATCGCACCGCATCGCAACAGAGCAAAACAGGACTGCCAGCTAGTTTATTCGCTTCCGTTCCTGCCGTGTGTGCCACGCCTTTGCCGCCGTGTACTCTCTTCCTTTCCGTCTCTCTGTTGCAGCAAGAATCAACAATCGATCGAATCCCCCCTTCCCTGCCCTGCCTTCCCCATAATCCACTGATAACTCCCTAGGGTTTTTTGTTCTCCTTCCACGCCTATGCCTATTGCCACGCCCCACTGTTTCTTATTTCCCTCACACGGTCTACATTCAATCCTATCCGTTCGCAAAAGTGCTCACCCACGCAATTACACATACTCCGCGCAATTCTCATTTGACTCGTCCCTCGTTACTCACTTCTCATGCTAATGATGTGTTTGTTGTTTTGTTGTCTTATGTTTGCTGATGTTGCTATCGTTTGCTGCTCAATGATTGCATCTTTTTTGTCTAGAGGACCCTGGTACTTTGCGACAGTATCCGAACAATTTGTCCCACGTCGCAACAACAAAAAAAAACAAAAAAAACTGCTCCTCTCGTTGCTGTTTTTCCTACTAACCCAAAGAGGGTAAACCCTCCGGGTCTAGGGGCAACGAGACAAAGACAAGGTGTCGTTACCCTCAATTGACTTTCTGAAATGTGGAAACAGACTCAAGACAATAAAGACAAAAAGAAAGATGTTTGTTCGTTATATTTGCTGACGAAGAAGAGTCAGAAAGTTGGTTTTATGCAATTTATGCCTGCCTACGGAAACACAAATTCGCCGAGGATTTCCCTCGTTTTGTGGTTTTTTTTTTTTTTTTCGTGGAGGGGAAGGGGTGTCAGTCAGTCAGCTTCTCGTTGGCCAAGGCTATCGCTTCTTGGCAGCAAGAGCCATCGGCAATTAGAAGAAAGAAAAATTGCGGGCCGGGCGGATGGATGGATGAGGCGGAGGGCAGGGCAGGAAAGTCGCGCGGGTCAATCGAATGTTAAAGTGGACCCCGTGCCTCTTTTTTTTTTTTTTTTTTATTTTGTGCGCTTATTTGCGTTAGATGTGTTTTGGCTGTTGATTTCGTACGCGTAGGAGGATCTGGTTCCCCCTGTCCTTAATCGTGTATTTTTCGCACAGTGCACAGGAAGTGGAACATGACTACTAGACGACGTGCCATTATTTTGCTGTTAGTCTGTGCCTTTCTTTGCTCAGAGAGCGGACCCCGGTCGTCCGTCGTAGCACCATGCCCTTTGCCTCTCGTACTATCATGATGCAGGATGATGGTCATAAACAATAGCAACACCAAAAGCATAACATAGTGCATATACTTCAGTAATCCAACTAGCTTGCTTTGGTCCATCCACCCATGGGATATGGGTCCTCCTTCTTCTCTCTCTGTGTTAACATCACTATTACCCTTTGATCCTTTTCTATCTACCTAACCGCTCAATGATAGTAACAACAACACCATTGTCGCCCATCGTCGTTATCTTTTTCTTTTCTCTTTTTTCGTTTTTTGGTGTCTTTCATTTTTTTCCTCCCCTGGATCGGAGAATTACTGTCTTTTCTCTCTCGTTGTTCTTGAACCCACTCAATGAGTCGAGGTTGGGATGTGTTGGACCATGGTATGATTCAGGTGGGGTCTGTGAGTGTGAGAAAACAACGAGGATGGCTCACCCCTTCCTCCTCCTCTTCTCTCTCCCCTCTCTTTCAGTCCACCTTCAATCCAGAACCATGCCACTTAAAACGGGCATACGCAAACAGACATAAAAGCAAAGAAAGAAAAAAAAATAGACTGTTTTGCAAAGATATTAAGTAGATGACAACGAAACGAGGAGGTGGAGGGAGGGGACGAGCAAGGACGGAGGAAAAGAAAGAAAAAAGAGGGGGTGTGCGGTGAGGATCCCTCTTTCTCGCTCAAGGGAAAACTTTGGCCAAGGAAAGAAAAGGTTGGCAAAGAGAGAGTGCAAGAGCAAGGGAACAGACACTATTGTGTTGAATCTGGCTTGTTTCCTTTTCATTCGTGCTCTCTTACCTTTCTTTTGATCTGGTGAACCCGCAAGGGGGTGAATGAGTGAGGGTTATGCTGTAGTGCACGGAAGAGGCAAAGGTGGAAAGAAGGGAAGGGAGAGGAAGGAAGGGGTACATGGTGATTTTCATGAAAATCGAGAGAAAAATGGAAAAAGGAACGCACCAAAACAAGGATTTGGTGAAAGAAAATGAGACAAAGAAAAAAATGGAGTACATCATACCATGTACCATGTCTCCTGAAGAAGCAATGATTCAGCACCCTCTTCTTCTTTTTCGCCCCCTTCAACCCACGACACAAACACACCAGGTATTTTCTCCAAGGAAAGAACCATTGGAAAAATGGTCGAGAATGGATCCATTTCTCTCTGCTGCATCCACCTCTGCTTTTTTTTGTCTTTCTTGTTTCTTGTTTGTTGCTGGAAAAAAAAAGATGGATGTATTTGTCGTCGCCCTGCATTGGGGAGGGTGGGGGACAGAAAGGGAGGGACAGAAAGGGAGGGACAGAAAGAAGAAAAGATGTCCAAAATCATGCAGAAGACAAAACACAGGCGTTTCTTCTGGTTACTCTTGTGCTTGTCTGTTCGCCTTTTTTTTTGTTTGTTAGTTTGCTTCTTTTTGTGTTGTGCTGAGGTGTTTTTCCTTGGAGAGTTGTGTGCTGTCTGTTGTTTGTGTTTTTGCTTTCTAGGGGGCAGAAGAGAAGGGAGATGTTTGCTATATGTGCAAGAGAGACAAGAAAGATCATGAAAGAGAAAATATGAGAACGGCTGCGAAGAATGAGAGAGAGGGAGAGTACGACATAAAAAGAACGAGACCAGGGTTTAACGGAGATGGCGCGTTATTTGTTCACAACAGCACTGATTGGTACCAATTTTTTTTTCAGGGTCCATTTCCAAGCTAATGGACAATTGGACAAGAGACGCATAGACAAGAGACAACTGAGATAAAGACACGACAGCAGTTTTTGTTTTTTGTTCAAATATATTTAGCTATTGAAGCTGGAAGAAAGATGGCTAAGCTACTAGTTTGTGGTATAAGAGGAAGCTATCTACAAGTATCCTACACTCAGTGAAGAGGAGGAATGGGGGTATGAAGGAGGCAAGTGGCCATCCAAAGGGCTTTTTTTGGTGTTGTCGTTGATTTTTGAATGTCAGCGAGAAGAGATAAAGAAAAAGGGGGAAAAAAAGCGCAGAAAAAAAGAGCTGGGGTCCCAGGTTGGGAGATGGTTCGATGGGTTGGGTTATCATCGTCTTCAGTGCCCTTCAGTGGAAGGGGTAGACGAGGAAGAGGGAAGGTGAACACCACCGAATATCGTCGACCAAAGAATAGGGAGAAAGTAGGGGTGTTGTTGGTTGTTGGGGTGTTGCGGCGGCAGCGGCGCCAAGATAAAAAAAGTGTTGCAAAGCAAGAAAGCAAATTTTTTTGTGGGTGGGGTTGTTTAAAGAGGAGGGATCGCCGGTTGGGTGGCGATAGGACGTTCATCCGTTGGTGGAGACCGTCTTCATTGCCTCCTCGATAGCCATGCGAAGCTTGGGGATGGCAATGGGCTTGGAGACACAGTCGGCCATACCGACCTGGCGGTAGAGCTCGCGCTGCTCCTCGGCGTCAGAGGTGGTGACAGCGATAATGGGCACGTTCAAGTTCTGCTCGAGGATCGAGTGTTCAGAGTGCGAGTCGTTGTTGCGGATCGCGGTGGTGGTCTCGACACCGGAGAGGACGGGCATATCAATGTCCATGAGAATGAGGTCGACCTCGTCCTTGGTGAGTTGGTCGAGGGCAGCGAGGCCCGAGTTCTGGACAGAGGTGAGCTGGATGGTGTCGGCAAAGTGCTTGTTGAGAAGGCGGGAGAGAATAGTCAGGTTGACAGAGTTATCGTCGATGATCATGACCTTGATCTTGCGAGGCTGGGTGGTGGTGGTCTCGTCGTGGTCCTCAAAGTCGCTCTCGATGCTCATAGCAGGAGAGGAGGGAGGGGAGATGGTCGAAAGAATAGGAGAGGCAGTCATGTTGTTGATAGCCTTGTTGAAATAGGTTGAGGTTGTCTTTTGAAGTGAAGAGGTGTCCTGGAGGAGGGAAGTTGTTGATGTGGTGCACATTTTGCGGATAAGGCTGCAGAGCATGTTTGGGTTGTTGCTGGAGGAGTTGGAGCGGGAGAGGCGTCGGGCTGTAATGGTGAAGTTGTTGTTTGGGTTCTGGTGAGAACGAAGAAGAGTAGAGGTGGAAGTGGAAGAGAGTATGATGTTTGGAGTGCGTTGACGCGAAGTAAAGGTGTGCTTTTTGAGGCAAAAGTGTTTGGTATGTGTTGGGTAGGTTGGAAGGAGGAAACAGAAGAAAGAAAGAGAAAAAAAGCGGGGCAGAAGGCAAGGAGGACACCCTTTATATACAAGTCGACCTGTTGCTTGACTCAGGCTGACCTTTGTTCACCGCTATTGAATCAGGGTGGTATTCAATGAGAGTAACAAATTGTCGGTTTTCAATTGCTCCTGCGGAAGAAAAAGTTCCGCTTCGTCCGCGTCCGCAGTTCTTTTGTTTTCTTGGCAATTGAATTGAACTATAATACTAATTTTTATTCTATTCTGAGTAAGTCCAAAGTCGACCTCATTGAATCGAAATAAGAAATAAAGTACTTGCCTCCTCCAACAATATTCTCATCTTATTGTCAATTGACGATGGTTCAAGTCGTCAACTATGCCTCTCTTCATCTTTTCTTCGTTTGACGTTTTCGCCACTTTTTTGTTTCAGTTGACATTTGACCCCACACTCAACTGCCAATTGCCACTCGTCCCAAACAGTCCAACTTCAATTGACACTAAGGAAGAGGTCTGACCGTGTCAATTGTGTTCTGTCCGTCGTCAATTTACTCTCCTCTCGGCCTTTTCTCTGGTCCACACCTGTCCACATCCATTCACGATACGCGCCCTTATTTACCCTCGGCTGAAACTCTGTCTGTAGCAAAAAAATATATCACTTCGGCCCCAGCCAATATTACCCTCACTCACACTTGGCGTATCATATACACCGCCTTATATCATTCAGCCCATAGCGACTGATCACCTCTTGTCTACTTTGATCGCCCAAGACGTCCAAAGCCTTTCTTTCTTTCTTTTCTGGGCTGATCCTTCGTCAATCCACCACGTAGTTACTATACCAAGAGGACAGACCAGCAAAACTAGAACGAAAATAAAAACTCCTCGGTGTTTAAACAAACGACATACCATGCCACGGCACACAGACGACACAAAAACAAGAACGACTCAGCCAAGGAGCCAAGGAAGGCTGGGCACTTTTCTTTATTTTCCACCCCTTGTTTGGATTGGTTTTTCCTCATATTCTATTTTGCCTTTTTGTACTCCCATCCAAAGCGAACGATCAAAAGGCGAGGGAAGGGCGCGTGGGTTGGGTTTGGGCTGCGGCCAAGAAAAAACAAGTTTTCGATTGCACCTTTGAAAAGAAGGCAAAGAAGGGAAAAAAAGCAAACGCAATCAAAGAAGGGAACGACTCTTCTCCTTTCTCCACAACCTATCTGTGACAAATTTAGAAATCTTGCTCGACAACATAAACAAATGACAAGAACGAACACGTTGCATGTTGCACGACCGCAAAAAAACAAGAACGGACAATAACAAAAACAACCTTTTTGGTCGAGTCCTTGTAAAAGCAAAGCGAGCAGCGCCTCAATTAGAATAGAACATACCGCAATCAACAGAGACCCTGGACATGCGAACGGACGAGTAAACGAACAAACAAGAGGTCGACTTTCTTGACTATTGCGATGCCTGTTGTTTTGCTGTTGCATTAAGCTATTTCTGCTATTTCTGTAGATTGCCCTGACATCCTACTCACCTTTTGCAAAACGATGCGACAGTGTTTCTTTTTACATTTGCGTTCATGACCCTCATCCTCCTTCCCTTTCTTCACAGCCAAAAGACGGAGAGAGATGTTCTGGGTCGTTCGGACCAGACAAGTGATCAAAGGCAAAGGACAGAGGGAAAGGGCGAAACGAAGAAGCAGGCGGTGCTGTTTATTTTTCTTTTCTTCTTTTACTTGCCTCACTGTGCTTATCCATTTGATCATTGTAATTCCGCTGTACACACATACCACCCAGCCATTCCTCCCTCCCATTCATTATCTTGGTCCGTCCATCTCCCAGCACCACTACCAATCTGCCATTGACCCATTGTATCCCATTTCATCCCAGTCGAAAATACCTTTGACTCCTTTTCTCGAAAAAAACCTGCGCCCTTACGTCGTTCGCTTAATTCCACTCTTATTTTCTTTTTTACCGTGCACACTCACACCATACTGACAGTTACACTTCTTTGCCTTCGGTAGTAGCACACATCAAAATGAGAAAGAGGTGTCTTATCGCCTTTCTGGCTGGGATTCAATTTGTAAATTTTCTCCCGTTTGTCCAACAGGGGAATACACAGACACACCCTTGGTAAAGAAAAAGATAACGAGAAAACTGGACAAAAGTGAGATCCAAAAGGTCCTTTCCACTTTCATCTTTCCTCGAACCCCCTTTTCCTACTTTCGAAGAGTTCACGCCATTTCCTAGACTATTTTTTCTTATCATGTTCACCCTTTCTATCCATCTCTTTCATGCTTGCCTTGACCTAGTGAGGGTCATGACATAGACGATGATCGAACAAAAGAAAGGGGAGACAGGAGGGACGGTGGAAAAGAAAATGGAAATGGAAATGAGGAAAGAATGAACAAAGAGAAAAGAAAAAAAAGGTACAGAGGAAAACCAGGACAGTGAGTATTGCTCGCTTGCTTGCCTGTTGCGTTGTTTTATTTGTTGTCTTCATTGGATGATATAATGCATCGAGGAGGGTGAGAAAGAGGACAGACGATGGTACAGAGAAACAAGATACGACAAAAAAAAACAGAGGACGACGAAGAGGGAAGGATAGTATAGATCGTCTTGTTTCTTCCCAGCACAACACAAACGCGAACCTGTTTTTGTCTTTTGTTCATGACGACGAGCATTGTTGGTGAGGACACTACTTCTCATAATCGATACACAAAGAAAAAAAAGCCATAAATGGCAAAACCCAACTCTAATTGCTCTATTCTTTCCCAACTTTTTGCAGACGTTGTCTCATTGCCAAGCAGCCACGCACCCACCTATACCCACGAGAGAGCACAGTCCCTCGTTTTTCTTGGCCAAGGCAATGACAACGCTCGTTGGACAGGTCTATCTTGCTTCAACCAAGGTACCACTAAAACAGGCTCATCGCTAACCACTAGCTCCTCTTCTGTACCAAAAACATGAACAGGAGCACTTTACCAGCCTCACTCACGTACCATCAATTGATCAACTAGTCCTAACCTACACGACGATCACGAACGCGTCATCATCGTTCGCGACCATCTCAACTGCGCTCGCTAGTTTATGAATGTCCTTCCCCTTCTTTCTCTAGAAACAAACGATAGTGCTAAAAACAGAGACATGGGTAAACGCGACACACCATTATCGCAACAGCCAATAATCGCGCAATCCTCTCTCTCTCCTCCTTCCTCCTTACTCTCGTTTTACACCATCCGGATATTTGCTCGCGTTTCGAAAAAAAAACTACGTAGACACTACATGTAGAGAGTGAAAGAAAGAGGGAGAGAGAATCCTCTCATTGTCGCGTCCTTCGTCATTCCCTTCCTTCTCCCTTCGCTCCCACTTTCTACGACTGCCTACAGGTTCTGCCGTCCGTTACTTCCTTCAATTGCTTGTCGTCAACAAATCAATTGACAGCTCTCTTAGTTAAATCAGGCCCCGTCTTCCGTTTTGTTTGTTTATACTCAATCCCTTTGTTTTTCTCTTTCATTTCACTCTCTGTTAGTTCACTTCCCCCCTTTTTTTTCGCTTACTCGATGGTTGTAGCGAGGTAAACGGATGATTCCTGGCTGGCCTTGAAAGAGGGAGGGACGATTGCTCGCTAGGCTTGTCTTTCTCTAGCCTAGCGTGTTTTCTTGACTTGTTTAATTGTTTTCTCTGCTAGAACCTCGGGCCGGGGGAGGGTAATAGATAACGTTATGGGAAAGGGGTGGTAGTAGGATTCCAGACCTAAAACACATCATCATCAACCAACCATCCATCCCCGGTCAGTCCTGTTCAATACGTCCATTTTGTGAGTTCTAGAGACGGATATGAGGTCTTTACTACTTGGCATCAAAAGAAGAGAGTGGTTTATCATAGACCTCCAGTCTCAGTGAAGAGGGGGCGAGAACGAATAGAGAGGAAGACAGTGATACGAGGAAGAAGAGGAAGGACGACAAAAGACAACGGAACCCGGTGGTTTTTTTATTCTTCTTTTTTCCGTTAGGAGATACTAGAACGCTCCCTCCCCTCTTGGCTCTTTGGTGGTTCCCGTGTTTCAATACTCGTAGAGTCATAAAAAAATACACTGGATGCATGATCCTTGTATAGCATGGGTAACTGTTAGTGCGGATGGGGACCTGGAACCTCTTGAGTCAATACTATACAACAAGCAACAACCCATCGATATTTGATCCTGGACGTTTCCACGACGGTAGAAGAGGGGGTTCCAGTTATCCAACGATTGGTCCTTTTCCTTTGTCTATCACTCTTCTTCTTTGTTACTATGACTGCTTCAGTCCTTCTCCTTTTCGTTCTAAAAGCATCTGCAAACATAGGTACAGACATGGAGACAATCATAGGTACTGATATAGAGACAATCATAGGTACTGACATAGAGACAATCATACGACTATCTCATTTTTTCTACCTTTTTACTGATCAAAGAAAGGATAGACAAATGAAGAGACGGGGGAGTGTTATGGGTTTGCCTTTTTTTTTTCGCTTTGCATAATCTACACACACACGCACACTCCCTTGCTGTTCATGTTCATGCCCCGTGTACAACTCGGATTGCTTATTGTTGTTTGTCTCCCTCTTCTGCCAGTTTTTTTTTTACTTTGTGCTCATGTATAGGACCGAATCTACTGTCAATTATCAATTACCCATTTTGCTTTGCTTTGTGCTCATGCATAGGAACGAGTCTTGTCATTTGCCAATTACCCATTTTGCTTTACTCTTGCCTTTTTCTTATTTTTTTTGGTATCAATCCTGTTTGTACACCATGATGTTCCCAACGCTCATGGGCATCAATACACTGGCTTTTTTGTATGATGTGCGATGTATGATGTGTGATGTGTGTCGAGAAAACAAGAATGAGAAAAGAAGGGAGAAAAGGAAAGGGATAAGACCGCATTAACCTCTCCCCAGCGAACTGTACCTTGTATCAAAGGGGAAAAAAAACAAGGTCAGGTTCATGCTCACACGCAGCTCTCGTTCTTTTTTTTTTGTTTTCTCTCAACGGACCTAGACAGCTAAATTCTGGTACCAATAATGAGTACTCAATGGTTCAATGGTCAATGGTTGGTCCAGCACACACCCTCCTCACACCCCCTCTTTTTTCTGCTTTGCATGAACTCTGTGCTGCCTCGCTCTTTCCTCTATCCCCTCCTCCTTCTTGCTCATCCGTTCAGGCGGTCGTTGCTGCTGTTGATGTGCCTTTTTTTGTTACTGAATGTTTTTTTTTGTATTTGATTGTTTTATATTTGATTGCTATTGATTGTCGTTGTTGTTATCCACCACCATCTCTCCTTTCTTTTTTTTTGTGCTTCTCCTCCATCTCGTCTCGTTTATCTATATGTTTTTTTTTTATTGTGGAGAGATAGAGACAAAAAAAAAAAGAATGAGAGCTCTACGTTCTCGAGCGATCCATCTCGACTTTGTTTTTGTTTTTTTTTGTTAGCTTGCAAGTTACAACTCACCCCTCGTCCCTATGCTGGTTATCATTCTCCCAACTTTATTTTTTCTTCGGAAGAACAAAAGAGAAATAACGATGCGGGCATGGGGAGGAGGAGGGCTGGTAGAGTGAGTGAGCAATGGGGTAAAAGAAAACCACTGACCAAACCAGAGCATACAACAATGGGAACGCCAAAATATAAAAGAGTGAATATGATGCTAAGCTTTTGGCTAAGGGCGAATACAAAAAACAACATAGTGAATATACAAAAAACAAAAGACCTCACAGGGAGGCAACAAAAGCTTGAATGAGTGGAGCGACAATAGAGAGAAAAGAGAGAAAAGCAGGAGACCTACCAACCCTAGCCAGAGATGAAAACTGGCGGGAAAGGACAGAGAGAGAGAAAGAGAGAGAGGACCTCATGATGCTATGGTGGATGGATGGGTGACTATCACCCCTCACAGAGCCCTTTTTACCTTCCTCCTTCTATTGTCCTCCGTAGCACACCACCAATGACAAGCCCCTTTCTCTCCACACGTTCATCATTCATAACAAAAGCAAAGCGAGGCAAAGGCAAAGTCAAAGAAAAATAACGTGTGTTTGAAAACCATAGGTCCAATATGTGCTGTATTTCGTTAGAGTTCCTCCTCGGAAACACTTGGGCTAGGCAACTTTGAGCGTCTAATTACATATTCATTTGACATTTGGCATGGCGAATAACAGAAAAAGGACAGGGTCCAGTCCAGTCCAATGCAAAGCCAAGGGCAAAAGCGTTTGTGGACAAAGTGTCGATCCACGAGGAGGCTAATGGGCGAAAAGTGCTTTTATTTTTCCCTCCGCCAAGAGCACAATTGAAAGAGGTGAGAAGGGGTGAATTATGTACTTGCAGGACAGGTCACGTTTTTTGCGTTCTGTGCCCCTGCAAATCAAATCAGAAAATAGCGCAATAGGAAGTACAGTTGAGTCGATGCTCAAAGGTGTCGACTATGTGAGCTCAAGTAGACAGTAGACACAGCGCACAATCGCCGTGGACCATAAGCATAGGTCTCTACTCCACCACAACGTGCTCCCTCGCTGTTTACACAGCCCAATTCAGTTCAACCCTTCCTTCCAGATCATCCTGATCATTCACACCACATAACCCCCTGAATGATATTGTTTGCCCATGGACCATGGGTTATCCCTTTTTTTCTTTCTTTGATTTCCAATGAATGCGCTGTTTGTTGGACGGTGTGTTTTTGTACGTGTATGCAATGCGCTGATTCTCCCCCTTTGAAAAAAGTTATTTTCGAAAAGGCGCATTTCATTTATCATAGTCAAACGGTAAAGGCTTTGGTAAACGGGCCTGGCAGGCAGGCACAGAGACAAGTAAATAGACAGGGAAAACACTGGCAGAGAGGCTGGTAAAGAAGGTCAAGGGAATTAATAAGGAGGTAGCTCTTTCTATTCTTGTACAGTGCGTGCCCCTTTCCAGCTTCTGGTCATTCCTTCCTCTCACTGTATCCACTCAGTCTCGGTCTCTTGCTTTTCTACCCTTCTCTTCTCTTATTCAAAACTTCGCCCAAATTGCAGCCGCTACGGTTGCCCTCCCTCACCGCCTCATTTATTTCCTCCAAAAATAGCAATCAAGCAAGCACGCTGTCCAAGATTTCCTTGTAAAGGAAGGGAACAACAATAACCAGGTTTCTCTATGTTCTGTGTGATGATGCCAAGCCCCAATAATGAAGGAACAGAACAGCCTGCAGAATTTAATGGATCAGAAGGGGAGGCTGGGTGACTCAGTGGAGGGGGTCTTCGCCTCACGAACAGATTGATGATCGAGAGAGACGTGGAGAAGAAGGGTAGGAAAGGGAAAGGAAAGGGGGCAAAAGAAGTTCCGGTCTCTTCCATTGGAAGAGAGGATCGTGGTGAAGCGGGTTGTCCAGATAAGGCAATTCGATGCATATGGAGTGAAAGAGAAGAACCTGCTTTTTTGTGGCATTCTAATTCACCCTCTCGCCGCTCGTTTTGCGCACATATCAAAAGTGCTCAGCACAACAGACAGTCGACACTCAAAAAAAGAAAAAAGAGAATTGTCCACGTTGTGACAAAAGCCAAGGAACAAAATTCGATATAGTACGGAGGTTGAAATTTTTTTATTTCCCTCGGGCCGGAAGAAAAAAGTTGTCCGCAGAAGGCAAAAAAAATGAGCACAAAAGAGGGAAAAAAAAGAGGGTTAATTGGGGGCGATGTACTTGAGTCAATTAGAAGGCTAGGGAAGGCAAGGGCCGAGAAAATATGTCTTTGGATCATTTGCATCCCACTCCTCCTCCATCACCCTCTGCGCCTCCTTTCTTCTCCATTCCTTTCTGCAATCTTCGCCCATTTTGATCGCTTCTTTTGAGGTGTCAAACGATCAAACGAGTTTTCGTTGCTGTTTGTTCTGTTCTAAGTTGGGTGGTTCATTTCTTCGCCATTTTTTCTTAGCCTTCCTTCCTGGCCCTTCTCGTTGTTCTTTCTTTCGCAATTTCTACTTTTGGTCGTCAATTCGCATGACCTACTTCGCTTCTGCCAATCGCTCTCTCTCTCTCTCTGTCTTCCTTCTTTTCTTTTCGACAACTCCCACAAGGCTGTTGACCCAAACGGAGAAATAAATGACGTTTTTGCCTTTTCTTTCTACTTGCTCTGTGCAACTACCCGTTATTCTCTACTCTCTCAATAAGGACTCTCAGTTTCCTGTCATAATTCACCATTCGTTTCTTCATTTCTCAGACTGCTTAATGCTCTTCGCCCTCTTTCTCCTTCTCTTTGCATTTCATTTCTTCAATTTCCTACCTTTCATCCTTCCCTTTTCACTTCGACTCTCCTATCCTATTCTCCTTGATTGATTTGGGCTCCATTCGTTCTACTCCAGTTGCCTCTTGTTTTTCCTTTCTCCCGTTGATACTATGCCCGATCACGATCCATAAACGAAATGAACTCGCAATTTTTTTTGCAAAGAGGGAAAAAAAGAAGAGTAGACCGTGGCTCTTGGCTCCTACTCGAACGTGCATTAGGACCAGCATGCCTCTATGTCTCTCATTCTTTTTATCTCTCTATCTCTTCGCTATAGTATTGATTAATAATATTTTGGTCCGTCCAAAGCCCAGCCAAATGGAAAAAATGGGGGTCAAGGAAAAAAGTGTCAAACACACACTATACACAGAATGAGAAGGGAAAAAACAGTAAAGGCTTGTCTTACAAAGCAAAAAAGTCCCCTTTTCACCATACCCATCGGATTAGAATCCAGCCGATAGATGAGGCGTCATTCTTTTTCGCCATCCGCAATATCTGCTCTCTCAGCATCCGTCCGCGCAATTGTACACGTTATGGTCGATTGAATTGAGAAAGCGTGTGAGCACGTTCCCATTTTTCCTTTTTTATGCTATTTTGCGTCTTGCGCATGATGGGATGGGGCAAAACATGAAATAGGAGACCAAGGAGGGAGAAAATAATAATACAGAGGGGTACAGTATGCTCGATGATGCTGGCCTTTTCTTTTTTCCTTCACCCGCCCATCCCACGTTGTATCAAACCGCGTAAATATGATACCTTTTGTTTAAGCGGACGGGTATGTATATGTGAAGGAAGGTGCAATCAGCAGTAGCAAGAAAAACGTGTGTTAGATGCGCGCGATCGACACACAACACATGGGGCTGTGACACGCTTAAACTCAACTCATCAAATAAGCAGAAGTAAAAAGGGAAGGGGCAACAGGCGTTTGCGAAGCCTCGCTTGTCTGAATGCAACCATTGAAGATGATAAGCCTCTAATTTGAAGACTGGAGAAGATAAGCCACAATTGAGGAGGTGCAGGAATATCAATGAAGACTGAAGGAGTGAGGCTTGACTTACATGGTGAGAGATCGTCTTACGACCTTTCGACTGAATGACGACTGTCAGTAGATACCTCGACAATTTAAAGTATTTTTAGGTTGGTTTGCTATGAAATCTTTCTCTCTCTTTTACCTTGCTATGAAAAAAAGAGAAAGAAAGGTCCAAAAGTCCATGAAAAATAAGATCGACCGCATCTTCGAGGCTCATTTTCGCGTCTCCCTTACATATCTCCCACCTACACAAACGCGTTCACAATCCTACCCTTCCTAGAGGCTCTTACAGTACTCTAGTTTTGGTTATCTCAACGGTAAGCTCATATTAAAATATTACTCGCTGCTTCGCCCGACTCCATCAATCGTCGCCCACATCAGTTAAATAAGAGAAAAATGAAGAACAAATTTATTTTTTTGAATCAAACAGAAACTCGAACCAGCCCAGTTTCATCTTCACTTTAAAAAATGTGCTTCTCATCATCCTCCATTATGTTTTTCATGATACAAGCTAATCTAGAAGAGAAATGATTTTACTTCTTGCGAGGCAAGACGTTCTTCTGGTACTGGCCCTGGTAGTTGCCTGGAGGGTCATAGTTGCAGATGTAGATGGTCCAGTTGGATCCGGGACAGAACTTCTTGGCGCAGCCGACAGACTTGGTGCCCTTCCAGACAACCTGGGTGAAGTGGCCGGTGGCCATCGAGAAACCGGGGTTCTTGAAGTTGTACTTGCTGACCTCGTTGTACCAGGCATCAATGCCGGTCTTGAAGTTCTTGTAGCCGGCAGCCAAGTTCTCTCCATACTGTTTAATTTTTTGGAGGGAAAATGTGGGGAGAGGGAAAAAGGTCAGCTCATTGGCCAATAGCACAAATGCAATCGATCGCAGTAAAGAAGAAATGGAGTTAGAGAGCAAAAGCATATTATTAGTTCGAAAGAATACACACCTTGCCACCGCTGTGCTTGAACTGACAAGCCTGGATCCAGTTATCGCCGAAGGCAGCAGCCTTGGCGTTCCACTTCAAGGGCTTGGCACCGTGGCGGGCACGGTACTTGTTGTGGGTATCGAGGATGGTCTTTTGCTCGGCAGCAGAGAGAACACCCTTAGCCTTGACGCCACGCTTCTCGAGGTGGGCGTCGTCGGCAGAGATGGTGTAGTTACCCTCGGGCTCGTCGAAGGGGAGGGTGACGGCGTCAAACTCGACGGGAGGAGTGCTGACCTGAGCTGAGGCAGAGGCGACAAAGATCGCAACGGTGGCGACAAAGAGGGTAGTGAACTTGACCATGATTGTTGCTGTTGTTATTGTTGGTTTGTTGTGAGGTGAGGGTTGTTCGTGAAAGAAGGAGGTAGAGGTTGTTGGTTTTAGTAACGGAAGTAGGGGGAAGACGTGGGAAAGGATCTTTGTTTTGGGTGCTTGTAGAAAGCTGTGAGGGGTGAGTGAGAAGGAGAGAGAGGAGGGGATGAGGAACAAAAAAAATGGGTAGGGGCAACCTTTTATACAGAAATAATCGAAACACCTGTTGAGTTACCGACCAACCGATGGACTGATGCAAGGGAATAGGGGGAATCACAAGGACAGGTAAAAGAAGAGAGGTAGCCAGCAGGGTTGCCGTGCGACAGACAGGCAGACAGGCAGACAGCACACATTTCTCAAGTTCTGAACTCTTGCTGCTTGCCTACCTGCGGTTATGAAGCATAAAGGTACCTTTCTTTTCGAGCACAACTGCAAAACAAATTGAGAGCAGCTAGTGCGAAATTTCAATTTATGAGTCGTTTAATTGTTTGCTAAATTGCGTTGGGCGGGGAAGGAAGGTTCTCTCCTCTCTTCTAGTTAACACCGTCTTCTTTCCGTTCCTGAAAAGTATCCCTTGCATAAAGGGACCTGAATGTCATCGCAGGAATGATGGAGGATAAAGAAACGACGTTCGATGACACATTTTGGTTTGCCTGGGAAGTAGCAGACCCCTACAACGGATTTAATCTTTCTCTTTTATCCCCTTCTTTTGCATGATTATCTTGCGTGGCGACACATCTAATATAAGAAACCCACCTCCAATGCAAACAAGGGTCGGAGAGTGTGTGTGAGAGAGGGATGGCTCCGTATTTTTTTTTCTGAACAATGAAAATGGGCGCCGACATGGTTCGAAACAAGGGATTTCCCATGCATGCGACACCTAGTTCTTTTCTCTTCGTTCTTTTTTTCTCACTCTCAATTTTTTGTTTTTTTTGTGAGAGCATTCTCGAGCGACCTCCCTCTCACGCGGTCGAAAATTACTAATCTTCTGCCAACGACATTTCTTAGTGAGCACCACCTTCAAAATGCGAAGCAAAAAACAAACAACACCCATATGGTAGCCCTTTATACCTTCCCTTCTCCCTTCACTTCCTACCCTCCATCTCTCCGCCCTCTCCACACTCTAACCCTAGTCCAGTACCTGTCAAACGTTGCACCACGAATGGTGTGTTCGTTAATGAATAAACAATTGCTCCTTCATGTAATATTGCACTAGTGCGGTTCGACAACTCTGCACAATTGTTGGGTTTTGAACAAAACAAAGAAGTGGTTCAATTGCAATGTATCCTTCGTCGTACTATGCTGTCCCCCGCCAGGCGGCCGCCGTCGCTTCCCTCTACTCTCTCATAAACGCGCACAAGAACACAGAGCGAAAAGGGTAGGATAGGAGGTTTTTGATATTTGAAAAAAAAACCAATCAAAAAAGGGGACAGAGCGGCTACTTTTATCTCTCTACCATTACCGGGTTTCATCTAGAGATCATGTTAAAGCCTTGGAGGGAAGTGTTTTGTTGCGAGTTGCGACCGGCTGAGGGAACAAGATCGACCGTCCTTACACGCACCGACATGGGAAGTACAAGGCGTGGGCATTTTATCGCACAGGATAAATTAGAGGCGGATCTCGAAGAACAACAGGAGAGAGGGTACCTTTGACAAATGGTATCTCTCACACGTATGCAGGTAGGGCCCCACTTTTTTATGTGAGCAATGGTGCAATGACAGGCGGCGGAAAAAGAAAGAAACAGAGGAAGGACTTCAATCCCACAATGAAGCAAGCAGCAGTGATGGGCGCATGTACATTGAATGGTGTCCTACGGAGAGGCTGGACCCTATTTTCCTAGGACCCCGGATGGTTGTGTAGGAGATTTAGTGCATGAGGCCCTCTTCGGACAAAAAACTTTTCGCTATAGTTCAGGAACAACCGGTATTTTTTGGACACGTTTTCGTTAACCTTGCTCCGGCCTTCCCCTCCTTCACAATATCTGGAAGCGCGTATCTGGACGTTTCTCGTCGGTCATTTTTGAAGGGTGCGTTTATTGGGTTACCTATATGAGTTTTTTTTGCGAGGGAGGAAAGAGAGACCTTCGCTCAAGTTGTGATCTCGCATAGCAGAAATGAAAAAAAGGAAGGGAGAGAAATAGAAAATTTTGTGCTCAAAAATACGAACCCAAGACTAGCCCATTTACTTCTTACGAGGCAAGACGTTTTGCCTATACTGACCCTGGACATTGCCCGGAGGGTCATAGTTGCAGATGTAGATGGTCCAGTTGGATCCGGGACAGAACTTCTTGGCGCAGCCAACAGACTTGGTGCTCTTCCAAACGACCTGGGTGAAGTGGCCGGTGGCCATCGAGAAACCAGGTCTGTTGTAGTTGTACTTGCTGGCCTCGTTGTACCAGGCGTCAATGCCGGTCTTGAAGTCTTTGTAACCCGCCGCTAGGTTTTCGCCGTACTATTGAGAGAGAGAGAGAGAAAGAAAACGAAGAAAATGAATCAATTGGAAGTTAGATTATTTTGTGCCAGTTGCACGCTGAAACAATTTAGTGTCTTATCGCCTAGCAGGCAAGCAAACAGGTTCTACCTTTCCTCCACTGTGCTTAAATTGGCACTTCTGAATCCAGTTATTTCCAAACTGGGCAGCTTTAGCGTTCCAAGTGAGTGGAGGAGCGCCATGCCGGGCGCGGTACTTGTTGTGGGTATCGAGGATGATCTTCTGCTCAGCTGCAGAGAGATCGCGCTTGGAAATGACACCATCATCGCTGCGACGCTCGAGCTGATCAGCGGTGAACGTGTGGAGTGCGGTACTGTGCTGAGCCGAAGTCGAGACGGCGAAGAACGCGACGGTGGCGACAACAACGGAGGTGAGCTTGACCATGACAGATGTGGTGTTGGTTTGTTGGGGAGAGAAGGGCTCGTTGCAGAGAGTGAGGACTGTGAAGGGTGCTGTTTTGTCTAGTTTGTTAGGAGATTTTTTATGCTTGTAGAAAGCTCTAGAGGAACTTGAGAGAGTAAGCAAGAGAAAGTGGCGATGAAGGACAGTGATGTGCAAGAAGCATCCTTTTTATGCAATTCTCTTACTACTACCACGTTTTGTCTTCAATACTGGACAGAAGTTAGGCGCGACAGCCAGTTCAGGATGGTCGCTATAACAAAAAGTACAACGCGAGGAAACACATGAAGAAATATAAAAAACCTCCTGAAACAAATTGTACCGTACCACACCAATCCGCACATTTTCTTTTGGTCAATTGCAATGTAAAAAGACTATTAAACCATGATACATGGTTCGACTCCCTCCTCCTCTTCTCATATCACAAATACGTACAACTATGAATACAAGCAAAGAAAGTAAAGAACGCGAAAATAATGGATGCATCGATATGAAAAAACTACGGCAACAAAGCAGACTAGGGACTGTTTCATTATCTGGCTACATTGTGGGCTTTGGATGTAATTTTTTTTGTGCCCTCCAACCGAAATGCGAATTACATGGTCATTTGGACGAAATGAATTCAGAGCAAGCAATACGAAGCCAGCAGGCATAGAGATATAAGTACACCAGGCTCAAAGACGCAGGTTTCAAATGATCGGCGGGATCATAGTTCATGCGGAGATTGAGGGGCGACGGTGCTGACCCTAGAATCGAGGGTACATGAATTTCTCAGGTGAGTACATCGTTCATCATATTCCTACATTTTCTCCTACCCACTTTTTTCGAGAATCTGTTCTCCTCTCTCTTCTTCACGAATTTGGCGCGCATTTCAGACAAGTACCCTCGGTCAAACATCTACATCTCGACGGCTGCCGAAAACTGTGAAAAAATTGAACACGTCCGAGAATCAGGCAGCAATTCGGCGCATTCGAGCCATTGTCATTCATTCTCTCACACACCAAAAATCGAATGTAGATTCACTTCATTTTCTTCTTCCTTGTGCTCCACCCGAGTGACTTTGTGTAGGTTTTTTGATAGTGGTTTTATTAGATGCATGCGTGCTTATTGTGATTTTTTAGGGCGCTTCTTCGCCCGAGGGAAGAATGTACAAAAGGTGAAAAAAAAGCAGGGATATAAAAAGGGAGAAGTGTATTTTTTCTACCAAAACAAGAACCAAGACCAGCTTGTCCCATTGTTCAAGTTTTCCTTCATCAACCATCAACCATCAACCAAAGAAAAAAAACATCCCACAGACCATTTACTTGGCAGGCAGGACGTTCTTCTCATACTGGCCCTGGTAGTTGCCTGGAGGGTCATAGTTGCAGATGTAGATGGTCCAGTTGGATCCGGGACAGAACTTCTTGGCGCAGCCAACAGACTTGGTGCTCTTCCAAACGACCTGGGTGAAGTGGCCGGTGGCCATCGAGAAACCAGGTCTGTTGTAGTTGTACTTGCTGGCCTCGTTGTACCAGGCGTCAATGCCGGTCTTGAAGTCTTTGTAACCCGCAGCTAAGTTCTCTCCGTACTAGTTTGGAGGAGGAGATGAAAATGTGATAAGAGAAGCCCAGATTAGTTCTAAAGTTTCCCACATGCAACTGAACCTATTGAAAGGGCGAGGTTATTCGTATAAATGATAAACAACTGGCTCTATACCTTGCCACCACTGTGCTTGAACTGACAAGCCTGAATCCAGTTGTTTCCAAAGGCAGCAGCCTGGGCGTTCCAGGTGAGTGGAGGAGCACCGTGGCGTGCGCGGTAGTTATTATGGGTATCGAGGATGATCTTCTGCTCGGCAGCAGAAAGGAGATCGCGTTTGACGATGACGCCGGGTCCAACATCACGACGCTCGAGCTGATCGGCGGTGATTTCGCGAGGTGCGGTGCTGATCTGAGCTGAGGCCGAGGCAGCAAAAAACGCAACGGTGGCGACTAAGACTGAGGTGAACTTAACCATGGTGAATTGGGAAGGGTTTGGATTGGTGTTGCTTGGGTTGTAGAGGAAAGGAAGGGTTCGTATCAGAGAGAGGTTTTAGTTTGTCTTTTTGTTTGCTAGTTTGTTTGAAGAGTTATTTTTGATGCTTGTAGAAAGCTGTAGAGGGTCTTGAGTGAGAGGGTGTGAGAGTGAGTGGCGATAGAGAGCAAAAAAAAGTCGGCAGGGTTCGATCTTTTTATACAAGTTCTTAGTCCATATATCGCCAATACACTTCATGAGCTACTCAAAAAGTCAGAGACCTAGGTGAGGGGACGGCGACAATGACAAACTACCAGGGTTCCCGGTACAAGCTCTCTCCTCTCATCGCCAAGCGTGACACCATGCGGGATAGCTTGTTCGCCTTTGTACGCCGTGCTCCTGCGTAACACATACAATGCCACTGCGCAGAAGTGAAAAAAATGCGCTCAACCCTGCATCGACTCTTGATCAATTTACCCAATTTGCAATGTACACCTTTGTCATACAATGTGCAGGTTCAGTCGTACAATGATTTTGTTATCAAAAAAGAGTCAGGACGTTAGGAGATTTCAGAAAAATGAACGCAATTAAAGATGAAGTCTAAAAGAAAGAGCATCTCGATTTGTGGCTACATTTGGGCAGTGAACGTTGTTTTGTTCCTGACATGCAAGATCGCGAGTTATATGGACATAGGGACTGTGACTTGAAGGAAAAATGGCCAACATTGATTCGTGAACGAAGGTATCTTTGAGTGTGGTACGCCCTCGAAGGAGGGGGCTTGTTCAATTTACCTACATGTAGCTCTCATCGCCGCCAAAAGAAATTAAGCTAGCAGGCAATTTGACGGCGCAGACATTCGATTTGACTAACAAGGTCTTTTCCCCGATCCAAAGGGACCTACGGAAATTTATATCAAGCAGGAGACAGTGGAGGAAAGAAGGGTCCACTCCTAGACGAAAAAAAAGCGAGGGCGCATGTACTCTACGTCCTGGACGCGTATATTCTCCGTGGACAATAGGTTTGCCGATTCGTTTTTGCTCCCTTCAAATTCGACGATACCTGTTCTTCCTCACACTATAACTGCGCTGCGCTTTCTGGCCTCTTCCCCGGAACCAGAGATATGCCTTGGTTTCTTAATTTTATTATTCCATTGTGCTTCGCCACTACACAATCACCCCCCCCCCCTCCCCAAGCCAAAACGGAGGAAGCTAGGAGAAACTACATCACAACCGGGTGGCAATTAGTTAAAGATTGTGCTTCTTTTTTTCTCCTACAGAAGCGAAATTGGTTTTGGCTCAAAAATTAAAAAAAATGAGCAAGCATTGACACAGATACGTACCTTCGACAACGGTACCTTTTACCCTCTCTTCTAATAAATGACTCCTCCTTTTCCATCATGAAAGAGTTATCACTCAGTTCTGAAAAAGACAGTTGGTGTCTTAGTGCTGATGTTGGAAGGCAAGGAAGTGAAAGTGTTTTTTTTTTTTTTTTTTTTTTTTTTTTTAGAGATAATTTTTATTTGCGATGAAATGAGTTGTTGTTGATGTCTTTTGGGATGACGCTTCGCCCGCGATGCGATCGGACAACAAATGAAAAATGAAGAAAGTAAAGGATAGAAAAGCCCTTCCATCGAGCCTTTTCCTCACTTCCTCAACTCATTTCACTTCTCACACTTCTCTTACTTGCGGCCGCGACTACCACCGCCGGAGGGAGGCGACACGTTCTCCTGGAACTGGCCTTGCACATTTCCAGGAGGATCATAGTTGCAAATATAAATCGTCCAGTTAGATCCAGGGCAGAACTTCTTTGCACATCCCACTCTCTTCGATCCCTTCCAGACAACCTGTGTGAAATGGCCGGTGGCGCTCGAGAATCCACCACTTCCATAGTTATACTTGCTCACTTCGTTGTACCAGGCATCAATGCCAGTCTTGAAGTCCTTGTACCCAGCCGCCAAGTTCTCGCCGTACTATGTTCGGTACGAATTTGTGTGCAAAGATGAGAAGAAGAGTTAGTTCATTGGTCTCAAACACAGTTATGAAGTATAAACGGCAACGATCATTAACGCATTGATGATTACACACCTTGCCACCGCTGTGCTGCATTTGGCACCGCTGGAGCCAGTTGTTTCCAAACTGAGCAAGGGTATTATCCCAAGTAAGAGGAGAAGCACCATGGCGGGCACGATAGTTGTTATGAGTTTGCAAGATCGATTGCTGGTCATCGCTGCCATCGCCACCATCTCCTCCGTCTCCACCACCGGGTTGATCTGGCTGACCGCCATCGTCGCCGCCATCGTCGCCACCACCAGGTTGATCTGGCTGACCGCCGTCATCGCCGCCGTCATCGCCATCTCCAGGCTGACCAGGCCAGTCAGGTTGACCGCCATCATCACCACCGTCGTCACCACCAGGTTGACCAGGCCAGTCAGGTTGACCAGGCCAATCGGGTTGACCAGGCCAGTCAGGCTGCTCTCCTCCTCCTCCCCCACCACTACCATCATCGCCACCAGGTTGGCCAGGCCAATCCGGCTGCCCACCTTCTCCACCTTCTCCACCATCTCCATCATCTCCACCATCTCCACTACCATCATCATCACCAGGCCAGTCAGGCTGCCCTCCTTCTTCTCCTCTGTCTCCACTACCATCATCGCCGCCATCACCGCCATCACCGCCATCACCGCCATCACCGCCATCCCAACCGCCGCCGTCATTATCAAAGGACTGGCCTTTAAGCGGGAAATCGACCGTCGAGAACTCGATAGGAGGGGAACTAATCTGGGCTGAAGCCGAGGCGGCAAGGACCAAGGCGGTTGCGACACAAAGGGATATGAACTTCACCATGGCTTTTAAATTTGAGATGTGGGACTGTTAAAAGATTGAGAGTTGGGTAGAGTCTGTGAAAATATATGAGTTGACGTTTTATCTGTGTGTATGTGTATGTGTGTGTGAGAGAGAGAGAGAAAGAGTGCGAAAGAAAATGAGAAAGTGGTGATGTTTGACAAAAATAGTGACCAGGGGTGCTGACCTTTTTTATATCAGATCCTATGTTTGCTCCTCGCTTCTTTATGTCAGACACCGAAACGGGCCCGGATACGAAAATACGTGGAAAAGGAAGAGGAGAGGAGAGAACACGAGGAGGAGGATATGGTTACCCGGCGTGGCAGAGAGAGCGTGTTTACCGCCGTGCGGTGCGGGCAGGTAATCATCGTCTATGCACAATGGAATAAAAAAATCGTGGTTTCATCCCCACGCTAAATAGTATCTTAAAAAGTCTGGTGAAATTAAATCATGCAATTGCAATATACACAGTTGTCGTACGTAGTCTATGGGTTCAGTAAAGTAACCTCTCGTCCGCACCACACTTTCTAGTTTTTTTTTTTTTTTTTTTTTTTTACCTGTTATTTCCATGCAAGGATGGAACAACGCAGGGGCTATTTGAAAATTAATAAGGTAGCTCGATATACCGTCTTCAGAACTACATGTGGGGCTGTAGGCCGAAAAAAAAATAGATTACTTCGTCGCAGAGCCAATCGCTTGGCCTTCATTGATGTAGATAATTAAGGTACCTTCGACAGCTTCATATCCTCCCCCATCAAGCTCAACCAAACTGGCTCCATTTTTTTTGTTTTACTTGAAACATGCAGGGGGATTAATAAGAAGGGGGTTCTGAAGACGGTTATGGTGTGGTAGGATATACGTTGGGTGCGAAGGCTAGGGATCTTAAGTCCGCTAGGTGAGAAGATAACGAGGGCGCGTGTATGTCTTGGTCGCGTACATTCGTATTCTTGCTAGATGATGAGGTTGTTGTTTCAACAACCTCCAGAAAAAGTCCTGTATATTGAGCGGAAAAATCCTGGCACGTTCACCCTTCTGTCAAAGGGGCAGTTTCTTTGTCTCATATTTTAGTTATTTATTTTGATGTTGGGCGTTTGTTGTTGTTGTTGCAAAAGTATGTGCTGTACAGAGTAGGAACAAAGAAAGAAAAAAGAGGGTGTAAACAAGACAAGAGAATCAAGCCGCATTGTGGTAGTATCAGTTCAACACACTAAACAAGTCGACTCAGTGTTTTAAAAGTCAATGTCGTCCTTGAGCATGCTACCGCCGAGCTGAACCTTCTCACCAGGCTGGAAAGCAGGCATTCCAGTATAAGGGCATGAACCGCACCGGAAGGCATCGCCAAGGTAGCAGTTTCCACACGACGACTTGGGCTGCAACGCCTTCGGGACAACCTCTGTGATGGCAGACTCCTTCCACCGGTTGGCGTTCGATGCAACAATAGCCTCCTGAGGAACTGGTCCTGCTGATGATGTATCCACATCCATGGTGGCAGCGGATGTATCTTCCTCCTCTTCCTCTTCCTCCATGCCACAGGTACAGTTCTTGCACTTCTTCTTTTTAAGACTGTTGGGTCCACACTCGGGTGCTGCGAGCTGTTCCCTGGTGGGCTTGACAAGATCTGCGGCGTCCAAGAGATCGTCCTCGTCCTCAAGTTCTGCATCCTCGTCATCGTCGTCGTTGGCAGAGATGGTCCAGACAGCAGCCTTCTTGACCGAGGGGGTAGGAGCACTCTTTGCGGCAGGAGCAGGAGTGGCCTTCTTGCGAGCCCAAGGCAATGCAGCAGCAGCTCCCAATTCGTATGCAGGCTTCTTTGCCGAGATCTAAGATGATGCGAAAAAGAAAGATGATTTTTTTCACGATCCGACAGAATACAAAGGAGATGGTTGATGCTGTTAGTCTCTCTGTCCCTCTCGCTCCGTCCACTATATTCGTCAAAATAGATCGAACCACACAGAACAGGAAAAAAAAAGCGCACACAAAATAACAGATGATAACATAGCATTGCCACCAAGCGCAAAGTAAAAAATCGCTGACCCAATTAATCTTTCCTATCCCTTCCTCTCTCGGCGTCCTCCTTCCTTTTTCTCTCATCTCCCTTTTCCCTCCATCTTGTCTATTTCTCTCTATCCGCTTCCCCCCTTTTACGCTCTCTTTTTAGGTACTGTATGAGTGAGCGTGTGTATGCGCAAGTTTTTATGATTTTCTTACCTCGACCAACTCGATCTGTCCCTCAAGCGCAGCAGCAGAAACACCTTCAACACCCCAAACCTTGAGGAGGTCCTCAATCTCCTGAACAGAGGCCTGTCTCTGGTTCACAACCGTGACCTCGACAAATCCTGAGATCTTGAGTGTTGACACCAAATCCGATGCCGACCTCTCCAACACCTGTGTCAACGAAGCGGGCAAACCTGTGGAAGAAGAGGCAGGTACGGGCTCTGTGAGCGACAATCCACCTCCAGGCAAAAGGGTCTTTGCGAGGGCAGCCAGAACTGTGGATGAGTGTTGATATGCCGAGGGGGCGATTCCACCTGTGACGATGGTGTTGTATGTCGAAGCGGGCAAAGGGACTATTATGCATATTAAACCAAATGAGAGAAAAATAGGGATTGAGGGAATAAATAAATGGGTTCATCACAAAGTGGAGAGGCGAACTGCAGGTATCGGCGAACAAACAGCACAACAAAAGGCAAAGCAGAGAGAGCTAGGAAGAAGAGAGAGAGAGAGAAAGAGAAGGACATACTGGTGGCGAGGCGGTCGAATTGCTCAAAGTTGACGGAGCCCTGGGTGCCGACGGTGGAGAGGATAGAGTCTCTGGCCTGGGTCAGGGCTGAGGGTGAGGCGGAGGCAGTTCCGACCAAAAGGACCTTGTGACCTTGGCTGACGAGAGCAGATGTAGCAACGGGGGCCATAGCTGTAATGTGAAATGTGTGCGAGAAGGAGAGAGAAGGGAGTGTGCGTTGTTGTTGGTTGTTGATGGTAGTTGTCGTTCGGTGTTGAGGAAGCGAGGAAAGGATCTGAAAAAGTAGAGCGGAAAGAAGGATGTGTTTGTGGAAAATGAAAGAAATAAAAAAGAAAAAGAGATCGCAATGCGTTTTGAATGTTGTAGAGCCAAAAAAAAAAAAGTGTTTGCTGATAAATGATTTTTTTTTTTTTTTTTTTTTGAAATCTTACTCACACTCCCCCTCCGAGGCTAGCGGGTTTATCATGAATATATCCCAGGCTGTCAATTCCCTTCCGGATCCTCCCTTTGCTTTGTCCACCTCTCTCCTCTTCTCCAATTCATCCTTGCTAGTCTATGACCATGCTGACCTCCTGATGCTTGAGATCTTTCTCAACACCCACCTTCTCTGCCACCTCTCTTTGACTACCTCTCTTTGGTCCAGAACAAAGCATCCCTTGTAACTTCCTTTCTTCCTTTACTCACTCACCGTCGCTCGCTTGCACCCCCGCAGCCACTGCACTACACGTGACATCATCCGAATAGATAGAGTTTCCACCAATCATGGCCTTCCGTCGTTCACCTTTCAACCAAAACTGCTGTCCGTCAACTTCAAAGGTCGACAACTGAAACCATAAGTTTATCTACCATCACCATTTAGTTTTATGTATTTATTCAATGGACATCTATGATATGGTTGTGATCTCTCCTCGCTGGTGCGCATTTTTTATGGTTTCACTTATCATGCAACTCCAATCCCTCAACCTTTTTTGCCAGCTCGCTTGAACCCGCATCCTCCTTCACATTTTCACTCGTCTTCTCCCCTGATGGAGTTGCTGTTGCCATGGCCGTTGGCGGTGCCGAGGTAGTAGACGATGCCTTGGGGAGATCAAATCCATCCGAAGACACCGTCGTCTCCAGCTTAGGTGCAGATGCATCCAACAATGGTACAGGCTCCATCTTCACCTCGGGGGCGGGCTTGCTCCCTTCCTTCACCTCCTCCTCCTTCTCCTTGCCTTCCTTCTTCTCTTCTGCTGGGTTTGTTGTTGTCGTAGGTTCTTCCTGAGATCTAATAGCGGGCGTCTCGTGAACCTTGGGTGCAAGTTTTACGGGCTCCATTTCAACCTCCTTTTGATCCTTCACCTCAAATTCCTTGCTCTCCTGAACAGGCGCAGACTCTGCCGTCGTCGTCGTTGTTATTGTTGGTGCAGCAACGGTCGTAAACGGGTCTGCCAACTCATCGCCGAAGGGATCAACGTCTCCAGAACCAGGGGTATCCGTGTTTGTTGTTGTATTTGTAGTAGTTGTCGACGTGCCCTGGGCGTCCACGCTAAACGGTGGGAAGTCAAACTCATCCTTGCCGTCTCCACTTGACTCTCCAGTCTTAAACTCCGTGAAACCATCCTGGAAATCCTCAGACCAATCCGTCAACGTGGCGCTAAACTGAGTTGCAGAACCGAGTTCATTCACCTTTGCATCACCGAATGAGTTAGGCCACTATAAGGTTCATTGTAAATATAAGGAATAAATGTTAGCATGCATTTCTCAACCAATACTATGTTCAAAACACATACAACAAATAAATCGCCTTGAACTTACGGGAGAATTCCATGCTTCCTCGTCGACACCATCGTCATCATCGCTGTCGTCAAAGTCCATAGCATGGTGGTTGCCAAAGGGATCTTCTAGTGTGTTGGCAGCCGCAGCAGCACGGCGACGCTCAAAATCGCTATCAGCGCCATATTCTCCGATCCAATTGCCCTCCTCGTCGTCTTCATCCTCGTCCGATGATCCAAACTTGTCGGGGAGATTGTTCGTAATTTGCTGGCTCAAGTAACGAGCAAACTAGTGGAATAAAAATAATAATAAAAAAAGTATCAGGAAGGGCATATTCTCTTCAAATCATAAAAGTCATTGGAATTATCCTGTGACGTTACCTGATCACTGCCAACATCGCCTTCTTGTCCGGCACCTCCGTCCCCGCCAAGGAAGCTGTTGTTGCTGCCATAGTTATCTCCACCATCGTCCAAAAAGTCGTCATCGTTGCCATCATCCATGCCAGATGGATGAGCCTCAATGACATTAGGACGCGATCCTCCCAAGACCTGTGCATCGCGCTCCTTAGTCTCCTTCAATACCTTGGAGACATAGTTCCACCAGTCTTCAAGATCGATAAACTCGTAGAGCATTGGCAACAGGGACGTTTGTGAATAGAGCTCCAACAGCTTGACGGTCTCGTCCGCAATATATGTCAAGTGTCCCATGTATCCGAGCCGAACACCCTTTGGCTGAGCACTATTTTTGATCATAAAAAGTCAAACATCAGCTAAATATCCACATATACGCTGCGGACATTTGCAGTACCAAATCCTCAGAGTAAAAGCAGCTTACCACTCGTAGTCGCAGAGGCGCTGGGCGTCGGTGATGCGCTTGGTGAGCTGTCCGTCCTTGAAGATGGAAATCGTCAAACGCCTGTTCCAGCCCTCCTTGATGCCTTGGTCAGCCTTGGGAGGAATGTATGTTCCGTTCATATCAGGGCGTCCAATGTCACCCATGGGTCGGTGGAATACCTGATGAACCATGTCGTACACAACCGTATGGAGAAAATTGTTCCATGGGAACTGGAAAAAGAGGTCAAAGCAGGTGGGGATGATGCGGTGATCAACAAACTGCATCTTCAAAAAATCGCCAACGGGAATCATGACCTCATTCTCCAATGGGTGAGAAGATCCAAGGGTGGCCGCAGTGGTGCTGGCGAGGGTTGAAGAAGCGCCTGGTGGAGGGGATGCTCTGGGAGTTGCCTGGTCGTCCGCAATCATTGCAGCGGTATCTTCCTCAGATGACTCTGCGTCGCCCTTAGTCTCAGCAACTGCCTCAGTCTTAACCTCTTCAGTCTTTTTCTCTTCGGACTTCTTCTCCTCAGCAGCCGGTGCCTCCTTTGGTGCCTCCTTTGGTGCCTCATCAGCCTCCTTTATCACCTTGGACTCGTCCTCGTTCTCCCTGTTCGATTCGGCTTCATTCGCAGCCCTGGCAGCTTCCACCTCCTCCTTGACGTGCTGAGACTGGTGAAGGAACGACTGCTCGGCAGTGACCGTTGGGACCTTGACAGTGCCGTCAGGAGAGACAGAGATGATGGGGCGCGAGTTCAAAACGGCCATGTTGGAGCAGTGGAGAAGCTCAGCAAACATTTCGCAAATCTTAAGACGCTCGAAGCCCAAAGGAATCTGATTTCCAATCGATGTGGCGATGGGACCAGTCTATGATTGTAGGATAGGAAGAATATTGGTTAGCACTCTTTTCAGAGAGTTCTTTGTCGCAGTTGCGTCCATACTTCCGTTGCGACACCGCTTACAACTGATCTTGGAACAACGAGAAGGTCCTTGAAATCCTCGATCCTGGCAGCCAAAACCTTTAACAAGTCGCTCAAATCCACAGCCTCGCGGATAGTCTCGGTCGAATTTGGAGGAAGCGGCTCAACGTCATAATCACTAGAAGAGAAAGTTAGTCATATTGACGCATGAGGTCCGTGAACGTACGAATGCAGCATATTGACAAAATGCTATGCTGGCAGTTTTGTTCCTCGTACCTGTTGTTTCTGCGGATTAGTTCGATAAAGATAGTAACACCGTTGATAAGAGTCGAGGTGGAGTGAGGGGCGGTTCTATCCAGCATGTATCCAACCAGCTTTGTGACAATGACCTCGCTCTTCAACTCGTCAATCAAAACGTTCGTTCCAATGGAAGGCTGCTCTGGGTGAGACGACTGTGAGATCGCAATAATGTCCAGCAAAACTTGTGACGCAACCGAGTGAACCTATGTATCAATGATGAGCTGTTGTCAGTGCCGATTGTAGAAGTGGATAGCTGGTAACTGCGATATGACGAAAGTGCAGTGAATAAAAAAATAATTACCTCCGCATCAAAATTGGGGTCGAGACGGTTGACAAGCCATGGCATCAGTCCTTGCTCGCTCAACCACTAACGTGATTGACAAAAATAAACCATCGATGCGTCAGTATTATAATCAGACATGACGATGGTGGCAGGAGCTTGTTCCTGATGAAAAGATGTCACATGTACCTGAACGGTTCCTTTGCCTTCGGGTGACTCTTCCATGCTGATAATCTTGAGCAAGAGATCCATGATAGACGAGGTCGACATATGAAGTAACAACTTCGGAACCACTTCAGGTCGTGATTTGATAAATTGAAGCATCTATCAGAAAGGAAAAGTAGATATACGTGACATAAGATGCTTGTCCTCCCATTCTCCACTGCCAAAGCAGGGTATGCAGGGTTCAAAGTTCACATTGCCTGACTCCAGCAGAACTTACATCCCCAGTTTTCTTCATCAAAAAGACGCCGATGACTTTGGCAAAGTAGCTGGCCTGCACAGGGTTCAGAGGAGGAGGGCGGTCGAGAAACTCCCAAAACTTTTCGAGCATATCGATATTCGACAAAGCGGATTCAAAAATTCCCCAGACCTCGCAGGCAATGACTTCACAGGCAATAAATGGGTATCTATTCCAGAAGAAAAAAGTAAAAGAGGTCATGGCAACAGGTCAGTCTCCTTCTTGATGTGGAATATGACGCCTGCTCGCCCTCAACCATTCACTCGTCTTTAAATAAAATATTCTGCTTCTGCTTTGATCGCTCTCTAACACCCTCACCCATCTTCAAATACAGATTCCTGCTTCAATCTTGTTCGTTCTCTCACACATCCACCCCTCTGTGAGAGAAGAATCTTGCTTCAACTTTTTTGGTATCCTGTTTATCAAAGTGTATCGTGTCGTATGTGTGCCTGTTTATGTGCGTCCCTTTGTGTGCATCTTGTGATTGTTGAATTGACTGGTACGACCACATAGAAAACAAAAACAAAAAAAAAAGACGAGAGCCAGATCCTTGCTCAATAGGGTTGACAGTGACGAGGCCTGGTGAGGGAATAGTGGATCTCTTGTTAAAAATTGGCTCGGGTTGGTCGCCTGTCTTTCCGTTGATATTCCAATCCTGACAAAGCCAGCCTACGTAAGTTGTCGCAATAAAAAACGAGTGTGCCCTTGCTTTTTTTGCGTCCTGTCGTGCCATCGATCCTTTTTTTGCTCGACTGACTTACTTGAACCGTGCACGGTCTTCGAGGTCATCGCTGATGATATAACCCAGCAGCTGCCGAAGAACATTGGGCTCGCGCAGGCTATTAACAATATAAAAGGCAGAAGGGAAACGGGCGTGTCAGGTCAGGGTGTCTTTATTATTCTTGCTCGCGTGAGAAGGCGAGAACAAGAACTCTGATAAAGAAAAGAGTATCGCTGTTAACAAGATGGCGGCGTCTTTTCTTTTTTTTTTTTTTTTCGTCAATTCCTTTTTTTTGAGATGAGCAGTCGAACAAGAGCAAATGTAAAAGCGATCCAGCTGCGAAGACAAGTTGACCAAGAGTCGATTTTGGCCGAATGCATCCACTTGAGTGTGTATGAAGTATGATGTCGAGTTATTGTGTCAACCACTGTCCTACGAAAACTCCTGGATATGTTGTGCCCATCTATTCTCTCTTCTCCTTGTTCGTAAGTTGGCGAGTCGTAAGCTTTTCCTCCCAGTCTCGACTATATCCCGAGCTTCTTTTGTTTCCTCTATCGGTCTCGTTCCTGTGAGCTGAGTTGAGCCGGCAGGCGCTCAGACAAGACAAACAAGGGCCTGGTATGAAAACATTGTTGTCGTTCCTGTGCATACGGCTTGCTCGGTTGTGTGTGTTAAGGAAGGAGGATGTACAACAAGAAGCAGCAGCAAAGTAAGGAAAAAGGTATTTACTATTCGATAAGCCTTGGGTTCTGTGCCTTGCATTCCTGAATGAGATCATCCTGTTCGAGGAGCTCCTCGAGCGAGACGTTTCCGGATTCGAGGAGGTGTTCGATGACGGATGTATTTTGGTGTCCGAATCTCCAGTACATTGCTAATGTGCGTTAGGATAGAGATATAAAAAGAAAGTGATGTGTAGTCCAGAAGAGATGAATGTCACAGAGCAAAAGGACAGGGGAATAGTAAAAAGCAAAGAAAAAAGAATAGAAGGGAAGAGGGAGTGGTGGATGCTGGCGAGGATGATGACAGAAGAGGAGAAGAAGAGAAGAGGAAAAGGACAAAAAAAAAGGGCGGGACGTAGAAGTTGGAAGTGGTGAGAGTGGGCACGAGTCACCCGCCTCTGTGAGAGAGATTTGAAATTTGAAGATGTGTCTAGTAGGGTAATTATGATACATCCATCGCCTTTAATTGAACATCGAATATCATCAAGCATGCTACATACTTACATACCTGAACAAGCATTCCTCATTCATTCCCTTTTGTTCTCTCTTCCCTGGCCTCTCTTTGTTTCCTTGCATAGCTAAAGGTAAAAAAGTCATTCGGGCATGGCACTGTAAAGAGAGCGAGAAATAAAAAACATAAAAAAAACGTGGGACCTTGACTTTGCTACCCTTGTTGGTCGCTTCTTTTTTCGAGTGCTCACTTCGCATCTCTTGTTTTGCTCTTATTTTGTTGTTTACTTTCAGAAGCATGCTGTAATCCAACATCTGTGTCATTCTCCTTCTTCTATCGCGTGTGTCGTCGTATTGTCGCTCTTTTTTTCGAGCGTCTGTTCCATCTGTTTGATTACTTTGGCCTCCATCTGCTTCTTTTCTTCTTTACATATGTGATATAGACTCCCTATATCAGGGTACATTTGACACCTCGCATTACACCTCACATCCACCCATATACATATACACAAACGCGCACTTCAACATGTTCACACAAGAGTCTTTTTTTTTTTTTTTTTTTTTTTTTTACCCTTCACTTCTTTTTAACTTGCCACCAAAAGTGCAGGACAAGCGATTGAATATTCTTCCCCCTCTTCTTCACCTTTTCCCCAACCAACTAACTAACCAGCCAACCAACCAACAGCTGGTGGCTTGTACCCGATTTTTCCCTTCTCGAAAATCGAATCAGTCCTAGCCAGGAACACACTACACACACATGTGGGTTGTATTCAAGTCAAGACAGCGCGAACGTTCAATATAAAGCGAGTCGCTTTCCCCCGCAATTCTCAGACCTTAACCATCTTTCTTCTTCCCTCTTCACACTCATCTTCAACCATGAACATCCTGAAGTTGAACGCCGCCAGGGCCACTCCCGTAGGTTTCTTTTTTTTTTTTTTTTTTTTTTCTCTCTCTCTTTTCTTCTCATTCGTATACCTTCAACTTCATTGCATTGAGAGCTGCAGGATGCACACACACACAGCGCCCAACAAAAATTACATTTCACGTCCTTTTCAGTCTACCCGGATCGGATCAGATCCTCTTTACTCTTGCCACCATACTCACTCTTTGTCAATACTCCCATAGCCACCTACTCACACGCTTCTTCTTACATCTTGTTAAATGCCACATGAATAGGTCTTGCGCCAGCAGCTTCGCTCGCTCAGCTCCACTGCTGCCTGGGTAAGTCTTACGCTTTGACCGCGTCTCTCTTTTCTTTCTACACAAAAAAACAAAACCATGGGATAGACAGGACAGGGCAGAGCAAGCTGCCCATGTCTTATTATGTGTGACCCAACCCGGTTCTTCTTTTACTACTTACTACCTCTCTTCTCTAAAGAAAGGAGTCATTGAAACCTCTATCATTCCCACACTCTCTCACGATCACTTGGACGCACCGTCCTCTTCTTGTTTGTCGCTTTGATCGTTGCTTGCTATAAAAACCAGTTGACTGACAGACCCCTTTCTTTTTTTTATCAACTATCGACACTTCCTCCTCTTTTTTTTCCCCACCTTTTGACTTTTATATCCATCTCGCCTCTTTTGTGGCTCTCACTCATAACCATACTATATACACTAAATAACAAACTGTCATGGCCATGTCCTCATCCATCTTTCCTGTCCTCGGTCCACAGGCTCAAAAGTTCCGTCAAGAGGCCGATACCTTTGGTGACCTCCAGGTCCCCGCCGACAGATACTGGGGTGCCCAGACTCAGCGGTAAGTAAACTGATTTGCTTGGTTATTATTCACTTTCTGAGCAATTCAAAACTTGATCCTGCAGTCATATCAAGAAAAACAGGACGAAGAAGAAAAAAATGTAAAAAAAACTATATCGAACAATTGAAAAGTTGTGGTCATAAGGAAATGAAGAGGAAGAGAAGATGAAAAGGAAGGAGGGGTTGTAGTCATAAAAAGAGGAGCGGACAAAGAAAAGAAAGAGAGGAACGTGAGAAAACGAAGAGTAAATGAATGTTCATTCACTCATTCCTTTTCTCTTTTTAACAATGACCTTCATAGTTCGCTTCAGAACTTTGACATTGGTGGGCCCACCGAGCGTATGCCCGAGCCTCTTATCAAGGCCTTTGGTGTCTTGAAGCGCGCCGCTGCCCAGGTCAACATGACCTACGGTCTCGATGCCAAGGTCGGTGATGCTATCGTCAAAGCCGCCGACGAAGTCATCGAGGGCAAGCTCCTCGACCACTTCCCCTTGGTCGTCTGGCAGACCGGTTCCGGCACCCAGACCAATATGAACGTCAACGAGGTCATCTCCAACCGTGCCATTGAACTCCTCGGAGGCGAGCTCGGCTCCAAGAAGCCTGTCCACCCCAACGATCACGTCAACATGTCGCAGTCTTCCAACGACACCTTCCCCACCGCCATGCACGTCGCCACCGCCATCGAGATCAACCAGCGCCTCATCCCCGCCGTCACCCTCCTCCGCGATGCCATTCAGGCCAAGTCTGACGAGTTCAAGGACATCATCAAGATTGGTCGCACCCACTTGCAGGATGCCACTCCCTTGACCCTCGGACAGGAGTTCTCTGGCTACTCTCAGCAGCTCACCTACGGCCTTGAGCGTGTCCAGGGCACCCTCCCCCGTCTCTATAACCTCGCCCAGGGCGGTACCGCCGTCGGAACCGTATGTTTCCTGTCTCTTTTGTTTCTTTTGTGATATGCTTTGCACGTGGGAAAAGTTGAAGAAAATTGTCTTTGCGAAAGTAAGGGGTGACACGGCACACCGGAGACCAACCACAATAAGGACATTTGAATATCATTGCCGCATATTGGACGTACACTGGACGCGCACTAGAGCAATCGAGAAACACGAAAACTCACGTATTGGACAAGTGTGAGAAGACGAGAATGAAGAAACGAGAACAAGAGATAAAGACCTGAAGACTAATGGAGGAATAGAGAATGACTTGGGAGAACATTAGGAGCGCGAAATGCTAATTCTTCACGCTTCGTACGTTTATAGGGCTTGAACACTCGTGAGGGTTTCGATGTCAAGGTTGCTGATGCCATCTCGAGCATCACCAAGCTCCCCTTCAAGACTGCCCCCAACAAGTTCGAGGCCCTTGCTGCCCACGATGCCATCGTTGAGGCCCACGGTGCCTTGAACGTCCTGGCTGTCTCGTTGATGAAGATTGCCAACGATATCCGCTTCTTGGGCTCTGGTCCCCGTTGCGGTCTCGGCGAGTTGAACTTGCCCGAGAACGAGCCCGGTTCGTCGATCATGCCCGGCAAGGTCAACCCCACTCAGTGCGAGGCCATGACCATGGTTTGCTCCCAGGTCATGGGTAACAACACCACTGTCTCTGTTGCTGGCTCGAACGGCCACTTCGAGTTGAACGTCTTCAAGCCCGTGATGGTCAAGAACACTATCCAGTCGATCCGTCTCCTTTCCGATGCCTGCGTCTCGTTCACTAAGAACTGTGTTGTTGGTATTGAGGCCAACGAGAAGAAGATTAACGCTATCATGAACGAGTCGTTGATGTTGGTCACTGCTCTTAACCCTTACATTGGTTACGACAACGCCGCCAAGTGCGCCAAGAAGGCCCACAAGGAGGGCACCACCTTGAAGGAGGCTGCCATCTCCCTCGGTCTCTTGAACGACGAGCAGTTCAAGGAGTGGGTCCGCCCCGAGCTCATGTTGGGACCAACCAAGGCCAAGTAAATATCTCCGTTACTTTTTCTCCCTACTCCTCATCCTTTAGCAGGCAACCGTCCTTTTTTTCCTGTGAATTGCCTGTTCTCTGTTTCATATCCCCTCATCTACCATTTTACATAGAAAAAAATAAAAAGCTTTTTTGCTTTCATCCATCGATCGCACATAGTTGTTCTTGCTATTGTTGCTGACGTTTAGGAGATGACGATGATGATTATTTCGTATCATGCCGTTGTTGTTGTGGCGGTGGTTGCACTAAACGATACAGTAATACACACCAAAGCATTGACAAAGAGAGCAAAAGGGAGGAAAAGATATCAACGACACAGCCATGAAGCCATCTGTTTTTTTTTTTTTTTTTTTTTTTTTTTTTTGAACTCTATAGGCGAACATGGCTTTACGCCCTTCAAGAAAACCCGAAAGGGAGTGAGTGAGACAAAGAAGCAACCCTAAATTCAGGTCCAGGTTTATTCAGGCACACGGAACCAGTAAGTTGTGGTTTACTAGTTCCGGGAGAGTAAATTCGAGACCCCAGTTCGTTCGCAGAATGCTCTCTTCTTTCTCATCGTTCAGCCGAGAGGGTGTCAAAATCCTGTTCAAGAAAGTGGTATTTATTTTTTTTTATTTCATGCTACTCGAAAGATGATTGAGAGTCGAGAAGGGGAGGAAAAAAAATGGACTAATGGTGCTTGGGCTAGTCAGCCAGCCGAGTGAACAAAGCACATACATAATAAACAAGGGACCATGCACTCACAAGCTGTCAACAAATTAAGCAATTCATTCATTCCGTCATTTTTTTTTTTTTTCTGTTTGGAGACAAATAATTACAGTAAACCATTTGTTGTTGTGTTGTTAGTCGTGGGTGCTGTAAACAATGTAAGCAAGAGTTCTCCAAGAGTGAATTCAATCGCCCTATGTCAGAATTTATTAATATCTTTATATGTGTATTCTTCTTTAAAGAGCAAGAGTACCGGCACCAGCAACAACGGCCGACAAAACCACCAATCCCAAACCCATCAACACCTCCCCCTTTCCACCAGCACCAACACGAGAAGCGCTGTTGGGTCCACCAGCCTTGGGGGTAGGGGAGTGACCAGGGTTGAGAGACCGACCGGTCGCAACAGAGGCGATGACACTGGCGAGGGACGAAAAGTCAGTGAACGTCATGTTGTTGGGAGGACGGGTTGTTGGGGCGGTAGTGAGGGTTGGGGTGATACCCGTGGCAGTTCCGGTTACAACGGCGGCGGTGGTAGTAGTGGTGAGAGTTGGAGTGGTAGGCGTTGGAGGGACTCCTTGAGCGGTAGAGATTGTCGCGAGGGATGCGAGGAGGAGGAAAGTCGCGACGAAGGATTTGAACATCATTTTGTTGTATGTGTTTGTTTTTGTGAAGAGAGTTAGGTGAGGAGTTTGGAGGAGGCGGAAAGAGAGAAGATTGGGTTTTGAGGAAGTGGAAGTAGGAGTTGAGAGAGAAAGGTAGGGGTGAAGTGGAGTTGGACAGTGAAGTGTGGAGAAGAAAAGAAAAAAGAAAAAAAAAAAAAAGAAGAAAAGCGCAAAGTAGAAGGAAACGGAAAATAAGGCCCCGCCCGAAAGGTGAGCTGAGCCTTCACTCGCTCACTTTACTCGTTCGATCAGGCAATGGGGCGTGAGCATTATGAAGACAGTGAGAAGAGAGAAAGAACCTGACAAAGAAGTAACAGACGGTCCAACGGACGATTGGAACTCTACTGGACTCTTCACTCACAGGGGGAAAGGAGGAAGAGAAAGGGTGAAGAAGGGCGTGAGGGATGAAAATAAAAAAAAAAAATTGAGAGCAATTTCTTTGCGTTGCGGAACTGCAACGCTAATGCGATAAGCAACCCAGTTTGGGTTTGTAGACAGTAGACAGGTATGTATTCGTGCAACTGTAGAGAGGGTGGATTAGGTACTGTGAGAGAAGGGCGGGCAGAGAGAGAGAGAAGGGCCATGGTTTATTTGCACATGCATCTAACAACTCAATCTTGCTTTTGACCACAGCCCTCTTCGTTCACCCACCTCGCCATTTACCATCTATACAACGAACAATTTGTCCATTGGAAAGTGAATTGAAGAAATTGATAAAGGAAAGGAGCAAGTTACTGAACCGTTTACGTTGGCTATCGCTTCGTAGACATCAAAAGGAAGAGGAAGGGGAGGGGAGGCATTGGCCAGGGGCTCTCTCTTTTTTTTGTTTTATGTCTAGTGTTTAGCCGCTCTCTGCTTTAGCACCCATCACCACTCAGACCAGATCAAAGACAAGGAAAAGAGGCCGCGGCTCTTGTGCGCTAAAATAACGCTTTTTAGGGACTAAAAATGAAGGCATCATACTTGTCTCTCCACATGATAATCCACAAAGGCACGGGCATGGAGAGCGGAAGAATAAATTTATTTGGGCGTGGGTGGCGACTTTGCTGGCATGCACACACATACACACACATGGATAATAGACCAATGTTATACGAGCGTGAATGCAAGAAGACGTACTACATGACATACCGACATGCCTCAGCTGAAAAGTCACGAACAATGGGAAGGAAACGCCTTGAATGGCAGCCATTTCACATCCATGTTCTGTTGTAAAGATGAAATATGTGAAAGCGGAAAAAGGTCATCGCCAATTAAAGATCGTTCAATTAACGCATTAACCACAGAGTGAGAGCTGGCTTCGCCATTCTTACGTTCTGGCGATAGAGTGCGGTGATGTTGAGGTGAGTAGTGGCTCTGCCATCACTGTCGACTGGAGAACAGTCATAAGGCAGACACAAAAAGAGACTCGTGAGATCTACTCGTTTCGTCATTCACCCATTCCAACTCATCTAACTCTCCCATCTGCAAACAGCAAAACGCCACCAATACCAACAACACACAACAAAACGCACGAGCAACACAAAACAACACGCGCGTCATGGGAAAGCACAGCAAAGAACGTATCGAGCTGCTGCAAGAGACCGTCGACATACTAATGGACCAGATCCAGGTCCTGCAAAACCAGATTCAGGCTCTGCAGCACCAGAGCGACGACAAGGACACGCTTATCTCGATACTCCGTGACAAGACCGGGAACAAAGACGAGCATGTGAAACGCGTGGCAAACTGGATGGAGGAGCAATTTCAAGAAGGGGAGAACCTCTCTCATCCGACGACCCTGAAGCCACGCGTCGAGGGTTTGGATCGCGGTGGGAAAGACAACGACTATGATGGCGACAAGAACCAGACCGAAGGACCGCTGTCAAGTGATTGGGTGCAGGAAGATAGCGATAACAGCGATACGATCCAGGTGCTGCGAGACGAGATTGAGGACCTCAAGATTATGATTCGAAAGCAGAAGGACCAGATCGAGAACAATAATGACGCGATCCAAGGACTTGGCGATCAACTGGAGAGCAACAACGACTTGATTCAACAGCAGAAGAACCAAATCCAAAACCTGTGCAACCGATTCGAGGACAACCTCCATTCTGTCGTGAACCTGTGGAGCAAGCTCGATCACAACAACACCATGATTATAGAGCAGGAGGAGCAGGTTCAAGGTCTGCGCGAGACAATGGACGGCACAAGTGGCAGGATCGAAGAGCTGCGAGGCGAGGTTGCAAACAACCGCGACTTGACTCAAAAAATGCGGGCGCAGATCCGAGCTAACAACAACCATATTGGGGAGTTGCGGGGCCAAACTGGTGATATCGACGTTCAGCTGGTAAATCTGGTTAGCAAAACTGACGAGTTGCTCCTTTCCCGCGACCAAGTTCAAGAGCGGGTCGATATGATAGAGCTGCAGTGGTCTAGTGACCGCAAGCGAGGACATATCGTCTCGGAGGACGTGCCCAAGGATCAGCTTGAGAACCGACCTCCACAGAACAAGAAGGTGCGGACGGACTAGGCGGGATGGATGTCTGGGACAAGAGTTCAACACGATCGAGCTCCATCTAGCGATGTATAACAAAGCTGAACCATCGAGGTGTCGAACCATCGAACTATCAGCCAACTCAGAAGTCATACGCAGCGCTACTGCAACATCAACAACACTTTTTCTTCAGCAACTCGGAACCACTTGGTATGTCAATAATAGCAGTAATCACCAACAACAATACCTAATACATCAGCAACAACGCCAACAACAAACCACAGTAAAGTAGCAAAAAGTGACAACAGCAAAGTTCGCTGACTTGTAGCTCAACCATCGCGACTGCGGCATTCTCCTTGTTTCATACCCTAGCTACGTGCAAAATAAACCGCTATTGCGAGCAGTTAATGGATGTTTTCGTCGGTTTGATGGTTGTGCATCCACTGGAAAATAGATGTGCCTGCTTCATTTACTACCTGTAAAGACAAAAAAGAAAGATGATGGCAATGTATTTTGAGAGGAGCAGAGCACTTTTCATATGTTGGCTCATGTCATGACAATGAGATGAAGGCGCAAAAGTGATATGGACGAGGTGAAAAAAACAAAGTCATCTATCACACACGTATTTCGATCTGCATTTTTCTTCGCTCTTTCTTTTCTCTTTTCTTTTGTTTGCTGCGAGAGTGATGAGAATCTCGCGCGGCTGTTGAGAGCAATCTCAGGAAATTCTGAGGAGCTGGAGCTCCATCAGTAATGTGCTATCTCAATGGCAAGTACCATGCCCAGATGCAGGTCTGTCTTCGAAAGACGCCTCTTATCGACCATGACAACTTCATAGACACTGAATCAGTATTGGCAGACACGCCTCGCACACAGACCTCGACAGCGACCCTAACTTCGATCGACGATCTCACAAGTTTGGATTATCTTCTCAACCTTAAGAAGCTCGTTTTCGGTCACTCATGCATTGATCCGTCAGCTTGCGGTCGATTGCTGCAATGGATGCCAGTCCTCGAGGTTCTAACTCTTTCGAGACGGATATTATTTTGCATATCGATTTTGCTCGGTCTCTTCAAACTCAATGTCCACTGCTGTTGTCCTTGTACATCTCAAGAGTCAACATCGAAACTATTTCGGCTTGACCGCGTCTACCTGCTACTTGCTCTTGTGTACTAGTCTCTGAGGTTGGTCTTGTCTACCCCCGCTCAAACTTTCTCCACCAATCAGTCGAACTGACTCTGCTCTAGCATGCAGACACATTCGAAGCTCTCCTTCTTGAAGGATGTAGAGTGGCTGGCAAGTCAGCTCATAAAATGCTATGCTCTACCCCGCGATTGAAGCTTCCTGCTGCCATCAAGTCTAACTTGCCCGTGGATAGAGCGACGGTGAATTCAAGTATATCATGAATGGGCTTGTCGAAATTTGGAGGTCTTCAGGGTTCATTTTGATATGATGGGGCGTCATGATTTGCCGAGCTTTGGAGGGAACGAACTTGGCTCCATCCCTACCTTTAAAAAGGAATTTTATGTTCAAGGCCTCCAAACGCAACGCTGACTTTATCAACAACTAGGACGCGTGACCCAAGCTCAAGGACCTCATTATCGGCGACATTGACAATGACGACCTTTCCTACTCTATCCTTTGAAGCTTCTACCACAAGTCTGAATCATTGTACAAACCTGTTTTCAAGGACGGAATTTCTCATCCCAGCCTCGAGAAGAATCTTGCGGGTGGTCTGCATCTTCTCAAGGACCTCAAACACCTTCGCCGTACTGGACTGACGGATCTCGAGTATAGAGAGTTCTTAGACTGCGAGGAGGATTAAGGGAAACTGACCATTGCTGCAGAAGGGCCACCGTGACGACTTCTGCAAGGACTTTCGGCGCCAACGGGTTTAAGCTGTCTCTCTTAGACTCACGCACTTTTGTGAGTTCTCTACATTGAAAAGTTCGTATCTGTTTTCTTTGACATCACTTAAGAAAAATAGATAGTGTTTTGACTTTTCGGTTCTATTATCTTCTGGAGATGGCGTGTGAGGATAGGCTGAAGGCCATGACAGTAACAGGAATGAAAAAAGGGAGATGATCTACTGTTGCTGGTATGCAGAGAGAGGCGTGATTGACAGATGAAGTTGAGAGGGAAAAAATGGACAGAGGGGAAAGAAACAAGGATAAAAAAACAGTGTGACCACAATCTCGTTCTCATTATTGTCTTTCTGTTTGTTTGTCTCTGTCTTCTCTCTCTCTTTCTCGCTTGTGTACCTGTGCTCTGACTTTGAGGGACAAGAACGAACAAGGTTTTCTGTATGTGCGTGTTGACGCGCTTCATTCCTTACCTTCCGTCGTTATGACCCAGACAGCTGGTCTCTTTTCCTTTTCGCCGTTTCCTTTTTCCTTTTGCTAAAAGCTGGTCATCCAGCATAGCAAAAACAGCGTTCATCAACACCTCGATCACGGAACAAGAAGCGACAACCTTGACCCCTATTTTTTTACGTTTCTTCTCTCCGCTTGTCACCCCTTCTTTCTTCTCCGCGTTGCTCTTCGGTACTTCGGTAAGCATACACAACAAAGCGCAGGACACAAACAACCAAAAGAAAAAAAAGAAAGGCCCATGCACCAACACATTAACTACACTTTTTTTTTTGAAATAACAGGGCAGGCCGATCGCATGGCTTCAAGTCTGCGCTTCCCCTTCCTTACTACCCCCTTTCTACCCCCTTTCATCCGTTCCGACATTCAACCCTCTTTCTTCACTTCCGAGGAAGTATTTTGTTAAGTTGTTTGTCCAGAAATTATGCAAAACACAACATACATTAGGGCCCATTAATGCACTGTTTCTGGTATCGTGAGCAAACCAAGATGCAATCACTGAACAGACAAACCAGAGAACAAGGTGTGTGCATGTGTTCCCTCCCTGACTGTCAAGGTTTTTTTTGTATTATTGGGGTTGGGGTTGGGGTTGGGGTTGAGGTTGAGGAAAATGGAGTTCTCGATCCAATACCACCATTGTCCTGTTCTTCTCCTTTTCATTCATACCGTCTGTTCCTTTGTTGTTCTTGGTTTTTGTTGTGTGCATGACATGTAATTGACCGACCTGTAACCAGCCCAGTCCTATCCAGCCCAATCTAGCCAGCCACCCTCTTCATTCATACAGTCATCCAGTCATCCTCTCATCCTTTTCAACCAACCCTTTAGTCTTTGCGTGTCATCGATATTTTTAGGCATTTGCCTATTTAATTCCGCTGTATCCTTGGAAAATTGAACTTTTGGACTAACAAGGACAACGTGCACTGGGATGGCTGTGATGTTGAGGCGTTTCGCTTCTCCCGTTTTTCCCTTTCTGTCTCTCTATGTCTATGTCTGTCGCTGTTTCTGTCTCTGTTTCCTTGCCTTCTCCTCTGTCTCTTATGTTTGCAACCGTTTGTTTACATATCTTTCTTTTTGCAGTTGAAAATGAACAAAAATGAAATGCGAACAAGGAAACAAAGGGAACAATAGACGGACTTCGGATCGACAAAAAAAGTCCAGGTTGCAACGGACGAAACAAAGTCGAAGACGAGCCCGGCCTGCAATGAGGAAGGGGAAAGGGTCTTGTTTTATTCTTAGGATGCATGCGATATATATACGGGGTTCACTTGGGATTTCATATCCTGGCTATGTGTGCATCTGTGTTTCTTTTCTTTCTTGCTCTTTTTTTTTTGTTGTAACCATCGCATCCAATTCTTAAGCCTCATGGGTACTTCTCTAGGCGTTTTAGCAAACAACGTGCTACAAGGATGTAGTTTGGCGTTTCATGACTGCAGCCTACTTGCTATCCTATTCCTTCGTACTCGAATCGGTTGCTGTCCCTTTCTCAGTACATGTACTGTACATAAGCTAGACAAACCCCCAACTACCCGGGCCATTTCTCTTTACTCATATCGACGATTCCATTCAGTCCACATAACTATTCAAAAAAGGGGGTAGGATCCTTTAGCTCCTTCGGGCAAATAACTTGTGTTGGATCAAAAAAAAAAAGAAAAAAAAAGAAAAAAAAGAATCTCCCTTGCTTTCTCCTGACTGGGATCTTGCCTTACCTATGCAACCATCCCACCCCGTCAGAAATCGGCGACTGCCCATGTATGTATGTCATCTCTTGGCTTGATTCCTGCGCAAACCCTTCTTTTTCTCTCTGAACTAAAAATATATACGGAAGTGAACAATGGGAGGAGAGGGAACAGAGAGGAGTATAGATCATGAAGGGCGAGTGGCTAGACAATGCGCCAGAATGGTTGGATGGCAGATCATTTCCTATCCTTGTACTTTTTACTTTCTCTCTCTTGGATTTTTGGGGAAAGGATTAGGCGGGGAAGGAAGGGACGAGAGGACAAAGGGGGAGAAGGGAAAGGAAAACGTTTGAAGGACCTTGAGGATTGAGTTAATTGTTGCAGGCATTGCGCCAACCGAGTTGGAGTAGTCAATAAAAAGAAAGGCGAGGCATCGACCGCCTTACTTACACAAACAAAGAACAAATAGCAATCATCATCTATTCGATGATAATCAGAAATGAACGATCGCAAAGGGAAGTGGCGTGGAAAGCGGGCTAGCGCCTGTTAGGGAAAAAAGAGAGGGAATATTGTTTTTGCTTGTGCTTGCGCTTTACTGCCTTGCTTTGCTTTGCGCGGATATTGGATTGACAGGCACCTCGCTGGATATGAGTCCCTTTCCATTTCCTATTCCTAGGACCACTATCTGCGCTCTTTTTTTCTTTTATGAGGCCTTTTTTTTGTTATTTTTGATCCAATACGACTACGACGACGTGCTCAAGAATTGAATGTAAATGCTTGTCCCCCTGCCAAATGTCATATTGCGCGGGTTGAATTCGTAATAGACTTGCAATATGCAAAACACTCATACAGTGAGTGAAAAAAGAGTGACCAGATGGTTATGTGTATGCTTTTGCTCTGTCATCTCACATCTCTCTTTCGTCAGCCCTTTTTTTGCATTGGAAGGCAGTGTTGTGTAATCCTCTTACATTTATGCATTATTCTTTTGACTTTCAACGGCTGGACGAAAAAGAGGAGAGAGTAAAAAAGGTGAACACACAAGCTTGTTGGCGATGGGCAATTGTGTGGGGAAGGGGAAACAGAAAGAAAAAAAAGAGTAAAAAGGGAGAGAGCCTTCTTTTATGTTCATGTTTCTACTTTGGTATTGGGTTTCGTCGTCCCATTTATCTATTCCAGGGGATGTATGCCTGTCCCATTTGTTGCTGCTGCTGCTCTCGTCTTTTTTTTTCTACCCGTTCCGGGAACGCAGTCATTTTATATGAGTGGCATCATCATGCAATCATTTTTGTGAGAGAATACCGCGGGATAAAATAAACAAAAAAAGGGAGCCATGGGGTCCTCTCTCTGCCTCTGGGTTCCCTCGCAAACAGCAGTATAGACTTGAGAGTGTTCAAATCGTGGCGGTAGCATGGCCTGGCTGTAGTAGCAAAATGGAGTAAGAGCCATCGTCGTCGTCAGGAGCAGTAGTATAGCACAAATCGTCGATAGTATCATTTCTGGCTGTGTGTTGCTGTGTCCCTTTTTGTCCCTGAACTTGTTTAGCTGCATGGATATGACCTTCCGGGCGAGGGTGCAGAGTAGGAGAACAGAGCGAGAGAAACAGGAGCTGAAGCTGTGTCAATTACACTTTGCACGCCATTCTGAACATGGGTGGCATTTTCTTGTAGTGGCTATTGGCAATGGTTGCAATGTGGTTGCGTGTGTTTGTTCATATTGATGCCCATATATCTATCTATTCCTGAACGAGTGAAGAGACATAGGCTCTGGGAGTTGACTCATGCGCATCGACCCCTCTCTCACTCCCCTCTCTGTCCAATGCCCAAAGAAAGAAGAGGGCTGACTCTTTCATGGCTTGTTGGTATGATTATTGTAATGAATTGAATAATGATCATTGTCCATCATCCATTGCCCATAGCCAGCTCTCTCCCGTATCCCTTTCCTTCCCTGTCTTCGTCTTTCCTCTTTTCTTCTCTTCTTTTCTCTTTTTCTTTCTCTCTTCTTTCTTTCCTCCTTCTCCTCCTCCTCTTCCTCTTCCTCTTACTCTTCTCCAACACAAACAGCTACTCTTCCTCCTCTTCACCTTTTGACTCTTCCTTAACCTTGTTCTACACTGTTACCACCACTGCCACTTACTACTATTCACTCTCACTCCCCCACTCACTTCCTTTGTTCCCGCCAGTACTCCATTCCAATCTCACCATCAACCTTCTTATCTCCTTACAACAAAGTCATCTACTCGCACAACCCTGCCTTCTTTTCGCTGTTCCATTCGTTCATCGCGTTTCATTCAGTTATTCACTCAGTCATACCCTTTCTACGTACTCTTTTTTATTCCCTCACACAGAACTATCACAAGAAGCATTTTTTCTACAAACGCTTATTTATTCAACAGCAACAACCACTTTCTCACTTTCTTCAGCTTACACAAACAACCCACTTCATTCTTACCCTAAACATACTCCGCTACTCTCTCTTTATCACCTACCTCATTGGCCCGTGTTCAATTGCTTCCCTCCTTCACTTTGCCCATCCTGTACTCCACTGTCCACAACAACCACAAAAAACAGATAGTGTAGCATACCTCCCAGCATCATTCTCTGTTCAAAAAAACAACACACATTACCACCCCTTTCACTTTCACTCGCTCCCGTTGAATATATAAACCATGGATGGCGTTGACTGCGACTGGTGCCTGGTCTGCGAGAAGCACACCGCTGAAGGCGAGACCTACTGTTCAGAAGAGTGCCGTCTGACCGAGTTGATGTCGTCTTCAGCATCGTCCTCGTCGTCTTCGAGCTCCGCCGGATCGGCCTGCTTTAGCAGTCCATCCGACTCTTCCCTCTCGCTCGCCACCTCTTCCTCCTCGTCCCTCGACAACTACTCCATGCCCTTCGTCCGCAAGCAACGCACAAGTATACCCAACGTCTATGCCCAATGCACCTCCAACCCTAACCCGCCCGCCTCACTCATGTTCACCACCGGCGGAAACACTGCCTCGGCACTCAGTCACCACCTCCTCCTCCAACAACAACAGCTTCAGCTCCAGCAACAATCCAAGCAACACCAGAACCATAACGAACTCGCACCGCCAACCTCAGGGGTCCACTACGTCAGTACCACACAGACGGGCGCCAATGCATCCCAATACCCACTCTTTCATGCAGCACTCAGCGCCTTCCGTCCAGTCTCACCCTCAGGACCACAACAATAATGTCTGGCTCTTTCCTTCCTCTCCCCTTACTTGAGTCACGTCGAGAGCTATTTATTTCCCTGTCTTTTTTATTTTACGACCACACCAGACACCAGGGAACTCGAGGGACAATCGTCTGTGAGTGTGTATTTTGAGTGTACCTCCTTTCCCGTTCCCATACCGAAGATCATGGGCTACTTGATATTCAGCCAGGTACCCATGAAAAATCAGGAAACACACACTCAGCAGACGAGATGAGAAGCACGCAACGTACACGAAAAAGGGCTGCAGCATCTCTTCCATCCACCTCCTTTCGCTTCTCCTGAAGTCTTCTATTGTACACATTGTTGTGTATTTCTTTGTGTGCTCCTCGTCTTCCTTCGTCCTCTTTTCTTCTTTATTTTTCCTTGTTCAATCCAGTCCCTTTTCCCCCTTGCCATTCCTTTCTTCCTTCTTCGTTATGCCTTCTTTTATCGTTACTTTTGTATAGTCGCCATGCGGTGCTTTTCTTCTTTTTCTTCTTTACTATTCTTCCCTACCCAATGCCTGCATCAGATCAGCAACAACAACAAGCGCTCCTTTTCCTATTTACCCAGCGACAAGAACAGTATCCCCCTTTCTCCATCGTAGCATGAGTCACCTCATTTTCTCGCGACCTTCCTTCCCTCGCTTCCCGCCTTTACGTATTTCTGGCTTGAGTTGATCCCTTTTCTGTCATTTTTTTTGCTTCTTTTCTTCTGTTTTCTTGCACTATTTTATGCAACGACGACAAGCAGGACAACAACAACAACAACAACAACAACAACAACAACAACAACAGCAAACAAACAAACAACAAACCCCAGCAAATCAGAAAGCGATCGACTGCGTTATTAGGCGATGTCGCCATAGTTTGGTGCCCTTGCGCCCCTCTCCTTTTCTCTCCTCTGTCCCTTTCTGTCGGTCTGTCCTACTTGTCAGCTTTGGATTGGTCTGTTCCGAACGATCCATACGCAAACACCCCTTTGCTTCCTTCGTCAAGGCCCTTTGTATGGCTACAAAGAGGAATGTTTCTTGTTTCGCTCGGTTGTCTCCTCTCCTGCCGTCCTGTCCTGTTTTTCTGCCATTCTGCCTGTATGGTCAAGACGACAATTATGCAGTTGTTGTTCTGTGTGTCTGTGTGTCTGTGTGCGTAAATTCTTACCGTTCTTCCCTGCTTTATGCCCTTTTGTTCTTGACTTGTCCCAACTTCTAAAGAGTCGGGAAGAAAAGGACGAAAATGGAAGAAAAAAAAGGGTTTAGAAAGGAGAAGAAAACCACAACACTTAGACACGCATTACATTGATATACATACTCGGTGCCTGAGTCTGTCTATCCCGTCCAGTGTTTCCTTGTTTAGTCGTGCAGTGTGCCGAGTGCCCCTCCTTAGTGTCCATCCGTCCTGGTCTGGTTGTGTGGCACTCATCCATCCCGCGTTTCCGCTTTGTCCAACCAGATGCCCATGACGCGTCTGTCGATACCTGGCCGCGGATTGGCTGCAGATTTGAGACCATTTGTCTACGGGTGATCTCTGTCCCTGAATCCGCCCTCTGATCGTGTCTCTCCCTCTCACTGTCCTTCCTTGGTCATATACGTCTGCCTCCGTCTCTCTGTCTCTCTCCTGTTCCGGTTCCTTCCTTTATCATTGGGGACAAGATGAGTATCTTTGCCATCAAGAAACATCTCACTCCCATCAAGATTGAGGATATTTCTTCTTCTCTCTTTCTGTACGTTCTTTCCTTCTTTTCCTTTATTTTTCTTCTTCTTTCAGTTGTCGTTAGTTAGATTGTTTCCCTTTTATTGTTTGCTTGTTGCTCCTTCCAACTCTTCCTGTATAGTTCTTTCCCACGTTCCCTACCTCTTCCGCTTCCACTACCACAATATTTTCATCTGTATATTTATTTTCTTGTTGCTTTGCTTCATCGATGGTGTCTATGCACCATTTATTTTTTTTTTTTTTCCAATGAGTTTGGTCTTTTGCTTTTTCTTTTCTTGCTTATTGTTGTTAGTCGCAGTCGTAGTTTCCTTCTCTGTACCTAGTCATTTGTCATTTCTTTGCTTTCTCATCGCTCGTTTATGTAACAAGAAAAACATACAAAAATACCAAATATTGCTATTAAAAAATACCCCGGCTCTGTCGCCTAATTACAATTATCTTTATGTTTATGAACAAGAATAATGGGTACGTCGTGCTGTGGAGGAGATGGTGACGATAAATTGATGCCATGATATGAGAGGCGTGTTTTTGTCGTGTCGATTCTGTTGAGGCGTGTTGTATCGCGCGGAAGAAGAAAAGAAACAAATTACCTAAAAGAAGTTAACTTAAAGAAGGCGTACGTGACTGCACGTAGATTCGAGACGCGTCCTGTTTGTTTTGTTTTTTGTTCAGATAAATGAAATTTGCAGAGGCTTGACTCTCTTGACGCGTTTTTCTGACCCTGACAAATAAAATGTTTTTGTTTTCTTGACCCGTCTTCTCTTCTTCCCTCTTCTCTTCTCTTTCTTTCCCTCCTCTTTTCTTCTTCTTTGCCCTTTTCACGTCTGAACCCTTTCCTATCCCTTCTTCCACGCGTCTGTCCGTCTCTTTCTCTCACTCTCCTAGTCGATCATTTTTCTGCATATCCGCCTTATTTTTTTATTTTTTTGCATCATTTAACCCAAAAGAAGCAAAATAGCAACCACAACAACAGACACGCACACACCCCTCCCCTTCTTCAACTCAACCCCACCTCACCACAAGCATGTTTGTCGTCAAGCGAGGTAAAAGCAGTTTTATGTACTTGTCTTTTCCAGTCTTGAATAAAGTCTGTATTCTCTTTTGAATCATCTCTTCCTTTAACACCCCTCTCTCTTTCTCTTTTGTTTACTGCATCAACTCTGTGATGACTTGCAGATGGAAGACACGAATCTGTAAGTATTCTTTCCTGCATACTGTTTTCTATTTTGCTTTTTTTTATGCATCTCTGTTTGCTATGACCATCAGTTCACTAATCATTCCTTTTTGTTGATCATTTCTTATGAACAGGTCCACTTTGACAAGATTACGTCGAGAATCTCCAAGCTCTGCTATGGTCTGAATCCCGACTTTGTTGATCCCCCTCGAGTCTCCCAAAAGGTAATCACCTTTTTTTTTTTTTTTTTTTTTTTAAAGCTTGGTATTATTAATGCATTCCCTTTGTGTGTGTTTTTGCCACCTTTTACTCTTCTATACCCGTTACACCTATCTCTTTCCCTCTTTCCCTCTTTCCCTTTCACCTTCTTATTTCCCTTTCATTATTGTTGTTCTATTGTTTTGAGGTGTCTCTTTATGTTTGTGTTTGAGAGGGAAAGAGAGAGTGTGTGAGCAATGATGAAAGGCGAGAGCGATCGAGAACACCCTTGTGATGTTTTTGTGCTTGTATTTTATGGTGGCAACGGCCGGGACAAACGCCACGATCATCAATAACGAAAACAAACACAACAACGCTCTCAATGAGGATATTCACCCGATGGCAGTGTGAAAGACAGTTGCGGGGGACCTGATCAGCCAAAACATTGGTTCACACACCTACTAGAACTATATTTGCTAATCAACCCTCTCTATTTCAAATGACATAAATAATAATTAGGTCGTGCAAGGCATGTACCAGGGAATCACCACGGTCGAGCTCGACAACCTGGCCGCCGAGACCGCCGCCTACCTGACTACCAATCACCCTGACTATGCTACCCTCGCTGCCCGTATCGCCATCTCCAACCTCCACAAGGAGACCAAGAAGGTTTTCTCGACCGTCATCGAGGACCTCTATACCCATATTCATCCCACCCTCAACCGCAACGTCCCCCTCGTCTCCCAGGAGACCTATGAGATCGTCATGGAGCACGCCGACCGTCTCAATTCGGCCATCATCTACGACCGTGACTATGGCTACAACTTTTTCGGCTTCAAGACCCTTGAAAAGTCTTATCTCTTGCGCATCAACGGTACGTCTTTTCTCTTTTGTGCGGTTGTATTGTCATCTAACTTGGTGTCAAGAAATCGCGTTACTAAATATTCTCTCCATTGATGGCTTCTTTCTATGCAATAGACGTTGTGGTTGAGCGCCCCCAGCACATGATCATGCGTGTGTCGATCGGTATCCACGGTCGCGACATTGAGGCTGCCGTCGAGACCTACAACTACATGTCGGAAAAGTACTTCACCCACGCGACCCCAACTCTGTTCAATGCCGGTACCCCTCGTCCTCAGATGTCCAGCTGCTTCTTGGTCCAGATGGCCGATGACAGTATCGAGGGTATTTACGACACCCTGAAGACCTGCTCGTTGATCTCAAAGTCGGCTGGCGGTGTCGGTGTCAGCTTCCAAAAAATCCGCGCCTCAGGCTCGTACATTGCTGGAACCAACGGTAACTCCAACGGTATTGTCCCCATGCTCCGTGTCTTCAATGACACCGCCCGCTTTGTCAACCAAGGTGGCGGAAAGCGCAACGGATCCTTCGCCATGTAAGTTGTCTTCAAAAGTTTGTGCATTGATTGACATTGTGGCACATAGCGGTGTATTACAATACTTAATTCCATGCAACGTGGTTTGCTAATCGCCATGAAATATTTTGTATATGTATCACTCAACAGGTACTTGGAGCCTTGGCATGCGGATGTGTTCGAGTTCTTGGATCTTCGCAAGAACACTGGCCACGAGGAGCTCCGTGCACGTGACTTGTTCTTAGGTCTCTGGATCCCTGACTTGTTCATGCAGCGCGTCCAGGAAGATGGCGACTGGCACCTTTTCTGCCCTGGCGAATGCCCTGGTCTCGACCGTGTCTGGGGTCAGGACTTTGTTGACCTCTACAACAAGTACGTTGGCGCTCACAAGTACCGCAGAATCGTGAAGGCCCAAAAACTCTGGTTCGCCATCATCGACGCCCAGATCGAGACCGGCATGCCCTACATGCTCTACAAAGGTGAGCACTCAATTCATGTTTTGAAGTTATACATTAATCCCAATCGATCAGCGACTAATAGCTAAATACTTTTAACATAATTAGACGCATGCAATGCAAAGTCGAACCAGAAGAACTTGGGAACAATTACTTGCTCCAACCTCTGCACAGAGATTGTCGAGTACACTGCCCCTGACGAGGTCGCTGTCTGCAACTTGGCCTCGATTGCTCTGCCAAAGTTTGTTGACGTCAAGAACAAGCGCTTCGACTTTGACCAGATGCACAAGATTGTCAAGATTGCGACCAAGAATATGAACAAAGTCATCGACCGTAACTACTATCCCGTCCCTGAGGCCGAGAAGAGCAACAAGCGTCACCGCCCCATTGGTTTGGGTGTTCAGGGTCTTGCCGACGCCTTTGTGATGCTTCGCTATGCTTTTGACTCACCTGAGGCCCGTCAGTTGAATAAGGACATCTTTGAGACTCTCTACCACGCCGCCTTGGAGGCATCGTGCGAGATTGCCAAGGTTGAAGGGCCTTATGAGACCTACGAGGGATCGCCTGTCAGCCAGGGTATCCTTCAGTACGACATGTGGAACGTCAAGCCCAGTGACCGCTGGAACTGGGACCGTCTGAAGGAGAACATCAAGAAGCATGGTGTCCGCAACTCGCTTTTGGTTGCCCCCATGCCCACTGCCTCGACCAGTCAGATCCTTGGCAATAACGAGTGCTTTGAGCCCTACACCTCCAACATTTACCAGCGTCGCGTCCTCTCCGGCGAGTTCCAAGTTGTCGTAAGTCTCCTTTCCATGATTTTTTTTGCTTCGACTTGTATTCGGATGTAATCAGTCAGACAGTGGCTAACAACCTTTTATTCTTTTCATTCTTTTGCTACTAGAACCATCATTTGTTGAATGACTTGACGCAGATGGGACTTTGGAACGAGTCGATGAAGAACCAGATCATTGCAGCAAGCGGATCGATCCAGGGCTTGTCTGAGTTGACGCCCGAGTTCAAGAAGCTGTACAGGACCATCTGGGAGATTCCTCAGAAGGCTCTTCTGGAAATGGCTGCTGACCGTGCACCCTTCATTGACCAGTCGCAGTCGCTCAACGTGTTTATGTCTGACCCCACATCGAGCAAGATGACGTCGATGCACTTTTTCGCATGGAAGCAGGGGCTCAAGACTGGCATGTACTACCTCCGCTCGCGCCCCGCTGTGGATGCTATCAAGTTTACGGTTGATCAGCAGGCTCTGGTTGAGAGTCTCAAGAAGCAGGCTTTGGTCGCCAAGGCTGTCAAGCAGCAGACTGTCATTAATACGACTGGTACTGGTGCTGGTGGATCTGGATCTGCTAATGGGTTGACGACCCCTGAGATCGAGTCGCCCAAGTTGGATGAAAATGATCAGAAGGCGCTGGATGCGATTATGTGCTCGTTAGAGAACAAGGATGCCTGCGTCATGTGCAGTGGATAAGTTTTTTTTCATCTTTGTTGGCGCACTTCTTTTTTTCAATTGTATTTTTAGTAACTTTTTCTTTGCACGCATTCATATTCTTAATACCTTGCAGCGATTGCATATACCTTTTTGCACCACGTGTCTTTCTTTTGCATATCCATTCATAATAAACACCATTTTTTATATTCTATGCATGTTTGTTCTAAACTATGATGGTCCCAATTGTGGTGATAATGAATGCGATGTTAACCAAAAGAGTTGCTGTCAACGAAGAGGTAAAAATATTGGCATGAGAAGAAGCGGGAGAAGGATCATGAGACGAGTGTTTGTGCGGCACACCTGTCAAGAACCCTGGTATCGTTTCATTAAAGACCAGCACATCTGCAGTAGCCACCTCAAGATTCTGATACCCAGTCTTGTCTGCCACGATCTTGAACACATTCGCCACGTTCTTATTCGCGTCGTTTCTGCCTAGGTTGCCCAGATCCCAGTTGGACTCTACGGTGGAGAGGAGGGAGTAATGGGTGTAAAACGTAGAGTCTGTTGTGTTTTTTAACGAAGCTGGGATGACGATGTCGTTCGAGCCAAGGAGGAGAGTATAGACCAGGTTGTCACCGATCATGTAGTCTTCTGTCTCATCGAATGTTATGACGACCAGGGTGTTGGTGGTCGTGAAGGCGGGGGATGTTAAGAGAGAGGGGAGGAATTGGGAGAGGAAGAGGGTTGCGTCGCGAACGGTTGTGTTGTGGCCGTTGTGTATCATGTTGGGTGTGTAGTACATGTAATTCGGGAGTGGGATTCCTGGAGTGGAAGGGTTTGAGGTTGAAGAGGGAGAGGCGGCGTAAAGGTCGAGGGCGAGTTGTGAGGCCGGGACAACGTTTTTACAACGTGTCTTGTTCCCAGCAATGGACTCGTGGATCACAAACGGATTATGTTTCCTGAAATATAGGCCATCGGCCTTCACGACATTACCCTGGGCGTCTATAACCCCAGGTGCCCGTGAGGCTTTGTAACAGACTTCTGGCATATCTTCTTGGTAGGTTTTCCAGGTAAGTTGTTTAGATTCCAAAAGATCAACGATGGTGGTATAATTTGCCGGGATGGAAGTGCGGAGGTCGTTGTTGAGGCCGTAGTAGTCGCCCGCGATGGAAGCTATGTAGTTTGGTTGAGAGGGGTGGGTGACGGCATGGTAGTTTGTGAGGGTGATGGATTGTTGGGCGAGGTGTTGGAAGTATGGGTCTGAGGATGCTAGTGCGTAGTTCTAAAGAGTTTTGGTGGAGAGAGAGAAGCGAGCAAAGGTGGGTTAGAATAGTGGAATAGGCCCGCGCATATTACAATAGAGTGTTGTTTAAGCGTAAACATTGTTGAATCGGTGCCTGACTGGGTGGATGGGAAGAGAGTAGGTAAGTAGATACGTTGTTTGTTTTGCTTGTTGTGTGACACAGTGGTAGGTGTGAAATAACAGAGAACAGTTCATATAGATTTTCTTACAGTGTTCTCGAGAAGGAGAATGAAGATATGGTCGAATACTTTGCCCTTTGCCGGTTGCTGGTCACTTGGTGGATCGTCCGGTTTTGCGGCATGAATGAAGGTGGAGAGTGTGATAGCTAGTATTGCCAGCGGGAGCAATTGTGTGAAGATCATGGTTTTGTCGGAAGAAATGCTGAAGGAAGACGTTCAAAGGAGGAGGACGGGAAGGAGAAGAAAAGGAAGAAAAAGAAGAGAAAAGAAAGGGAAAAGGGACGATGATCGATTAAGTTTGTTAGAAAAGAAATAGGCAGGAAGAAGGGGAATTTTGCTAGAAGGAAGAAAAGAGAAAAGAGAAAGGGGAAAGAGGAGCAAGATCTGAACAAAAGGTACCTTTCATGTAAGTACACAGTATCCGCGTAAGAAAGCACCGAGGAAGACTATAATGCGCAAAATGTGCAATAGTCTTTGGAATCACCTTAGATGTCGACCGATCAGAATATGACCGCCTGTTGCTGTTCGCAGAACCAAGGCATGTTACCTACAGAGAGAGCACTGGAACAGGGGCGACAGGGAAAGGAAAGCCAGCAGTGAAGGAGTGGCGTAAAGCCGTTTTTAGTTCAAGGAGAGAGAGGGAGATCCCGTTCTTGTAATTGTCTGGCTCCTTGCTTGGTGTATTGTATGTGTCTGTGTCCCTTGACATGATTCTGTAACATCGACATAATTTTTTAAATCCATTTTCCCTTCTTCGCCCTCCCCCTTTTCTTTCCCCTTGATGGTACGGTGACAAGCCCAAGGCAGACGACAGAGGGGCGAGAACACCATAAAGACAACAACAGAGACCCGTCTAGGTCCAGGAAGTGAGACGCGATATCGTAAAGTGGGAGAGAGAGGAGTGAGAGAGCTTGTATGTAAGACAAGCCTATAAAAAAGTGCTGCACTTGTAGTTGTGCTTGCAGAGTGGAAGGATATTTGATCCTTAAAAGCCCCAATCCTAGATACATAGAGGGAACGAGTTGTCGCGTGCTGCCTGTCCCTACCCTGCCAACCTTGGCTAGCATCGATGCTGTGCATGAAATACATTCATACATACAGTGAGTGCTATTGCCAATGAGTGATAGCATGAAGTTAATAGGCGATGCGCACCTTCAGCATTGTTAGTTGAGGGAATAAGGGATAAATCTCTCATTTTTTTTGTCAGAGGAGGCAAAAGGGAGGAATATCAAACGAGAAACGGTGCTGTTCAAATTGGGATGGCCTTGTCACTCTCCTCTCTTCCCTGCCTTTCTGCCTGCTCAAAGGGGGGATGATGCTATGCCCAGGGATTACAGAAAAAAGCGCACTTTGCTACTATTCCTTTCCCTACCACTTGCGCATTTCCCTCCCTTCCCCTGTCTAAATCAAAACCATTTTCATCCCTATTTTGTGTTTCGCTCCCTTTTTTCTCTTTCTTCAAAGCTGTTCTTTTTCTCTTTTTTTCTTTTTATCTCTTACTCTCACTTCTCTTCTCATTTTCTATATCACCCAGCGACACCAAATCTCAAGGAAGATGATGACTCTATGGTCAGACAGCAGGAAGTCAGATTTCAAGTACCGAAGACTTCTAGTAGTGACTTCTGTCCTAGCGATAACAACGCTTCTCCTTTCGATAACTCTCCTCATCATTGACCGGCTCCGCTCTCGGGATCCAAACTCACTGTGGGATCATTCATCATACGACATCAAGAACGATCCTTGGGAGTATAACCTGAGCAGGAGCAATTTCTCGATATCGAAGGTCCCCACGAAGCGATATTATGAGTGGACGATTTCGCAGCATGTTGTTGCGCCTGATGGATTTGAGAGACCTATGCTTCTCGTCAACGGTAATTGTTATTTTGATATTTTGAAAGGAAAACTGTTTAACATCGCCCTTACGTTCTAATCATGCCACTTCTTTTTTGCTCAATGATAGGAAAGTTTCCGGGACCAATGGTTGAGGCAAACACGGGAGACATGATTGTGGTGAAAGTGACGAACAATATGGTCAACGGAACAGCCATTCACTGGCACGGCATGTTCCAGAACGGTAATTACGGGATCTCTTTGCCTTTTTTGTTATTTGACCGAGGTCTGTGTAACAGCAAAATGGCTAAAAAGGTGGCTAACATGTGTTTGAAATATGAAAATGAGTAAATAGGCACAAACTGGATGGATGGGACGACGGGAGTGACGCAGTGTCCGATACCGCCAGGACAGAGCTTTACGTACAATTTTACGGTTCCGAATCAGTGGGGCACCTATTGGTGGCATGCCCATGCAGCCTCGCAGTACGTCGATGGCATTGTCGGTAAGTTAAAAGGTCAAAAGTTAGTGCGCCGAACTGATCAACATGTCCGTGCGCGCTGACGCTGATCGCATTAATTAACTGGAATAAATCAATCACAAACACAGGACCGTTGATCATTCACAGCCCAGACGAGCCCCATCTGGAAAAATACGACCAAGACATGGTCATGATGGTCTCAGACCACTACCACATCGACTCTGCATCCCTCGCCGCATGGTATCTCAGCACTGCAAGCGAGGGTGTCGAACCCGTCCCCGACAATGGACTCATCAACGGTCGCAACTCCTTCGATTGCTCAATGGCCACCGAGGCATTGTTCCCTACCACACCCGGATCAGGAAATGGAAAGGACAGATGTTTCTCGAATGCACCACAAGCTGTCTTTGGGGTCGAACCAGGGTTGACTTACAGGATCCGGATTATCAATACGGGCAGTTTTGCGGATTTCAAGGTTTCGGTGGATGAGCATGAGCTGACAGTGATTGAAGCCGATGGGGTGGATATGGTGCCCGTGAAGGTTGAAAGGGTTCCGATTCATGTTGCGCAGAGGTATTCGGTTCTCTTGGTCGCGAATCGGTCCACGAGCAATGAAGGATTCTGGATTCGGGCAGAGATGAATACGAACTGCTTCAATGTTGAGAATCCGGCTTTGGATCCTTCTGTCAAGGCGATTCTGCAGTACAAAGCACCGTCAACACCATCTTTCAGCATCAACAACACCAACAACAACAGGAATACCGGGATGACGACTCAGGAAGCACCCAATTCTGTGGACTGGAATGAGGGTGCCTGGTCACCACATTGTGACGACTTAAAAGCAGAGATGCTAAAGCCGTTCTTTGCCAAAGACGCTCCAGAAGCAGATACACAGGTGGTCTTGGAGATGTCGTTCCAGACGATTAGCCGGGATCGGGTGAATATGGGGTATGTCAACAAGACGTCTTGGAGACCGCAACTTGACAGCCCAACTCTGTTGCAGGCTATTGATGGTGGTGGTGGAGGCGGAGGAAATTCAGCGACTATGTTTGATGCATCGCAGTTGGTTGTTACTTTGGATAAGATCCAGACTGTAGAGCTTGTTGTCAACAGTAAGTCAATCCACGTTTTTCTTCTTTGTTCTTGATATATCACGCATTGTACTTGTAATACTAACGATACGCGTTCTTTGACTGTCACATTGTCAGATCTAGATGAAGGAGCACATCCTTTCCACTTGGTAGAGTCATGTCAACCGTGAATAATATACTTGCTCAGAAATGACAGATCAAAAATATCGCGCCTATATAACTTACTGCTCGTTCTCTCTCGCATCTCTAATACAGCACGGTCATGTATTCTACGTGGTAGGATCAGGAGATGGGAGTTACATACCTGGGCAATCTGCGCTGCATATCGAGAACCCTCCCAGACGCGACACGGTTACTATTCCCCCTTATGGATACGTGGTTCTGAGATTCGTCAGCGACAACCCGGGGCTGTGGGCGTTTCATTGTCACATTGACTGGCATATGGCAGCAGGGTTATTGATGCAATTCTTGGCATTGCCCAGTCAAGTCAAGGTAAAAAAAGGGGACATTTTCTGTATGAATTATCCGTTGCAAGTATCATATCTTCGCTGTGGTTATCGAGATCACTCACCTTTGTTCATTTATATGGTACCCTTCTCTTGTAGGCGTTTGAGATACCTCAGGTTGTGAGGGAGCTGTGCCGAGCGAGTTGAAAAGATTTATAGTTTTGGTGGCGCGTGTCGAGGGGCGTGACTGCCGGTCCAATTGCCTCATGGTCACCAACACCAAAACCCATTTTCCCACAGCGGGTCAAGCCTCAAGCCAACCGTCGAACCACCTGGCGTCACTTTGCTTTTTCTTAATCGTCAAGCCTTTTTTTTTTTTTTTGTTCACACCTTCGCTCATCCACACATCAGTCTCACAACACAACTTTCTCCAACCACACCCAACATACCCCCACCACTTCCTTATTTACCCTGTAATCTAGCTCATTTCATTCACAACAGCCCAACCTTCGCCACGTTTTTCATTAAAAACATTCTTCACACCTTTCTCCATTGCCAATCGCTGGAATCTTTGCCAACTGCCACCTCCCTTGAAAAGTCAAACAACCGCTCCGCAGCACGTATGTCTTTTCAACCATAATGTCCAGGACTTTGTAACGAGAGCTACTTCACGAAAACAACAGTTGTTAACTGAAAAAAGCGCGTTATCTGTTTGTTTTCTCTCAGTGAGCACAGTCTTCAATACCCAGCTTCACACACGCACACATACCTATGGAGTCGACACAACAGCAACAGGACGGACTTCATCAAGACTACTTGCCTCACGGTCTCTTTTCATCATTGGAAGAACTACGAATAGACTCAGCTGTGACACTGGACCAATTGGTCCGGTTCTTTGACGCGTTTGACGACATATGGGAGGCATATCAACACAAGGCCATTTCTGAGTCGACAGTCTCAGGAGACGAGGATGTCTGGGCCCGTATTTTGAGTACATCCTCGCCGGAACTCCTTGATATCAGAAAACATCATGCCCTTGGCGCTCTGGAACCCCGCCTCGTCGATTGTACCGAAATCCTCATGAGTTCGTAAGGATATTCATCTTTAAGACAATGAATATGCGAATTAATTATGAGCTAATTACCCCTCTTGTATTGAGCTGTCCCCTCACATTTCTATTATCCACATATTTCACCTACTTTCTGGACTGTAATACTAGAGTGAGGAACCTTACACAGTTAATGTCGTGCGCGGATAGATCATGTACGACCAACGGCTGGCGCATCCTGCTCTCATTAACAGGATACCTCTCACAGTGCGACAACCTCGTCTTTGATATGGACTTTTCCGACACACCCTCAGCTGCAGCATCACCATCAACCACAGCAACATCATTATCACCGTCACTTTCACCGTCACCATTACCTCCACGCTTTATCACCAGACCAACCGGGCCAGGATTTGATGAAGAGTCTTGGCCATCAGACGGAGCACTGGTTCCTGTGACCATAGTCTCCTTTGAGGAACTTTGCGGTCTATGGGAGCGAGTCCTTAACCGACTTTCGACAACACAACACGCTCAAGTGGGATGGCGCATGAACTCGGAGAGCTATGGAGATGCAACTCGGGCGCTGACGGCATTACAGGACCGTTGGGAGCAGTTGATAGTGGATGACTTGTCAAGTACCGGCGCGGAGGATGTTGTCATGAGCTTACCGCCCATCACAAGCATGAGTAAGGTCCTACGGCTGCTGGATCGCATGAGAGACAAGGACCTTGCGCGGAAGGACATTCATACGGTGCCTCAGCTGCAGTCGCAGGAGATGGATATAGGGCTGGATCTGCACCCGCCGGCGAAGTTGGAGTTAGAACTGGGTCTACATTTGGACTTGGATCAAGGTCTGGGGCGCAATGTGGACGAGGTTCAGGACCAGGCAACGATACCACTTCCTGAGCAGCCAACCTTTGACGAAGCGCACAGCCACGACAGCTTGTACGACCCCAATGAGTGGTTCGTCTCCCCAGAGGAGGTGCCCATGCCACGAGATATGATCATGGTCAATAACCGCAAGTTACGGCATCGAATGCTTCTATCTGCTGACACGTCGAAAGATAAGGCTGAGGCTGTATCTAGCCCTTCTCCGCCTGGCGATCCCGATCATGAATCGACTACAAGTACGCACTGCCTCTCGCTCGTCGAACCATCCACAGCTATGGCCATCACTTTGCCAACCGGGAAGATGCCAGCTGAAGGGTCAATACTCAGCTGGTTGGAGACTCTGCTAGAGCAACAGGAGAAAGGACAGCGACAACTACAACAACAAATCGAAGGTCTTCAACAACAACTCGAATCTGTTCAACTCCAATACGATCAACAGCATAAACGCCTGACGACTCTCGAACTGAAGCAGGAACCACAGCGTCAAGAGCAGATAAAGCTGAGCAGCCAGTTTCAGGATTGGGTGCAACAGAACAAGCAGACCGAGTGGGGTCGTCAGGAACAGCTGGAAGACATACAGGAGCAGTTGCTTTGGCAACAGCAGCAACTATCGGATTGGGAGGATCTACGACAGGAAGGTGTTTGGGTGCAGCAGGGCGACTTTGAACGTCTGGAGCTCCAATTCGAACGGCTGCAGAAACTCCAGAAACAGCAACTTCAGGAGGGCGTCGGTGTGAAGCAAAGTGACTTTGAGCGTCTGGAGCTACAACTGGAGCGACTGCAGAGGCAGCAAAGACAGCAACAAGCAGTTGTAGCCCTAGCCCCAACATCACCCCCATTCAATACCACCAATACACACCAGCAAAAGTCGCCACAAATGCCAGACCAAAAGAAATTACAGCAACTCGTTGCGGACCACCAGCAACTTGAGATGAAATATCGGCATCTCAAGCAGGAATTTGACAGGCAGGCGGAAAAGCAGCGGCGGCAATGGGAGCGGCAGCAGCAGATGGAACAACAACTCGCTAAACATCAGGGAATTATCCAGGGGCACAAGCAGCAGGTGCGACAGCTGAATTCGGATCAAAAGTCCCGGATGGCTCAGTATCTTCAACGAATCGATGAGTTGGAGGAGCAGCTTGCACAACTTCAGGAATCCCACGAACCTGTGGCAGCATCGTCGAAGTCGATTTTGAAGTCTTCGCTAGTGCCGACAGGGCCGACCCGGCCTCAGGAACAGTTAGCAGAGGATCTCGTGCCGCCCCAACCATCGTTCAACAAACAGCAGGCGACGACATCAACTCCACAGAGTCCGCCCAGCCGGATTAGGACCAGAAGGATGACGCGTGCCACTTCTAGACTACAGGACGATTCAACATCCGACGCGGGATCCATACACTACGGAGCTGGCCCGAGCGAGGCAGTACCAGCCAATAAAGACGTTGCAGTGGATCATTCGGACTCGACCGAAGATTCTGATACTCCAGAGCCGGAGGAAGAGGATGCTGATGACGATGGCGAGGTTGGAGCAGAGTCTGCAAGGGCGTCCGATGCAGAGGCGGAAGCAAAGTATGAGACGGATTCCCAATCGACCGTCACCAACGAAACACGCTCGGTCCGAAGGAGCAGGAGGCACAATACTGGCGGAGAGAGTGAGGTTCCAGTTGCCTCTGCTTTTTCAGATCCCTTCAAACATGATGGCAACGTGCGCCTCAAGTGCAGAGTCAAAAGAGCGTACACAAGGCGAGCTGGAGCAGTTCGGGATCCCCCTCCGAGAATGATCCGAGGACGGCGACGAATTCAGGCCGAGATGAAAACGGTGGCACCAGTGAAAAGTAAGCAGGAGAGTGAGCAGGAGAGTGATCAGGAGAGTGTGGAGGAGGATGGCGACCGAGACGAAAACAGTAGTGACGAAGAAGACGAAGAGGAAGAGGAGAGACGAGTGCCTGAGCAGCGACTGATACCCAACACCAAAGTGCTTCGTAGTCGTCAGCACAGCATTAACCCCACCACGACCTCGACCTTGACGGCGACCATGAGCGGCAGAAAGACGATGAAGAAGGAGATGACGGTGAAGTATAAGCAGGAAGAGACAACGATGGTAGCAACACCCAAACCACGTATGCCGCTTCTACCCAGAATCACTAGGGGATCTCAGGCCAACAATACCGCCAACATTCATATCAACACCAATACCAGCTTCAACAAGAGCGACAAGACAACAGTAATCACTGCAAGTTTCAGCGAAACGGATAACCGGGCAAAGGAAAACCCGAGAAAGAGGAGCGCGTCGGGCGCACCTGCAGCGGTTGCGAAGAGACGGTTGAGGAGTCTTCGGAGTGCCGGGTTTATGGAGGCAGCGACGCGGACGCGATCCAGTGGTCCTGTCAAGCCTTACAGCGAGATGCTGGGGCCCAACGCACCTAGGGGTCTCAGGATCTGATAGCCTAGGCAAAGTTTGCTTGTGGCAGTTTTGTTGATTAAATTCCAAAACGCGAAATAGAGTAGTACTTCTTCACATTGATAAATAACCAACCTTTTCGCATATATAATTTCGTGTTTCTCAGCTTCCTATTTTATGGAAGACCGCATTCCAGCCACGAGCACACCAGCGGAAGCGACACTAAAAACAAAATACAATATACAGATTTACATAGAATACTCGCTTCACGCAAGCCCGAGTGGGTCATGCTCTTAACCGCGCTGGAAGATGCTGCCGGGAACCCAACGCTTACTGACAGAGGATACAGTCCAACTATACGGCAGGAGTATCACAAGCTCCGGGATCCTTTGCCCGCAAGTGCTGTCGATTGGATAACAATTCCAGAGCATCACCTTCAGGATGGACCATGGCCTCGGCTTGGAGAGTTTGAGGTCTACGGAGACATCAGGAGTGACTGGGTGATGTTGGTCTTGCCGCTGATGCCATCTTTGACTAGGTTGAAGCTGAGGACGACCGGTGGATTTCCAAGCGGTCACATTCAAATCGAGCGCGTTCTGCGGGATTGCAAGCGATTGGAACACTTGCACATCTCGAGAGTTGACGGGAGGAAGCGGCTTCCAGGACCCTGGGTTCCTGTTGTACCATCGTCGACTGCCAAAAAGGGATTCGGCTTTTCGTCTGTGTCACTCAAGTCTTTGGTTTTGGAAAAAGTGACCTTTAAGCAGGTTGTTTCCGAGACTTTCCTGGAACATGCGCTTTCTCTCAACAAGCTCATAGCCTTTGACGCTGTTATGGAGGGAAAATACATCACCTTCAAAACCGCCAGTCTCGCAAAACTTCTCAAGCCTGTCATTACCACTTCACTCCTTTCATATTTCCGCCGCCGATCGAACCCGCGACAGAGACCTGATGCCGGAGCTCTATCGCAACTCCCGAGAACAAATCCTTTGATCAAACGGCTTTACTACTTACGGTCTTCGGATAAACGACCAGGTGCCTAACAATCTCACCACATTGGAACTTGTACCTAAGCACGGCTATATTGAATACGACAACCCAAACTCTGCACTTCACAACTTCCTTTGCTCTTGCCACATCTACTTCACGTCAAGGCACCAGAGACTTGCTATCCAATCGCTCACATGGATCTTCACGAGCGGCTTGTGAAGCTGCTTGCGCGTTCAGGAGTGAAGCGTCAAGGGTAAGTATATCCTAAAAAGGGTTCCTTTCCTCCGAGGATCTGGCAGCGTCGAAACCTCAAGGCTCTTCACATTCGGATCTTTTCCCCCGACAGACGGAACGGGGTGATACCGGAGCCTTTTCCAGAGTTCGCTAGAGTTGCATTTGGGTACATTGCCCGCGTCTGTCCTGATCTGCGCGACATCGCCCTGGGCAATGGCCCATATCGTCCAAACACAGCTCAAGGTCAACAAGTGATCCAACCCCCATTTGACCTTCGCCTGCAAGGAGGGTTCTGTCTGCTTGGCCGCCTCAAGCATCTTGAGCGGATCGAGATCGGGAGGTTCACGCAGCGCGCAGCATTGTCACCACAGAACTTTGAGTAGATGCACAAATCTGGACGAACGAAGGACAAGAAGGCCGAGAGACGAGAGTTGCTGGAGAGGACCTGGGAAAGTTTGCGGTTGCTGAGCCATGTCCGTAAAAATGTTGCTGTTGATGATGATATTTATGATAAAACTGGCCTTGGAGCGCACTTTGACTGGATTGCAGTCAATCCGGCCTTGAGAGAGGAGCTACGGTACCTGGGATGGCCTGTCAAGGCGCAGAATTCCTTTGACGAGTTGGACAGGCCAGTGGCCAAGAATGATAGTGCAAATGGAAATGGAAGTGGAAGTGGTAGTGGTAATAAAGGAGGAGTAGGAGGCTTTGAATGCTTCCTGGCTCTTTGCTGTTTTTGCATTTGCGCCCCCAGTGGATTTGATTTGCCGCCCGAACAAGTCTACAAGCGTTTTATCGTTCTTCCCCAGTGAGCCATCGAACAATGAAGAAGAAAAAAAATAAAAAAAAAAGATATTAGCTTTGATTGCAAAATGGGTTGGAGGACTTTTCTTTTGAAAATAACATACTTTTCTTGTCCTGCTTGTGGTGACCATGTGACAACGTTGTCTCGGTGCCTGGATGGGCGACTGAGACACGTTCAAAATTACGGTTGTTGTCAGACTTGCATATCTTTTGGATATGTTTGATCTTTTTTTCTGATGGTGCCTTTCAACTTTGAAGTAAAGCAAGTCTCATCAATCGCCAGAAAACTGATACGAGATCGTCACGGCAAATGCAAAGCGCGCATAGAATCTACCTCTCTTCCGTTCTCTATGAAATAAAATTAAAAAAAAAATCCCTTTTTCCTCTTCTCTAGTTGGGATCACCGTGCGCGGCAGGAACACGCTCTAACGCTCATATGCTGGAGAAGGCTCTGGCGCCCCGAGTGTGATTTAGACTTAAAAAAAAAAATAAAATAAACGCAAAGTATCATGATCCTAATTTTGACCATTTGTATTAAATATATTTCTTTGTTACGCGATAGGAATCGTATGACGATGTTGAACATGCTGTTTCGTGGCAGGCCTACTACCTTCCATCTTGGGCAATATGGAAAGTCGTTAAAAGTACTGGCGGCTCAGCAATGGGTGTTTGGCGATATTGTGGTCAATCCTGGAACGCACAACAACAAGACTAGGATTTGCTCTCGAAAACCGGAACCAACCTACCTGAACTTTAGTTCGACCGCGACAACGACGACTGCAACAGTAACCTCATCAGAAACTAAGACGACGTTCGGTCCTTATAAGCTGACTGGCTCTATTATCGAGGACGGCCAAGAAGAAGAAGGGCAGTATCATCATCATCGAGTCTACCGGACGTCTCTGATCTCTCCACCCAGCCTGAAGCGTTAGATCTTCCCGTTTCTCAACGACATGTTTACAAGCTCTGACTGGACTCAATGACACACCAACATCATGACAAATCAACCAGAGGAAGAAGGGAGGCCCTGGTAGTCTCGACCTGTTTACCCAGACAAAGTAATACCTGCGATCCGGATAGCGACTGTGCTTGTACGTCGAGTCATCTTGTAGGAAATGGTGGTCTTGATGGCATTTGAGGGGTGTTCTGGTGGTGTCGATTGGCAGCATTGTACTTTTACAGATAACCCTGTTTTCTCCTTGCTGGCCTTTTTGGATTTCGTCGGTTATGTTCGGATCGCCTTCAAGCTTGCACAGGCTTCTGCTTTGTCGTCAAAAGAGACATTTGATACATCTACTCGTCAGCGTCAAAAGAGACAGCTCCTTCGTGGATACAAGCTCGCCCCTCAGTAGTGGAGTCTGCGCCTGCTCAAAACGATCATCAACGGCAACAGCAACAGCAACTACTCAGCGATACAATAGTGGTGACAACTTCAGCACCCCTTCTGTCAAAAGTCACTAATGATGATAAGGCAACAGCTTTGAACAACGGATCTCAAGAATCACTTCCAGAACAACTGCCAAAACCATTGCCGCAACATCCAGGACCTGAAACATCATAGGACCCATTGACTGAGTCTTCGCCCCAGCCATTACTAGGTTCATTTCAGGATCAGGGGCCGTTGTTGCAACCACTACAAAAGTCATCACCAAAAACATTACCCGCCTCAATGTCGCAGCCGTGGCAGAAGATGTCCCCGAATCATTTTCGTACCGAATGTTGGAGCCATTGCGATCACTGCAAGAATCAACGCGAACGCGGAACTCAATTCAAGGCTCATTCCAGGACCAAGCATGCGATGCATATTGTCAAACTTCGCTGGCGCCGTCATCACCTCAATTATATGTCACACAACCGAGAGGGCGGCTACTCGACGTCGGGCTGTTGAGGGCATTAAGGCGGCGATGGTATACTTGGGTCAGCGAGCCCGCTCCCAGACGAACGCAATGGTCGAGTTTCCTGCAACGGCAGTCATAGCCATTGAAGCCCTTCAAATCCGAATGAAGTCGCTGCAAGAGTCTCTCCAGCGGCTTCAAGTCAAGAAGACCGAATCCAAGACTTCGGAGCTTGCGGTTGGTGGTATTGCAATCTTCAAAGCCAATGAAGACTAAAAGCGAGGTTCGTGTGACATGTAAGGCAGTGACATCATGCCTGGTCTGTGTGATCAGTGTGTGTGCGTTTGTTTCTGAAGAGAGGAATTTCGGACTTTAGAGTTTGGAGGCTGCAGCTGCGGTATTGATTTTATCGTTGGTTTTTTTCAAGCTCCATTTTCTCCAACTGACGCCTTCCTGGTCACAGCGACGGGTTCTTTGTCAACAACGGGTCCATTGGACCCATTGGGCAGTGGGTAGCATTCTTCGTCTTTTTTATAAAACGGATCAAAGAATCCTCTTTTTCAATCATCATCACCCAGCAGTACAATCGAACCATCTCAAGCACCTCTTCCCAGGACAAGCATATTACCCCTCCCTCAGCAAGACAAGCCTACCCCTCAACACTACAAACTACTATCAAGCATGACTTCCACCGTCACCGCTACCCTTACCATTGCCGAGCAAGACATCTTCGCCACCTCAGCCGAGTGGGATACTCACTCTAACGCCACCAGGTCTATCCGTCGTGAGTCGTCTCGCACCCCTGAACCCTCTGACAATACCACTTCTTCTATTCTCATTGCTGACGCACAAGAACAGTCCGAGTCCGAGTCCCAGTCGATTGCCGATGCCGAATACGATATTAGCCAAGATCGCCAGTTCCAAAAGTTTTTACATCGTTTTGGTGGCAACCGCAAGTCGCGCAAATAAATGATAGCTCGTTCTATTTTGCCACCTACCTTTGTCATCCCTTGACCTGCATAATTTTTTGACCAAGAAGAGAGAGAGAAAGAAAAAAGAAAATCTTTAGTTAAGGGTTGTTAACGGACGCACATGCGATTTCTGCGAAGCAGAAAAGAGGCGTTTTCCCCTTGTTTTTTTCTCTATCCCTCTCTCTCCCTCTCTTTCTCTCTCTTTCTCTCTCTTTCTCTCTCTTTCTCTCCTTTTCTCTTTTCTTCTTCCCCTTTCTTCCTTCTCTCCTACTACCGCCGATAATACAATAAAACAACACCAATAACACACGCAACCGCCCTTTTGGAATCAGCCCCTCGACCTCTCATCGGCTGTTGCCATCCAACAACCTCCATTCCCTCCTTGCTTTCGATCACTCGTCGGTTATATACATTCAGTAACAAAAACACAACAAAAAAATACGCTGATGGAATACCGAGCCTCCTCCTTACGTCTCCTCGCTATGGCGGCTCTTGCCTCCAATAGAGACGAAGGCACACTGGGTCCCCTTGGCGAGCACCAGTCTACCGAGGACTCTCGTGAATTGAATAGCAACCATACTCCTGAGCATGGTATGTTACAGCTTTCTTTTTTTTTTCACCTTTTCCTCCTTTCTCTCACCGAGTCACTTTTTTCTCCTGTCCCCTGTCATTATTATTTCAACTTTTGGTTATTTTTCTCTTTTTTTTCTTTTTCTCTCTCCAGTTACTGTTGATAAACTGTCTCTCCCTTCCATCGTTTGCTCGCCGAGAGTGACAATACTAATTAAACTTTTTTGATAATCGAGATGACCTATAATAGCTGCGTCGTCGTCCGACACTCTGCAAACGAAACGAAAGGCCCACTTTCAGGATCACCATCCGCGCACGCAGCCGCCAACAAAGCGCCAAACCAGAGCGATCCATGCTTCGAACTCATCATCAACCGCCCAGGCACAGACACCAATAGCGCCAGCTCAAGCGCAGTCGGCAACTGTCGCGGCTATGCAAGCCTACGCTCTTGCCACAGCTTCGCGATCATATGCCTCGCAACCAGCAACACATACACATATTGCACCTGCACCAATAGCACCCGCACCCGCACCTGCATCATCAGCACCACAGGCAATTGCACGAGCAACATCGCCACCATCGCCACCAGTGCCAAAACCAATTGCTGTAGCTCCAAAACCATCCGCTGTTTCAACTGCCCCGACATCAATACCAATTTCGCAACCCACTTCAACATCGCCCACCACAGTACTCTCAGCACAGAAACCACGCACAGTCACAACAAACAAGAGCCTGACGCGACAACTGCAGGAGGAGGACGACGACGACGACGAGGATGATGACGAGGACGATGACGATGAAGTCGATGATAGTCATTTGGTGCCTTCTGAAAGACACCTTCACAGCTTCATTGGGCATTGGCAGGTGCGTGAAACAACAAGACCGTGACTATTTGTAAATTGATCAAAAAATGCGATGCAATGCGGTTTATCTCTGAGCAAATAATATTAACAGATTTATCTTTGTCGTCTGAATCTAGGGATGGTGCCGCGGCAGACGCTACAAGGACAAGGACTACATCACTCCCCAGAAGGTCCTGGCTTATGTAAAGTCCATGATCTCCCCGGGCTTCCAGTTGGACCGACTCAACCCTCCGCTTCACGTCCCTGCCCTCAATGGTGAGACTGAAAAGTACCTTCCTTCGTGGACTACAGTGCACATGAACATCTTGTCGATTCAGGTCCTTTATATGCGACAGTGCGAAAGAGACAAATCAACCCCTGACGCGAACGTCATGAACCATCCAAAACTCAAGTCGTTGCTTTACGATTATCGCAAACGGTATGTTATTTGCTGGTGCTTTTATTGTAGGCTATCATTTTTTCTCTTCTGGCATTGAAGAGCTGACATTTTAATCGTTCTATTTATTTAACAAATGAAAAGGTCAGTCGTTCAAGACCCTACTTCAAAATATATCCTGGATCCGCGTCTGTTCCAACCTCGAGTGGAAGGCTCCATCTCATACAGCTCCAGTCTGCCTCAGCAGCCTGGCAATGTCACCGCGACATCGCTATCGCCATCTCCTCCAATTGATAACAATAACAGCGGACAGAGCAACGGAAAGATCGGAATTGCCAATGGCAACACCAGCAGCAACGGCCACAGCGGCGGCGGCAACGGCACTCTCGGCCATCTTACACATATCCCTAACGCTCATGGGCCATACAACCCACCTGACGCCAATCCACAGTACTGCATGCACACTGCTCTGGCGACGATGGAAATGGAGATGTTCATGAGCTCTCTCCGCAACGATGTCATGGCGGCGATCAACCAGTCAGTTGAATATAGCAGGGCTTCCCAAACGGCGATTGAGGCCCTTGGAGGGAGGATAGACAACATGGAGCTATCGGCCCGCAAATCCATGATGGACATCGCAGACACTGGGCTCTCGGATGTGGAACTGCGAGACTTGGAATTATACTACAGACGCCGTGCAACACAGCTTCGACAATCGCGACTAGATCGGAAGAAGGGGCAGAGCACAGCAGGTATGAGTACGAGCACTCAGAAAAAAACGGACCGGCAGTTACGGGAAGAGAGGGAGAAACGACAGGAGATGCACCCACACCCACACCCCTACTCATCACACTCAAGAAGAAGTCAATCGGCCGAGTTTTTCCACCCCGATGGGCACTCTGACGGAGATGATGACAATGATGGAGAGGAGGATCAGTTTTATGATATGCTCCCGGACGATGAGATATCTGGCCACAACTATGCGTATCACTCGGATGCAGACCTAGAAGGAGGTGATGGATATGAGTCCGATCTTAAGCCCACTGCTGGCAAGTTGACGAGAGTCAAGACGGAAAGGACCAAAGTGGAGAAGACGATCACGTTGAACGAGGACGACTACGACCTACTGCCGAGGAAGAACGCGACCAGGAAAAGCTTTGCAGCTGGAACCAAAAACACATCAGCCCAACCAAAATGTGACTTGTTCACGACCAAGGAGCTGAACTTGCTGGCGGACGACATTGCAGGACACTACAACCAGATCGAGGAGAAGAAGACGGAGGAGAACTTCAGAGAGGACGACCTGCTGCCCAGAAACGCAGGTCTGGTGCAGCTCTGGACGGAGATGTTTTCAGCATCAGAGAAACAGCCATCGCTGTGGGGAATGAACGTCTATGCCAATGGGTGGCACCTGAAATTGGAAATGAAGGTCAAGCAGCGGGTCGCGTTGAAGAAGAAGATCATAGCGTCTGTTCTGGCCAAGATTCAGGCGGAGATGGAGTATGTTGCGAGTGCACGGATCCCGGCCTCGAAGGCTCCGAGTCTGAAGGAGATGGTCAAGAGCGCACTGATTGCTGTTGAACTTGAGATCAAGCGAGACGGATCGATCAACGCCTACCATGACCGCATCAAGCGCCGAGGCAACCAAGAATAAAAACGAACGATGCTTCCTTTTTTTTTTTTAGGTTGCTATTATTTGCTCCGTCTTTTTTGTGCCTCCCCTTTGATTTCCTTTTCGTTTTGCATCGCCCCCTTTAGCTTTCGCCTAATGTGACTTGTTATTTTTGATGAACACGTTATTCTTATGGGTTTGTAAGGAATGAGCATCGTTCTTTTGCTTTCTTCTTTTCTTCCATCTTCATCCCATCCTGCAAACGCCATCTCTTGCAATGTCAATCCTAAACAACGACAAACGGGCTTCCACACAGCAGCAGGAGGAACAGGAACAGCAACAGCAACAGCAACAACATACACGAATCATCACTATCAATCGTCCCCAGAACCAGACCAATAACCAGGATCAGGGTCAGGACCAAGACGGCTCCTGCAACGTCCAAAGGGCACTCAAGATGCCCGAAATCGTGATCGAGATATGTCACTATCTCACAGTCTCAGAATTGACAGCTTGCCTATCGGTCTGTAAGCTCTGGAATACAGTTGCTCAACACCATCTCTGGCGGTCAGTGTTTATCTACCAAAAGAGCGAAGATTTCTTAGTCTCGCTGTTACCCGCCCAGCGGGAGTTAATTCGACAGAACGCGCAGCGGATTAAGACTTTGGGGTTGGTGCAGCACGAGACGGTTCTGGTTGGTTGTGAGGCTTGTACGCAATTGGAGGAGGTTTATTTCTTTGGGCTGCTTGATAAGAATCAAATTCCGGATAGAGTCTTGATAGCGCAAGGAGAGGAGGATGAGGGTGAGAGTGAGGTTACGCAGGAAGAAGGGAAGGTAGATGGAGGAGCAGGAGGAGAAACAATAGAGGACCGGATTGATGAGCCATCAGCACTAGATCTCATTGCTCAGAACCCACGGCTTCAAAAGATCCACCTTTTCGACATTGAGGTCCTGACACGGTTATGGACTCCGATGAGACTGCGACTGCTTCGACAGCACCCTAGTCTCCGCTCGATCACCATGATGTTTGCGAACTATGTCTACGACCTATACATTATCCGCAAGCTTGTCGCGCATTGCCCGGATACGGTCCAGGAACTCAAGATCACGACGTTTGGGGGCGCCATCTTACAGTCGAGCGTCCGGGAGGAGATCATCGGAGATTTGACGGTCAATACATGGAGATCATTGCCACAGATGCGGGATTTGACGATCGAGATGTGTCTGTTCCCGTGTGAGGAGACGGTGCTATTACCACTATTGAGGTGTTGTCCGAACCTTACGAGATTGCGCCTGAATACAATGTTTGTCGGGGATATGGATGCGCTGATGAGCGTCTTGATGCAGGAGTCCCTTCGAAGGAGTATCATCCAACTGGAGCTTCCCAACACGCTTTCAGATCCGGCCTTTGCAGTACAGTTCATGGAAGGGTATCGTGGTCTCACGAGTCTGACAATGAGGGTGTCGGTAGGTTATGAGAGGGTACTTGCAGGGATGATCCAGCATCTAGGATCGACACTGGAGTATATTCGGTTGGTGGAGAGTGCGATGACTTTCAGTTCACAGCAATATCTGGCGAAGGTTGATTCAATCTTGGAGGGATGTAGGCGGTTGAAGTCATTGAGGGTGGATGTCTGGGAGAATAATACTCCTGGGACGGGAGTTTCGATGAATCGGCTTCTTGGGACGGCTGAGTGGGCTTGTAAGGAGACATTGGAAGAGTTGGCGGTCAGAATCGATAATCCAAGAGGAGATTTGGATCATTGGAGTTATGAGAGGGGGGTGATGATGGTGGGTAAATTGTTTGAGAGATTACAGGGATTGCCGAGGCTGAAGAAGGCTGACTTTGTGTGGGGTGGGTTATGGAAGGCGATTCCGTTGGCGACAGGACTTAAGGGGATTCGAGCCGCTTCTTTGAGAGGGAGCAAGATGACTATGGCCGATGTTGAGTGGATGGGGCTCCACTGGGAGTAGTATTTCCTTTATTCAGTACCGGATGGTTAATTTGTTTGAGGAAATAAAACAGCGATGTTAGCTTCATTGCATAAGGAGAGAAGATGGGTTTTTTTTATATTTGATCTCCTTCCAATAAAAGACTTTTATCGTCTGGAGTCTTGCTACGCTCGTCGCCCTTGAAGCGATTCTTGATCAAGAACTGGACCATCCCCAGAAACCGTAAGGTCACCGTATACGTCGTCACTATTCCCGACAGGCGTCTTTTCTCCTCATCCTTTTCCGTCTCCTTCTCCTTCTCCTCCTTGAATCCCTCAAGCTGTATCTTGTTTGTCTTCCATTGGAAGATTTCCTGTTCTAGAAGCTGCAAATTCGGGGTCATCAAACGGTGCCGATACTCCGAATCGGTCTCACAGATCCATATGTGTGTCACACCTCGTTCTTCGATGAGGTGCTGGACCCGGGGGGGGGGGGGGAGGGGGACGCTTACCAGCGCGTCTGAGTCTTCCTCAGAGAAGAGAGAGTAGCCGGCTGATTTTGGAAGCGGTGGGGGGAGGTCGGTTTTGAGCCGGGCTTGCAGTAGTTTTGGGATTGTGGGTTCGTAGCGTGCGAAGAGGAAGCTGCTAATATTTTCTCTTTCTCTTTCTGAAGATGGCGGTGATGCTGCTGCATCCTTTGCGGGGTCAGTTGTCGCAGAGGTAGTTGAGACATAGATCACGCCTTCTCTCGGGGTCAGCAAAGGCGGTACGCATGTTTTTGATCCGTCGAATCCTGACCTTCGCTGTTGTTGATTAAAGGATGCTTTCTTTCCAGACAGTTTAGCCTCCCAGTCGGAGAGGGTATAGCCCTTGACGACTTCTTTAGAAACAAATTTTGGTGTGAGGTTGCCGGAAGGACGGGGGACGGTCTCGTGTTCGCGGAGGACTCCTGCGGCCAAGTAAGTGAGAGACTCTAGGTTTATGGGCTGGCAGAGTAAATGTTGAGAGGGCCTTTGGCGGAGGTGGATGGAGTCTAATGAGAGTTGATTGGGTGAGATGGTAGAGCCTTTGTACTACTATCATTAAGTATAGGCTTATATGTAAGGGACGATAGAGGAGGAATGGCTTCGTGAGAAATAACAAGCGAAAGAAAAAAAAAAAGGAAATCAGCGATGCAGAGGAAAGATAAAGAAAATCAAAGGACTGAAGGGTTAGAAAAATCCCGTAAATTCCTCTTAGAAACACTCCGAGAAAATGCCCGTTGGCATATTCAATTTCCCACACCCCTCATCTCTGTTAGAATAGGATATTCTAAGGGATCGCCCTCCTCTGACATGAGTATATGTATCTTGCTTTTCTACGTATGTACTCCCGCCTCTATATGTTTAAACGACGCCAGCACGGAGATGAACGAGATGAAAGAAGAGACCAAAAAAAATGAGTTTGGAGAGATTCTTACTCAGCATGCGGCATCATTACTCCACGGTTATCTTGAATTATTACTTACTGTCGCCTTGATTCCATGAGCGCCCACATGGAGGTCTGCTACATTGCTCTCAAACAAATGCGTCAGAGTTTCCCGAGAATAAAATGAAAAAGTGCGCTAAGATGAAATACCGGCTAAAAAAAAAGGAAAATAGCTGGGCAACATGGGTCATTCTTTCTCCTCTTCAAATGGACAATAAATTCCTATCAGACTTTTACGCCAATGCAGCTACTGTACTGTACATGGCGCCAGCTTCTTGGAGATAATTATGTCGTGGTGATGGTACATGGTCACGAACAAGGCAAAATAGCAAGCTAAACAAATGATAAAAGGAAGCTACCCAACTTGGGCTATAGTTCGGCACAATGATACATTGACCTTTGTTTGTTGTTGTTTAAATGGGGAGAAGACACAGAGTCGTCAGTGGAAAAAGAAAGTAACACAGGCACAAACACATACAAAAACATAAAACGAAGAATGAATGGTTTACTGAGCGTAAACTCCGAGGGAACAAAAGGGTAGAGAGGAATTCCATCATCTCATTGCATCCATCTTTGTGTACGGCGCCTTTTTACCCACAGAAAGAAAATACCCGAGGATACATATTTTTGTACACCATAGAAAAAAAAGTGCAGCCTTCAGTCTATTATAGCTTGGACCTCCCTTCAACTCTATTTTGTCTGAAGAATACAAGATAGCTGGGCGGCCTAGACGTTTATTTCTCAGCTTTGACAACGATCGAAGCACTAAGATCGCGATATCGTCAGGGTGAGGCGATCGATGTTAGTTGTTGTGTTTTTATGGTTTTCAAAGGGCATTGCCGCCATTGGTGTGGATTTTTGTGTACTCAAAAAAAAAAAAAAAAAAAAAAAAAAGAATACTAAATAAGAAAAGCCAACTTCCCATTTTTGTTTGTTCGTTGCTTGTTGCGTTAGCCTTTTTGGCGGGACAGGGTAGATCCGCTATAGATCAGCAAAGTCAAGGCTGGGAGGAAGGGGTAGTTGCTGGTGGGTCGGTTGGTCGGTTGGTCGTGTTAACAATGACCCCCTGGTGTCGTCGTCGATGGCAACGAAAGACTAACAAAACAAACCAACAAGCAAGCAACCAAACAGCAAAGCTACCAGAAAAAGAGAGAAGACGTATGCATAATAATAGCATGCACACAGCCCGGCCATTGTGAAGAGCAAGTCCTATTCCGTTCTTCCCAAGTCCTATTGGGCATTACATATATGTGTATCTGGTCATGTCATGATGTAAAGATTAATGTGGTCAATCTTATTTTCAACATATGTGCCGTTGCGGACTCTCCCCACCCTTATTGTCAAAGACGGGCTCAGCTCGTCTTTATGTCTCTCTGCCGTTGCCTTCTTGTTCTCCTGCTCTCCTCTCATAAAAAAAAGCTCTCTTCTTTCTCGTCTCTCTCTCACTTTCTCTCTTCTCTCTCTTCCCTTACCCACCCTCTCTCTTTCTTTTTTTCTTTTTTTTTTTGTCTTTTCTTTTCTCTTTTTTTTTTCTTGTCTACCCCTCATCTCTCTTTCCCCTTCCCCTCTCCGTCTTCATCTCCTTCTCTCACTCTCACTCCTCTTCATCCCTTTCTTCATCACTTTTACTTCATCACTACTTTAATTTTTTTCTTTCGCTGTTCCCCTTATTTTTATTTTATGTTCTGTTCCTGAAAAAGTCTCACTTCCCTCCCTTTTTTAATCTCACAACGGACTCTCTTTCCTCCTCCACTTGACCCACTCCACTCCAGTCCACTCCCCACTTCACCCTCTCATCTCTCTCATCCCCAACTCACTCGCTCAACAGGAAACACACACATTCCACAGCTACCAAATAACAACAAGCAATACACAGTCATAAGGGGAGCAGGATACAAGAACAATGTCTAGTATCTTCGACTCTACAGCTAGCGACAAGCTCCAGCCGACGGCTCTCGCTGTCAATCTGGGTACCAACATCACTCTCTCCATCCTCACCCTTGGTGCCTTCTGCTGGTTGCGACCCAGAAACGGAGGTAACTTCTTATTTCAACAGTGGTTCACATTGTTCACAGTTGACTTTTTGTCTATCCGGCAAGAGTGTGGTTGTGGTCGCTCTGTGTGTGGTCCCCTTGTTTCTTTCTCATTTTTTTTCTTTGTGCAAGAGTACTCCTGCCCCTTTTTGATATGATTGGTTACATGATAATGTGTTTTAACCACGAAACCCTCCTCTCTTAATTTTCCAAATTGTAATTTCCCACTTCAAACAGTCATTTACGCCCGCAAATACAAAGCATCTCCAGAAGAGTAAGTAGGCTTGCACACACACACACAGGCTGTTTGAATCTTATTTTTTATTTACAATAATCAACTGGAAACAAACACAGACATTCTCTAACCGACTTCTTCTCATTGCCCCTGCTTTTACACGACTCTAACATCAATTTGTAGCAAACGTGCACCAAAACTAGCAGAGGGTTACTTCGCATGGATGGCCCCTGTATGGCACTGTCCAGACAGCGAGCTCGTCGAAAAAATCGGCCTCGACGCCGTCGTCTTTATTCGCTTCATCCGCATGTGTCGACAAGTCTTTATCGCCCTCACCATCCTTGGCTGTGGCACTCTCATCCCCATCAATGTCATTGGCACAATACGCTCCTCAAACGGCGTCGTCCCCGACGACAAGATCGGCCTCCTCACCGTCTCTGGAATCAAAAATTTGGACTGGCTCTGGGCTCACGTCGGTGCCATTTGGGCCTTTAGTACCGTCTTTGGTCTCGCCATACTCCACGGCTACAGAACCTTCTTAAAGTTCAAGGTTCAATATTATGAGAGCGATGCATACCAGGAATCAATGGCCTCTAGGACCGTCATGCTGGCTGGACTCCCCGATTCCCTCCAGGACGATGGCAAGTTGACCACCTTCATGAGCAGTCTCGGAACTAAGGACCAGCCTGTCCAGGCAGTGGTTGGGCGCAAGGTCAACAAGCTGCCTGAGTTGATGGCCGAGCATAAAAAGATGGTTACCTCTCTCGAAAAAATCATGGCCAAGTACTTCGCTGGTAAGAAACCATTTTTTGTTTAGACAATGACAAGTTGAGTACTTTGAACGATGCAATAGCTATAGTAGGTAGTCCATGCGACCTCTACTTCTTTACTTGAAACCAAATCTGACTTAATGACGACGCTCTTTCTCATATAGATCCAAACAAGTTGCCAGAGAAGAGACCGACAGTGCGCCTTGGACATTTCTGCGGGACAAAGGTCGATGCCATCGACTATTACTCGCAGCAGATCGAGGAACTAAGTGACAAGATTGACAGGACACGCACAGAAATCTCCAAATCCCAGCCCACCAACTATGGCTTTGTCTCTTACCCAACTATCCAGGCCGCACACAAGGTCGCTAAGGAATTCGCCAACCCCGTAGCCCTCAGAACCCGCTCCAAGATGCTCGACCCTCCAGAACTGTTCCTCTCTCCAGTTCCCAAAGACATCATCTGGTTCAACGTCTCCAACCCCAAGCATCTCCGCAAGTCTCGCAAGGTCATTGTCAACGTTCTTTTCTTTATCGGATCGCTCCTCTTCTTCATCCCCATGGGTTTCTTGACCACAGTCGCCAAGTTGGATCGTTTCATTGGACTCTTCCCTGCCACCAAGCCGTACTTTGACAGAAACCCTTTCGTCGCCGGAATTGTTCAGTCTCTGCTGCCCATCTTAGCCCTCGATATCCTAATGTTGTTGGTCCGCAAGCTGATTGTCTACCTGGCCTGGTTCCAGGGCAACATCACAAAGTCGAGCACGGATCGATCGACCCTCGCCAAGTTCTTCCTCTTCTTCACCCTGAACAACCTCATCGTCTTTGCGTTGTCGGGCACCATCATGGGATTCTTTACCCAGATCAAGCTCTTCCTCGAGACGCTCCAGTTTAACTCAGGAACCTGGGAGGCCATCAAGGCCTTTATCCACAAGCAGGACAACATTGTCGAACTTTTGTCAACGAGCGTCGTCAGCACGAGTTTGTTCTGGGTCAATTACATGTCTCTCCGCAATTTTGGCGTGCTCTTGGATCTCTCCCAGTTGATCTCCTTGGCTATTTACTGGCTAAAGTCGACTGTAACCCCACGCGAAAGCCAGGCCATGGCCAAACCCGACGTCTTTGACTTTCCTCTGTTTTTCTCGGTTCATTTGTTCGCTCTGACAGTCACCCTTCTCTACTCTGTCATCTCGCCTCTGATCCTCTTCTTTGCTGCTGTCTATTTCTCGTTGTCCTCGCTCGCCTACAAGTACCAACTTATGTACGTCTTCCGTACCAAGGTCGAAACAGGAGGACGTCTTTTCCGAGTCGTTTACAACCGTCTCCTTGCCGCCTTGCTCCTCTTCCAGATTGTCATGATTGGAGTCCTCAACCTCAAGACCGCTCACAGACAATCCCTTGCCATCATCCCCTTGCCCATCTTGACCATCCTCTTCAAGATCTTCTTGTCAAGACACTATGACCCTAAAATCGATTTCTACGACTATGGTACTTCTCGTACCGACCTCCGCAGGAGCAACTCGAAGTCTGGCAAGACTTTGAGCTCAACCTTTGAGAATCCCGCCTTGACCTCCAAGATGATCTCTGCCCTTGTCCCCGATGGCGCCAAGAAGATGCTGAGCAGCAAGGTTCTGCATGGAGGACGCGACAATCTGGAGGAGGATACTAAGAAAGCTAACAAGGGACGACCTAACTACAACAAACAACACAGCAGCAGGCAAGGATCGACAAGCAACGCCAAAACACAGGAGATTTACGAGATGGGACATATTGCCAAGCCGGCCAGCACCTACAACAGCCAAAACAAAAACAGCTACGACTCTACCAGACCTCTTTCGCCCCAGAGCGGTGGAGGAAAGCAGGAATACGGAGGAGACGAAGTCATGGATGACTATTACGACAACCAGAAGCAGAGTCTGACCAAGGCCGCCGCCAATCCACGTTACGATTACAACAACACCAGCAATCTTTACGGTTCGCAGGATATGACTTCGTTCGTCGCCGGTCGATACAAAGCTAACGAGGATCCCTACGGCTTCAACAACAGCAGATCGAACTCTACAGCGTCGGGAGCTACTGGAGCAACGAACAAGCCCTCGTATATGGAACTGGCCAAGATGCATCAGACCGATAGCTACAAGACGACCGGAAAGGCGATGCAATATGAGGATACCAATGCCCTCCAGGCCCTGCACTTGCCGCCCATTAATTTCCAGAAGCCCAAGACCCCGAAGCCTCAGCAGCAACAGCTGCAACAGCAACAGCAGCAGCCGCAGCAGCAGCAGGTGTCGGATTCGTACGATGTCATCACCGTTCAGGAGCACGATACGAATCGTGGAACCAGTGAGGAATATGTCGAGTACTACGTCGAGCCAGTCGCCTCCCCCAAGGCCTCTTCCCGGATGCCCAGGACAGCGCCAGCACCCCGCCGTCGCGATCGCGACAATACCAGCAACACTAGCACCAACAACACCAGTAACAACAACAGTAGTCGTCAAACCTCCAGTAGTAATATCAAAGGCAGGAACGACTCGTATACCAGCCAGAGCCGCAACAACAGCAGCAGCAACCGCGGTTAAGGCAACAACTACCTGTAAAAAGGGGCGTATTTTATTTCTAAATAAACAGATAATATCATGCAGTTGTATGACTACGACAAGCACGAGGTATGAGTATTGTCTGTGCACGAGGATTGGCCATCATAACATCACAGGAGTGCATTGGTGACATACATGCAGGCCAAGGTATGCCCTTTTTTTAGTTGGCAAACAAAAGAATGAAAAAGGGTCAAAACAGAGAGGGTGAGTGGGGTAGCTGGTTGCATATACACATGTAGGCGATGAGAGGGTTGTGTAGAGGCAAAGAGAGATGTTGTAGAGCGCAATGCTTACTGCTGATCCCTGCTTTCTGCTTTTGCGATATGACGAATTGATCAAGGAAGCGCATTGATGATGATTGTAACTGTTTACGATGTAGACACTTTGTCCACCTTTACTCCCTCTCTCTCTCTTTTCTCTCTCTCTCTTTTCTCTTACTTGGCATCTTTTACTTCTCATTGGTACTCATCTTCTTTCTTCGTTCCTTTTGTTCCTCCGTTCCTCCGTCTCCTTTTTTCCTCACTCCTTGGACCCTTTCCGCCAAATCAAAATCAAATTTCTCGCTCCTTTCCTTTTCCCTTTTCCCTTTTCTTTTCTCATTCTCTCCACACACACAACAGCAAAAACTACAGTCTAAAGACACCCTTGTCAGCTGCCACGCACAGCGACGACGACGAGAAAATCCTTTCTCCCAGGATGAAGAAGAAGACGAAACATCCTGTACCTACACCTACAGATCCTGCCATCCCCGTCCCCACCTCATCTTCAAACTCTTCATCCTCAGCGTCAATTCAGCCCTCACAATCATCACAGAGCGCAGGATTATGGTTCGGAGACTTTAATGCACTCTGCGTATCGAGCTGTATCCCACTCCCGACTTGTAACCTCCTCCTACCCTCCACCGCCGACTCTATCGAGACATCAGCATCTGCTCTGGGAGGCACAGCGGGGACGGAGACGATGGAGACGTGGACTGGCCGGTGTCTGAATAATGGAGGATGGCCTGTGCGGGACGTTGGGTCGGTGGTGGTCAGTGTTCTGGGTCTCTTGTTTGTCGTCAGACAGATCCTTGTTAAATCCAGACGCATGTTTGCCGCTGTTGGTACGTTCTTGACACCTTTTTTCTCGTTTTATTTGTCTAAAGTTCCAAGTGGATGTAGGATGAAAAAGGGTCAATGTAACTTATTTTTGGTTTTTTATGTGCACATGGACATGGATCAAACTCTCAACAAGCATTGCAGTTCACTCAAAAAAAACGCATTCATCTCTGCTCTCCTGCATTTTAATCAAATTTCAAATAGGTCGGACAGAGGTCGGGTTCTTGTACATGATCTACATCTGTATTCTCTTGCTCCAGGTCTTTACAGTCGGAGGCGTGTTAGTGAACAACAGGAGCCATCAAACGTTTCTGACATGGGTGACGGCTTTGCAATTGGGGGCGTTGGTGTGCTTCTTTTGGACTCTTATCATTACCGCGCTCGTCCGTAAGTTTCTTTTTTCATATTTCGTGCACTTTTTCTTTTTTCGAAAAATGAAATATGAAAGGAAAGGCAAAATAGCAATTGGTGATTGTGGAAGGAGGGTGGTGGTGGAGGAGCATGGAGGGAGGAGGTATGGCAGGCTCCTGCTGACCGTAAGATCACTTTTGTTTTCCTTTCTTATAAAAATGAATAGTCTTTCAGTTCACGGACGATGGGACAAAGTACATAAAGCAGGCAAGGAAATCACCTCTTGAAATTTATGCGGACTACCTCTCCCTCTGCATGTATTAAAACTATCGCTTAATCTCACTCAAATGAGAACTTCCTAACACTCCAATCTCTCTTCCCTTCTACAAAACAAATTAGTTCATAGCGGGAACAAACATGATTTGGATGGGGATTGTACTATTCCTAAGTCTGGATCTGGCATGGAACATCACTGGACAACATCAGGGTCACAGTCCAGGACTCTTTTTCTTGACGCTAGTCTTCCCCACCGTCGCGGTGCTTCTCTACCTGGCGCTCTCTTGTATCGTTGTCTTTTACAAACTGGAAGTCTACTCCTCCCTCAGTACGTTTCCTACATTCATGTTCGTAGCAATGCAAGCCTCAGGGCGGAGAAGAGGGGGGAGAGGGGGGCATATATCACAACATGGAGTATTGTTTGGTCATACTTTTCAGGAACAAAGATATCAATGCGATGCATGATCTGGAACTAACATTTTCCGCTATCTCAACTTGTCATTCATCTTTGGTGCACTGACCTGACCTGAACCTAAACAAAATAGAGTACGTGACGATAGCGTTGGTGACATTTGTAGGAAGCCAGTTGATCCTGTTTGGTGGGGCGAGCTACAAAATCGCAGTCGGCACACAGGGACATGTTAACGGATCTATGTTTGCAATCATCCTCGATCTTGTCTCTATCAGCCTCGTTTACAAGTTTTGGAACACTATCACCGATGGTAAGGAGAGTATAACAAATGATTATAGAAGTGGTTTCGAATTGATGTTAAAACATATGTTTTTCTGCCTTTTGCGCTTGCTTCTTGTATATTAGATACTTGGGGCGACGAGGAATTCTGAGCACAGAGGGTATTTTGGTGCACAATCATAGCCTCCATTACTTCTTCGCATTTTGCTTGCAATCAACGTTTTTTTTTTTTTTCTTTTTCTAAATCTCAATCCTGTTTTTTTTTTTTTTACTCAAAACACCTCCTGTACAATAAACATCTTCCGCTTGCATGAACACTGATACCAAAAAGAGGCAATAACCGAACATTTCTCCTTCTTCCAACCGGAAACCAAAACAAACCTTGGAATGATGATTGAGGACTTCAGCCCAAGGTTCCAGCAGTAAGAGGTTGTGCCCCTTGGATCGAGGTTTACGCGATCATTATGAGGGAGTGACTGCTATTACCTTGATCAGAGAAGTGTGAACGGTTTTGATATGATACAAGAGGGGAAACTTTATTATTTTGAAGGAAGTATAGCGATATGAAGGGTGCAGGCACCGTCAGTCAGACCAACAGCTGCTTCTGTTTGCTGAATGAAAAAAGCAAAAGACCTGGTGCCAAGGCACGCGTGTCTGTGTTGCAAGAAAAAGCTGTCTGCGGTGGACTTGGTGATGCCCGTGATCATTCTTTTTGGTGTTGTTGCTATGGCTGCACTGGCGTTTTGTCCTTGTTATATTAGACGAATCTGAAGCAGTCCGACCAGACATAGAAACTGCCGTTGGTGGGATCAGGACTGAGGATGAAGGATTGCGAAAAGTGGCGAGCTGAGCTTTCATTGCTGTATTTCACTGTTCCCGAGACGTTCAAAATCATGCTTCCTGGTGTGCCTGGAGCCGTCGAAGCTATTAATTAGCAAAAAAAAAAAAAAAAAAAAAAAAAAAAAATCAAAATATGTATCGTGTGTTAAAACGGTATGAAAAGCACTATTGTTTTCCGCTGCAAATCCAATCGCCATCTTAGTTCAACATACTTGGAAGTGGGTGGCAGTCATAAGCGTTGACGGTGTGTTCGCTGCTTGACAACTTGTTGTAGAACTCAGAGAAAGGCCCAATTCCATTGAAAGCGTTTCCTGTGGGAGATTGGAGATGAATAAAGAAGGAAGGATTGCGGAGGTCAGATGAAGAGTCTGGGAACAAGTAGAAAAAAGAAGTGGCCGACAGTGCTGTAAGAACCAGCGATGTATCCTATTATTTCAGTAGTAAAATAGTACCATTCCAAAGAATCGCAGAGGTGTCGCGATAAACGCGGTTCAGGACCTAGAAACAAGTCATACAACAACAATTAGACTGAACGAGTTTAGTTTGAGGCACGGACGAGTACACAGAGCTTTTTCATAAGATACAGCACAAATGAGATGTGATGATTTACCGGCCGTTGAGTATCAAAGAGTTGGTAGTAGATTCCAACGAAAGCATCGGCGCCCTTGGAAGAAGTGTCGACGTGTTCTTTGAGGGAGTTCTATTATTCCATTGTGGTGGGTTGTGTGCAATGCAAGCAAAGAGTTTGTTGATTCCTTTTGTTAATGTCGTTTCCTTCACTCTATGCTTTGAGGTTCGCGCAGCGTGCCTTTAGTCCATTGCTGTCTCCTGAGGGTGTGAGTTTCTTCGACGTACTGCCATGGTGTGATGTATAGTTGTTGTGTGGTGACTGGCTGCGGTTTGGGTGTGTTAGTGGGCGAAGTGGTTAATGAAAAGAACAAAGAAAGAAAATAGAAGTGTCTATAGTAATTGTGGCGCGAGACTTTTGTGTGTCCTGGGAAACAAAGAAATGAGACCACATTTGGTGGCTTGGAGTCATTGCGACTGTCTTTTTCCTTTCTTTTTGATCCACCCAGAGATGTGCTCTCACTTAAGAGTCGAGAGGCAAAGAACAACTACAAAAGGGAGGTACGCTGTTTCTTTCTTGTACTTTTTTTTTTCTCTCACCTCACCTCTCCTTCCCCCCTTTTTCTCCACACACCAAATCACACATCACAATGGCCACCAAGTAACGTCACCGTCGCCTCTTTGTCACATTTTGTTCTTGCTCTACTCGATGCTTCCTTCTCTTCTGTCAACGCGTAAACACACACTCTCTTCCCTCTCGCTTACCATCGATTGTACTATCGCTTTGTCGCGCTGCTGCTGCTGCTCCTACATTGATAGGAAGATTCTGCTCCTCGGATCGGGTTTCGTCGCCGAGCCCTGCGTTGAGTACCTCTGCCGTCGTCCCGAAAACAAGCTCACCATCGGTAACGTGTCGCTTTATTCATTCTTGTCGGGAAGCACTCAAAAAATGACTGTGGGAGAGTACAAGACATTAAAAAAAAAAAAAAAAAAAAAAAAAAAAAAGCTGATTATCTAGGGATCGAGGTGCTTTTTGGTGGCGTATTCATGATTGATCACTGATCAATAAGATGGATGAAGTCGAAAGTCAAGTATCGAGGGTTCAAGGGAAATATGAACATTGAAAAAAAGGTGTGCTAGGAGCATGGTGAATGTGGGATGTAAGAGTGAGTGGGAAATGGGATCATGGAGATACACGGAATACATAGTTTGGATGATTCATTCACTCACACAATACTTTCACCCAAGAAAGGCATCGAACGGAAATAAGAAAATTAGCCGTGTGAGTGTGAGTGTGAGTGGGTGGCGTCGATTATCTTGGGGATCAAATCAAGATGTGCCACAGTCAGTCAGCCTTGCTCTTTAAAAGAAAAAATCTTGACTCTCAAACCTTGTCACGATCGATCCGCTTGTCCGAAAGGAGGGCCGTGGGTCTGGCGGGGAGTTCAACCTGGCTTTCCCTTGACTATTCTCTATTCCTCTCTTCAATTGGAAAACTGGAGGCGGAGCGTACTTATCGTCATACTCGGGAAGAGAACTAGCTAGATGGGAACTGCGCTAATTGGGAGGGAAAAAAACAGTACCCTTGGACAAATTATCTCATCGATATCCATCTTGGATCGATGACCCAGGTTGACTAGAACAAACTAACACTCTTACCCCTCCATTATTCCTCATATACTTTCTCCTTGAATCGTGTAGCTGCCAGACGTCTCGCCATTGCTCAGGAACTCGCTGGTGGTTACGCCAACACCACTGCCATTTCCTTGGATGTCAACGATGAGGTTGCTTTGGATGCCGCCATTGCCGAGCACGACATTGTCATCTCCTTGATCCCCTACACCTACCACGCCCAGGTCATCAAGTCTGCTATCAAGTCCAAGACCAACGTCGTCACCACCTCCTACGTCTCCCCCGCCATGATGGCCTACGATGAGGCGTAAGTTACATGATCGGGATGATGCTTTCAAGGTTATTTTGGACATGCATGTAACATTCACTTGACATCGTTGCTTTTAATCGGTAGTGCCAAGGCTGCTGGTGTCGTTGTTATGAACGAGATTGGTGTTGACCCCGGTGTTGATCACTTGTACGCCCTCAAGACCATCAACGAGGTCCACGCCGAGGGTGGAAAGGTAATTGTCGACATTATGCTCGATCTATCATGTGCACTCCAAGGGACAGAGCACACTTGAAGGGGATCTGATCCAATGAGTCAACAGTATCCTAATCTCCCTCTCCCTATTTCTTTCCAATTTCCTTGTAGGTTCTTTCGTTCTTGTCTTACTGCGGTGGACTCCCCGCCCCCGAGGCCTCCAACAACCCCCTCGGCTACAAGTTCTCTTGGTCCTCCCGCGGAGTCCTCCTCGCCCTCAAGAACAACGCTAAATTCTACGAGAACGGCGAGATTGTCGAGTACTCTGGCAACGACCTCATGAACTCTGCCAAGCCCATCCCCATCTACCCTGCCTTCGCCTTTGTCGGCTACCCCAACCGTGACTCTTCCCCTTACAAGGAGCGCTATAACATCCCTGAGGCCCATACCATCCTCCGTGGTACCTTGCGCTATGCTGGATTCCCCGAGTTTGTCAAGACTTTGGTCGATATTGGCTTCTTGGATGATTCTGCTCAGGACTTTTTGGCTGCTGATGCCTCCGAGATCGCCTGGGTAAGTGAGATGGAGGATGTTTTTTGTTGGATGGATGAACCGTGAGAAAAAGAAAAGTAGCCACTTGACAATTAACTTTTTGCAAGCGTTCTCCGCCTTTTTTTAATTTTTTTTTATGTATCTTCGTTCTTTTTTTTTCTAGAACGACGTTGTTGCCAAGCGTCTCGGCTCTTCCAGCAACGCTGAGGCGTGAGTACCCCGACATGGAAACTTTTGACAAGATGGACATGAATCGGACAATGAAAACTTGGGACCGATCACACGGAGCATTGGTGACTAAAACAAGGGCGCCTTCTCTCTATTATTTTTCTCCTAGTGACCTTGTCGAGTTGATCAAGGAGAAGTCGTCCATCAAGGGAGATGAGATCGACCGCATCATCAAGGGCATGAAGTGGTAAGTACCTTCACTATTTCAACACCAATAGGACATTATCGAAACGCGTGTGGCTTGCCAACGAACACTGTATCACGAGCCTTGTTCGTTTTTCTTGTCAGTTGACATGATTTTCTTGCAAATCCATGAAATATTAGGTTGGGTATGTTCTCGACGACTCCTGTGACCCGCCGCGGTAACTATCTCGACACCTTGTGCGCAACTCTTGAGGAGAAGATGATGTACGGCAAGGGCGAGCGTGATATGGTCATGCTCCAGCACAAGTTCGAAGTTGAGCTCAAGGATGGTACTAAGGTAAGAATATGCATTCTGGGAAGGAATTGGGAGGCGAGAAGACGACTTGTTTGCAACAAAAAAAAAGGGGAAGCAGTAAAAGGATAGGAAACAACAAAAAAAAAAAAAAAATCCACTACGGCCGGTTTTCGTGTTCTGGATCGTGGTTCTTTTTATTTGTTGTTTATTTGTTTGCTGTTATGCTTGGAGTATTCGCTGACAATTTTTTTTCCTTTATTCTATTTTTCCACCATCTTTATCCCCTATATTCCTGACGATAGCAAACCCGCACGTCGACGATTTTGGAATACGGCAACCCTGAGGGTGCCTCGGCAATGGCTCGTTTGGTCGGTATGCCCTGCGGTGTTGCGACCCAGTTGGTCTTGGATGGCGTTATCCGTACCCCCGGTATCTTGGCCCCCATGTCTGCAGACATCAACGATCCTCTGATCAAGGGTATCGAGGCTGAGGGTGTTGTCTGCCACGAGGAGATCCTGTAAAAAATATAACATCTTGTACACACACTTCCATATTAATAAAACAGCGATTCAATTCATGTAAAAAAAGAAACGAATCGAAAAAGAATATATGAAAAAGAAAGAGAGACGAAATGAATGGAAAAGAATAGAGACGACAACAAAAGGGAAAGTTGCAGAGAATGATGAGGGAGTGGGAATCGAGTGGAAGGGGATTTCGAGCTGAATAGTGAGTGAATGAAAGCGGAGATGTTGCGCATTCAGAAAAACAAAATATTCACGTAGCGCGAGAATCGCTTTCTGATCAGATAAAAATGAAAGCGATGAAGAACGGTCTTTGAAAAAGAAATGTGCAAAGGTGCCGACATAGGACGGCTTTGCCATTTGGCCGAAATGGAAAAGGCAGAGAGGAGAAAAGAAAAACAAGAATAGAAAAGGGTTGCATGGAGTCATGAATCAAAAGCACAGACAGGCACATATCCACGGAGTGTTGCACAGTTGCATACAAAACTCTGTCAAGGTTTGTTGTCCGCGCAAGATTCCATTCTTATCTTTGCTTATTCCTCAATCCTAGCAAAAAAAAAAAAAAAAAAAATGGCGCACAACGGTCCGTTGGCCTGCCTGTCTGCGCCCAGGCTTTGCTAATTGCTATTGTTGGAGTATGTGTTGCACTAATTCTTTAGTAGAGCGTAATGATGCGAAATGGGTGAGTGCGAGAAGAGAGGCACAGGGAGAGGGCGAAGAGAAGAGCATTTGTCCCACATGGCCATGGCCACTGCATACCATTACACAGAACACAGTGCGACAATTGAGCGGAGAGGAGACAATAGCGGATAAAAGGAAGACAAATGAGGGAACAAAAGAAGCATTAGCCTTTATTTTGATGTGTGTGTGATATCTGATGGTTCTTTTGTTTTGCGTCGAAAGTGTTTAGGCGCGTGGGTGTGTAGTTAAAACGTGCTAGTACCGTGTACCTGTTCTTTCTCTGTCCCTTCTCCCTCTTGTTTATGAACTGCAGGTCTGGACCACTTTCGCATCTGAAGTTCAGGACAAGAATAAAAAACAAAAGAAATAAAAACCAAAGCCCGCTCATCATTTGATGAAAAGGACCCTTGTTTCTCATGTCTCTCGTAATGTCTCTGTCTCGTCGCTTCCGTCTTATCAACTTAACAACAACAACAACACAACAACACAACAACACAACAACAACAAAGGGACAAAGGACGATCCCCATGGATCCATGGATCCACGCCCCCCTCATCATGGCCATCCATAGCTGATCTTTCCCCTGTGTTCATATTACACCTATTGTACTGTGCCACCACTTCATTTTTCTTTATTCTAGCTGTCACCGTCACCACCCGTCGATAATATTTTAATTCCATCCGTACGCCAACCCCCTTCTTCTCTTTGCTGCCCCTGGACTCTCTTTTCCTTGTCTTCCCCCCCCCCCCCCCCCCCCCCTGTTGTCGTCTGTCCTCCGTCACCCTTCACTTCCTCCGTCTGCCCTTTGCCACTCACTTTCCACTTCACTCCACTCGTACCAATCAAGTCAATTCGATTTTGACATTTTCGATCCAATTCTTTCCATTTTTTTTTTTTTAATATTATATTTCTCAACTTTCTCTTTCTACTCTTTCTCACTTTCACACTCTTCCTTTTCTTTCCCAATCATTCATCATCACTCCCGTGGTCTTATTTTCCGCCTTCGTCGTCATCCGCAACCCCCTTCCCCTTTTCACCTTTTTTTTTTTATACTTTTCCCGCCTAACCAGTTTTTGTTGTTTTTGACGTTCTCACTCTTTTGCGGCGGATGAAATAGTCTCGCCCACTGGACCCTCTTGTTTTTCTTTCTCTCTTCCTCAATTTATCTTTTTTTCTCTCTCTCCTCATCCCGCCTCGTCTCTCTCTCTCTCTTCTTTCCCCCTCTCTCTCCTCCTCTCCCTTTTTTCTGTCAGAGTAAGTCTAGTTCTTGTGTCCACTTACCCCTCACTCTCTCTCCATTTTCGCGCGCGAACTCTCTCCCTTTTGTCACATCCACAGATTCGGTTTTATTTGTTGTTGTTGCTGCTGCTGCTGCTGCTGCTGCTGTTGTTGTTGTTGTCACTGTTTGTTTTTGTTTTCTTCGTTTTTAATGTTGATGTTTTTCATTTGTCTTCCTTTAATCCTATCTTCGTCTTCCATCTTTCTCTCTCTCCTTCCATCCCACTGCAATATTCTTCATTCTTCCATTTCCCATCCCTTCTCCCTTTTCCCTCCCTTTCCCCCGTTGGTATTATTTAATATTCTTTTGGTAAAATACGGTTCAGTCCAACCTTCCACCCCTTCCTTCCAGTTCGACGTTCTACATCTTTGTATTTGGTCAGCATTGCTAATTCATTTCCGTTCCTACTTTTCTTTTGCAGTCATTCTTTCTCTCTCTCTCTTTCTCTCTTTCTCTCTTTCTCTCTTTCTCTCTTTCTCTCTTTCTCTCTCTCTCTCTTTCTCTCTCTCTCTCTCTTTCTCTCTCTGCCTCTTTCTCCCCTCCCTCCTTTTCTCTCTCTCCCTTTCTCTTTCCTTACCAATCCATCGATCGCCGTCGATCAGGTCGTCCACCCCTCATACACACATACTCTATCGCTTCTTTATTTCGCCCAGACACAAAAAAAGGCACACTTATCCTTATACTTATACATACAACACTACAGCCATGCATCTTCGTCCTCATCTTGGGTCGTCAGGTAACCCAGAGGACCCAGAATCTGTCGCCCACCCTCTCCTCCGATCCTCCTCATATCCATCCCTCCCAACAACCCAGCCACACTTTCGACCTGGGACAGACAGGAACGACCCCGAACAACCTCCCTTTCGACAGGCCACTTTCCCGCCAGATCGGACATCAGTTGCCGACCATGCCATATCTTCCTCTTCGCACCTTTTTCAACAACAACAACCTTACCATCAACAGCACCACCAACAACTGCAACATATCCCAGATCATTCACAAACATATCGACACCATTATCCAGATCAACCGTCAATGCCCTCCCCTTCCTCTCAACGGGATCAGCAGTATAACGAGATGGCTCCTTCATTTGCCCACCCGCACCATCCATATCCAACCCATGCTAGTTATCCAGAGCAACAACAGCAACAACCGCTGCATCGCCGACATGCGGGATCATCCTCCTCATTATCTTCGCACTACAACGGACATGACCAGGATCAAGACGATAACTTTGTCCATAACCAGAACCATAACGGACATCAGCACCAGAATCGACTGTTTTCCCAAACAATAGACGGCCATTCAGCCCAACAACAACAGCAGGAGCAGCACCATCGTCACCATCATCACAATACCCCACTCCGAGACCAGTACGATGATGATTCGTCCCGACTTAACCATGCTTATTCACAGCATACTCAATTCTCGCCTGCTTACTCATCGCTCCCAACTGCATACAACCAACACCATTCGATCCAACGGCAAGATCAGCAGCAACAACATATGCAACAAATGCAGCAACAGCAGCAGCATCAACAGCAGCGGCGGCATACTGGATCATGTCCGCCGCATGATCAAACACAACGAGAATATTATAATAACCTTGAGCAGCAACACCCACAACATTATCAAAAACAGCATACTTTTAACTTGCAGACGCAGGAAGGACACGGTCCAGGGGTCAGTTTGCATAATACTGCAAGTCAACAACAACCTACTCATGGACCGATCGGGCGTGGGCAAGATTTCGAATCGACCTTGAATGCACAACAACTTCACTCACATCAGCAACTATATCGACGCCAGCAGCAGCAGCCCCAATCAAATCAATCACTATATCAGCATGCATCCTTACCGTCTTCTTCCTCGCCTTCTTCAGATTCAGCCAACCCTTCTTATACCTCCTCACTCTCCTCTTCCGCCTCCTTTTCCGCGCAACTGCACCTTCCCCGATCGTCCGCTGCGTCTTCTGCGGTTGCTTCTGTGTCAACTCTTTCGCCCTCTCCTAGCGCATCTTTCCAACGACATCGCGCAAGGACTCTTTCGTCTGTTTCCCCTTACTTTTCGTCGTCGCCAAACCCCTCTTCATCTTACCCCTCTGAAGCACCCATTACTGCCCTCGACAGCAAGGCTTACGTGTCCTCAAACGCACGACAGCCTTCTCCCGAATGGAGTCCGAGGCGAAAGCGGGGTCGCGCCAATCAATTCGCAGGTTTCGAAAGCGGAGGTAGTGGTGGTGGCGGTCATAGAGGCGGGAATAGCAGCGGCGGTGGTCAATTGACGACTCAGGCGTCCTTTCGCCAACGACAGTCGTCGCAGGATGCACCCATGACCATGGCAGCATTAACCGCTTCAGCGACAGCAGCTTCGATGTCAACAGCCATCTCAACAAGTTCACATGCTTTTTCCTACTCGAGCTCCTTGCCGTCTGACCTCTGGATGGGGGAGCGCCTTATTTCTCAACCCTTCTCTGGATCGTCTCAAACAGAAGATGACGCTCTACGGTCCCGGTTGTTGGAGCGATCTGAAGACCGCCAGTGGTGGCCACAGCGAGAGAATTTTGAATCGGCGACAGGTCCTGGACCTGTCGGATCGAGATCTGGATCTGGCTCCGGACCTGGCGTGACCGGGAGGACGAGACAAGACGAAATTTCGGCATTGGACATTCCCAAGACATACGGACCCAACAAGCGGCCGCTTATTCTTTCGCCTCCTGTTGGATCAGACTCTTTTGCGCCCTTTGACCGTGCCTTTCCAACGAACTCGCTCGGGTCGTTCCTTCAACCAAACCAACACCAACATCATCTGCATCAACACTCACACCAGAGCCGACAACTGCAACAAGGGCAACAACAGCATCAACAGTTTGTTCAGTCACAAGAGAGGAATCTGGAAGCAGCGGTGGTTGGAACAAGAGGAAACGAGGCACAGGAACAGAGGGCAGTTCAGCAACAGCTCCAGCAGCATGACCAAAACAATAATGACAGCACAACAGCGACCACAACAGCAACCGTCCGAGAGACGCTGTCAGAGAGCATGTCTAGAACCAACTCCTCCTTTTCGAGTCCTCGACGCACGGCTCAAACACTTCCCATGCCTCACTTCCGCGGACAGCTGGTACAGCCACAATCGGGTGACAGCTCCTATCAACGCCGGTTCTATTCTTCAACACACTCCTCAATCAAGTCATCTGGTGCAACCACAGCCACCGCCCACACCACAGCCAGCGTTGGTATGGTATCTGCTGCTGGCGCTAGTGGCTCTTCATCATCAACGTTGGCGGGACGGCAGGCCGGCTCCAAATCGGCTTCACCATCACCAGGAATATCGATGCGCAAATCTGCGAGTATGAAGCGACTCCTTCAGCTGACGGATGATTCGAGCAGTGGCAACAATCCACTGAGCAGTGCCGGTGCAGCGCAGGACGCGTCAGGGATCGTTAGCATTCAGTTGGGTCGACTGCTGATCTCGACTCGTCAGCATGTCAGAGGGTTTCTTGACTCGTTCATTGATCCTAGAAGCGATGGTACCTCCAAAGGTAAAGCCCAAACGAGAAAAAAGAAAGGACCATGTAAACAAATCAGCGCAGACGTCTGGAATGATTCTAACCATCTCCCTCTTTTCTTTTTCTTCGTCTTTTCCCGCACCCTCCCCCTCCCCCTTGTAATTCTATTCTTGACAACTCACTGTTTCTTCTTTCGTACTCTTTTATGGTATCGCAATGGTTATTTTGGGGTTCTTTTTTTTTTTTTTTTTTTTTGGACTCACTTAACCTACTGTAGACGACATCAACGCAGTCCATCCCAATCTAGAACGCGTGCTCCTGGACCTGCTCAACGGCATGTTACAGTCGCACAACGCCTTTGCGACCAGAGATAATATTTCGTCTCAGGAACAGCCTATGACGATTCGTCCCACCCTCGTCCGATCCTTGGCTCACCTGCAGGAACTTTTATCTCCCACCCCTTCTTATCCTTCTTCCACAAATGATCCCAGCATCAACAACTCCACTCCTATTCCCACCCATGCTTTATCTTCATCTCTGTCCTCGCCGTCTTCATCACTGCTCGGTTCACCTTCGCGTTCTTTATCTTCATCACCTTCGTCACCATCTGCACCCTTGGTAAACAGGAACTCTGATGACTTGAACGTGATGGATAGCAGCAGGCGACATAGGATGCCTTCTCGCTATCCGCCTTCGCGGTTATCCACATCCACTTCGTACCGCCCTGAAGCCATGGATACGGAGACAGATATGGACTCGGACACAGATCTCCTTCTCGAGAGCGGTGTAGCTGGTGGCCGGGCTGCAACATTGAATCCTGACATCCGCCTTCGCTCTTTGAGCACCACGCCTGTTACTTCAGGAGTAACTACACCTGCCCCAGCCACAACAACGCCATTATCAATCGGAGGACCAGCAGGAGCATCAACAGGTCCTGCGGGTGACTTGGATGGATCAACGACAGCTGTAGATCTCTATAGGTCTACGATCGAGTTCTTGGCGTTAATGACCGCTTTTGTAAGCGTTGTGTGCTGGCTTATGCAGACTCGTCTCCTTGATGGTAGGCCATCAAGTCGGGATCCTACAACGGCTGCAGCAGCAATGGAGGGTATTGATATGGAGCAGGATCGATCGGACTTAGGTCGTCGAGACGGCTTCGCTCAGTTGAGGGAGTTTTTGAACCTCTTTGATGATCTGGATAATGTCCTCAATCCGATCAAGGAAGCCCTCAGTCGGACTTATAGTTCGCAACAGCGATGGCCACAACATGTCGACAAACAAGAATCAGACACAGGGGTGGATCCCATGGACTCTGTCGGACTCTTTGCTTGGCACTACGTTTTGTTTGCATCGGATCGGGAGAGTCCCTTTGAACGTGAGGCTCATGCGATCGATATCCTCAGCCTTCACTCGATTCATTTCGATGTCATCCTTAACGAGCTCTATACCACTCACATCCTTTCGATGACAGCCAAGGAGCACCAGAAGGACCACGGACAGTTTTATACACCGCCAGGGGTAGTGGACTTTATGTGGAAGCGCACTATCGTTGATAGGGGTCGCCTTCTGGACCAGTTTGTCGAGTCAATGCCATCTTTCTTGTCGGCACCTCTTTCTTTCGTTCATCAAGAATCCTTGATCCCCACGGCGTTGGATCCATGCCTGGGCGTGTCGACCTTTCTTTCGTGCTATGTCCGTCTTTTGATCCAAGAAGCACAGCGGGATCACTCAGAGACGATATGGAGATCCGAAGCAGCCTGTAGACTCCTGTTGACCCAGATCTGTGAGAATGTCTGGGGGATTGAGCTGGACGGGTTCGCGTTTTGGATGGCGCGGTGCGGAATTTTGGTGGCGCTTATGCCGCTTGTCCAACACGTTGAGTCCTTTTCACACCATACTCACCACCATCACCACCATCACCACCATCACCGCCACCACTACCACCCACATCAAAAGCCACCACATCACCAATACCAACAGCAGCAGCGGACTCAGCTTCCTCAGCTTCCTCGGCTTCATCTCTTCCGAAGCGACACCCTGCAGCTCACCGTCCCCGATGGGACCAGCCCCAAAACCTCCTGGGACCGGCATTGTATCCTTCAACTTCGGACCCCGTCGCGTCTCCAGTTTGACTTTATTGTCACCAACCCGCCCTACATGATCCGCAAGACTGGAACATTCAGCGCTCCCGATCCAGAAGTCTATGATTGGAGCATCCTAGGCGCCAGCATCGCCACCGCTGCCTCTGCTGCAGGAGCAGCAGCCCCTACAGGCCTGTCCGAGGGTTTGGGTCCTGCACTCAAAACAAAGTCCAGAGCGTCTACCAAGGCTTCCAAGATTGCGTTCGAGGAGGAAGAGCGATTGACACCATCGACCATCATCGACACCGGAGATGATGATTCTGGGTCAGAGGCGACGATGACACCTAGTGGCGATCGGCTGAGCAAGGGTCCTTCGGAGTCTGTTCTTCAGTCACCGCGGACAAAAAAGCTTGCTACTCAGGTGCGACCGACAGGGTCCAAAGGCATGATGCAAGCCTATGGGTACTTTGTTTGGTTCGCCGCGCAGAGGATCAAACCTGGCAAGGGTGTTGTCTGCATGATCACTGGTGAGTTTCTTCTCTATTCTTTTGCTGTACGGTTAGCTAAAGGTCGTAATATTAATTCATGTTCTATTTTTCTTGCTAATCGACACGTTCTTGTCCTCCCCTACTATAGCAAGTCAATGGCTAACCCTCGAGTTTGCTGTTAAGCTGCGGTATGTTCATTTTGTTGCTTTTAGCATAATTATATTTTTTCCCTTGTCAATTTCCTAATGCTCACGCGTTTTTTAACTTGTATTCTACCAAATCTAATCCCATTACTGCTTTCTCATGCAATGCAGTGCTTGGCTCTTCGAAAACTGTCTGATGGACGAGTTTTTTCAGTTTGAACCCTACAAGGTTTTCTCCAAAGTCCAGACCGATTCGCTGATCTTCAAGATTCGAGCCATCCCCCACGACCTCTTACCCTCGACTTCGTCATCCATGTCCTTGTCGCCCCTGCCGCTTGGAGATCATCGAACCGTATTTCTTCGACATACCGATCATCACAAACCGTTGGCTGGGATCCTGCAGGACTACATGATGTTCTCTGCCAACGAGGAACTTCAGGTCGTTGGACCGTCCTCGTCTTTTGTGGTCGGATCTGCCACCAACAACAATAATGATGTGAACATTATGGTGTCAAGAAAGACGCGAGAGGAATTAGCTGCAGTGATCATGGCGCCGTCGGCGACACCCACTACCGCTACTGCCAGTGGCAAAGGCGATGAGGCGACAGCGCCCGCGACTTACACATACTCATTTGCGCCGATGATGCCTGCATCAGTGTTGACGACCTACATGCTGACTCTCACCCAGGATTTGGGAGCAATATGTTCAGCCGGAACCAAAAAGATGAATCGATTACGAGCAATAGAACCTCTCCTGTGGCATCGAGGCCCCAATACCAACCCTGTCTACGGCCTCGTGGTCCGGATGGAGTATGCACGGGCCATGTTTGGTGAGGAGATGACATCGCGATGGTTTCGACCCGCCTTGTACTGGAACGGGAAGAACTCACCCGAGGGTCCACCAACAGCAGCAACAACAACGGCAGGCGGTGCATCAAGTGCTACCACCTCGGCCGTCCCGAACAAGGCTCTGCATCGGGAAGGACAGTTCTGGCAAGGACGAGACCGTCAGAGGTTGAGTAAGAAGGAAGGGTCACCTGCAGAGTCTTACTGTGTCCCGACCTCGGATCCACAGCGGATGTATGCGCTTTGTATGGTTGATAAGGAATCGGTAAAGATCCTTCGGCAGCAGGTGGAGCAAAGGGTTGAGGGCTCTCAGGCGTTGTGGAATTACCTGACGGATGTTAGGTCTCATTTCCAACCAGGGTTGGCTTCCAAAAGAAAAGTTGTTTCAAGCGGCAAGCCGCAAGCGGTCGATGATGAGGGTGTTGCCTTTTGTTCGACCAATCAGTGCGGGTGAGTGTCCTTTTGCATTTGATTGTGTCTGTGCTGACTGTTTGTTTGTTTGTCGTGTGCATTTGTCTCCTTCTGTATGCATATTATTAACCAACACAACGAATTATTCTACATATGTGTAGGGCGGATGTGCCAGAAAAGATTGTGCACCCGATCAACTACGGCTACTTTTCAAAGACCCAGCCCCGACAACGCTTCTTCCTCGACACGGATTCCTTAGCAGTGACCAACCAGTGCATCTACCTGACGCTCAACAAACTCTCGAGCCATTACGACGCCGAGCAGTGTCCACCCCTGATCTACTTCTTGACCCTCCTCAACTCGACAACCCTCCAGTTCTTTGTTCTCCATCATTGCCAGTACGACCAACAGGGGAGGATGCGACTCTTCCGCGAATCGATGGCCAAGATCCCCTTTCAGGACCGTGATGTCAAGAACCATCCCGAACGGATCCAGTATGTGGCGCAGTTGGGGTCTTGTATGATCGAGTTGAAAAATGTTCTGTATAGTGTTGTTGTGGGGTGGCGGTTGACGGGGAGTCATCATAGTAGTGGTGTCTCTCAGGGCTCTAGTGCCGTTGGTGGACGACGGGGATCTACGGGTGGGTTGGCATCCATTGCTCCTTATCCTGCCGCCACTGCTCCTGCTGCTCCCTCGACGACCCCCACCTCGACAACTGGCGGTAGTAGTAACCAGGGTTTGTTGGATTGGGTCAGAAAGGGTGGTAATCCGCCTCCTGGACTGTTGTCTCGAGTCAAGGACCAAGTCCGACGTATGCTGGTCGCACAAGCCAGCAATCCCCGTCGTCACCCTTACCAGGCTCCTGAACCTGTAGCCGCTTCTTCTGGCACTATTGCCCATGTCACCAAGGCCCGTTCTTCTTCCTCAGCCCCGTCGTTGTCATCTTCGTCTTCGATATTCCCCCTAAATAAGCCCCGTGGCGTCAAGGCAGGAGCGATGGGCAGTGGCAGCGGCTCTGCCTTTTTTACGGATACCGATACCGATACCAACACGTTCACGGACACGGACACGGATACAGATGATACCATGGACCCCTGGATGGCGTCGAGACTCGAGGGGAAGGTGTCGACAGGAACGATGGGTCGAGGCATCGTGTCCACCACCAACACTTCTGCAGGCTATCAAAACTCGAATCAGAGCAGCAGGGGTCAGAGTCAGCATAGCCTTGCACGGATTTTGAATATGCCTGGGGATGATAGTGAGTCGTCGATGGATGAAGAAGGAACGCCCTTATCGATGACGGACACTCCTTTGACGATGCCGGTGCCCATACCGGAGAGGGGCTCTAGAGACCGCCGAGCTTCTTCTTTCCGACCCACTGTGGGTAGTAAATTTGGTCATGATGAGGAGTTTAATGGAGACGAGAGTAAGAAGGCTGGATCTGTACCTGCCAGCACTACAGCCATGGAGACGGACTTGGATGAGCTCTATCATCACACTCCTACCGCATCCGCCACTACTTTCAACAACAGCAGTCATCAGCAGCAACAACGCCAACAACAAGTTAGTGGCGTCGCCTCCTCCTTTGACAACCAACAACATCAGATCTCACTTGACTGCGACCGGATCCTGCAGGCGATCGAGCGAGTGGTGACGATGGTCGAGATGGTGCAGTGGGCGGTCGACCAGTACGGTTATATGTTGTACGGGATCCGGCCCAAGTTCCAGAAACTCCTCGAACTGGACCTCAAGATTGTTTATGGGTCTCGGTTGGAGTCCTTGATCCTTCCTAGGACCCCGCCTCCTTCTTCTACGACTGTTCCGGGGTTTGGGATTGGGGTAAAGGAGGATGGACGGGCAGCAGCGTCGAGCTTGGGGATCACAGTGTGGGATCTGTACCGGTGGGAGGGAGACTCTGAATCCATGGCTCCTCTCCTTACTCCTGGTCCTACTTCAACATCCAGTGTGCCGTGTCCTCCATCCGGGTCCGCTCCTGCTCATAGTGGAGGGAGACAGTTGCTGCCGACATATGCGTTCCAGGTCCTGGAGAACGCACAGTCTGCGACGCAGTTGCTCCGCGAGATCCTTGACCAGTTTCCAGCCCTTCCCTCTCCTTCCTCCGTTCCCTCGACCGTGTGAGAGATCCATAGAAAAAGTAAATATTTTTGTCAAAGCCAAAAAAAACAAATCAGGTATAACAATTTTTTTTATTGGTCTACAATCCCGAGAGGACTACTCTAAAAGAAATGCTTGTACTCCTCCGAGAGATGGGGTGTGTTGTTCCTGTATGTGAGTTATATCGATCCTATAATTCAGCTCATGGCTTAGGGGTGGCAGCGGCGCCAACGGCACCAGCACCGGAAGTAGCAGCACCCTTCTTGGCAACCTTCTTGATCCAGCCCTTCTTGACAAGCCACTTGACCAAAGGCGGCGTAATCATACTCGTCGCCACCACCCTCAAAGGAACCAAAAGCTTATGGATTCCATACGCAATCACAAACACGCTCCACAGCCCCGAAGCCTTGTTATAAATCGCACCCACTTGCTCATCGTCCACCTTATCCAGATCCACTGCCTCGGAGCCCTCGTGTGGGTGGGAGTGGGGTTTAGGCTTATATCCGAAATAGGGCCCGTAATGCTCAAGGACGTAATCCTGGGCCTTTTCGATCTTCTCCATGCCTGCGGCCTTGACGATGATGAAAGTTGCGGCGAGGTCGAGGGTGGAGATTCCCAGGTAGACGGCGACACCGGTGTAGCCGTATTGTTTGATCAATTGCTTGATCTTGTCCATGAACCCGGTTTTTTGAGGAGCGGAAGCGGCGACGGTACCCGAAGCGGCGGGGGAGGCGGTTGTGGAGGCTGACGTTGCGGTCTTGCCAGTTGTGGAGGCGAAGCCGCGGCGGATGATAGGTGCCAAGCGTGTTGTTGTGAGTGGTACGGGAGTGGTGGAGAAGCGTGCGGAGGGGACGGGGTGGAGAGCCTTGCGGAGGGTGTTTGTGCAAGCCTGGGTCTGAGAGAGTGATGCCTGTCTTGAGGAACGGGCGGCAGTGTAGAAGCGAAGTCCTGGGGTACGCATGGTAGTGGCGGAAGTGGATCGGATGGCGGCGGTGGTGGCAACTCGACGGATGGCCGAGGTTCCGATCGGGGTTGTCCAGGAAGCAGGGTTCATGATCTCGTCCGTGCGATGTTGTTATAGATTAGTGTCGGTGATGGTGAGATGTCGTTAGAGTGGTGTGGATGATTCCTGGTTGACGGTGACGTGACGGATCCAGAGAAGGTGATTAGAAAAAAAAAAGATGAAAAAAGAAGAGAAAAGTAAGGCAAAAGGGAACTGATCAGCTTTTCACCGGCGAGACGAAACGGGTCTGTGTTGAAGAGAGATAAAAAAAAACACCTTTCCTGGGGACTGGTGCCGAAAAAGGAAATATCCACTCTTTCATACCAGAAGACAATCCCTCCTCTTTTTGCCTTTCTGTCCGTTTGCAGACACCATAGCTAGTTGCCAATCGCCTCGCTGGTTGCGATTGCGAAGAATGACTGAAAAGGCTCCTCAAAAGGCATGCTTGATCGTCATGCCGGTATCATTGTAGCCCGTGGTCAAGCTTGTAACCTTTTTTTAGCGTCGAGACAAAAATATCAGTTTAATGCAAGAACAAGGCGTACGAATGGCCTGTGTGATATCAGCCATCGCAAGGTCGCAAGGGAAGCGTGAGGTGCTTTCGGATCGGAATGCCAGATTTCTCCTCATGCGCAGTGGAGGAAGCGTTTGGATCAACAGAGGCGGCCAACGGTGGTAGTTTTTCCACATGTCCATTTGTACAAACACTGCGCGTATCCTGCTCGCGTTAAATGATCTCCCTCACCCCAGTAAATTGTTCCCCTACGGAGCTTACCTTGCAAGAAAGAACTAATTCCTGTCACACTTATCCCAAACCCGATAAAGATCGCCCTGTATGTGAAAAAAAAACTCCCTCATAAAAGAAAAGCTGGATGTTTTGTTGGTTGTTTATTTCCGGTTTCTCAAGCATTGTTGTTTTTTGTGTATTCGCATCTTTACTTGGAGGCCTTCTTAGCGGGCTTGGCGGACTTGGCCTGGGCCTTGATGACCTTCTTGACGATCTTCTGCTCCTCGATCAAGAAAGCGCGGACGATTCTGTCACGGACGCAGTTAGCGCAGCGGGAACCACCGTAAGCACGGTTGACGGTCTTCTGGCGGCGCGAAATGCGAGCGTACTCGGTGGGGCGGAGAGCGGGGACCTAAGGAAGGTTGGGAAATGGACATTATGGATAAGAAGGTCAATTGGTGATTGAGTAAAAATAAATAGTAACCTCCTAAAGATCGCCGTAGTACGTCGCTGGGTATAGTTGTGAGGTTGGCATGCATTATAAAAACGCAGTGCCCGGTTTGAGTCTACTGAGATCTCCCCTAGCTCTTGCCATGCTCCACCACAAAGGCCATGAAAAGAGCGAGTGGAGTGCGTCGCAATGTCCTGAGAGTATCGATAGGCTCATTACCACTCTATAGTCTGTAATAAATTCGTTGCTGGAGACTCCTCTGTACTGTTGAAAGAGAGCATATGCATGTCGATCTGCTATGTGTTGCCAGGAAGTCGAGTACGACGCCGGGTTTGCAACACACTGCAACTCTGGGTGAGAGTCGGAAGATTGATTCCGTTTCCAAAGTGTTTCTTTGCCGATCGCTCCATCAGCACTTCCTCATGAGTTGAGTACTCTCCCTCCTTAGTTCCTCCTCCTGATCGCTTCCTTCGTCCGTAGACGATTGTCAAGTGTTTCATAGCTACTGGTTGAGTTGGCAGCGTTATGGTATCCTGCAATCGATTCCTATCCTTCCCAGCCGCTCACAGTTTCCTCCTCTTTCTTCTCCTCCTCCCCTCAACGTTGCCCTGCTCCTGCGCGATAAAAAGATACTCCTGCGGGGAAACTTACACCAGGAAGAGCAACACCGCAGTCACCGCACTTGGGAGCGGTACCGGGCTTCTTCTCATAGAGCCAAGTCAAGCGACCACCGGGGGTCTTGACGACGCGAGTCCTGTTCGACTTGGTGTTGTACGACAAACGGCGGCGGTAAGTGAGACGCTGAGCCATTTCTACAATAGCGGTACCAAAATAAAAGTAACGGGACAGTCCGTTAGTTTGTGTTGCCCTTTTGTTCGTTCGGCGTAGGTGCTCCTTGAGTCGAGTTGTGTTGAGTGAGCTGATGGGTTCTAATGGATCATAGTTTCCATTTATGTTCTTTCAGAGGTTCCGGATCGTATAGGCCATTGCGGTGTTGTTTGTCCTCTTCCTGCATCCTGAAGGTTGATGATCTCCCCCTGTAGTGAGATAAGGCTCTGTGCGATAGAAAAAAGGATCCTGGTAGATATAGGCCGCTGGGCATCCGCTTTTGCTGGTTCTTTTTGGTCGATGATAATATCCACCGATGAGGACGGATTGGTGGTGAGCCGGTGCATGGTTCCTAAGGCATGATGGTGATCCGTCGATGGATGTTTGTTGTAGGCATCCATGTACATCCTCTCCTCCTTGATAGTCTCGTATGAGCCAGGCCTTCAGAGGCCTATTGGACTGCTGAATATGAAATTCGTTCGCACCTGAAATGCGTTGGGATAGAGGCAGAACCAAACTCGCCCCAGAATGCCTTGAATCAAAAAGGGAGAAATCCAGAGCTGTGTCTTGTGAGAGTTATTAAGGGGTATTATTTTCCTTTCCTTGTGCCGCTCATTGCATTTCATTTCACTGGCTACAGTAAATCTGTTATCCCATTGCATATTCATATCTGTCTGTTCTATTCTATTGCTGTTCCTTCAGTTAATTCCTCACCACTTCTTGGTCACGAGAAGCACAGGCTAATGGCTTTGGGAATACATGTATCGTTTGACAAAGCTTAGACTAAGGAAGGGGAAAGTGTGCGGAACGAATTGATAGACCGTTTTCCTATTTTTCATTCATATTGTCGTCATGGTCATCAGTGGATCGGGTTCCTATCTCGGCAAGCAAAGAAAAGGAGAGAAGGGAAGGAACGGGGCATTATCGCCAAAGAAAGAAAGAAATAAAGAAAGAAAGAATGTGTGTGAAAAAGAAAGGTATGTGTGGTAGAGTACAACAATCGGCATAGGAAAACTGATACATGTCAATAGCCGAGAAGTGAATGTGGTGAACCGTGTTTCTGTATTCTTGCATGTCGAGTGACGGAGTTGTATTGTGGGCAAAGGGGGGCAGGAGGAGAAGGAAAAGGACAAAGAGAGAAAGAAAGAGGGCGTTCTAGTTTCTGTTTTTTTTTTTTTGTTGTTGGAGACATTGTTATTGTTGTCGGCATGGCCAAGGTTGGATAGGAACAAACCAGCCCTCTTCTCATACATCATTCTGGCTGTTGTTGTTTGTTTTGGTCAGTAATCAGTGATCAGTGACCAGTAATGGTCAGGAATGAATATGTTGATATGAGGCGAACAACTACCTGCTTCGCCTTTTTATTTTCTGCCTCTTGTTCATAATGCGAATGAGTGGTGGCACTTGACAACGAGTCATATGGATACTAATGCTAATGTCATGAAAACATGAGAAGAAAGAAAAAAGTGAGAGAAAGAAAAGAGAGAGCTAAAAAAGAAATGAAAGTGGCGATCGATCCACTCCGTCAATGCGCCGTAGTGGTCGTCGTTCGTAATTGATTCAGGTCGAACTTGTCTTATTTTTTACACATTTTTTCCCTCTTCTTTTCTTACTTTCTCTTTCTTCCCTTCTCCTTTCTGATCACCTCACTCACTCTCTCTTTCTCTTACTTCCTTGTTCTTCTGACATTCTGCTCCAGTACTCTTCTCTCTCTCTCTCTCTCTCTCTCTCTCTCTCTCTCTCTCTCTCTCTCTCTCTCTCTCTCTCTCTCTCTCTCTCTCTCTCTCTCTCTCTCTCTCTCTCACTCTCTCTCTTCTTTCCCTCCTTCCCTTTCTTCGCACATCCTTCACATACAACCATGGGCTGCTGTGGAAGCAAACACTCGGATCACGACGAGGTAAGCACTCCACTCCCACCCCTGCACCTCATCACTCTTCTTCACTCATGAATGTCCTCTCCCATCGCTCATGAGCCATTCACACACACACACACTCACGCAGGCTCATCTGATCAATTCAAAATCCACAAATACACACTGCATCAACTACATCCTCTTGCATTCCTCTCCAGCAAGACCCTAAAAATCCTCCTTTGCCACCACTCCCTTCCTTTCCTCTCCTTCATCAAGGCCGTGCATTCACCACATCTACCAACCCCACTAGCCTGGGCAACACGCACCCTGCACGGATGTCCCATTTCAAACGAGGCATTCCTTTTTTTCCTTGCCGTTTGTTCAACAGTTTATGGAATCGTCATACCTACACACACTCCTACTGATTCTGGTCACCCATCCCATCCCGCCTCCTTCTTTCCCCTTCCCCTACTGGCTGAGCGTGAATAATATTACCAGTTCTGTGAATAGTATGGTCTTGTCAGTCGCACTCTGACTCCGCCCATCCCTTCTCTTTTTTTTTTATTTTTTTTTTTTGTTTGTGCACCCTACTCTTTCTTTCCTCTTTGACTCTGATCCCTCCCCCCGTTGCATGCTTTGGTTTACTTGCCTTCCTCTTTGTATTCATTCCACAAACAAACAAAGCATAAGTGGGTCTATGCAGATCAAGCTGACTGCCAGAGTGATCAGAACAGCAGGACGAAACGAGCACGGTGTTTTGATCAAGAACAAAGGAATGGGACCGATAGCAAAAATGCAAAAAAGCTAGAACATCTTACTCACTCCTATCCTCTGAATCGGAGAGCGAATCCATTTCTTTTTGATCTTGTTTGTCGAGTGCAGGAGGAAAAGGAGGGATGCAGACAGCGGGAAGAAAGGAGAACATGTTCATTTTACCATCCCAGGCAGGAGGAGGACCCATGAATGAATTTATCAAGAGGGGACTGGTTACTGCTAGAAAACAAGTACTTGTGTTTAGTTATGGAAAGTTGTTGTGACAGATTGACATGTAAGAACATCATATATGAAGGCAGGAAAGAGAGAAAAGAGAAAAGGAAGGAAGAGCTCATCTATGCACCAAAACCTGCTAGTCCTTTCTCTTACCCCTTTCCCAACGCCTCTCCTTCTGACCGAGGGGAAGGGACACGGGCCAGGATTGGTCTGTGTCTGTGGATGGTACCTTTTCAATTGCCCAACGGATAGGATGGATCAAGAAAAAAATATATGCTGGAACAAAGCAGTAGTGACACAGTCTCCTTTCAATGCCTACGCTCCTTTGACCATTGTCTACAATGAACAAAGCCTTTTTTTCGTTCTTCCCCTTTACACATACTCAGCATGCGTTTCCTAATCGCCTTGTTGATCATCCTACCTTCCTTCCTCCGTTGAATTGAACTTGCGACCCGAAGGGGAAAATGAAGTCAAAATAACAATGAGCTCTTACTAATCCCCTACTATCTTTCCTTTCATTTTCCCTTTTCCTGATTCATCTTTGATTAGGCTGAACGGACCCGCCTCCTGAACGAGAGCAATGATGTTCTTTCGTATGGGTAGGTGCTTTTGTTGCACTTCCTTTCTGGTTTATTATATTTTTGAATTCAAATCGCGACGATTGGGCTTGGTGTGAGCAAACAAAAAAAATATACTGAAAAAAAAATAATATGAGGCCAACAGGATGTGAAGCATTGGCATTGGACGAGGACAGACGACAGCTTAGCATAGGACACGCATGCGCTTGGTGTGAATTGGAAACCCAATCATGGTCTCTCTTTTTCTCTTTCTCTTTCTCTTTCTCTCACCCATCTGCCCCAGTAGAGAGGGGATTCTGCTAGTACAGGACAGGGTGTACCATGAGAGCATTTAAAAACTGTTTTCGCGCGCGGCCAAGAAAAAAGAAAAAGGAAATGGCATCAAAAGGGGTGGCGCGCGGGGATTGCGCAAAAGAGGAAATTCGACAGACTGTGCTTTCGTGCTTTCGGTTACTTCTCTGGGTGGATCAACCATTCCCATATTGCTCACATACAAGGGTGCAAGAAATTCAACGAAAAAGAGAGGGAAAAACAAAAGGAAGGGCGGCGGGGGTTACTTTATTTCGTAATACATTGTCATGCCATATAATACAATAATGATAAGGATTCCGATCCGATATTATTACCTGCCTCATCCATTCAACTAATGCAATCGTGGGCGAAGGTGATATAATTGCGACTTGCTGACTGGCGGGTAGTGGCGGGAGGGATCCATTGAGGTGAAGAAAGGAAATGTTGACACACTTTTTGGAGTGGCTGGCAGGGACCCGGTTTGCTGAGCCAAACAAGCCAAAGAAGGAGGGCAAAGATATAACAACAGGAAACAAACAAACACTCCTTCATGAGCGCAAATAGACAGACGTGGAGTCGTGGATACTGAAAACGGCTTTTGAACAATTACTGCGCTTCATTGGCATGATCTATCCTGAGTGGCCTGTTGTTCAAAGTCAATATCCTCACAAAATCATTGCTGTCTTCGAAGAAAAATACAAAAAAGAATGACTGTATGATGGCGCAGTGTTGTGAAGAATACCCTTTTTCGGTCAACCTCAACGTTCTCCGATAAAAAGGGAGAAGAAAGTAGAGTCGGGACATGACGATCGACTACTATCGGCTGATTAGGGGATAACATCACGACCACCCCTCGCACAAATTGCCCTTTAGTTTTTGTTGACTAACATATTTTCTTTGGCCACTGTCGACTATTAACAAAATAGAAACAACCGGATGGTGGCAGCAAACTATGGCGAACAGAACCAAGTGCGAGAACTCGAGTCATTACAGCGCATCGTCGAAAGGACAGCAGGGTATGTCAGCCCATTCCGTTCGTTCATTATCCACGCCCCTTCTTTCCACCTTCGCCTTCTCTATCGAGAGCTTTTTTTTCTTTATGTCAGTAGTGATGGCGCCCCTCCACCCCATGCAGGAGTTTGCTTGTTTTCACCACCAATTGTGATTTTTAATTGTTTCCCAGAACAATTATGGATGGTGTATACTTTCATCCGAATAGGATATATTTGCATGGGTTGCACTTTCTCTTATCATGATGAGAGCTCGATTTGGATAACACAAGAAAATGGCGCGCTTGCACTTTTTCTTGATATATATCCCAAAGGAAGAAAAAATGGCATTGTGAAAGCCTGCGATGCATCACCTTTGTTCTCATTCTTGAGAGCATATTCTCTCGAATGAGAGGTCCTTTTCAAAAAAAAAAAAAAAAAAAAAAAAAAAAAAAAAGGATAATTGCTGTAGGGTGTGGTTGGACCATATGCAATTGGCGAATGCAAAAACAGGGAGTGAGAGTGAGGAGAGGGAGAGAGGGAGGAAAGGAGGAGACAGGTTGTTGGAATGGGTGCATGATTGTTTGATGCTTTGGTGTACCCAGTACTTTTTACTCTGTATTCAATTGACGGGCGCATGTCCTTTGTTTGCATTCGCATTTGCGACAATCCTGCTTGATTGGACTCTCGAGAACAACAACAAGAATACAAAAACATCAGCATTGTGCGCTCCCTTGGCTTTTTTTCTTCTTCTGCCTTCTATGTAACTTGGCAAGGATGAACAAAAGGAGAATGAATAGGAGAGACAAGTATCAGCAAGGGTTTTTTGGTTAATGGGAGAGTTCACGCTACTCTCGATGTGGTCGTCATGCAGACACCCCCATAATGGTGGTCAGGGTCCGTCTTTTTGTTTACTTGCGTTGCGTGTGTATTTTGTTGGTGGTGGTGGTTCCTGTTGTTTTGCTTGAACGGTTAAGGTGGCTCGAGACCCCACCCCCTTCGCACCCTGGGCATTGATATTATTTCATTCCCATTGTTTCCCCCGCTTCCCCTTGTGCGCACAACTAAAACACTCATTATCCCTATCTCATGCTGCTGTCCCTATCGACATTGGCCTATCCTCTCCTCCTACGCTCATCATTGGTTCACTCATTTTTTCTCCCGCCCATTGCCACCGCTATCAATCCTTGCTTCCCCTTCTATGCCCCCTTCCTTGTCTGGTTGCCTGCCTTCATCCTGTTTTGTCCTTTTTTTGAAGAATCGATTTGGTTGTTCTGCTATGTCGATTCGACTGTACTCTTTTTTTTTCTCTGTCTTTTTTGGAAATGAGTGGATGACGTGGTGAGGGTTAACTACTCTACCTTCTCCTCCCAATGTGCACGGCACTTAGGGTAGGACATCGACTTCTCTAACGTGATTTTTGTTGAAGTTTTTTTTTTTTTTTTTTTTTTTTTTTTTTTTTTTTTTTTTTGCTGTTGTTTGGCACTACTTTCATTGCTACTTTCTTGCGCGCTATCTCTGTGTTTGTGTATAGTTGTCTTTTTTCTTTTTTTTCTTCACCCCCTGTTTTACGTTTCTTTGGATGTGTATTGTTGAGTTGTTTGATTGTTGTTGTTTGGATGTGTGTTAATGACTCCATTCTCCAAAGCCCAAAATTACTTTTTTGCTTGTATATTCATTACTTTTTACATATTACTTTCTTGTACACAAAGGGCATCGTCTCTTGAATGAACTATAAATACCGCGGGACTTATTCGACGATCTAGATGTCTTTTTTCCCTCAATACTAATTATCAAGCCCTTTTCTTTCTTCATTCTTCTCTCTTATTCCTTTTTCCTCTCTTCTTCTCTTCTCTTTCCTCTTCTCTCGCACTCTCTTTCCTCTCTCCCTCCCTCACGTCTCACTCTCTCTCCGCCTGCAAACATTTCGCATTTTCATCCGAAAACACGAAACAATAATAGGAATCTGATCGACATCCCATCGACACTGCAACTCGAGCGACTCCAACAACAAGAGGCCCAATTGAGATCAAACGAGTATATCTCTGCACTCAACACCGTCAAGCTCCCTCAACAGGCTATCAAGAAACTTCACAGCATGACTTCCGTCGTCAAGGCAGGCGCCGATCTTTCGAGCGATCAACAGCTCCTTGAGGTCGGAGGCGTCAAGTCCTCGGCATCCTCTGCCGCCAACTCTCTCAAGGCCCCCTCTGTACGGGAAGTCCTGGCTGAGAAAACCATCGATTCCAAGACATTAGGATGGGTATGTTTCTTTGTTGTTGACTTTATTGTTTGGTATTATGAAGATGAAAGGAGAGGTAGAAGAGTGAGAGGATCATAAAACAAATGAGGGGTTGACGTGTTTACTCTTTTTTTTTGTTCTTGTTACACACGACGCTTTTTGCGCGTCAAAATTTCTTTTTGTTTCTCTAATGATAAAACGAAATTGGGCGGAGCGATTCAGATATAGCACTTAGCTAATACATGTGTCCCTTTCCTTTTGTTCCATGAATAATTTAGATGGCAAGCGCAATGGGAGAACTCCACCAAGCAACAGAGCAGATCGACGTTGAGGATGTGGGCGAGCTGATTGTCACATTATCCCCACCTATCAGACAATAGCTCTGCTTCCTTCCTATGTGTCTTTCATGTCTATTGTATTATTTTTCACCTGTGTTTTTTTTCCACTTACCTATACTTGTCTGTTGTGGTCAATGCTGTTTTCCTCTCAGCGATGATCATATACGATATCCACCTGTCATCCCCCTTCTTTCTTTGCTGTTCTTTCTCACCCTTGTTTTTCTACCGCATTTGTTTTATCATAGTATTTTCCCTTCTAATGACCCACATTTCTCACAAAAACACATACATCATACTCCATCCAAACCCAAGCGCGATTATTATTTTTTCTTTTTCCGCATTTTCTGCTGTTAACGAACCTCTGCACAAAATAAAAAAAAAAAAGAAAAAGTACTTTTAAGCGTACAGCACAGAGTTGTTTTAGTAGTGTTGTTTGCAAGTGTATTATCATTTAGGCTCTTAGGAAATGTTGCAGCAGCCACTGGACTGCTTGGCAAAGGGATCTGGCCCGGTCGTGCCCCACAAGCTAGGTATGAGCGCGTCTCTCGTCGTGGTCACAAATTGAATCAGGCTAATCCACATCACATAAAGTACGGGAGAGAGAGATAGTTAGCATCTGCTTTCTTTTGATGTCCGATCTACTCTCGAGAAGAAAAAAAAAGTAAGGATACTGCCTCAAAGTTACCTTTTGCTGGCCTCGGAGACAGGAATCCGGCGCATCTCAAGATGTTCCCGTAGCCGCTGATTGTGTTCCAAGAACCGCTTCAGCTTCACCTCCGACACGCCCGAAGAGCCCATAAACGTTGGTCCCCTAGGAAGCGACGCCATAGTCGGGGGGGACGTGGCCGCTGGTATTGCCATCGTCGAGTCGTTCATTGCCTGTTGTTGCATTTGTTGCTGTTGATGGTACTGCTGTTGTTGGAGTTGTAGTTGCTGTTGATGTTGTTGTGCGGCCATGGCAGCGGCGGTGAAAGGAGGTGACGGTACGGGCTGCTGTGCTTCTGTAGCTGCGGCCCCTGCTTGCTGCTGAAGGATGACGGATGGTGTGGCGCCGTTGGTGATACTCTCAATCGAGCTTGAGCCCTTCAACAGGCCGTCGTAGTCGTGTGCTTCGATGTCAAAACCTGGTCCTGAATTCATTGTTGTTTTGCTGTTGTTTGTTTGTTTGTTTCTGGTGGTTGAAGAGATGAAGGAGCACGGTTCCTGATGTGGTTTTTTTTTGGGTGTTGTCCTGCCAATCGTTGCTTCTTTCAGTCAGTGCTTGATAGTTTCGAGGGAGAAGAAAGAGGTCGCAGTCTAAATTTTGAAAGAATGTGTGTTTTCAACATTTTGTTAGTCTTTAGGGCTCACTTTGACTATCCGCAACATTACTTCCTGGCAACATGCCACAAAAAAGGAAACCGCAAATTGTCAAGCAAAAATGTACCTAAAGTTCTCGATGTTCTTGCTCCGTCTTATTGATAGACTGGTCCACAGCGGGCGTGGTGAAAAGGAATCAATTGTGCGTTTCTAGAGTTGTGGAAATTGTGAAAATGAGTAAGGGAAGGAAAGGAAAAGGAGAGAAGGTTGTAGTGGTGAGGGTAAGTAAAAGAAGGAGCCACACCTTTATAAAAAGTCTGCCCGCTTTTTCTTCGAGGGATGATGTGATAGGGGCTAGAACCCCAGGAGGGTGAATGGAAAAGTGTGATATTACTGCTTAATCCCAACGACCACAATGCAAAGAATCAAGAAGGAGCTGGTTGGACTGGTGGGGGGTTGCGGGAATGGTAAGAAGGGAAAGGGGGGAAAGGTGGCTCATAGCACCTCAAACGTGGAACAGCCTTTACTGCAAAGATGAAGGGATGAGCAGTAACAAAACCGGCGAAGAGGTACAAATGGAAGCCGAAAGAACTTAGTTAAGAAAAGTGAGAGCAGAAGGGACTACAGGAAGGAAGAGAACAAATCCATTTGGGTCGACTGGAGCGAATAAAAACACGCCACAAAAGGTCAAAAAAAAGGAGCGGTGTCAGAAAACAGTAGCCGGGTACCGGGGAACCAGATTAAAACAACACACAGACAAGGGCGGGAAACAAAACAAAAGAAGAGAGAAAAAAAAAAGGGCGGATGGAGAAACAAAAAGGAAGAGCGAGAGTGGGTTCACCTTTTGCCGTCGTCCTTTTGCTTTCCCCCCTTCTCCCTCGCATTCTCCTTCACTTTTCTCGCTCGCTTTCTGTATCCTCCGTCTCTTCCTCCTTTCTCCCTCCTCTCCCCTTTCTCGTTTGTTCGTCCAAATAACTGAGAACGCGAATCAAAGAAATCAGTTGAGTTCATACGAACATAGCCCAGTAACTCAACAAACCAGCGATGTGGCCTTTTCCTTTACACCTCCTCTTCTCCTTTCTCCCTTACTCCTTCTTCTTGTCGTCCATGTTATTTGTGGTGTTCATCCCGTTTCCCGTCACTCCTTGATCCCCACACCGGTTTTACGGTTTCCCTTCTTTCGTTCTTCCTTTTTTTTCCTGCAATGTGGTGACAAATGAGATTCTGAGCCCATGGCGCTAGAGTGAAGAGGGAAAAAAAAGGAAGAGAAAAAGTGTGGCTGGCTAGCGGATGATATGCAGGCATGCAAATGGACTTTTATGTAGTGCGAACCCTTCATTCACAAAATATGCAAGATGAGCAAGAACAATAACGACAAAGCCGATGCAGATGGTGAAGGGGAGAGAGGGAAAGGAAAGGAAAGAGAAGGAAGAACGCTTTGTTTGTGTTTGTTTGTCTGTTTGTTTGCCGAAGACTAATGCAACTCGAGTTTTGACCACAACAATAACACTGAAAGCAGTTTCATTCAATTGATATCTCTGTCACACAATAAACGGGACGAGGGAAACCGTCAGGGAACCGGACAAAAAAAGAACTATATGAAGGCAACTGTTGCTGTCGTCCGTGGAGGAAATGAGGAATGATGAAGGGTACCCATGTTGGGTGGAGCGACAGCGAGCAAAGATAAACATAAACGCGACAGGGCCCTTTCGGACGCGTTGAATTGTTGGTAATTGTGATGATAGCCAATGGCGATTGGGCGCAGGGTAAAGGACCGCCATCTGATCCAAATGTTGTTTGGTGCAGGGCTCAAAAAAAAGGGAAAAAAAAAAGTGACTGTTTGCGGACAGATACATACACCACAACTAATCTGCCTTGCAATGGCATAACATTCGCTCTTGCACTTGTTCTGGCACTTGCTCTTGCACTCGCTCACCCTTCTCTCATCCACGCTACTGACATGCTCTCATCACTTTTCTTCATATTACTGCTGGTTAGGTGGACCATTTTCCGTGGGATGGATAGATGATGTAAAGAAAAGTAGCCCTTCTCAGTTGGGTAGAATACAGCATAAAAAAAGAAAGACAAAAAAGAGAGTTGATGGTTATGACAGAGACAAGAAAATATTTTACCTTTTTTGGATCAGTGCGTTGAGGAAGGCTGGTTGAAAGAGGAAGTTTCAAAAAGGGAAAAAAAAAAGTTGACAGCGGCAAAGGCGTACTTCTTTTCTTGTTGTTTGTTATTGGTGGTGGTGTTTGAAAAGGTTGAGCGGCGACGAGGACTGAAAGGAGCTGAGACTGGAGTGAGGTTGTGTGTTTGTTGGTGTGATTGCGTGGATAGAGAGAAGGAATGAAAAAAGCAATTGTTGGACTAAATGAGGAAGAGTGAATGCGAAGAAGTGAATGGGAGGAGGTAAGAGTGATCTTCTGATGGGTAAAGCCGGCTGGTTGGAGTATGTTTTGCAAGAAGAGAGAGGGAAGAGAGGGTCGTTGAAAGTAAAAAGAATGAAAGAGAGAGGAAGTGAGAGCAAGGAGAGCGAAAGAGAAGAAAAGAAAGGACAGGCGGGGCAGACAGACGGACAAGTCGGGGGGGGGGGGGGGTCTCGTCTTTGTCATAAAGGAGGATTAGGCCAGAAAATGGTCAAAGCAACAATGGCTTGAGAGCAATGCAGCCAGCGATGCTTAATGTCCATGTGCATTTAGGAAATGCAAATTTTATTCATGCACATCACAAAAACTGAAACACAACGCGTCGAGAATTTTTTTTTGTTGTCGCGTTGTCGTGTAGTGGATCCTACAAGATAGAAAATGCAACAGATAAGTATGGTTGTGAAGCAATCAAACCAACTGGCTGTGTTTGTACCAGACGAAAGAAAGAAGGGACAGGGAAATAAAAAAAAAAAGATGCCTTGCCGACGAGTAGAACACTGTTGAACTGTGTTCTAAGCGAGGAAAGTTCTCGTCTTCAGAGGAGGAGGGTTGGTGCAAAGGACACTATAACTACAACCCGACAGAGAAAGAGAAGAGAGTAGGGAAGGCACTGCTATTCAACTAGGTACAAACAGTGCTTGTGGATAAAAGGAAGACGACGACCAAACGAGGGACGAGGGGATCACTCCTTGGAGGATATAATCGGGGATCTTGATATTGAGGCGAGGCGTGAAAATAACTCTGTCCCTGTCTCTAGTAAGCCAGTGACGCAGTCCAATTGGAGATAATCGAAGGATCCCAGAGATAACACTGCTTTAATGCGATGTACGCGAGTGTCAGAGAAAGTAGGAAAGGGTGCTTGTGCCAACGAGAGGAAGGCAGTAGCAGGGACTCAGGAAATATACTGGCTTGTGGCAGCCAAGCGTTCATAGCGGCGCTGCTTTTTGATCCTTCGATATCGGCTCTTCCTATCATACTGAAGCAGAATCCAGTAAGCTTTGGGTTGTTCATCCACTAACAGGGAACATGAGCTAGGTTTAGACCGTCGCGAAACAGGTTAGTTTTACCCTACTGATGATATATTGTTGCAATAGTAACTGAACTTAGTACGAGAGGAACCGCTCATTTGGATAATTGGTATTTGGGCCTGCCTGAACAGGCAATGGCCCGAAGCTATCATCCGTTGGATTATAGCTGAACGCCTCTAAGTCAGAACCCGTGCTTGAACGCGACGATTACCGCCTTTTCCGATTTTTAGTTGAATACGAATAGATCTTAGGATCCTGAATCATACTACGTGGGGTTATCTTGCAGAATGGAAAGGCATTGTGAGGTTCCTGCTAATGTTAATTTCAGATATTGGAAGAGATAAACCCATTGCAGACGACTTTAATTGAATGGGGTACTGTAAGCAGTAGAGCAGTCTTGTTGCTACGATCTGCTGAGATTAAGCCCAATATTCTATAAATTCGTTCGAAAGAACAACATTGTTACTCAGGGAGAGGGTCGAAGGCCAGAGTTGTAGGACCGCTGTTAAGACCTCAACTGGTACAGGGGAAAAGGAGTTGCATGTTGAAGGGAGGTTGATAGTAGGGAGTAGTGATAATAGAGTCCTAAAAAACCACACGAAATGATACACTGCAGCGCGCCAGCGAAACTCTTGTCAGTACTGCTCTGGTCCAAGAAGTGATGTGTAAAAGGACAAAGAGCAGACAAAAGGGCTTGGTGCACTACTAATACTATGTCTACTAAAGAATATGACTGCTAATCTAAGGTGTCGCCACCGTTACCTCTTTTTGCAACAACATTCTCTTTTTTTCTCTGTGGGGGAGTACTTATGGAGCGTGATTTGAATATGAATGTCCTTTGCGCATGATTCATTAATTAGTTATCACATAGCTTAAATAGTTATTACATAGCGAGGAGAGGTTCACCATAGATAGTAGAGAAGACCCCCCTTTTTTTCACCACATGGACTCACCCAATAACACCCAATAAACAAGAGCATTATTCTTCTACCCGATCGGATAAAGACATTTGTGATCATTTCTATTTTATTTTTTATTCTTCCTATTCTTCCTGAACAATTTGTGGCCTACATCGTATGCTACTTACTACAACAATAACATCAGTGCTCGACGACTAATGTCAAAAACCCATGCAGGCAACGACTTCTACGACAACGGCACGATGAATCGATTGGAGGAGTGCTCCTAGGGTTACTTATGAAAACCAGTTCTGTAATGAATGAGGTTCATGCCATCATGGCTGACTGAACAAGCCAACAAAAAAAAAAAAAAAAAAAAAAAAAAAAAAAAGGCCATGTAATGTAATTAGACCTGTGCAAAGGTCATGCAAAAACTTCGCATGTGCCAGCCATGTAATATAGTTCCGTGTTAAAAAAAAAGGGACAGGCCTGTGCCACTTGAAGCAAAAAAGCCCGTTCAAAGGCCATGTAAAAGTGTGTGTGGCGTGCGGAGGCAGGCGTGCGGGGGGATAGGTCATGGCCACAATTGCACACATATTCTTGCACCCATACACCTATGCGGGAATCTTTGAGACTGGTTTTCTAGGGAACCTTATTATGCATTCAACGTTCGTCGTTTTTTTCGTCCTGGACGCATGCGATCAAGTGTTTGATTCAACAATTGAGCGTTCATTGCATTGGACTAAATGCTAGGGCGCCATCACAAACCCTCGTCATCGTCGTCATCATGCTCATTCCAAAGCCCCATCAAACATCTTGTCATCTGTTGATCCTTGATCCTCATCCTCATCCCCCATCATAACTTCCTTGTTTCGATGCTATTTCAATATAAAAGCACAGGGAATGTACCTGAGCACATCCTCGAAAAATGTGTGCAAAGACTCGATCTTAGGACATCAAGAAGTGGCAGGACATTGCCAGCGTCAAGCTGAACATTCTTGGAGTAGTCAAAAAGGAATTTACTTTGCTGAATAGGAGTTGTACTCACATCGACACTGATGAGGATATGTTCAAATTCTATTATGTTCAAACGAGGCTCTGACAACGGCTACTTATTGCGGGATCAAGTGACGTGTCATTAGGACGTCCTCAATGGATCTTGACGACAAGTTTTCCTTTCGCCCGTCCAGATATACTCTTGTCAAAAGCTGCGAGTACAGATGGAAGTGTAAACTCGTAAACCGAGTCGATGATTGGATCAGCTTTTGCGTCTTCAAGAACTTTGACAGCTTCTTCCAGCTCTACACCATCTCGTTCCGTCAGGATAAGGTGGTATCCTGGACCCCTTTGCAAAAAGGAGATGGCCTTCTTGCTTGCGACGCAGGCACCCGCGTAGAGCATATGGAAGGGCGTGTCTGTAACATTGTCTTTTGGAACAATCAGGACTAGGTTACCACTTGGCTTGATAAGTGTATGCCTCTTCCCCCAGAACTATTTACAAGAGAATCATTGGACATGTTAGAATGTTGGATTCTTACACCCTCTTTGATCGGATGCATTCAATAGGATCCCGTCAGTACCACACATACCTGGTCTCCAGTAGTAGCTGCATCGAAGACGATGTCAAAGTCTTGGCTTGTAAACTTTTCTGTGACATCGGTTGTCCTGTAGTCAACAACTTCATCCGCCCCGAGATCCTTGACCATCTGAGCGTTGCTGCCTGAACAAACACCCACGACATATGCTCCTAGAGCCTTGGCTAGCTGCACAGCAACCGTTCCTATCAGGACAAGAGGTGATGACAAAAAGGGACATGAGCCATGTGGTCATCCAACAAGGGCAATATCATGCTTGGACTTATGGCCAACCCGATCTCTTTCTTACCTGTACCGCCACTGGCGCCATTGATGAGGACTTTGTCTCCTTTCTTGAACTTTCCATAATCCACCAAAGCCTGCCAAACGGTCATTGTCGCCAAGGGCATCGATGCAGCTTGTTCAAATGACCACCGTTCTGGCTTCTTGGCTACGAGAGATTCATCCACAAGCGTGTACTCTGCCAAGCCACCCGACTGGAAAAGGCTCAACAAGACCATGACTTGGTCGCCAATCTGGACTCTCTTACCAGCCTTGGGACCTACGGCAACAACTGTACCAGCAATATCCACTCCAGGCACTTTGATAGAAGGCATAAGAAAGCGAGGGACGCCCCCTTTCATGAGTTTCCAATCAACCGGATTCACTGCAGCGGCATGGACCTTGACAAGGACATTGGAACCAGTGATCGTGGGAAGAGGTGTAGCTTCATTGAGAGAGAGAACATCCGCTGGTTTACCAACCGTGGTCCACTGCAAGGACTTGGCAGTTGCGGGAAGCGAAGGTGCGGATGTTGTCATTTTGGAGCAGGATGTAAAAATGGTGACCAGAGGTAGGGAATCCGAGTTATGAAAGAAGAAAGAATGATGAATGAGACCCTCCTCGCTCATCCAGCTCAATATTTATAGTGGAACTTCGAATAAGATTCAGAGAGCAATGATCGGCGATGTGCGTATACAGTACGAATGTAATGACAGACTATCGGCCCATGAATAGCATCAAACTGAAATTTTCACAGAACGACTGAAGCCCTTCATTTCGGCGACGTAACGGATTCAGAGATGAAGGCCGTTGAGTTTCTGGGGTGATCTAAGCTACAACGGTTAGTGTGGCAAGAAAGAAAATCTGCTGTTTGCGAATGTGTCAAAGACATGATTGTTTGACCCGTAGCAATTCACCTCTTGAGTATCATCCACGTTGCGTTACGTCCGCCTCCCTACCGCGAACACCAAGATTCCTGATTTGGGGCCAGATCACAGATGAAACACTCTCTCTCCGCCTAGATGGGGACCCTTTTAGTCCCAAGAGGCTGATATTTTACTCAGGTCGTTGCTGACCAAGACTTGCTCTAAAAGGATTTCTTGCAAAAAATCTTAAATCGTACGTAATTCCGGCAATTGGATTCCGAATCCCGGGTTTTCATGTAGTTTAAGTCGTTGCTGACCAAGACTTGCTATAAAAGGATTTCCTGCAAATAATCTTAAATCGTAATTCCGGCAATTGGAATCCGAATCCCGGGTTTTCTTGTAGTTTCGCCTGATCATGAAGTAGCTTCAAAGAAAGGGTATCGCATAACTATTACTTTTGTGAGCCCAAAGATAAAGTTCAGATTTCGCTCGCTTGAATGGCTTTCACGATACAGACGAACCTGGCCTAACACAATCCAAAGGACCGAACGATACCTTTGCCTTAGACCAGGTTCCCGCTAGGAGTTTTTTTTTAGGATGACATAGAACAATTCGAGACATTCCAGCTCACCCAAAAAGAAAAAAAATTAGCCCCACAATCAATACACGCTGAAGGTCCTTACGCATCCTTTCACTCTCTCATTCACCGTCATACTGTCCAACACTATGAGCCAAAGACCAGCTTCCAACGCTGATTTAACCAACATCGAGATCCTGCCCAAGCATGCAAGAAAATCTCGATCTCAAAACAGTCAACAACCTACAGTGCCTCTTCATTCACAAGATCAAAGAAAAGAATCTAGACATCGCCCTTGATTCAATCAAGAACATCTTCTATGGGGAGTATAATAGGGATGTGTCCAACAGCACTCTGTCAAGAACCCTCGCTGAAGATCGAAAGACAGTGGAGAACAAAACTTTGACCCATCCAAAGCAGATGCATATTTCTAAACCAAAGTGCCCTGAGATGGAAAAAAGTACCGGCTCTTTGGTTCAACAAGTTCCAGCACAATGTCAACATGACCAATGCCCTGATCAAAGATAAGGCTACACACTATTACTCAAGGCCGCTGGCACGACTGCACAAGATCATGAAGCTTTCATCATGTCCAACGGATGCCTAGATGGCTTCAAGAAGCGGTACAAGATTGAAGAGTATCGGAGGTTTGGAGAGAGTGGGTCGGTTGACATGGAGGTGGTGGAGAGTTCACGGCCCAAGTATCAATACCCTTTTCTGGGTTCAGAGCTGAGGTTCTGGTCTAAAGGATAGCTCCACTACCTTTGAGGTGAGTAGATCAACTTTATTAATGCTGGCTTGTCTTTCAGTCGCGTTTGAGCTTAAAGACTGACTAATGTTTGACGCTTTTTTCTTCTTCTTTCTACCTACACCACAAAACAGACAAAACAAACAAAACAACGCCAGTATCTTGAATTCCCAGGTTGGTCCTCCAAGGAGTCGATCAATACGTAAACTTCCCGAGTGCGGGATTGTTTGCAGGACGATCAGTCAAAGCTGGCTTTGGACGAACATCTCTCGCAGGAGGCAGTCGAGATGCTGTTCCGAAAATAGCAACACACTATCGCTTTCCCTCCTCTACATTCATTTCTACCAAAAAACGAGACTTCGCCAACGCTGTAGGGAATCCTCCAGAAGAAGAAAAAAGGCTATCGTATACTCGACCGACTTGGTTCAAACAAAAAAAAAACATATCGTTCCAGTAGTTTAAAGAAAATTAAAACCTCTACATAGGTCACTAAAAAATGGGGGATGGTCCAGGCTGAAGGGGGGGCTGACGATGTTGACAAACAGCTCATATATCGAAGTGAGCCATCAAAACAAAAAAAACAGAGCCCGAGGCTAAGTTTAAATCTCTACTTCGTTGCCGTCGCCATGTTTTTTATTTCATGAAAACATCAATTGTTGGTGTTCGGCGTTCACCCCTTCAGAAAAAAAAAAGTAAAACAGCTGCCTAGCATGGAAAATAATGTCCAATGAAAAACGAATAAGCAGAGGCCGTACAAAATAGTTCATGACATTATCGTCCAGATCTAATCGCGTTCGCCACTTTTTCTCAAACATATCGTTCAATTTAGTTCTTTTATTTTATTTATGTCTATTGTCAACAAGCAAAAATGTCTATGCAGCTAACCGCTCATGCCGACCACCGGCCGGTGCGATACCAAAAGAATGCATGACCTTCTCCTTGAGGTCCTGCCACCGTGTCCCCCGGTTGCCCGAGACCAGTTCCTTGACTACCCAAAGCGGCAACCCTGAAAGAACAATCACCATCGACAGACATGACTCCAATGGCGCCCGTACAAACGGCATGAGGAACAAAAAGAGTCCCAAAAACGTAAATAGGATCGGTACTACCATCCACACCTTAAAGGGCCGCTTCAAGTTTGGCTCGTGGTAGCGCAGATACAGTAGTCCAAGAATACTTGATAAGTAGCTACAAGGGGATTAAGTAAAAGGATCTGGTTAGCCCTGATGATTGCAGGAGTGTTTTCGTGTTTTCCAAAAAAAAAAGATCGATTGATACAAATGCCAAATCGCCCTAGAGACTTACAAGAGCCAGGCGGCGACGGAATAAAAGTTGACGAGGGTCGAGAAAGTACCGCCAAGAATCATAATCGTCGTCATGGCTGCCTGAAGTCCCAAAGCTGCGACTGGGGTCCTGCGCTTCTCGCTGACTTTGCCAAACATTTTTGGCAAATATCCCTCGCGTGCCGACGCATAGATGACACGCGCTCCTGTAAAGATGGATCCGTTGGCGGCTCCGAAACAGCTGCATGCCACACAAATCGCAAACATCACGCCTCCTGTGCTTCCAAACATTTGCTTTCCAAAGTCCTATGAAAAGTTGAATTAATTACAAAGGAATTTTGGTGAATTTCCCTCGTTTAAAGTCTCATTCATGAAATCATCATTTCAATAGAGAAATAAACCATTCATGAAGTATACGAAAAATTGTGTACCAAAAACTTACAATGGCAATAGTGTTGGTGTTCATGACGACTTCCTCGGGAAGGACAGCATAGTAGGCAGTGTTGGCGAGAAGGTAAAAGATGATGACGATCGGCACTCCGGCAAAAATGACTCGTGGGAGGTCCCTAGTCGGGTTTTTCATCTCGGACGAGACGTAATTAAGGTTATTCCAGCCATCGTAAGCCCACAGTCCTGAATAAAGTCCCAATGCAATATCTCCTAGACTTGGTTGAGAAGCTCCTTCGAAGGCGTGATCAAAGTTATGGCTCGAGAGGGTCTTTTGACCCAAGACCACCAGACCGGCGATTCCAATGACCAGCAATGTCACCACCTTGATGAACGTGAAAATGTCCTGAATCCTGGTTCCGACCGAGACGCTGATCGAGTTGAGTCCTGAGAGGAATAGCACACAGGCGATAGCAATCAGCTTGTTGGACCAGTGACGCATTGGTTGTGTTGGATCCCATGATGACTGTGCCACAATGTTGACTACGTATTCCGCAAACACGACCTATGTTGTTGTAGCGTTGAAAGGTAACAAACTATTAGTACTGAGATGACGGGTCGTTCTCTTCCTTATCCCATTATCCATATTTGTGCTGTTGAACAATACGGCAGTCGCTCAGATCGTCCCCAATCAGTCATCCTTATCCTGCCGACATTCCATTTTCCCTGTACTTTCAATGGATCAAGTTACAAAAAAAAATGTGCATGCCCTGTCAATTACTTTCTTGTCCTTATCGCCCCAACTACTTGGTCCTGAGGCCACAAACTCCAATGCTGAACTCGATGACACTTTGCGCTCTGTCCATTGTTTTTCCGTAGTGAAATACGTGTCCATGTCTCGTTAATTGCCTCCTGCTGAATGTTGGGTCCTGCACTGCCATTCCATGCATGACATGCACTCTCTTCCTTTTGCTATTCTCTCAGGAGACTTACGCAAATGATGGCGTTTCCTGCAGGCTAAAACACATAGATATTGGAATTGCGAGAAACAGAAGAGAGAAAAGAAAAGGTATTAGTTGTGTAACTCTGTTTTGTGTTTTTCCTCAAATTGGTCTCTCTTTGGTTCGCCCACGTCTTGCAAATCACCTCAACAAACAACGACAACGACAACAAAAAAAAAATATACAAAGAACACTTTGATATTACCTTCAAGAGGGCAATAGAAGACCAACTGAACAAAAAAGCGGGCAAACTTCCAAAAGCATGATTCAAATACGCATGCTCACCACCTCCAGAACTGGGCATCGCACTTCCCAACTCTGCATAACACAACGAGCCCGCAAAGGCCAACAAGCCCGATACGAACCATACGATCAAGGAGACCCCGACCGATTTGGAATACGCAAAGACGGGACCCGGTGAGGCAAAGATACCTGACCCGATAATGATCCCCACCACCAGGGTGAGGCCGTTGCTGAAGGTGACATTCTTTTGTAGGTCCCCCCGTTGGCGATCGATGGCTTCTGAGGAGGATAGGGGGATAATGTGGACGTCGATGGTGTCTGTGTCTGTGTCGTGATGATGGGATTGGCTGAGATTAGAGTCGTCGGATGAGGAGGAGGAAGATGGAGGGGGGTCATCGGTATGATGGAGATGTTTCTTAAGGAGGGCTTCTTTTTTGCCGGTGAGGGTGTGGTGTTCACTGATGGCGTCGAGGTCATCGTCGTTGTCGCTGTCAGATGAGTCTGAAAGGGGGTCGATCTGGTAGCGATTTGCGGCAGCTTGATGGTTGCGATCGTGGTTGTTGTCGAGTCTGTCTAGTTCGAGCGAGTCGTCGCGGTTGAATGGGTCGTCCCCTTTGTCCGGGTCGTTATTTATCCTTGCCATTGGCTTTTTCCTTGTCTTGTCTTGTCTTGTCGGTGATGATGATGCTGAAGTGTGAAGAAGGAGAGAGAGAAAGGCGAAGTAAAGCAACCAAAAATAAGAAAAATAAGAAAAAAAAAAAAAAAAAAAAAAAAAAAAAAAGGGAAGCGATGAGGCGATCAACCTTTTTTTTTTTTCTTTTGCAAGGAGTGGAGTGGAGGAGATTGAAAATACAAAATACAAAAGAGGAACAAAAAGGGGGAAAGAGGGAGAAGGGCTCTCTCTCCTTCCTTCCTTCTCTCTCAATTTCATCTCCCTTGACTCTGTTAGTGTCCGTGTGTCTGTGTCCTGGTGGATCCACTCGCAGAACCACTGGACCAGTCATCTTTCTCCTGGCCTGTTGTTAGTTGCTAACTGTCTTTCCCCTTTGGCATTGGTGTGCATGCTGCCAGTTCATATGGAAATAGCATCCTTTCATCCCTTTTTTTTCCTTCTTCAATGCTTCCATGCCTCAGGTATCCTCAATGCCTCAAAATACGATCATCAGTGCTGTTCAACTGGATATGTTTTGCTTGTTATGCTAGGGTATAAGAGAGTTTTTCGAAATGAAAAAAATGCTATGCTATGTAGATTTATCGGCGGCTGGTCCAAGGGTTGGGAGTGGCTGTGGTCCACTTGGCCATGAAACTGACAGACGCTGCTCGGATCAACTCCTGCCATTCAGCTGTCGACAACCTTCCTCGGTCAGGATCATCCTGATATGCCTTTTGTTGTTGTTGCTGTTGCTGCTGCTGTTGTTGGCGCTGTTCACGTTGTTGTTGGTATTGTTGCTGGTATCGGTTTTGGTAGTATGCACCTCCGCCAGGACCATAAGGAGGCGAGGGTGAACCTGGGCGTGCTTGATGTTGTTGTTGGTGGTGGTGCTGGCGGTACTGTTGGCTCTGACGCTTGACCTTGACGTACTCTTCTCCGGCCATCTTCTCAAGTGTCTCTTGAAGGACATGCTCGCGCTTCTTGAGTCCATCGCGAATCCGTTGACCAATCTGCTGGTCAGAATACCAGCCCAACGCATGATTGGCGCCTGTCGAGATGTAAGAGAATGCAAACATGCACGAGATGAGCGAGATGCAGACCACAGACGCAACCACGAGCTCGACAATCGACTTTGTCAGGCCACGGATGGTCGGCAGTTTGAACACTGGCATGGCAGCCACAGGAGCAGCCGCCACAGGCGAGGCATCCGAGGGACTGCTTCTTGAATCGTCTGTGGTTTTGTGAGAGCGTCGCTTGTAGGTCTTGTTTGTACTCGAGCGCGATTGAGGTCGAGAGGATAACATGGGAATTTCTTCCTCCTCATCCTCAATCCGAACACTGGACCTGGTGGTCGATTCGGTAATCCGTTGTTGTTGTTCAAAGGCGTATCCCTCCGAGAATGTGCGTGAAAGGTCAGGTCTCTCCCCTTCGTCGTCCTCTTTGTCAAAAGGGCGAGGGGACCGACGGCGTGGGCGGGATGTTCGACGACGGGGGGTGTCGCGATGAGAGAGCGAGGACGAGGGCGGAGAGGAGGGGGTCGGTGAGTGATACTCGCTGTGGCTATCTTGGCTAGCATCGTCGTACATGAGGTCCTCGGCATAGCGTTCTCCGTAAGAGTCGCGACTGCTAGCGTAGGAGTGCTCGCTGCGCTGGTCGCACTCACTGTCGTCCCTCTCGACCTGTTCCTGGCCAATGATGAGATAATCGGACAGGGACGACGACGATGACGATGAGGGCGACGCGGACGACGATGACACAAAGGAACTGGAATCAGTCACTGTCGGGGCATGAGGGTGAACATGCAGGGGTGAAAGGCGGCTGTTGCTCGAAGGTATGGGCATAGGCATGGCCATGGTGGGTGAGGGCTTGGATTCGATCTCACTGGCTGTAGCAATTGCCGCTGACTCCTCAAAAATAGACCGGGAGGTCCGCGAGAATGTTCTCTCGGCTGCAAACCCTTGTCCCTTTTCATTCTCTCCTTTTTCCTCGTTTGTCATCCATGTCGTCGTCGTGCTTGATGCTGTTGCTGTGGTGCTGCTTGACGTCGAAGAGAAGGGCTGCTGTTGCTGTTGTTGTTTGTCGTGGTTGGGTTTGATTGGGGCATGTCGAAGCTGCTCTGGTACTGGTTCCACAGTCGAATTCTCACTTGACGATGATAAGGAAAGGGAAGCGGAAGAGAAAGTGAGAGTGGCTGAGGCTGAGTCGTCACAGGCTTGGATAGCAGCGGCTTCGGATGTATGCTCAGATAAGTCGGGCTGTGGATCGTGTTGTTGTTTGTGTTGAACAATATCCAACTCGGCTCTAATGGATTGTGGCAAGGCTGCTGCTGCTTCTGTTGCCATTGTGTCCTGTACTCGGTGAGAACTGTTGGGGTGATAGTGAGCCGCTGCCACGTCGACGACAGGGGTGTTGCTTGTGTCAGCCTCGTGCTTATTATTGTTGATATTGCTAATATTGTCGATGGTGGTGAAAGAGGAAGGCTCATGCTTGCAGCTGATATTGCTGTTGTTGCTAGAGAGCAATGAAGGCTCGCTTTGGCCAGTAGGGAGGTTGTTGCTGTTTCTTGTTGGCGGTGAAGAGGAAATAGGTGTTTCAGTTCTGGTTGAGTTTGTGTTCCCAGCGGAGGCGTGGATGGCAATAGGAGAGTTCATTTGTGGCAATATTGGGGCGGACTATTATTGTCTGCTTTCATATGAGTATGTGTATTGTGTTGTTTGTGAGCAATTGGCGACGGCAGGGTTCTCTTCTCTCTTGTCACTCTGGCTGAGGTGCTGACTGGTTGCTCGTTGTTGCTGTTGAAGGGTGTAGTTGTTGAGGATGAAGGGTGTAGTTGTTGAGGATGAAGGGAGCTGCCTGTCTGCCAGATGTCTTTAGCAGTAGAAAGGGCGAAGGAAGAAGAGGACAATGTAAGGGAGGGTTGAATTACGGCTGTATTCGGGTCGAAGAGGCTGGTGAGGAAGGGAAGAGGAGGCAAAGGAGAGGAGATATAGAAAGGGAAGGAAAGGGATGATGATGGCTGTGGAAAAGGAAGGAAAGATTGTAGGTGGAGCGTAAACCAAAGGGGGCGAAGGAGGAGAGGGAGGGAGGGAGAGAAAAGGTGTGAGAAATGACTTCTTCAAGAGGTATGTGCAACGAGCGCTAGTTTCTATTCGGTAGTTTTTGTTGCCTGCCACTATTGTTGTCGTTGTTGTTGTTGGGCAACAAAGGGGGAAAGAATGAGAGGGTGGGAGAAAAGTGAATGGATGAAGCGAAGTACGACAAAGAAAAGAGAAATGAAGAGGAGCTGTCAGTGAAGGGTGAAGAAATAACAACAAAGTGAAGAGAAGAAAAGGAAAAGAGAAGAAAGGGGGGGAGTGGGCGGAATATGTAAGAACGAGTAGAAGAAAAAAGACAAGAAGGGGGACCAATGGTTTGAACAAACAAACAAATAAAATCACATTAACGACAGAAGGGGTACAGTAGAAAGGAGGAGGGAAGAGTAGAATAGCGAATGGCATGTGCAAAACAAGGAGGAAGAGAAAAAAGAAAACTGTGCAAGGTCATTGTGGAGATATGCCGTGCATGTCTAAACAATGGGCCTAAGAATATACCATTGCGCTTACTCTTCTCCTCTACCATTGGGGTTGCATCAGGCAAAAGCAACCGAGCATCATCGCTCTCTTTCTTTCCTGTCTTTTCTCTTCCTCTTGCTCATTCGTCTACTCTTCCGCTCCCTCTTTGCTCAGTTGGTCATCCAAATCCACAAACAAGCCCCCTTCTCCTATCCTCCACAACCACAGCCGTTGGTATCTCCCTTGGACTTAACCTAGCCCTAGCACTGTAAATACTCAAGTCTGGACTGGAAAAGAAAAAAAAAATTCACGGGAAAAAAGGATAAGCGGGATCGAGGATGGGAAGGCAGGAAAAGAAGCATGGTTACGTTGTTTATGTTTGTGGTAAAGAACAAAATGAAAAACAAACAAATAAATGCTCGCACCTTTGCACCTTGGGTCTGGGAAACTGTCCTTCATGTATCCGTAAAGTACAACTCCTCAACTCCTCTTCCCGATCATGGTTGTCTTTTCACCCCGTTCCCTGTTCTGCATGACAACTTTCATAGCGCCTCCATTGTCTCATGAGACAGTAGAAGACTTAGGAATGGTAGAAAAGGGAGGAAAAGGAAGTCGTCACTTTTACACATCTTGCTAAAGCAAACAAATAGGGATCGTCCGTAGTGAACCTGGATTGCACCTTAGTCTTCCTCGTCAATCCTCTTTTCTTTGTTCCCTTCTTTGTTTCCTCCCAACTGCTTGCGCTTTTCCGGTGTGGGCATGATTACGACTACAAGAAAGAAAAAGGGAACGTCAACCAAAAGGAGGTAAGTAAGGATCATAACAAACCGCACAACGCATCTCTTTTTTTTTTTTTGCCCTTTGCCTTGACCCCTTCGCTTCGCTCCCTCTACTCTCTACTCTCTTACTCTCTTTCTTTCTCTCTCCCCTTGACACCCTTGTCTTTGATCTTGAGGATGTAGCCCTTATTTTTCGTGCTCTTTGATCTGCACTGGGACACAAACACATGTTTATGGCCCTAGCCCTTTTTCTTTCCTGCCCTCTCTCCCTTTTTGTGTTCCGTGATAGTTCAAAAGAAAGGTCATTGCTCCTTTTGTTGCGCCTTTTTCATATATTAGTGAGAGGGGAGAGATGAAGGATGAAGGAGAGAATGAGAGAGAGGAGTAAGGAGTACGAGAAGAGGAGAGGAAAGGAGACAAAACCACCCCCGATGAGTAATAGCGCTTTGACGTGAAGAGTGAATGTGTCTATGAGCGATGGATGTGCCTGGAAATATCCGACGCCAAAAGAAAGATTTGCGCGTAGGGTACGAGAAGACGTTCTACATTTTCCTCTGGTTCTAGACCTGATTAGGGGTATGGTGGTTATACTCGTTTCTTCACCGGTAGCTAATCGACGCGTCCAATTACCACTTAGACATGGTCCGCAAGTCTAGCACGAAAAAGAAAAAAAAAAGGGCGAGATGCCAATGTCCATGCGGTTTTTTACAACTACGAATCTATTCTGTCAACACCTCGACTCTCGATCACCCACTTGAATTTGTCAACTAGTCCGAGGGTGGCATGGTACCGACGTATGCCTCCTTCACGCAGCACATCAGCCTCAACTGCATCTTTTGCAAATTCAACCCGCTCCTTCAGTGTACTCCCGCCAATACTACTACCACGACTACTACCACAACCTCGACGCCAACCACTTCCTCCCCCTCTCCCTCCTCCCGCAATTACTCTACGACCCTGCATCAGCATATCGTCATCAATCCCCTTCTCATAATCTCGCACCTTTTCGAGCACAGACCGCACGACACCCTTCTCGACCTCAAACAACTCCATCTGCCTCTCCGTCACTAGACTGCTCTTTTTCCAGTTCCTGAAGTACACCTCCAACATCCAGATTGAGGCCCGGCCCTGTTCGGAGGTGAACCATTTCTTCCAGAGTTGTGAGACCGTCTTGCTGGTCTGCTGGAATGTTGCCACCGCTGCTGTTGTTGATGATGCTGTAATTATAGGATTGTCGTTTTTGTTGTTGTTGTTAGAGGAGGAGGAGGAGGAGGAGGAAGAGGATGAAGAAGAAGGAGAGGAAGTGGGAATGGTGAAGATGAAGGGCACCATGTCTTGGACGACCCGTGTCGGTAACTGCTTGTAGAGTCGTGCGATCCGGTGGAACAAAAGGTCAAGGTACTCGTCGTCGAACACACTTGTTGCCACTTCCATCTTGAATCCATCACCATCTCTATCATCAGTCTCTACGGCCTTATCACTGAGGTGGACGTGATCTTTGGCGACAAACTCGACAATCTGCGGCGACTGGACTCTCCCGCAAGCCTCTACAATACCCTCCTCTTCTTGCTCTTCTTTTTCTGCCTCGTCAGCCTCCATGTCCCCACCTGTAGGTCCATCCTCAACTAAAATGTACTCTTGCTTAGGTGCAGTCATCTCATATCCCTTGCAGTCGATCCTTTCGATGGGTTCTTGGCAAGCTGTTGGCTGGTACTCTTGGTAGATCACCCTCTGCAAGTCCGACTCTTTATCTTCCATCTCGCATCCCGGAGTATCCTCCTCGTCCAGCACTACTATCTCCATTCTCTTCCTCCTCTTCTTCTTCATGCCTGGTAGTCCATTGCCGTCATCAAAACCGCGATCTCTTTCTCTTCTCCTCATCTCCCGAGACCGACCTACCAACAATGAGAACCTTTCTCCGGTAGAAGTCGAGTCGTTGTCCTTGATCTGCTGGACCGGTTCGGACTCGTCTTGGGTGAGATCTACGACCTCGTCGTCTGAGAGGTCAATGAGAAACGGAGTACGGCCATCGAAGTGACTGTGGCAGTCTTCCACGACAGCCTGATATTGATGTAGGTTGTTGCTCCTCTTGGCACCGGCAGTGCGGGTAGCGATGTTCACGTTCATGGTTAGTTGGCTGTGGATGTTTTGTTATTGAAGCTGATAGAGATGAGCGAGAGAAGTTGTGGAGTTAAAGAGGAGAAGAGTGACAGTGAGAGTAAGAGTGGGTCAGGCAAACACAAGGAAGGAACCGGGCTAGACATCACCTCGGCATAGTGATAAAAAAAGGCGGACATGAATATGAAAGAGTGATCTATGGTGTTTTTTATCAGTAACGTGACAAATCGAATGACGCGACGCGTTCGCTCGCGTAAAATAGCACTTGGTTCGGATTTCAAATCTCAGCTCAGAGAGACATTGTGTAAAAACGAATGTTTCCTGTTTGTTTATTGATTATTCAATTCAATATGAAGGAGAAATAAAGAAAGACGGAAGGAGGATGAAATAGAGGGCCGATGATCAGAGGAAGGGATAGAAAACAAAGGACAAAAAAAAAGATGACATTCGCAAAAACCTAGTATGCAGACGATGGATTAAAACCCAACTTGTTTAGGCGCCGTGGTTTTTTGATGCCATATATTTCGTCGCCTACTTTTAAAAATTAATGAGATGGTCTCGGTTTTGCGGGTTCCTAAGCCCAGTAAAGGCCATCTTAATTCCAGGGATAAACGTCTTAGGGTTCTCAAGGGAGATTGGAAGGTTCTTGGGCGTCCAGGGGATGTTCTTGTTTCTAACGATTGGAATGTTAACGTACTCGGCTATTTGACCCTATGTGTGGAGCAAAAGCCCGTGAAGGCTGGGCCCAACTCCGATCTTGCCTTTGATTCCGAGGATGTGGTATTATAGCAGTAGGTCTTGAAGAGGTTTGATACTTGGATGAAAGATGGTATTTGCATCTTTTTTATTGATATAGGAGTTGATGGTGAGTAGCGGAAAAGTTTATGTTAGATGAGAATGGATATTGTGGAATAAAATGAGATAGCAAAGTAAAAAGAATGAGGAAAGAATAGTGGTGATGCTTTCAACTCACTGAAAAGAAACAGCACTCCAGATTGAATCATTGTGTTAAAGTTTGCTGTTGTGGCCGATCCAATAAGCCTCTTATTTCCTTGCAACCATTTCCCCTTACCACCCATCCTCTTCCACCGGTTTTTTCTCTTTGCCAGAGGGAAGGACCTCGACAAGATAACATGACTTGTCTAACAAAGCGTGAAAGGGTCAACTCGCCAACCTGTCATTTTGAGCGTTGGCAGTGCAAGAAACTTGCCTTAAAGATTCACCGAATGGGGAACGAAAGCAAGATCATTGTGTAAAGGAAAGAGAGATAGGGAGAGCATGTACTTCCAGATATTATTTGCCACTCCTGGCTCTTAGTCTCCTAGCTGACTCTTAGCTGACCTCTCTCTCCCACCCTAACCTCCACCTTTTCCTCCTAACTTGGTAGCAAAACATGTCCATCTTACTCGGCCTTTTGTCCATGTTCACGTACAGTAGTCCAGTACGTCCAGTACGCTGCCGTACAATCTATCGATCCGTACAGACCGACCATCATGCAAAAAAACGTCCACCTGCCTTTAGGGTTTAATCCACTGAACACAAAGACCTCTTCTTTTGGAGTTATATACGTTTGTTATCGACAGCAAAAAAAAGGACAATGTGGAGAAATGGAGGCGTGAGCAAAAATGAAAAAAAAAAAAAAAAAACTGGGTTGTGGGTCATTTGTATATTTTTTTACTATTAGCTGTTCGTTTAGGAATATCTTGCTGGTTGGTTGTTTGGTTTGTGTTCATGTCGTTGTTGTCCAATCGTTCCAGGGAATAAACCCTTTGTTTGTGATTGTTTGTGTTTCCCTGAAAATAAATATAAATCATTTCGGAATCTTGAAAAAAAAAAAGTGGAGAGAGGGAATGCGGGCAAAGATGGGGGACCAAGGGAGGACAAAAAATTCCGAGAATCACAAAAAAAAGAGCTGGAGTCAAAAGGGTCACACGCATATCACAACCACTCCTTGTTTATGGTTCTGTCCAATTGAGCGTCCCTATCGTTCACTTTCTTTGCTTCCTTGTCGATGGATGGAGAAAATAGGGGGAGACCAGGTGTGCTTACCAGTGAAGAGCTACCCTTCGTTGTCTGATGGCAACTGAACAAGGTCGAGACTCAGAAGTGGCATGCTTGTGTCAGTCCAATCCTTGGCTTCATTCTCAGCAGCTGTTTACTCGCGACATGTGTGGGAAAGTGCATAGATACATGACATTATTTTTTAGAAATCATTTTTAGTCAGGACACGCAGCACCTGTTTAGAACGACCAGCCGTTTAAACATAAACACGATATAAGATCATACTCTCAAAATTGGTGCCAGAGATAGACAGACACCGTCGCTGTTCTCACAAATGCCAGGAAGTAGAATGAACAATTGAAACGGGGACCGACAGGCAAACGATGACACATGCATGTGTTTATTGTACCCCGGTCGGAGGCGGGTGTGGCGGAGTGAGCTTCTTCACAGCACATCTTTTTTTTTTTTTTTTTTTTTTTTTTTTGTTTTCGCGTGCTTTTTTCTCTCCTCTCTGTCTTGTCTCTCACTTGTTCAGCACTCTTTGTTCTCCGCACATCACGACACGCTTACCCCGGTCTCAATATCGCACCTCTTTTAGTAACGAGGCAGAAAAAGACTCACACTTTTCTCTCAGATGAGCATGTTAACAATGGCTGAATATGAAAAACTGACAAAGAGGCTGATACTCAATCCGGAAGAAAAAAAATACTAAAGAAAAAAAAAAAAAAAAAAAAATCGAGCAACGAGCAGGAATCGGGAAGAAATGAAAACTTGATCGACTAGGGAGGACAGTGTGCTGAGCTGTTGTTGTTGTTTTGGTTATTGTTGTTGTTTATGGTATGGTGTGCGTGGAAGTTGTTTGTTTTCTTGCAGTAAAAGGTAGATTGCGGGGAGTGTTTGATGTGGAGAGAGAGAGGGCATAGGGCAGTGGAAAGGAGGGAGACGAGTCAGAGAAAGGCAAAAAAGACCTTGAGTTGCCACATGATGCTCAACAGGTAAGAAATGGAGTGGATGAGTGGTGCGATGAAAGGTGTGGTAGGCGAAGTTGTTTTGTTGTCTTCGATTCACGAAAATATTCAGGAAGAGAAGTAAGAAGGGGATAGAAGGCAATCCTGTTTGTGCACTCTGTGAAAGCGAAAAATAAACGTTAAAATCAAGGGATGATCCAGTTAGAAGAACTGAGACGCAGTAAAAGGAGTGCGAATAAAGCGATCATTCTTGTAGCAAGGCAGGTAAAAGTGAAAGCATGGGAGATGGGTGCCGATATGGGCAATCCATGATGAGTCCGGCCAGCGTGTATCGAACGATTGGAGGAGTAAGAAAATATTAATATCGAATGAGGCGTGGCATGTATCGTACATGTCGTGTATCGTCGCATCCTTCGCACATCCTTGTCAGACACGATAATTTATCGGGAGAAGAAGGGAGAAGAAAAGAAAGCCCGCATTGGAAGGGGTGGACAAAGTCAAAGAAGTTAGGGCAAAGAATTGAAGTAGGGACGTGCACACTGTCCATCCATATAAATAGCTCTGACTTTTTGTCTCCCCGACTCGCTAAATTCATTTTTACTCTCTCTACTCTCTCTCTTGCTCTATCCAGCTCACAAATAGCCTCTTATCCTTTTCTACTTTTCCTTGTTCGAACTCGTCCTTGTTCCTTATTTCTCTTCTCCTCTCAATTGCTTCTTCTCTTCTTTACTTCTTCCTCACTTGTTGTACAACACCCCACTCTCCACTCTCCACTCTCCAACAAAAATCACAAACAAACGAAAATGTCCGCCTTCTTGATGCCCGCAACCTGTCGCTGCCCTCAACGGTCCATGCTCTCCCACTTTGTCACACCTCAAACAACCACCAGCCCATCCCTCACCTTGACATCCTCCGGATCCAGAACCAGAACTAGGGTCACCACCACCATCACCGCCACCCGCACCCGCTCCTCCCTTGTCTCTTCTCCACAGCAACAGCACCAGCAGCAGCGCCAAAAACAGCATCATGCCTCGTCTTCCAACATCTCTGCCGCGGCCTCTGCAGCAGCCGACTTTGCATCACAACCGTTTCTGTTGAACGGTTCTAGTCAGTCAAAGATCTTTGCACCCCAGTACCAAACCCATACACCTCTCCCACTCTTTTATCAATCTCAGTTGCCTTACCAGGCTCCTCCTGTCCCTAAAGCCATGCCCTTTTACCAGTACCCCTCATCATCATCACATATGACTTCTTCGTCACCTGTAAACCACCAGGCGGCGGTGTACCCCTCGCACCAACAAAGGGTCAAACGTCAGCCGTCCTTGAAGCATGGCTCGTATGCATCCAGAACCATCCCCCCTATGATGTCTGCCCCCGTCATTGAACAGCGACCAATCCAGTTTGATAGAGCGTTTTTGGACCTTGCCCGGAAACGATTGGAGGAGGGAAAGGACCGCGCTAGTCATCATTTCGACTACTGCAAGGATAAGCCCCTGCGCGAAGCTGCTGTCTTCATGGTGTGTTCTTTTGTTCATTGTCATTGATGTTTGTTGCCGTTCATATTTTTTTTGCATTTCTATTGCTTTTGTATCACCGTGAAACGAACAAATAGTGAAACCTCCAGTGTGTGAAAGAGAAGTATTAATATCCTGACATTACATCTTCGTTTTTGTGATGTTTAGCCATTGTGCGTGGTCAAGGGTGTTCCCAGCGTGCTATTCACCCTCCGGTCAACAAAGATGAGGAATCATCGCGGAGAGTGCAGGTAAAGAAAGGAAAAACCGATTCGTTTTTTTTTTTTAATTAATGCAGGCACCACTGTAATTCTCGCCATGCATTGAAGAAGCATCAAATGATTGGTTCCATTCTTGCTATTCATAGTGGGGAGAGAGACCACATCTTTTGTTTTGGGCTTATCCATTCAACCCGATGGCTCACAAAATGGCATAGAAATGAAAAAAAAAAAATCGTTGGGGTGGCGTGTTGTTCAGTTCTCAAAATCTCATTCCCGACCCTTTGCTCACACTCACATTCCATCTCCTTTTATTTCCTTTCAAACAAAATAGCTTCCCAGGAGGAAAGCGCGACCCAACAGACAAATCCTGCCTCGAGACAGCCCTCCGGGAGATGGAAGAAGAAGTCTTTATCTCCCGGGATCAAGTTGAGATCCTGGGTGAGTTCACACCTATGCCCAACAAGGACTGCACCATGCGCGTCCAACCCTACATTGGCCTCATCCGCCAACCCATCAACGATATCTCGGAAATCAAATTCAACCCCGACGAGGTCTCCAAGGTCTTTACCATCCCCGTTGACGAGCTGTTGGACCCTATCAAGCGCAAGAACTTGGTCCGGTTCAGGGATTCGAAATACATGTATCCGATTTATCATGTCGAGGAGGAAGGGTGCACTGTCTGGGGGTTGACGGCGTTTATCATGGACGGCGTGTTGAGGAGAATGTTGAAGCAAGGGCCTGAGGGGGCCATGATCTGCCCAGAGGACGGAAACATCCAGCGGTACAAGCCTGCTCCTGTGCCTGCACCCGCACCTTCGGTTTCTGCTTCCGAACCCGCTACTGTCAGTGCATGAGCAAAGTTTCATATATCTAATAAATGAATCTCACTCACTACCCCAACTGCATTGAAATGGGAAAATGGATCATTATTTATTGTTAGTTTTTGTGCTGGTGTGTCACATCCTCTTTATATAGTTCGACTCAAAGTCTAAGCACCCTGTTGACAACCACGCGCTTGCTCTCCCGCTCTGGTGGCAGCTCAATCTCGCCAGGAGAACAGAACGACAGATACCGTAGTGCAAGGAAGCAGTAATACCCGCTCACTCCATACAGGTCATCAAAGAGCGTCTTCACCTCTACAGGCAAACCCAGCACCGCAACTCCCGCAAGGCCGAGTTGTTATTTGTCTAGTCAAAGCGTCTCTCGGACTTTAGTCTCCAAAGTCTATATGAATCTCGTCCCGCAGTAGTGGCACCATCCTCAACGACACAACCATCGCCGCCAAGAGATCAAGCTCCGTCCAGTCTACTTCTAGATGTTCCTGTCTCTCCTTCTTCTCTGCCGTTCGCTCTTCCAGATTCGACAATCCATTCCAGATTCCTTGTCGGCAGAGCTTCTTGCTACTTTCATGTCTTTGCGGAGAGCTGTTCCAAGTATTGGAGTCGATCTAATACACAAAGCCCTCCCAACAGCGACACGTTGAGGTAGGGGTGTGTTGCCTGTCCACCACCGTTGGACAGCTGGATCTCGCGAAACTCAGGACACTGGTCCGATGTACCCAAACGCGATCCTTTCATGCTCCGGCAACGGTGCTGGACGACATCCTCTCTTGTGCTTTGGAGTGGCAATCCTGGCATGAAGTGTCCTTAAATTGCGACACTGCCAAAACTGAGGAAGATAGACCTCTGGTTCTGGCAAATGTCTTAACGATGGATCCGGGACAACAGGAGGAAGTATTCCATGCAAGTCCATATGATCAAACGAGTACGGCAGGGTCAAAGCCTTGAGGTACAAGAGGTGTGGTGAAGAACACAGATAGTCGTGCAGAGATCTCGAAGCATCTAGATAGACATTTCCCTTGCAATGGATCTCTAAAAAGGTAATGTTGGTCGGTTGTTCTCGAGTGTAGAGCATGTGGTAAGGGAAAAGGATCTGTTTCACAAGACTCTGTTCCGAGGAGTCACAAGAAACGGACATCATGTCATCACTGTACTCGATCAAAAAATAGAACGGGTCCGGGTGGAGGTCGAGGCCTTGTAAACGAGGGATGAACTAGTCGTGTATGTTGAATACATATTTTTTCCTAGGAAAAACAAATTTGAATGCCTTTAGGTGCGGCGTGTAGATCAACATGCCCTCGATATTCGTATCGCTAGAGCACGTTCCTGGTCCTTGCTGTCCTTTAGGTAGTCTGACCAGGAGTATTCGAATATGAGGTATCGACGAGTGGTGAGACGCCATTGACGGGCAACGAGGACGATATGACTGAGCGTTCATTGGTCAGGGACTGAGAAGATCCTGTCTAGTATCTCTGGGACTTCCAGCGTTCCAGTCCTGAGGCCGAAGTGTCCATTGTCTGTATCCAGAGAGAGAGCGATGTTAAATAAAGAACCCGAGAAGGTCGTCACTATGAGCTAGATCTTTTTTCGCGTTTAGACCACAAAAAAAAATAAGAATAGGCCCTCTATGTATCTTCTAAAAAAACCGGTAGTTGCATTCAAAAGCAATAGTCCATAAAGCATAGAAGAATAGCTGCAATAGTTGTAACAATAACGCGAACCCCTTGATCACCATCCTGCCTGTCCTATCGCTGTCCTACCTCTCCTTCCTCACTTTTTGCAGCGCGCAACTCCCTTACACCCCAGAGCCGTGAGAGAAGACAATTTTTTCTTCGTCTGTTTTGCATGATCTGTCTTAGTTCATCCATGCCAAAATGTCAATTCGAAAACGCTCGGACATTTTTTTGCCTCCCATACCCTCACGTCTTCTGACCTTCAGAACCCTCAATTTTTCATTCTTTGCCTTTCTTCTCGCTCTTTCTTTGTCCCCCACATCAACCCCCTCTCATCTCTCTCACTCCCTTCCTCCCTCTCTTCTTCTCTTCCACATCAGAAAAAAACAACACCTACAAACAACCATTAAAACAACACAATTGAAACCATGGATCGCTACTCAAAATCTTCAGAGGGAATCCACCGAGGCTCAAAAGTCGCCCGCAACACCTTCGGCTCCTCTACTTCTCCCCACCTCACTTCTTCCCACGGCACCTCAACAGCCAACCACAGCACCCAAACCGGAAACGAACATGTCCGTTTCAACAATACCATCTCGTCCAACAACACTGCTCATCACAACTACAACAAAGCACATCGCGGAACGAACAACAACAACATTGACCTGCGCGATGTACTGAGTATGGCGACCAAGGACAAGGTCGTCCAGCAACAGCTTCAAAATTCACAGTTCTATCAGCGTGGAATTCATGACTCCCTCACAGTCGCCAATACCGGCAAGAACACCAAGGATGTAGAGGATGAGGAGGCGGCTGTGGCGACGGATGAGGAGGCGGAGATTGATAGGAAGTTAGACCCTTATTTGTACGACAACGTACAATACAGTTGAAAGTGGGTTCCCGCCTTTTTTTTTTTTTTTATTGAACTTACATACTACCCTTTTTGGGGTTTATCTTGTATTTTTGTCCCACTACAATTCTTTTTTTTTTTTTCTTGTTCATAAATAAACGCCTTCTTTTTTGTGCCAAATTGTCATCATTGTTGTTGTGAACAAAAAAAGCAAGTTATTATGATACTGCAAGGTGAATAAACTAAAAGATGAAATAAAAAGTGTAAGAAGAACAAAAAAAAAAAAAAAAAGAACTAGAGCTACTACTGCTTGCTAACATCCATACTATCAGTCTGAGACATGAACGTCCTCATCCTCTCCAACTCAGCATTAGCATCCGACTGGATCGCTAAGGGCTTCATCGTCCTACGCTTGATAAACTTGTACAGCTCCGCAAACGCAATAAAGATCACAAGCGCTGCAAAAACCAATCCCCACTCGTAGCTGATACTCGAATGCTTCAAAACATTGTGGTTCAAACCCGGAATATAAATGACCGGAAAGACCAAGATCACACCGGCCACCAAACTGATCCATAGCATCTTGTTGTACTTCAACGTCGCCAGCTTCTTGGGCGCCCATCCGGACTCTCGTAGGGCGCGACAGTTGATTGCGTGGGCTAGAAGCAAGAATGTGAGGGAGGCATAGCCAGTCGTGCGGGCGCGGAACACACCAAAACAGGAATCGGAGTACTCGCGGTTACACTCGTGGCCCATGCGGCCCTTGTTGAAGACAAAGATGGTGATTAAGAAGTTGGCAAACGACAGACCACCCATGGCGATACCATAGACAAACGTGTCCATGATGACCTCCCACGAGAACAGTCCTTGCTTGGCCGATCGAGGAGGCTCGTGCATGTTGGTCTCACTGGCGGGCTCGAGTCCTAGACCCATGGCGGGCGGGGAGGATGTGATCATGTTCAAGTACAGAATCTCTACAGCACTCATGGGGAAGACAGCGTTACCGTCATTGTCCTTGAAGGCCAGACCAACAATCAGGACTACAATCTCGGCAACGTTGGCTGACATCAAATGCTGGACAAACTTTTGGATGTTGGCAAATATACGACGACCCTCAGCCACGGCCTGGACAATCGTCGCAAAGTTGTCGTCCGTCAACACAATATCAGCTGCCTGCTTGGCCACATCTGAGCCAGATTGACCCATCGCGATACCGACGTTGGCAGCCTTGAGCGAGGGTGAATCGTTGACTCCGTCTCCGGTCATGGTCGCAAACAAGTTTCGGCGATGGAGGGCGGCAATCATCTTGACCTTGGTGTTGGGTGAGCAGCGGGCAACGACACGAGGCAACTCAGCCAGACTGTCGACCTCCTCGTCCGACATGGCATCAAACTGTCTTGCGGTCATAATCAATGGGTTATTCTTGACTATACAGTCCTCAGGTATAATTGCAACCTCCTTGGCAATCGCAGCAGCAGTCGAGGGGTGGTCTCCTGTCAACATATGGACACGGATGCCGGCATCGTAACATTTGAGCACAGCAGGGCGAGACTCGGCGCGGGGCGGGTCATAGATACCGATCAGACCCAAAAAGACCATATCAGCTTCGATAGAAGTACGGTCAAGTCCGTGGACAAGATCGACGCCCGGTGGAGGTTCGAACCGACGGTAGGCAAGGGTCAAGACACGAAGACCCTTCTCGGCCAGAATATCCATCTTCTCCGTCATCATCTCCTCAAACGTCTCGCGCTCGGTGCCTTTCTCTCCAACCAAACTACGCTCAATATCACCATCACGCCAGTAGGTACAGCAGCCAATAACACGCTCAGTGGCTCCCTTTAAGAAAATGATGTAGTCACCAGGACCTTCCTCGGTATCAGGTCCCTGATAGAGGACAGACATGCGCTTGACGGAAGAATCAAAGGGGAACTCGGCAATCAGCTTGAACCCTTGGTCGAGCAGATCGGGTTTGGCCAGACCAGCCTTATAGGCGAGGACCTGAAGGGCAATTTCGGTAGGGTCACCGATCGCAGACCATTCTCCGTTAGTATCGGGGTGAGCAGTACGACGGAGCTCGGCCATGTTACAGAGCGAGGCGGCCTCGAGGGCGCGGAGGTAGTGGTCGCTTCCGGAACCGGTGGGGATCTGCTCCTCTTGCATCAAGAACTCGTCGCCGTCAATCTCTCCCTGACGGAAAACGTCTCCCTCGGGGATAAAGCCGGTACCAGTGATGCGGTAGAAACCGTCGCTGGGCAGCCACATGCGAACTGCCACCATCTTTGACTGCGTCAGCGTACCGGTCTATTCAAATGTGACATTCGCAATAACAAAAAATGTTAATGCCTTGCACTAGACGTGGAGGTCCATCCCACTCATTTCATTGCGTAACTATCATTATTTTTTTTTGTGCTTAAGAAAAGCAAGGAGACATACCTTATCAGAACAGATGTTGGTAACGGCGCCCAAACTCTCAAGCGACGACAACCGCCGAACAATAGCCTTGACCTCCGCCATCCGCCGAACACCAAACGCCATCGTCAGCGTCACAACCGCCACCAAACCCTCGGGAATCATAGCAATCGCCACCGAGATTGCATAAATCGCCACCTCGTTCGAGTACTTGAACTTGTGTACAGCAAACACAATAATCACCAGAATAATCGCGGCCAGGAAGATAAAATAGGCCATCTTGTTCAGCCGCTTCTGGAGCGGTGTCGCCTCATTGTTGTCGACCTCCATTAAGGTGGTCGCAATCTTTCCAATCTGGGTCCTCATTCCCGTGGCTGTTACGATTCCCTTGGCACGACCCTTGACCACCGTGGTTGACGAAAAGACCATATTCAGTCGATCTCCCAACGCTTGCTCCGCTTCCTCAATCAGCTCCAAGTTCTTCTGTACCGGCAAGGACTCACCCGTCAACAGAGCCTCATCGGTCTCGAGGTTAAAGATCTCAAAGAGCCGACAGTCGGCACCAATGACATCCCCGTCCTCAAAAATCATGATGTCACCGGGGACAGCCTGATTGTTGGGGATCGTAACGCGGGTCTCGTCGCGGACGACCTTGGAGGTTGGAGAGGACATGTTACGGAGGGCTTCCATGGTTTGTTCGGCGTTGTATTCTTGCCAGAACCCGATAGCTGCGTTCATGATGATGATGAACAGGATCACACCTCCTTCTGCGAAATCTTTTGTTGCGAACGACAGGATCTATTTTTTTTTTTGTTTGTTGTCCCCATCGATTACGTAAAATAGATTCGATTTAGAGTATAGGAAAAGGATGGAGCATGGGAATAGAAGGTAGAAAGGCACAAAAGGTAAGGGGGAAAAAGGGTCAGAGATGTGTTATTGATGAAGTTATTCGTGTAGTTCAAGTGTTCATGAGCACAGATCAATCAGTCAAATATTTAGGGTTTGTCGGGTTATGGAAAAACCACCGCGATGAAATGATTCAAACGATTCATGCATGCACGCACAGCTCGGATCTCTCGCTCTCTCCCTCTCTCCAGATCCACAGGAATAAACTTACGGTTGCAATAAGTAGAATTACGACAAGGGTATTAGCGATCTGGCGCCAAAGGACCTTGTACCACTTGACACCCCCGTTACCCTGGAGCTCGTTGGCACCATAGGTCTTGAGTCGGTTGGCGGCCTCTTGGGAGGTCAGACCCTCGAGAGTGTTGGTTGAAAAGTGTTCGGCAGTTTGGTTGACCGTGAAGGTATGGAAGGGTGTTTCGGGCTCATTGCTGACCACCTTTTTCTTTGCCATTGTTGTTGCTTAGAAGTTTAGGTGGGTGAAGTTGTCGTTGATTTGAAACCGTTGTTGATGTGTGGCTTAATGGTAAGGGGTGATGAGAAAGATAGGTGAGGAAACGGAGGAGAAAAGATGATGGCTGTGTGTGTGTGTGTGTGTATGTGTGTATTCGTTGTTGAGTGTTATGTGGATACCGAATAGAGTGTCGGTGCGAATAAGATGTGCGGCCAAAGCAGTGCGTGCGTGTTGGAATGGAAAAGGGTAGGTAAAAGAAATTTTTATGTACAGGATAGTAGCGAGGAGGAGTGACAAAGGGAAGAGAAAGAGGAAAAAAAAAAGAACAAAAAAAAATAGTTAAACCGAAGGTTAAAAAAAAAAAAAAAAAAGAGAGAGAGAGAGACGGGAGCCGGTGGTCGCGTCAGTCTGAGGCGTGGATCTGATCATCAACGGCGATCTATCGACACCGTCATAGAGACCCGCAGTAGGTGGGTGGGTGAAATGATTGCACCTGATCTTCTTGAGATGATGCACATCGCATTTAGATGAATTTTCTATCCAGAACATATTTTTTTTTCTTTTTTGGTGACTGAAACCCCATCCAAGAGACATCTTCACTCCAGTTGGTAATGCCAAATAAGCAAATGAAAAGAATTTGAAGAAAAAAAACCTCGGTAAAAGTGGAAGAAAAAAAATCCGGTAATAGTGAAGATAAAAAAAAAAAAAAACAATTGAAGCTAACAATGGAAAAAACAGTAGAAATATGCAACCAGTAACGAAAAAAAAAAAAGGTTAAATAACCATCAACAGTTAAGCAAAACACGATTGACCTGCAACCAATTGAGTGAGATAAAGGATAGATGAAGAATGAAAAACATGCAAAATGGGTTTAATGTATTGAAAATAAAAGTGTGTGTATATATATGTAAGCAAAGTTGGCGGTTGAATGGTAACGTGGGTCCGTTTGTGAATGATAGAGATGATAACAAAAAATGAACAATGAGTGCTTCTACTCGCTGTCCTCCTGGTCAATAAGGTGGGCATAGTCCTCCATAGAGGCAAACATGGGCAAAGCAACCTTCTTTCTGCGCTTCTTGTCGCGTCCTATTATCAAAAAAAAGTAATAAACACAAAATGTTAATATATCATGCTCAGTTGCACAAAGAAGTGCCATCACCAAAAACTGAAACCGGGGAGGAATGGTAAATCTGGAGTTGAGCACATCATTACCACACCGCCGATTGCACACAGGTACAGATTCATGGATACGCAGATACACAGAGATACGCAGACAGTCATCGAAAAACGCTTACCCTTTTCTTCCTGATCCGATTCCTCGGCTGCTGCCTCCTCGTCACTGGCAACCATATCGTCCTCCTCATCCATAAACATATTGGCTTCCTCATCGTCACCGTCATCGTCCTTCCAGCTTGACTCGTCCTTACCGAATGACTCCTCGTCAATCTCATTCTCATCATCATCATCATCATCGCCACCAGCACCCTCCTCATCTTCGAGATCGCTCAACATAAGCTCCTCCAACTCGCCGTCGCTCAGATCCTCGTCATCATCGTCAACATCCTCCATGGCGTCCTTGGGCATATCGCTCATCATTGCGTTCCAAACCTCATCTTCATCCATATCCGATCCATCCTCGCCATCATCATCCGCATCAACGCCTCGCTTCTTGGAGCCACCAAAGTCATCCTCGTCGTCGTCTGATCCTGCAGACTTGGTGGCCTTCTTGCCAGTGGCGGGCTTGAGGATCTTCTTCTGGGTAAAGTACTTGTGGAAGAAGGCCTGATCGACTGGGACGTCCTCAATCTTCTTTTGCCAGAAGGCCTCGGTGTTGACATTGACATCATTTCCTCCAGATTTCTTGAGCATGATGCTGGTGCCCCGGTGAGCGGCCATAGGCTGCATAATAGACGAACCCTTGGTACCCAAGGCAGTGTTGACATCATCGCGCTGCTTCTTGGGGTTCTTGTAGACCATGCGGTTCAAGAAGTGGATCAAGGCGTGCTGGAAGAACTCGGGCTTACCCTCGATAGGTTGATTTGACAGAATGTGCGCAGCGTACAAGGACACTGTAGGATGGAAGTGAGACAAGAATGGGGCCTAAAAAGGCAGCAAAAGAGCACCGAAAGATTATCAAAAGTGTTAGACAATGAACAGTCGGAGATAATTGTCCCCTCTAAAATTTAAGCATGTTTGATCCCTACCATTTCCCAGAGACACGTCTTGTCGGCATTGCTGTAAAGAGGCTCACGCTTCCTGCCATCATACTTCGATGCGCCCTCGGGCTTCTTGGCATCATCCTTCTTGTCCTCCTCGTCCTTCTTCTCCTCTTTGTCCTTGTCCTCGTCATCCTCAGGCGCATCCTTAAAGTTCTCTTCCTCGTCATTGTCCTCGGGTTGGCTGACCATGTTGGACAGTCCGGTCTTGGAAGTCATAAGCTTGGAGATCAAAAAGAAGGCTCCGCAGATGAATGGAGGCTGGTGGTGTGCGCACGACTGGACGAGACGCTTGACGAAGGCCTTGATTCTGGGGAGAGACTGATCAGCCAGCATGGCGTCGTAGATGAGGTTGAGGTAGATCGACTGCTTGGAGGTGAGAATCAAGCGAGGGTCCAAGAGCGACTCGTACAATGTCCTGTAGAATCGGTCCGATGTGTTCTTTTGGATGGTCGAGACTCGGAAGATCAAGCGCAGGGCCTGGATCGAAGTGTTGAAGGTTCCAGTGTGAGTGATACGGAAAATAATGTCCATATGGGCGGCAAAGACCTTGTCATCGACTTTGGCGAAGGGGAAGGCACGGTTGACTCCAGTAAGAACGGCAGCAATCATCTTGGAGTGCTCGGAGTCCTGAAGATCCAGAACTTCGCCAGCTGTCCTCTGAGGTCCCTTAGTCTTGCCAGCATCCTTCTTCCGCTTCTTGTCGACTTTGTTCCTGTTCTCCTTCAAAAAGTTCTTGGTCTTCTTGACCTGCGACTCCTGATCGCCCAGCATGCGCTTGAAGAAGATGAAGTAGAGGTCGATCAATTTGTTGGCGACATCGACCTGGCGGGCACTGAGAATGGTCTGATTGAGAGTGATGATGGCGTAGTATTGGGCGCGCTCGGAAATGCGAGGACGCATCAACAAACGCTCGATTTCACGGACCACAATCATAGTCATTCCTGGATGTGCCCTCAACAACTGCTGAATCTCATACGATGATTTTGCCGACACTTTGTTCTCGTTATCTCCCTATTTCGTTACAACAAAACCAACATATAATTGTTAATCTTTGTTCATGATCTGGATCTTAGTTAAATCGTAAATAGCTCATAATGAACAAGCACGAGCGCCTTACCATCTTGTTAACAAGCATCTCCAAAAGGGTGTTTTCCTGTTCAGGCTTGGCGCTCATCAACTCAGCAATGAAACCGAGCATACGATGACGGACGTGGACGACAGGATCATCGGAGAGGATCTTGAGCAACTGCACAAACTTCCAGAAGGTCTTTTTCAGGTAGTCCTCGAAGATCCACATGATCAAATGCTCGTTGGTGGCGTTGGGGTGAGTCAATGGGCGATCCTGAAAGTACCTATGATTTTCAAATCATCACAATAAAGTCGCGTTAGTTCCTTGTCAAACGGTATAACAATTGGTATCCAAAGGTTCCAATGATGATGTGTAATCCCAAAACTTACTTGAGCTTGCGGTCAGGGAGCATGCCACCAATGAAAAGATCCTTCAAACTCTCGATACTCTTGACAGCCTCGGTCCTGCTCTTCTTTTCAGCCATGGCCATCAGCTTGTCCAAACTCTTGGTGGTGTGAAGTGGGGACTCCTGGACCAACAGCGTCAATGCCGAGACACGATCGTTCAAGGTACCAGAGGCCATGATGGTCGAGACAAAGTTCTTGTCAGACGACGACAAGCTGGGGTTCTCGTCGTATTTTGTGTTTTCCTCCTCCAAGAGCCGGGTGGCCTGGGCGGTTTTTTGGGCGAGGGTGGTTTCGAGCATGTGATGGTCCTTGCCGTCGTCCTCGAGCTCAGGGAGGGTATTGTTGTACCATTGTGGCGATGGCTTGAAGGTCAATTTCACCTTGCCGGGCTTGGCCTTGACCGAGGCGAGCATGTTCTTGGGAATGCTGCCGTTGGCTGAGGGACCCTTGACGACGGAAGCGAAGGCCTTCTTGACCTCACTCATACCCTCGGTGTCGTTGTTGTGAGACTTGTTGAAGTCCTTGCCTCCCTTGTTGCCATAGTTGTTGGTGTTACCCTTGTTATTGTTGTTATTGTGGTTTCCACCCTTTTTGCCTGGTTTGAAAGCCATGATGGACACGAAAAAAAGGGGAATAGGGGAAGGGGATTCTGCTGAATGGAGAAGAGAAGCAAAGCCTACCAGACAAGAAAGTAGTTACAGGCTTGAGCTTGGGGCAAAGAAAAAAAAGAAAAAAAATGTAAACAAAAAGTGTGTATGTCATGTGATTTAAGACTGCTTCTTTCGGCCCTGCTTCCACTTCTACACAACAAAATGTTCGCCCCTCTCGGAGGTGAACATAAACGACAGAGAGAGAGATCAGCTTCTACTCACCAACCGCATCACACTCACAGTCAACCATGTTCGGAATCACAAAGGCAATCATGCGTGGCGCCTCTCGCCAGCAGCTCACCTCCAAGCGTGGGCGCAATCACTATAAGGGTACAAGGAACCGACATCAGCTCACACGGTTGGATGTATATACATCCAAAACAACGCTACTCTTTAAACGCCATGGCGATAACATATCATTAACTCGATACCTGCCTGTTTCATCGTGGTGAATATCTTTAGGTACCGGAAGTGGCGCTATGGGTCGTCACACCAAGCGTGGAGGCTACTTTATCGAATGGGAGAAGGTTCGCGCCTTCGTCGTCCCCGATTTGACCGACTTCAAGGTATGAATCCATTACTTTCAGGAGAACAGTGAGCCACGCTGGCCACAATCAAAATCATAAAGGATCAATTGAGCGTCGACGGAGCAGGAATGCACTTGCACAAGAATCATCAATTGACAAAGTTTTCTTCGCCCCCTCGTTCTTTTAGTTGTTGCCATATGTCTCTCGCTCGACTCAGAAGACCACTGGAGCTTTCACTGCCAAGGACTACTTCAACAAGGTCGAACCTGTCGTTCCCGAGAAGCTGGCCTCATAATTTCATGGATTATCTTACGCTCGAACTACACGGAAACCAGCACGCTGGGCTAAAGGAACCCCTATCGTCAACAGGAACTGAATGAAGAGACACATCATTAGTTCCAAAAGCAAGAGACAGGACAGGAATCCGACTGCTCGACATTCAATATCATCATTTTTCTCTTTCCACCTTGTACAATTATTTTTTAGACACCTTTCTCTCTTCTTTTTACTTTGATAAAACCAAAAACTCATTCATATCTGGTACCCTTTTCTATGCTTTGGCAGATCGCCTACTTCCTGTTCCTGAACGTCCAGCGGAAGGGTTGGTTGGATTGGTGGCAACATTTGATTTCGTGGCTTGTGGCCTATTCTACGTCACAAACTCGCTTGGAAACAGGACAATGGGCTCGAGAATTCATCTATTGGCTGGAACGGGAAGGAGAAATAAGCGGTCCTAGAACTCTAGTCTCGCTTCCATCCCTTCCCTTTTGTGTGGTCAGGATCCCATCCTGAGCCTTTATTCATTGAAATGTACGGCCGGCAGCCACAGCATTAAGACCCTTGACTTCAAGCGAAGTGCGCTCTAGCCCTGCGACCACAGTTTGCATGAACTGGGGTGTACGCTTTCTTTTTTTTCGTGCTCTTATCTCTTGGAGTATCGTCTCCGTAATAACCAGTGCCTTGGTCTCGCATGCCTCGAACGCCAAGGTGTTTGCGACTTCTCGTTCTCGTTCTTCTGCCCGATGCTTTTGAAGCTGAGGACGGAGATGCGATGAGATAATTTTCGCTAAATCATCAATTAGGTCGTTTTCACAACTGATTAGCTCTTGCGCAAGAGTAGGGTCTCCACCAAAGTAAACTTCCGTGCCATTGTAAATCCTTAATACAAGGTACATGTGCTTGCAGGGCACCTTGTGTCGAATGTATTCGGCACAAGTACATGAAACAAGAAGCATACTGTCCACGTCTGCGCTGACTCTATACTTTTTGTCGGGCTCTGTGAACGAAAAAACAAGAAATGGGAGTGTATGTTGAAAAAAAAAAAAAAAAAAAAAAAGTTAAAACACGATGTTATCATGCACTGCGCCCTTGCATACACCTATTTGTCCATACCTTGAATTGTTCTGCCGCTTCAGAGACCATATTGCTGGTGACATCAGATGCCAGCGCCAAGGCCTTTGCCTTCTTGACCTTGTCATATTGCGAGAGGACCATGGGTTGTACTCCATGAGTGATCTTGAAGTGAACGGTCCTGAAATCAACATCTACCACTCCTTGAAGTGGACAGACCAAGTCGTCTGCACGCAAATCGCGTTCATATCTCAAGTGTTGTCGCTTCAGAGTTTTATGCCAGCTCTCAACAAGATTGTTGGTATTTGTTTTCTGGTTGTTCTATTGCATGAATAAATATGATAAATGTAGAAAACATTTCTGTTAGGGCGCCTTTGCATTTTCTTGCTCAAATGGAGAATGCGTATGATACAGCTATTTCATACCCCACGAAGGTAAAGCACCCATTTGGCCAACTTCTTAGGCGCCATCCATTGCTTTTCCAGATATGATATCAACTTAGTGGCAAAAGGAAAAAAACTCCGAAAGTTATTCAATTTTGCTTGAAGCTCAATCTCTAATGTGGCATATCGAATGGCATTAAGAGGCCCACACATAACAGTGCTGTTTTTCACCTAAGGATTCTCAAAAAGTTAACGTGTATTAGAAAAAGCAAAATTCATTAGCAAATGTCAGATACAGTGCGGAGCATAAATTGACAAATACTCAATGTAAACAACTTCTTTACTCACATCGTAATGTTGTCGCATCTTCCTCTCCCACACCTGCCCTCTGTGAAAGGAGCAGTAATAAATGTCACGTGCATGAAAGAATTGATCCAGTGCTTCGGTTTCTGCCACGGGGCAGTCCACCATAAACTTGGTAGCACTGAGCTTGCACTCGTCTTTCAGCCATATTAGCCACTTTCTCAAAATATAACTACTGTGTAATAAAAAGAATGACAAATTGAGTATACTTCCAATGGTAGTAAAGGTAGATCTTCAAAGCAAATGAGAGAACCAAACTTAGATATGGGCTCTGAAAAAAACGATCACTTACGTTGATTCAGAATTGCAAACCATGAATGCAATTGGTATTTCCGTGTTCGCCTTTTGATATCTGACGATAATGGTGAATAAATAGGCGCATGCAAAGTCTCCCTATAGGTTCGGTTTATTGTGCCTTTCAACCAAAATGAGTTAAAAAATTAACCGTTAATCCAGTTGTGAGCGGAATTTCCATGGGTTTGGAACAAAAGCATAGTCATGAATAGCTGGCTAATCGGGGTTTAGCGGCCGAATAAAATATTTTATGTGAAACGCGCAATAAGATGGACAGCATCAAAAACGCCCATGCATGTAAATATTGACACTCACCCTGAGCTGAAGCTATGTACATCAGGCAAGCATAAAGTGCTGTGGAAACTCGGCAACCTGATCCATGAACATACTCTTGCCTCCTTCCTGAACAATGAGATCAAGCCAGAGCTTTACACTCATACCAACGTCCTGCGACTTGCGGGATCCCTGTGTCTTTTGACGATAAGCAACCATTCGGACATCGTCGTATAACATATAAAGGCATGAAGGGATGTGACCTAAGCCTTTTCGGTCTTCGAGCTATTAATGGAAGAACACAAAGGCGCAGAAAAAGGAAGGGAAGAAAGGAACGTGAAATAAGTTAAGCGAAAAGTGAGGAAAGTGAGGAAGAGAGGAGGAGAGAGTACAACAGGAAAAGGGGATAATGAACCAGAGAGCGTGAAGGGCAAGGGGACAAGAGAAGTAGTGGTAGGGACGGGGATGGATCAGTGAATGAGGATCTTTTTTGGTAATGTACAGCTATACAAATACAAGTGTCTGGCAAGGTTTGTAGGGAAAGAGCGCAACCGAAAGAAAAATTGAGAGAGAGAAAGTGAGAGAAAGAGAGAGAGAGAGATAGAGATAAAGAGAAAGAGAGAGAAAGATAAAAAAGAAAAGAAAAGGGAGTGAAAATAATACAATAAAGAGGAATGAGGAACATACCAAGTTAAGAGTTTTCTTGCCCAGGCGCAATTGGGCTCGGATTGCCTTCCAGTCCTGATCACTAGCAACTTTTGCTTTGGTCCACTCAAGCTCGTTTTTACCTAAGGGCAGGTTTGATCTTACCTGTGCCGAATCTGCATGGTTGTGACACCAATCATACTCCACCTCAACAACATCACAAGAAACAAGCTTTTTCATTCTAATTTGCGCAGAACAGTTGTTTCCCACAGACTCTCGACCGATGCCTAACTGTTTTCAAGGACGATGTCGTCTGCAAGTCGAAAGCTCCAATCGTACTTCTTTGGTTCACCCGGAGTACCAGGAACTGTTTTGAACGCCCAAAGCTCTTTGTCCATACTCTCGCTATCAATTTTTATGTCTCGGCAACCTCTTTCCGACCTGTATTCAAACTACACGGCCATTCGCTCATTGTACCAAAATGACTTAAACAAAGAAGACAGAGCCATTTGACGCTTGATCATCTTATGTTGTATAACAACACGAGCAAATAACGTATCTGAATTCATCACCACTCATTTTGCGTTTCCAGACTCTCTCTTCGCCCGAAATAGGGAAAGGCTCAACAGCTTGGCGCGGATCAAAGTCGTTGAATGATAGAAATACACCTCTTACTCGCAATCCGCTCATGATGGGTGGGACAAGGTGTGTATAGGGAAAAGAGAAAGGCAAGAGGAGACAAAATGTGAGAGAGAGAAAAGGGAGAGAGAGAAAGAGGAAGGCAACGCAAATGAGAAGAGGTAAGATTTTTCAATGGCATTGACACAACTCCGTTCTTGGTGCATCACTAGGCGCGTATGGATAACTGAAGAGAGGAAGAAAAGAGATGGATTACATTGTTCATTGCTCGCTGCCTCATCCATGCAAGGTGCATGAAAGAGAAAATGTAGGAAATATAATTTCCAGTGGCATTGACACAACTCCTTTCTTAGAGCAGCACTGGGCGTATATGGCTGATCGAAGAGAGGGAAGAAAGGACATGGAATAAATTGTGGATGGACTGGCTCTCTGTGTCATTCATGCAAGGTGCATGGACCATCTTTTCAAGGTATAAAAAAGGGAAAGCTTCTTCGGACAGAAAAGAGTTAACGGATGGGGAAGAATGCGTGCATACCCGTTTTTGGACAAATATAAAAGATGGATAAAACTGTTTACCGCGAGGCTTCTCGGTGACGTGCTTAGTTCGCCAATCAATCGCGCTTAAGTTGTAAGTTCGGCTGTCTCTTTTCTCTCTTTCCCTCCTTTTTCTTTCCACACTATCCACACTCCTACCTTTCCTCTCCACACCACCCACACTCCTACCTTTCCTCTCCGCACTACCCATACGATTCTCACTTTTTCCTTGTCTGCATGGGCATTCCCGCCTTATGGCAACACCTCCGAAGGGAGGGTCATGAGGCTACCCTGCTCAAGCACTTCCCTTCAACCCCTCTCCCGCCAAACGCTTTTTATCGCATCGATATTCTTGCCAGCTTTTATTCTACCATCCGACGAATACACACAACTTCGCTAGACCAGAACACATTCAACACCCTTTTCGATCAGCATCTTATTTCTCATGAAATCCCCAAAACCTCGTTCCTCTATATTTGACGGACCTTCCCCAGCTGAGAAGAGCGCAACTCGCGAGACTCGAGAGGCGAAGCGCACTCAGGCTTTGCAGAAGGCCCAGGCATGCATCGATGACATGGAGGTTCGAGTTGGTGGTCGGCGAAGGGTACGGAAACCCGACTTCAACAAACTATTCAAGAGCATCAGGGCCGCATTCTACTGGTCTCAGGAGTCCCGCACTTCATTAGCAGCATACCTGATCAATAACGGATGGAACGTCATCGAATGTCCTTCGGAGGCCGACATTGTCATTGCATCTGATTGCCAACCTAGCGATATTGTCGTTTCGGGAGACAGCGATATGCTGATCTACGATACTGTCAAGACTATATGGAGGCCATTGTCGAGAGGACGTTTCCTTGTCTACAAACTGGCAGAGGTCTTGAGCCACCTCGAAATCTCTCGAGCTAAACTCACCGCTCTGGGCATCGTGTCCAAAAACGATTATACTTCAAACTTGGCACGACTTGGCGTTATAACTAATCATAAGATTGTAAAGTCGCTGGAAGAGACTGAAACAGGTAATTACAACTCTCGTTTTAAGCTTCAGCTCTCGCCTTAAACTCTTTTTATATACTAACCCTTCTTGACATGTTCTTTCTCACATTTTCACACAATGTGGCAGATGTCGAAAAACTGATCCAGCAGTATCTGGTCCATCCCGATGTCGTCTGCAAGAAGCCTAGTGCCACTCACTTCCAAGCATCTATGAAGGTGTTTGTCCACAGGCAGTTTACGGTTCCAGGCTCCACCATGCCACCACAAACGCCCGGCCAAGAAGCCACGGCTCAGGGCAGTGCCCAACAATGCAGGACCCTCAAGGATATTTTAGAGAGGCTGGAAGCTCTTCGCCTGCGACTACGCGAGAGCAAGAACAGGTAAGAAGATGTACATTCCGTTATATCATTTTGTGATAGCAAAATGACGAAATAGACTCTCTGCTAATGTCGTACATGTTGTTGTGCTTACTTTGTAGAGCCATTGATTCTGGTTAAACAGAGGAGCCTAAGGATGTTTTCAACCGGTACAATACTATCGATCGCCCTCCAGAACATCGCCCTCGTCCCCATGATTCTGGGAGACCGTTTAAGCACCGTCAGCGATTCGCCATCAAGACTCGCTCCCAGCTGAAGAAGCATGACCCTCCAGAGACCATGAAGCAGCATACGTTGAAGCCGTGGAAATCACCACCAGAGTCTCCACTGGTTTCGTCGATCAACACCTCGCCACCCAAGACCACGCCAAAAAACAAACAGCGGAACGTGGCGACAATGAACAAAAAGGAACTTGTTGATGCGATGCAATGGGAACACCCTACTCGGACTCTTGACATCGGCACCATTAACGCTAACGCCACTCGAGCTCTGAACAAAGGAATTGACCAGGAGAACGCAATGACCTGTCTTTCAGCAATCAAAAGGTCGCTCCGAGATGTTACCCGCATATCGTCGCGTATAAAGCGAACTGCTCAACGCGCCATTGGCCAGTACATCGAACGACTATCGGCGAACAACATCGATGAAAACGATGACAATAACAACAACGCTGCCATCACCACTACCAACACCACAAATACCGCTAATGCCACTAACACCACCGATGCCACCAACACCAAGGTCCTCAGTAAAATCGACTGGAGACTTCTCGACATCCTTTGCCCTGCCTTCTTCGACAAGGATTTGGTCGCTAGCAGCAAGGAGGAGACGGTCCAAGAACCCGACGAACCCGAGGGGCTCGAGGAACACGACGACAGTCTGGACAAGAAAAACGAGGCACTATCGTTTCTACTGTCGCTCCTTACAGCCATACACTCCACCAAGCTTCCCAAAAAAAGCGGAATGGGTTTGCATGTTCGAAGTTTCATCGAACAGGCACAGGACTTCTTGCCCGTCTTTACTGAGGGTAGAACTACGAAGGAGTATGCCGGGTCTTCATTTCTGAGGTCTGCCGCCTTGCAGTTATCTGTCAAACTAAAAAAGCACTACAGGAATGGAGCGATCGATCTCCGCAGTAAGGTAAAAAAAAAAAGGCTGAAGGCTGTAACTTCCATTCTACAACTAGTCTTTGTCATTGGCCAACTAGCTAACACACTTTTTTTCCCCCAAACAAAATAGATCGAAGTCCTCGAGCGCAAGAACCTTCTGCCTGCAGAAGCAAGAGATCACAACAACCCTCAAAGATCTGCGATAGAGAACTTCGTACTCTTGAACAAGATCTATCCTTGAGGCGTGTGCTTCAGTCATATGCCTTCCCGGACTTTCCAAGTTTGAAGCATCCCGATCGAGTCTCGCAGGCTGACGTCGGTCTTTGGCTTTCAACAACAACACCCGGACTTCTCATCACCAGGCTACTCACCGACATTGGTCGATACTCAGAGGATGAACGAAAAAAGCTCCGAAACTACTCCAGGTCGACCTTCTTGATGTCCTTGGAGGAGATGAGGGGCCATGTCCAGAGGATCCGAGATGACGACTTTAAACCTGACTCCAACACCAAGAATGGCTATGTTCTGCGAGGATCGATTCGGACAGACGGGTTCCGGCTCCAGGTGCTTGCTTTCAAGTTGAATGAGCTCCACTCGGTCAAGTACAGAAGGTTGCCCGCGGATAAACTGCCTTGTCGACTTACATCCACCGTTGGCGGCACGGATTACTTTTTGACGGAGATCAGGAATATAATTTCGACTAAGCAGGATGTTGCCCGGTACTGGGGTTGCGATCCCAAGAGTATCAAGATCCTTGGCATTGACTTGGGCCAAGCGTTTGTAGTCGGAGCAAGTGCGATTCTACCTCCCCGCCAGCAGCCTAGCGACGAACAAAAGCAAGATCCTGACGTTGCCATGGAGTCGTTGCTATCGGATATCGAGGAAGCAGATGAGAATGAAGAAGTCGAGGAATCGCCGCCCAAGTTCTTCAACCTCGCTGTCAAGCAGAAGGCTGTCTATCAGCCTACTTTCAAACATAGACGATGGCTGGAGCATAGAAAGGAGCAGGCAGTTGAAAGGGGCGCCTCTATCAGAGAAATCGAGGCCAGTCTGCCAGCTCGCCATGGCCCAGAGGCAAACATCGACGACTACGTACGGAGAGAACGGGAGGTGGAGGCCCAACTCGATTCATTCTATGGCAGTGTGGTCCTGAAGAAGCACAAGTGGAACGCCAGCAAGGCTCGAGCACAGGAGTACAAATTAATCGCCAACCGACTCCTGCAGCTTGTTGGAGGATCGACTGGAGCTAAGAGAGATAAGGACAACAAGGTCATCATTGGCGTGGGTCTCGGGAAGTTCTCCTCCAAGATCAGGCTCTCGTCTTTGCACGAGTCCTTCCAATCGTACTTTGTCCAGATGGTAAATAAGGAATCACACGCCAACTGTTTACTTCTCGCGCTTGAAGAGACACCTACTAACTTTTTGTTGCTCTTTGCCTCCTCTTTTTTTTTCAGGCCCGATCACTCGGCTACATCGTCGTCGGCGTGAATGAATATTACACATCAAAGAAATGCCCGACTTGTGGGGAGTTCGTTGGCCAGGTTGATCTCCGTCGACTTTATTGTACGAATTGTCAAAAATACATGCATCGAGATGTCATGGCTGGACACAATATCTGCAACATCATCCAAGGACACCTGCTCGAGCAAAAGCGACCGCTCTACCTCCAACCCGTAGACAACGACGGAAATTATCCTTGGATGCAGGGCAAGCGCTGTTTCCAGCCCCGCGGAGAGCCTGGTAATCAGAAGGGGGTCAAACGAAAGGCGGCGGATGAGGGGATGGGAGGAAGTGAACCAAAAAAAACAGGAATAGCATAGTTTTTTCCTTTTTTAGTACTTTTAGATCCATATGTGTATAAGCAAATACATGGATCGAGTTGTAGTTATAGGAGGCGCTACAATTACACACTTCGGTGACGTAATTATGGCGTCCATTGTCCTGTAACCACTCGCTTGCAGTCGGAACGCAGTACAGGCGATTGCAGGCTTGCACCCGACTGGGTCCTGCAGCGAAATACTCCACCATTCATCATCGCATTCATACACCCATCCTCCTCCCCCTCCACTCCACCCTCATATACACCATCATGTCTGTCAAGGCCGCCGCCACCCACATCGACTGGACTAAGCTGTCGACTTCCCTCGGTCTCAAGACTGAGACTGTCGCTGCCTTGGGAGCCTTCCGCAAGCGCAACGAGGAGGCTCGTCGTGTCTTGTCTGATCTCAAGGAGCAAAAGACTGCCGTCGACTTTGCTCATTACCGCAAGGTCCTCAAGAACCAGGCCATTGTCGATGAGGTCGAGAAGGCTCATAAGGCCTTTAAGCCCACTACCTATGATGTCTCGGCTCAGATCAAGTCTATTGAGGCTGTTGAGGCTAAGGCTGTACGTTTTCATTCATCCCTGGTTACTCTTCATCTATTTACATCTCTCAGCACCTTTCGTCACATCACAACACAATACGATAACAGCAAGAAACAAACGACAACAAATATCGGGAACACGACATTATCTACAGTTCAATTGTTTGCGATACTACCCAACACTTCGAACCAAGGAGCAAAACCTTTTTTACATGATAAAATAGGACGCGCCACGATCACTTTTTTTTTCGTCACCACTGCTATCCACTACCAGCCAACAAAAATCACGCAATGGAGGACGTGACTCAGGAACAGGATCTTAGATGAGGAAATCCACTGAATGAATGGATCCACTTTTTCAACCAAGAAGCCAGCGTCACTTACATCAACTGTCAGGATCTTTGTGAGAGAACACGCTCAAAAACCCCTTATTACACACTACGAAATCCTACAAACATCAAATTAACCCTTTTATCTAAAATGAATATCACCATAGCTTGAGCGCGCCAAGTTCACTGCCACCAAGGTCGAGTCTGAGCTCGCTGATCTTCAGGCCACCTTGAAGAACATTGAGACCTCCCGCCCCGTCGACGAGCTCACCGTACGTGTCATTTCTATTTCGTTATTGTTTTGATCGCTTTTTTTTTTTTTTTTTTTTTTTTTTTTGGTTGTTTTCACGCGATTCTGGCACAGATCAGTGGTATCCTGCTGCGGTTCCCCATTGTTCAACGCGTGCCAATACCGGATCGCTGCCATGATAACTGTGGGAACGCACTGGACATAACATAATTCAGATCACTGTGATAATGACAATTTTTTATCTAACCCCAAAACATTTAACATTTCAATATGATACAAAAAAAATATAGGTCGATGATGTTCTCAAGTCTCGCCCCGAGATCGCCGAGAAGGTCGATGCCCAGTTGACCAAGAGCAAGTGGGACACCAAGGGATACAATGACAAGTTCGGCTATGTCACTCTCTTCTAAATCCTCTTACATTCATGCAACACAAAAAACGAAAAGAATGACATTTTTTTCCCAGTCTGCTCTTTACATTAAAATGAACAAACTCATGGATAGAAATCAAAACAAAGTGCTCATTTTTTAACATCTAGGCGCCTCATAGTGTTGTCTTTTCTCGCCAGACATTTTCCTCTTTTCACGCAAATGAACATTACTATATTTTTTTTATTTTTTTGTTTTTTTTTGTGTGGAGTTAGGGTACTATGCTATGTATGATATTATTTCTGGTAGTGTTGCTTTTCCTTCATATGCTGTTCAAGGGAAGCTGCCTGCAAGACTGTAGTTATACTGCATCAGAGGTGTCACTGGTCCGTTCCCGGATGAAGTCCCTGATGACAAGTTGCTGTTGTTGCTGTTGTTGCTGTTAAAGTTGTTTGGTCTGCTGTTGTTATTGAAGTTGTTGTTGGGTCCGTTGTTGTTGTTGAAGTTATTGTTTGGTCCGTTGTTGTTGAAGTTATTGGGACCATTGTTATTGAAGTTGTTTGGACCGTTGTTGTTGCCAAAGTTATTGTTAGGTCCGCTGTTGAAGTTATTGGGTCCATTGTTGAAGTTGTTGGGTCCGTTATTGTTACCAAAGTTGTTTGGCCCATTGTTGTTGTTACCGAAGCTGTTGTTAGGACCGCCAGGACCCTGAGGGAAACTGGGTCCATTGTTCATGTTAGGACCAGGACCTTGAGGCATTGGAAATCTTCCAGTGTTGTTGTTGTTTGGTGAAAAACTGTTATTGTTTGGTGAAAAGTTGTTGGGTCCGTTGCTTGGGAACTTGGGTCCATTGTTGCTGTTGTTTGGTGAAAAGTTATTGATGGGGCCGTTGTTGAAGGAAGGTTGAGGCATGGGGAATGCACCGTTAACAGGTCCAGGCCCAGATCCGGGAAGTCCAGGCTGTCCAAAGGGAGGGGAGGCTGGGTTAGGGAAAGCGCCTGGAGGACGGAAGGGAGAGTTGTTGTTATTGTTTCCGAAGGCAGGGTTGAATCCAGGACCAGAGACAGGAGCAGGAGGACCTCCAAAGGGAGGCAAGGGAGCCGCAGGTTGTTGAGGAGTGAAGGGGGTCTGATGGGCTGGTGGGAAGGGTCGGACACCGGCAGCGGGCACATAGCCGCCAGGACCAGGAGGGTGGTACATATTCCCAGCAAAAGGAGCTGGGGGTCCACCGAGATGGCCTATTGCTGGGCTACCGAAACCGCTGACTGGGGGAGTGTGAGGCAAGGGATGGATGCCTGGAGCGCCGCCTTGGAATCCTGGCTGGTTGTATCTGAGGGGCGTATGGATCTGGGTCTGGGGGGCTGCGGGGGGTGGCGTGCTGCCGGCAGCTGGTGGAGGGGCCTAGATTTTATGTTAAAGGATATGGAAAACGTTTAGTGGTCAACAAGTCTTCGTTTGGGCCTGATTTTTCTCTCTTCTTTGGCTCCTTTTGCTGGTTCCAGAGATAGAACAGGCTGTGCCTGTCTGAGGAGGGTGTATTCTTTGTCTTGTAATGAAATGAATGGACTCCCTGAAAAAGTGTAAGTAGTTGTGCTGCATGGTTGAGTTGTGTTGGGTGTTGTTTGTCCTTACCGTGGCGTAAAAGGTGAGCTCAAAGTAGATATCGCCAGCAGCGGTTCCGTTGTACTTGATAGGAAACCACACTAAGGACGGGGAAAAAAAGGAAAAAGAGACAGGAACAAAGAAAATACACTGTCAGTCAATCAGTCCCTCGCCCAATGCCAATGCTTCACAGCGAGGGAGTGGAGGTGAACACGAGCCCTATTCCTCCGAGGAAGGAGAGAGAGAATAAAAAAGGCAGTGGCTAAAGTCGAACTTTGCTATGTTACCATCGAGTTCGCCCTTGTCGATAACTTCGTTCAAAAGGAGAATACCATCGCCCACCAACTCGCCCTTCTTGCCCTCATCAAAGATGGAAACCTTCATGTCCAGCTGGTCCTGAAACACATCGAGGCGGACCTATTGTGTTGTATCGTTCAAGTTTAAACACGGTGGGAAAAGATGAAAAAGTGTGAATGAGACCATTAGTTTGCTGTCACTCATCGAGCGAGACACAGTCCATTGCAGCAGAGCATGAGAAAGAAGTGACAACGAGAGTGAATAAAGAGGATCAAAGGGACTTGCCTCTTGATCCCACTCGGGTTCGACGGAGGCGATGAGGGATGCGCGGGTACGCTTCTTTTGCTCGCCTAGTTTGAGCTGAACATAGGGCGACTGCTTGCCTCCTGTCCTATTGACGAGTTTCCTGCCCTTGATGGGGATGGCGACTAAGACTCCGATCTTTTGTGATGTCATAGATGATGTCGAGTGTTGTTGTTGAAAGAAAGAAGAAAGACTGTTAAGCTATCGAAGTGTCTTGTTGGTTTGAGTGTGAGTCAACCGTGTGTGTGTGTGTGAATGGAGTATGAGGTATGAAAAAAGAGGGAGAAGAGAGGAAGAGGAAGAAAGTAGGGAATAGAGAAAAAAATAAAATAAAAGGCACAGTGGCGAGGTACTGGCTGGCTGAAAGTAAGGCTGGCTTGCTACGGCTAGGCTAGGTTAGAGCATAATGAAAAAGAAAAAAAAAAAAAAAAAAAAAAAAAAAAAAACCGACGGAGGTGGCGATGAAAAGAAAAGTGAGCGCACTGTACCACAAGCATGGCGGGCAGGTGGAGTCAACAGCAACAACAATAACAACAGCAGTAAATAGACCCATTGGATATGTGTGAGCCTTTTTCCAACTTTGTTGTTCTTTTTCTCTCCTCGACATCAACAACAAGCACAACAACACACACAAATATTGACAAACATATCCAATGCAGAAGATCCTATTGCTCATTATCCTAGCCATACGATATTTTCTCGAGAACACACACTTCATTCCCTATGCTACTTCTTTGTACTCTTTCCATCAATTGTCTCTTGATCATCCTAAGTCTTCAACTTCTTCGACTACACCGGATTTTATTATGTCATGTTCACCTTCTATGCGCGTACTTACTCAGCCATTCACAAAGGGGAGAATCGATAAAAATCTCTTGTATCGCGCACAGTTTATGTTCAGGCCGATCATCTCCTACAGTCCTACCGCTTTCTTTCTCCTGTCCTTCGATCAAGATGACAAAAGACAGATAAAAAGAAAGGAGACGTCGCATGGCCCGAGTGCCAAAAAAGCAGAACTACCATGCACACTGTGGCAGTGCCAAAAACAAGGTATGTTCATATCAAAGGACTCCAGCAAGTGAGGAAAAAGCACCGAGATGAAAAAAAAAATTGCCAAAGGGGATAAAAGAGGATAAGATATCATCATCTTTCAACTAAAAAAAACTCTCTTTGCCTGGCATGTAAGAAAAGAAATGAATGCCAGACAAGACGATGACGATAACGCTATGCTTCTGCTTTGCTTTTGCTGGTCGTGTACTGTTATTTTTTTATTTTATTTTTTTATTTTTTTGATTTGGCTCTTTTTTGGAGGGCTTGCGTATGATATATGTCCTGCAAATCCGGTAGGCTGCCAATAAGTCCATAGCAATACATATACACACAAAAACTAGAGTGGGGACAACCTTGCTGAAGATAGAGAGAGAAAGGGAGAGAGGTGAGATAGAAGTTTGAGTGGGACGATGTTGATGATGATGACAATAATCGGATGCGGAGTGAATTCTTTTCCGCTTGTGGGTGTGGGTGTGGTATTCCAAAGCCGCACTTGCAAAGTGTCTCGCACAAACGTAAGAGTCTCAAACTTGGAGGTGTAATGGGAGAGTTGGAGAGGAAATAAGACAAACGGGGAAGAGTCATCATGCCTTTGGGTGTATTTTTGAGTTTTAGCATAGGTGCTTGGATGTGGATCGTCATATTAACTCTGTTTGTGCATCCTGTATATGTTTGTTGCTCTTCACCTTTTTCCATGTTCTTTTCTGTCTTGCCGACAGCTACACAGACAGACAGACATATGCTACGTCTCAGCGCCCCCCTGACCCGTCTCGCAGTTTACATTCTACCATCATCACTGATGGGCGCGTCTCTTTAAAGGTAAGACTTTCGATCAGACAAGTGATGGTTCCTGAGTTCTTTTTTTGCAGCACCCTCTGTGCTCTCTTTTCGTGTGCGTCCTATCCTGAACCTGATCCCCCCTCAAACTCCCCTCCAATCAAATCGCTTTTGTCATTTCATGCCCTCCTTTGCCCTTTGCCCTTTGCCCTTTGCCCTTTGCCCTTTGCCCTTTGCCCTTTGTCCTTTGTCATTTGGAGTGTAACTGCTTTTTTTTTGCTGACCGAATCTTTCGCCTCACCATATTTCATACCCCGGTCTAACCTCTTGGTCCAAGAGTTTTTTTTTTACCTTTCATATTTTGTCCTCTTTTCCTCCGCACCAATGACGACAAAAACATATCAATCAGATCATTGTGCAGAACAGTAGTTACTTTACTATAGCTGTAGTCCACTTACCTACTCACTTTGTACCTATTCTTGGTAAACCTGATTACCGTGGCGCCAACCTTCCTAGACCTCTAGAAATTGTATAAAAGAGACTGAAGGTTCTTGTCTAGCTCCACTGTATTCATCAACTTTCTCTTCTCTGTTCTCCACTCTCACTTCCTCACTCTTAGCTTTTCCTTTACTCCTGGCTACAACCTCTCCTTCCACCTACGCTTCGCACACACACATCCGTCCTATTCTACCACAATGCTCTTCAATGTCGTATCCGCCGCCTCGGCCCTGGCCATCCTCTCCCTGGCCGCCACCTCCACCGCCGCACCCGGCAAACCCGGCCAAATCGTCCAAATCACCTCATCCACCAACTGGTGCATGATGATGCCCCCTAAGGCCGGAGGCGACATTGCCGCCAACGAGGACCGCGCCGTCGCCTTCTGCACCTCCCCTTCCTCCTCTGCTCCTGCCTCCCGCATCTTCCCCGACGGATTCATCCAGTCCGCCAACTTTGCCAAGGGTGACGGATATGTCCAAATCACCGGCAAGATCGATTCCTCCAAGTATTCGCTTTCGGAGAACGATCGGGGTGGACAGTACGATATCAAGGCTCCTGCTGGATCCGCGTGCGCGGGATATAACCATTATGTGAACTTGATTGAGCCCCATTTGAACAGGATGTGTATTCGTTGCTGTAAGGAGAAGAAGGATTGTAACACTGGCAAGTCGACCTATGGGTGTGCGGCTGTTATCCCAGGAGATTATTCTGGTCCTTCGTCCTCTTCCTCGTCATCGTCGGCTTCTGCCCAACCCGTAAGTCTCCTTTTTTTGTTCTATTATTATTTTCTCGCGTGTGTGTATCCGTGCTTGTGTCCAATTGCATCATAAAAAGTATTGTCACTCACCTTCATATCCTCTCCGTCTTTTTTTTTTTTTTTTTTTTTTTTTTTTTTTTTTAAAAAAATCGCATAGACTGGTACCGCCACCAACTCTGGAATCTCCCCATCTAAATCCGCATCCGGTACTGCCACCGCCACCGCCACCGCCTCAGTCGCGACTGAGACCGGCTCTCTCACCATTGACCCCATCTTCCCCACCACAGCTACCTCCTCGGTCCCCACCATCAACCCCTCGGTCACAACTATTACTCCCACAGTGACCGTCCCCACCGCCTCTCCTACCGCAGCACCCAATGCTGCTTCGATTAAGAGTCAGTCGGTTGGTGTTTTGGCTGCTGCAGCGCTTAGCGCTATTGCCGTTCTCGTCCTTTAAATGGGATGTAGTTTTCTTTTATTTTCCATCACAATCTGTACCATATCTCTCATGAATAAAAACATCATCTGTCAATATCAAATCAGCCATCGAAAATAATAGTTGCTTTGTTCTTGTGTGGACTTGGCTTCTCTTCCTGCCTTTTCAATTTTTTTTTTTTTTTTTTTTTTTTTTATTTGAAGGCATCGTTCTTTTTTTTTCTACAAACGTGACTTAATTCTTATCGTATAACTTTATCCCCACATCTGTTGCAGGAATGTCCACAAAAACAATAGTCTTTGTTACGTCAATACAATTGTTTTATTTGTCAATGAGTGTATATAAAAACGCAGAGTAGGAATGATACAAAAAGAATATTTGGCAATGGTAGTAAGGTGAGGGAGAGTGCGCATTGATTATCGCTAACAAAAGTTCTCGTACTCCAAGTTCCCGAGTCCCGAGGTTGAAAAAAAAAATGACTATTTACTTCGACGACTTGACGATAGGGACGATGATGATGACGAGGAGGAGGATGACTCCCAGAATAATGGCGATACGCCACTTCATGTTCTTGAGCCACATCTGGCGACGCACTCCAGAGGCGCCCCTCCTGAACTGAACTGCACCTTGTTCGAGATCGGCTATTTATTTGTTTGTGAGTCGTGATAAAGATAGATATTTTGTGTTCAGTGGTCGTGTTTCTTTTTTGTCTAACCAAAGGAAAAAGGTTTCTCATGGACTTATCCTTGGCGTAAAAAAATTACGAAAAGGAGAGACGTTGTTGTCCTGCCCCGTATCATGTTCGAGCTGTCTGCGCTGTTTATAGATGCCGCTGTTCACCAACGCCTATTTTTTTTTGTTGTTTTCGTTGGCATCCAGAGAGTCGATCCTGGTTTGTCCTGGTTGTCCTTTGAATCAAAAAGACCCCGTTTATCAGGGCCATTGATGGGTTTTGATGTCAATACAATCGTAATCCCGCTACGACCATCCCATCAATAGTATGCAATGGCAGTAGGGTGTCGAATAATCCGTATCATCCTGTGATCCTTGCTTGCTATCGAGCCTAGCCTTCTTTCTACACTGTTGTCCTTGTTGCTGCTGGCGGTGTCCCTGGACTCAATAACTCCGTGGGGTTGCTGCTCTATCTCCAGGTGAGAGGGTGTCTGTTGAGCTGTGGTTGACCGAGAAAGGAGAGAGAGGAAAAAGAGGAGTACTTACCCGTCTTGTGGTTAAGAGTGTCAAGTTTCTCTCCGCGGTCTCTGACGGAGTCAATCTAATATAGCAATACACAGAACGGTAACGCTTGTTAGTTTAAATGTTGTTGATACTTTTTTGTGTCTCGCTTAAAAACAGAGAAGAGAGCAAGACATACGTTTTGCTGCATGATTCCGACGACATCGTTGACCTGCTGCTGGAGCTGGGCGGTCTTGTTTGAAGGTCCAGAGTGAGGGGGATCGTAGGGAGTCGACCTATGAAAGTTATTGTGGTTGCAAAGAGAGGGCGAGAGAGAGAACGGGCCATTAGAGAGTGTTGTTGAGCAATAGGTTTGCTCTCTTTGCACAGAAAAAAGTAAGAGGTGTGGTGGTTGTCCGTTCGCAGAAAAGAAAAAGTCGGAGAGCACACAGGGAAGGAATATGACGAGGGAGAGAGCGCTAATGCTTTACATTGTGAGTTGGGTTGTGTTGTGGTGCCGTTGAGTGGTGGTATAGAGAGTGTGTAGAGAGTGTGTAGAGAGGTGTGAAGGAGTGGAGGAATGAGTAATGAGTGTTGGAGTGAAGAAAAGAGAGGGAAAAGGTGAGAAAAAAATGCCGCTGCGTGGTTGCTTTGGGCTTTGTCTTTCCTTTTTTTTTTTGAGCGGCATGAAAAGAACCATATCACGTGCAGATAAAAATAAACAGGCGGCTCGGATGACCTCATGACATACTTTTTGCAGGGTCCCTCTCCCAACACTGCGTAGCGTAGTCAGTCTTAGTGCAGGAGAGGGCGATAGGCATGCGATTTGCTCGTCCACTCTTCTAATGCTCCCTTTCTTTCCCTGCAGTTCTCCCGTAATTAAGCGATCAACCAACAGATTCATAAATTGACCGAGGGTATATATACATATCTCCATCACTCATGAATCACTTCTTGACGCTAGTTGCCGTCGGAGGCAGCACACACATCATTTTACTCACTAAAAAAAAATAAAGACAACAAAAACAAAACAAAACGTCAATGTCAGCAATACAAGACATAAACCTTGCAAAACAAAAAGACTCCTAAGACAGGACAGCGCAAACAGTTTATATGATAAAAAGCCAGGGATAAGATGCAGGTATTTGATCGCATTAAATTGGACACACCGCCAGATTGTATGTGTCTCTTCCTTCCTTGCTTCTTTCTTCACCCTGAACCAATTGTTAGTAAACATAAACAAGACAAACGGAGTGCAGGAATCATGGATGCAAACAAGCTCTTTTGCGCCTCAGACCTAACAACTAGAGGAGAGGACTGAGAGCGAAAAGCGAGAGAGCAAGGCGTGTTAGGGTTTTAGGTATTCACGTAGTTTCCCTGTACGGTTCTTTTTTTTTTGTGGCGGGTATAGATGTCAGGCGCATATACGCACACAACAGTGAACTCGGAGGGGAAAACTTTTTGCCATGTCCTTCCGATCCACTACTGTTGTCTTGTATGAAAAAAAAAATAAGAACTGTAAAATAGAGAATGCGAAGTTGAAAAGGAAAAAGAAATGGAAGAGATCACCCGGTCGATCGGGGGGGTGTGCCTGAACTGGGTCATTCGATAAAGCTTGCTGTTTTGTGTTTTTTCCCCTTTATTGGAAAGCTGTAGCTTCTATGCATATCTTTTCGTGTTCAATTGGTAACATAGTTGAAAAGGGGAAGAGAAACTGACTTTTTCGTCGTTTGTGGCAACGTCGGTCATACATAACCTTTCTCGTCTGCAAAAGAGATAAAGACGAGATCGAATAGGCACGAGGATGGCTCATTTTTATCCAATTCCCGGCAAGGATCTTTATTCGTCTCTACCGTCCACCCGCCAACAATTCGCACAAATAGGCGTCCATTTACTGGGTACCATGGACATGAATGAAGAAGGGCCAACGCCCTTTTTTTTTTTTTTTTTTTTTTTTTTGTTCCCTATTTACCGACGATTTTGGTTTATTCGATCGATTGGTTTTTATGCTACTGTGGTAAGCGAGAGGGTGCGTGTGAAAAGGAACAAAAGAACGGAAAGACAAGGAATAAGGAATGAGAGAGTGGTGTTTCCTTTCTCCTTGTATGTCGGTGATAGAATAAAAAAAAAAAAAATAAAAAAAATGGAGAGAGGAACGAGGAGGAAGAGTGGATTCTCGTTCGAATCCCTTTGACGGATCTTCGAAGTGTGAAACTAGTGATAACTTTCTTTGCCCTCTTTTTCCGTTCACCCGTTTCGATTTTCTTTTGATTGATTGATTGAAGGCTGATGCTCCTTCTTTCTTTGCCTGATGTTCTCTTCTTTTTTTTTTTTTTTTTTTTTTTTTTTTTTTTTTTTTCCTTTCCTTCTCTTGACGCTCTTTTCTTCCTTCTCTCCTTCTCCCACTCTTGTTTTTTCCCTTCACCGTCTTATCACATTTTCCTCTTTTCTACTCTGCCCCTCCTCTCCCCTCTCTCTCACTCTCTCTCTCTCTCTCTCTTTCTCTTTGCCTCATCACTCTCCTCTTTTTCCCTTCACTGTCTCATCCTCCCTCCGCATCAACAACAACCACCCGGCACTCCTACGCTCCTACCCCCACAACTCACCGGCATAATCAACCAACACCACTGCCACCCAACCAACTCAGCCCTTCCTTTTACCCGACTCATTGACTTCTTCCTTTTTTTCTTCTTTTCCCCCTTTCCTTCCTCTCAACAGCACCCTCAATCAAACACTTCCACCATTCAGCCCTTCTTCTTTTTCTTCTTCTCCTCTTCATAACCCTTTTCTCATTCAAAGCGAATGGCCGATAATAAACGGCTCAGAGTGTCCAAGGTCCGTTCTCTTTTTTTATGCAAAAAAATAATAACCACCGCCACTCACCGCGTCTGCAGTTTTTCCCTTGTTTCCCTTGCCTCTTCTTTTGCTTCGGCTCAACTTGCTCCGTTTCTGCGCTTTGTTATCGTTGCTTAAGCTCCTTTGGCTTTTTTTTCCTTACTCCTTTCACACACTTATACTCACTCTCACTCGACAATGACTACCCTCCCCCAATGGATCACACTCAACAGAATGGTTCCCATTCACAGTAATTTGCTAACCCTAAACAACAACGCCCATCGCTCTTGTTTTAATTTTTTTCACTTGTTATTATTGACCCGGATGTACCAATAGGCCTGCGACTCCTGCCGGAGGAAAAAAGTCAAGTGCGGTAAGTTTTGCTCTCTTCTTTTTTCAGGATAAATAAAAGACATATGACAAACGTTTAAAACAATAACAACATAGAAACAAAGAAGCATCTCCTAACCCTTTTGTTCTTACTATTTTCTCCTCCTACCTCCTATTCCCTACTTTCTGCTCCTCGGGCCTTTTTTTCGTTTCTTTTGCTCCCTTCCCTGCAAACAATAGATGCTATCCACCCCCTCTGTACCAACTGCGAGACTTTCAACTATGAATGTAAGTGGTCTTGGACTATGGGAAACAGCCGCCGTATTTCAGACCGGCTTCAGATGGACAAAACGGTCTAGGCCCTTTTTCACTTTTCTTGTTTCTCTTCTCTTCCCTTCCCTTTCTTCCCTTCCTTCCTTCCTTCCGACTTTCCTTAAAGCAAACATTTTTTCTTCTCAAGTCCCCATACCGCACTACGAAACTGAGACTGACCCGATCATCCAAAACTATACCTCTCCCGACCCTCCTTCTTTTCGTTCTTCAACCTCTTCCTGGACTGGATATCCGGGTAATTAGGCACTTACAATGACCCCACCAAGAAACGTGGTCCTCCAAAAGGTATATACACATTCAGTCATTTGATCTGCTATATTGCTTTACTGTTTTGTTTCGTTGATTCGCAAATGTCATGTATGAAAGATATATCTACATTATTTCCTCAAAACTCACCCTCCACTACATCTGCTAACAACCGTCAGGCAAACTTGTCCCCATGATGACAGGTTACATCGAGGCAATCGAAGCCCGACTGCATCGCATGGAAGGCCTCCTCGGAGGTCTTGTCAAAGACAAGGACCCTCGCGCAGAAATCGTCCGCGCAGAACTGGATGCCATGGCCCGCGAGGCCGAGATGACTGGACTGAAATTGCGACGGTCCAAGGCCTACGAAGAAATCCACAACGTAAGACGCAATCATCTCTTGTCTGTTTCAATCAGCCAATTGATTGCGCAACAACACGCAAGCACTCCTCCTCCTCGTTTTCACTAGCATATCGCGCAAGCATTTAATCACCGCTTTTCTTATTCTCATCATCTTGATCGGATCGATCATAGGCTATGGCAGCATCCTCAACGTCATCGACATCTGCCTCTGCAAACGGGACAACAGTAAAACCCGGAGCGGGATCAGGGTCAGGATCGGGGTCGGGAATAGGATCGAGCAACTCCTCAGCCTCAGGAATGTCTGCAATCTCAAGGCAGCAACCCCCTTCTCTCCAGCCGCAGCAACATCAGCAACATCAGCAGCAATACCAATCATCATCGCAGCATCCGCATCAACATCAACAACCGCGGCAGCAGTTGCAGCAGGCACGGATTGATCAAGAGGAGCAGCGCCATCACTCTTCAGCATTGTCAAACCAACACCCCTCTTCGAACGGCCACTCTTCTACTTCGCAACAGGGATCTGGATATCGGCCCCATGTACATACTCCTGCGCATTCAGATACCAGCTCGCCCTCTCAGAGTTCAACTTCCAACCGGACTCAGCCAATGCTCCAGCCTTCTCCCGTGTCCGCAGCACCCAGATCGAACCAATACCATCCATACGACACTTCTCGTCATGGGCAACTTCAGACGCACCACAGGCCCCCGCATACCTTGCAACACAACCAGTCTTCCTCGTCGCACAGCAGCGCTGGAAGCAGCTACTCAAAACAGCATTCGGCGCATCACCACCATCAACAGCAACAACAGCAACAGTCTCTGCAGCAACACTCTCAGTACAACTCGCCTTCATCTTACTCGCCTGCGTCTTTCCAGCATTCTAATCATCAGTCAAACTATAACAGCTCTCAGACGCACCACAGAGGAGGCTCGTCGGCGTCGTCGTACCGCCAGAATCACTCGGCAGCGCACGAGATTGGCCATTCGGCACATGAAAGTGGCCATCACCGAACAGGCAGTAGCAACAGTAACGGAAACAGCAGTGTCAACTTTGGAACCAATTACCAAGCGCCGCCACTCTCCTCTCACCGCAATGGAAACAATGGCATGGAGACCCATCGTATCGTCACACATCGACCCTCTCTGACGGCGCACCAGCTCTCCAACCCCCTTACAGGCTATATGCCCGTCCTTGAGAATCCCATCAAGGAAGAGTCACTCATCATGCCCTCGGTCGATGTCATCGATCATTTACTCGACATTCACTTTCGCTCTGTCCACCCCGTGCTCCCTTTCCTGCATTTTCAAACCATCTCGAATCAAGTTCACCACAACGAGTCGCCCCCACCGCACTTGCTCTTCGCCGTTTTGGGTCTTGCCTCTCGGTTCAGTGACAATCCTACTTTCCGTGTCCCTCAGGCAGGTCTGGAACGGCCTCCTTGCACGATCTTTTACGAGCGCGCCAAGCACTTTATCAAGGACGAGTATGACAACTCTCAGATGGCAACTATTCAGGCATTCCTTTTGATGGCTGTGCAACAAATGGGATTCTGTGAGAGTCAGCGTGCGTGGCTGTACGTCGGCATGGCTGTCCGTATGGCCCAGGGTATGGGTCTCAACAAGGAGCCCTCGGAGCAGGAGCAGTCTAGGAACAGGCTACAGTGCGAGCTACGCAAGCGTACCTGGTGGTCCATCTATGTCATTGAGCGATTCATCTGCGCTGGACTGGGAAGGTATGCAATTGTTTGTCATTTCTTATAAATCGTTTGGTGAGCGATAAACTAATGCATCTAACATTGCTTTTTTTTTTAAAAAAAAAAAAAAATCAACAATCGTTCAATTAGGCCTCTTACGATTACTCACAAGGATTGCGAGGCAGGATTTCCTCAATATGAGGATGATGAGAGCGATACACCAACAAACAGACCAGCATCGACAAGGACAGGACAGATCGCCAACTTTGTCCGTTTAATTGCACTGTCCAAGATTCAAGGCAACATCCTCGAGTATATTCGCGCCAAGTTCAGCCCTCCACCACCTCGCAAGAACAACCTGGTTTGCATCTCTCAAAGCCCTAACCTTGGATCGGAACAGGATCGAGACTTTCAGGTCGACACCACTGTGGCGGCGTTTTCTGCACTAGACAAGGCTCTGACAACATGGAGGCAAGGTCTGCCCGAGTCGCTACAGAACCCTACTGCTCAGTCCCCACACTATGGCTTGTTCCTTCATCTCAACTACAACACCCTTATTATTCTCCTCCATCGTCCCGAGATCTCGACTTCGCCAACATCTGCCTCACTCTGCACACAAGCAGCTGCGACCATCACAGACATCATTGAGATTCTCATGGACGCCAAGGCTCTGACATCCATGTTTATCAGCTGTATATACGCCATATTTTCTGCCGGCATCGTTCACTTTATGAACATCCCAAGCGTCAAGAAGGGGGCTACAACTGCCGTCACCAGCCCAGTTCTCTCAGAGGGTGCCCGAAAGACACAGGAGAACTACACAAAGTCTGCAAAGACCAACCTCAAGCGATGCATCGACGCACTCAAATTCCTTGCAACGCATTGGGTTAGCGCCGCCAGTCGCGCCAAGGTTCTGGAGGATCTGTTAGATCTGAAGCACGTCAGCCTCAAGGACCTCGAAGTTGATACCTTCAAGACCTCGCCTGTTGGACCTTCATGGGCTCTGGATTCGTCCCGCTATAAGGAGGTACTTGTCGCACCCAGGGAGACGCAGGACAAGTTGCGGCAGCAGTGTCGGTCCAAGGCGATGACGATCCACTCGCTGTTGGCCAACGATGAGGACTTTTTGAAGATGCAGCAGCGGAGGAGTGCCAGTTTTGAGGATCAGAATGACGATGACGACAATGAAAACAGCACCAACAACGTTCAGGAGGAGGATGAAGGCGAGGATGTGAAGATGAAGCAGGAGGATACCCAGGAAGACACGTTCATGGAGCCTCCCAAGCCATCAGCCGTCAAGGAATCGTCAGCTTCACTCTCGCCTGTGTACAGCCGGCCCTCCATAGGATTGGGCGTCCAATCTTCGCCCCACTCGTCTGCAGTCTCGGTGTCATCTCCTGTCTCTGCACGGACGGATACCAGCGCCAGCCAGCCCTCCATGGAGAGCGACCCTATCATGGTTCTTTCGACTGCCAAGCTTGGCCTCTCTGACAGCCCAGCCAGCAACAAGCCCGAGAGTGTCTTTCTTTCGACCACTGGACTTGTTCGTCACGAGAATGGTGTGTTGACGCCAATGACCATGACCACCTTGGCCCAGAGTGGTCTCACCTCGCCTGTTCCTGGTGGTGTCCATAACAACGGCAATGGCGGAAGCCGATCGGAAGGACATAGCCCCTTGCCCAACGGAAAGCCTGTCGTCAACAACAGCAACGCCTCGTCTACCGGCAGTAGTAAACAGGGTTCGATGTTGGACCCCTTTTCGATGCCCAGCAGTATCTCCTTCCCAGACTGGAACAACAACGGCAGACGGCCGAGCCATGGTGGCAATTCGAGCAACAGCAACTCGACGACTGTCTGGACTACCGATTCTTTGACCCACCGCACCACCGCCCACTCTGCCACCTCGTCGCCCATGACCCTCTCCAGCAGTCTTCTCCCCTCTACCGGCGAGGGCGCAGTTCGCAAGACCCCCAATTCTACGGTATCATCGACATTCCAGTCTTCATCGTTATCTTCGCTTTATACCGATGCGACCCCCGGAACTACAGTCACTGGAGTACCAACAGGAGACCACGAGGAACACGATTTGGTCTGGAACGATATGCCTCCAACCCTGGGCTTGGACGAATGGACGGCCTATATTGGCGCCATGATGATGCGTTGGCTCTATGCCTCTGGTCACTCTTCTCCTCAATCGACTTCTTAATTATTATTCTTTCTTTTTATGCGACTCTGCCATCCTTCTTATTTTTATTATTATTATTATTATTTTTTCGTTCTTTCTTTCACGCACATTACGCATCCATATTCATGTTATTAAGCACAAAAAAAATCACTTCCCCCCTGTTGTATATTAGATTAAAACTCAATAACAAAATCATTATCTATGACAAAAACACGCCTCACCACAGAATGTAGAGTTGAAGATTTGATTCTTCCTCTGCAAACTACTTCAACTTTGCTACTTTTAAGCGGGTCCCTTGGCGACACAGTCCGTGGTACAGAACTTGCGTCCAAACTTATCAAACGGCGTCAAGCCATCCAAGGACTTGCCACAGGCAACACAAACATTCTTGCCCTCCTGGACCGCCCGTCGAATTGTCTCCTGCTGTTTCATGGTCGCCATGCGGGCCTCGGCCGCATTCGCGCGTCGCTCGCGTTCAAGACGCATCCGCATCTCGGGCGACAAATGCGAGTTTGCAGATGTGGCTGTGGCCAAGTTCTTGCCCAGTAAAGAAGACGAAGTCGTTGTGGAGGTCGATGTAGGAGTGGTAGCGCCAGACCGGTTGGTGGGTGTGCCGGGACGACTGCTGGTCTTTTTGCGTTCGCGTTCGGCGTCGAGGAGTTTGCGGGTCTTTTCCTTGGCTTTCCGTTCTTGCTCGGCTTCCATTTCGGGTGTGAGCGCCGAGGGGACGTGGGCGAGACCGACCCAATCCCAGCTCTCGGGCGACAGTGCCATTGCGCGTCGGAACGCGTTCCTGGTCTCCTTGTCCTTTGCGATATCGTAGGCCGTAAACGACGATCCTGACACAGCTCCAGCCTCCTCCTCGTTCTCTTCATCATCACCTGCCGCTGCAGCAGCCTTGGCAGCCGAGAGAGTGGTAGTCGTAGGGTCTGCGTTATGCTTCTCCAGCAAGAGCTTGACACAGTGAGCCTGACCATGATGCGCCGCCAGATGGAGGATCGTCGGAGTGCGTCGAATATCGTACTCAGTACTGGTACTGAGCGGCAACAACTGTGAGGGGTCGATGCCATGCTTCAACAGATGAGTCGACATCGCCTCAGCACGACCCTTCTTGACCAACTCGACCAACTTCAACAGCTCCGCGGGCGCCTCTGGAATCACAATAGCAGCTTTCTGATGGTCCTTCGTCGATTCTGATGCTGATGCTGATGCTGATGCCGCCTGGGCCTTCTCAAGAGCATCCTGCTCCGCCTGGGCCTGCCGCTCCAACGCCTCCTTGGTCAATACCGAGACCTTGACAGTCGTCAACTCAACAAACGCCCTCTTCAATTCCGTCAAAGTAGGCCTACGGGTCATAAAAGGAATCGACCGCAGACGGCCCTGCTTCTCGGCGGCAGAGAGGACAGAGTTCTCATAATAAAGCACCTTCCTGTTGTTTCCAGGCGAGTGGACAAAGACACATTCCGACTGCTTAATCCAGTGGGACCAGCCCTCGAGGAGTTCTCGCACCTCGAGTTTGAGGGCCTCTTCGTTGTACATGCGAATTCGGGCTCCTGCAGAGTTGGCAATCCCGTGTGTCGCCTGCGAGCCTCCCTGCTTCCTGCGGACTGAGCAAAGGAAATAAAGTAGAATGAAAAGTCGTTAAAATATTATTCTCCTCAATGTCAGGTATACAAAAAGTAGACAGTCAATACAAATTCAAAAAAAAGAAAGTGAAAGTGTGCGTACCAGTGTAGCGGTGGAAGGTCTTATGGGCGACAACCTTCATATCACGTCCATGGGAAGACACCTGTCCGGCAAGGTCCATCACAACACCGGCGAAATGACCACCGCCGATCAGGATCAGGGTCCAGTATCTGGCCTGTTTAGGAGGCTGGATTGAAACTACAGGCTGTTGCTGTTGCTTCGCCTGCATCTGGTACTTGATCCAGTCCTGATCCTGCTCCTCTTCCTCATCATCGTCATCATCATCCTCTGCGTCAGGCTGAGTCACAGGGGGGGTGGAGGCGAGGGCGGCAACCGAAGAAGGAGTCGAATCCTGCTGAGCAATCGCCCGCTGCGGCTCCTGTTCCTGTCCTGCCTCTCCTCCAGCGGCGGCAGCGGCAGCAGCTCTCTTGGCCTCCCTCCTGAGCTTATTGTTCTTCTGTTTCTTGACGACGGGCGCGACTGCAAACTGGACCGTTTTGAGGTACTCGACTACATCCTCACACAGACCACGATTCGGCAACGCATTCTTGTAAATCCCCAAACGAACAGTCTCATCGTACAATGTGCTCGTGAACCAGATAAAAGGCGAAGATCGAGCCTCCTGAAGTTGCTGCTCCAGAGCCTGCTGTTGAAGCACCAAAACTGGATCCTGATTCCGAGCATTCTGGTTCTGCTTGACCGTCAACTCCAACTTCTTCATCAGCGATTGAATCAGCGCCTCCTGGTCGTCACCTCCTGCTCCTGCTCCTGCACGAATAGAGTTGACTGCGGTCGAATTATTAGAGCCTAATGTGGCGGCCGCAGTTCCAGTCCTCTGTTGGTTATCATCATCACTATCATCGGTATCAGATCCAGATATGCTCGACAGATCCTGAATCATGTTCTCGAACTGCTGTTCAGTAATGGGTCGGGCAGACTTGTCGAGTAACTGCTGCTTGAGGTTATACCTATGCCAGTCTAGGCGGACATGCTCGCGCTGCTTCTCGACCGATTCGAGGTTGGCAATTCCACAGATACGGCAGGAGGGCACTGCAGAGTCCAGCGAGGTGGCCACTGCAGGTGTTGTAGTTCTTTCGGCGCTATCGCTGTTGGTGTTGCGTGTTGGTTCGAGAGAGAGAGGGGGAAGGAGGCCGAGGGAGTCTGTAGGGGCTTGAGGGACCAGGGAGGCGATTAGTTCTTGGGGCAGGAAAAACACTGACAAGGGCGTTGTGGGACCGGTGGAAGCTGTGGTGGTGGTGACATCAGTGGTGGTGGTACTAGTGGCGGTGTGCTTGGATTCTGCGTGGGTGGAGGTGGACGACGCGGTTGCGTGGATGTTGTCGTCTGTGGGAAGATTGCTGTTGTTGTTCATTGTGTCTATTTTTTGTTTTGGTGAGTATGATGTGTATAGTACAAGTGAAAAGGGAAGATCTCTAAGGGGTGAGGCGTGGGAAGGAAGTGATGAGGAAAAAGAAGAAGACAGAAAAAGATGCTTTTTAAAGGGGCGATGGAAAAGAGAGATGCCGTAGGATCCAATGGAGCAGACGGATTCTTCAAAGATAAAAACCGACGCAGGCAGACTGGCGCTGACAAAGACAAAAGGGGAGAAAAAAAAATGGCGGACTCCAATAGACCGCGGATAAGAATACATCCTACTAGTGAAACAGTCACTGACATGGCTGACCGCGTATTGCAATATTCTAAGAAGACGCGATCTCAATCTTGCGCAAACCTTCATTCCCATGACAGAATCGCGCCGTCCCCAAGAGGGGGACCCACCCACTCCCCCGCCTCCCTCCTATGCCTCTAAGGCTGCCAACACCAACAGCATTACCTCTCCTAAACTCATCTCGGTGTTCAACGATCCCACTGACGGTCACCTTGCCAAGATTGCCCCCCAACACAAGGGTGCCCGCGTGGAACTCGTCAACCCGAAGGCGATTGCGTACATGGCTCCCAGCTCCACTCCCGTTGGGGACTTTCTAGATGCGGTATTCACAACCCACAAGACGCTTATTGAAGCTTCCAAGCTTACCATGCCCATCATCAGCATCAACGCCTTCAATTGCCCCGACAAACAGCGACGAATTGAGGTGGTCTACCATGAGCGCCTGGATGCCGCCACCCTCTCCACAAAGCCCATCACCTTCAAAGGCATCCCCCACCACCCTCTTTCATCCAACATGGACTATATCATCACCAAACTCATATTTTCCAACTATCAGTTCCAGTCCTCTCAAGATACGGGCGACCTACTCTATCAAAGAGTGATCGACTTTATCCAGACCAAGAAGAAGATGGGCAAGGTTATCAGGATTGAGATCCCTACCTTTCCTTCTTCAAAGGCGATTTTTGCACCCACCCACCTATTTTATGTCTACGTTAAGGGCGTCTACACCCCTGAAGATGTCTCGATGGAGCGCACGCTTATGATCCCTCACCACCAGAAGGCACCGGTCAGGATTCAATGGGCGGGCAGTTCCCCCTTCTGTAACTATTGCAGACAGGACGGTCACATCCTCAACCGCTGCCCCAGCAGACTATCTTTGATCTGCTACAAGTGCAAGGCAGCAGGCCACATCACATATCAATGTAGTAGGTTCTCTGAAAGAGATAACAAGGCCAGCAAAGGTAAGGAGCCTGTGAGAGACCTTTCGGCTGACAAATCTTCTTCCTCTTCCAACCCTTCTGTTCCCCTTCCTCCTTCATCTTCTTCTCCTCAGAGTACTGCTCCCGAGGCAACTTCCCTGTCATCTGAGGACTCTGAAGTTGTCCCGGAGACTATTCCTTCATCCCCTGTCCCAAACACTCCCTCTGGTATGGACGTTGACCAGGTCCCCACACCATCTTTTAACTTTACCCCTGAGATCACAAACTTAAAATTCACACCAACTCCAACTGCCTCATCCCATTCAACCCCCTCGCCTCCCTCTTCCACGAATGAGGAGTTGCCACCTGTCACAGCCTCACAGGCTGCTGCGATTGCCGCTCTCGATGTCGACGTCGCCAGTGCACAGACACCAAATAAGCCCAACAAACGACAGGTTGACGAAATGTCCACCTCTTCGGCGCAGTCAGTCCGTTCGGCTCGTTCGGCCTTTTCTATAAGATCGACTCGATCAACTAAATCGCTGAAGGGTAGAAGAGCCCATTCCGTTCATTCTAGAAAAAATCCTAACAGCGAGTATCCCGACGACCACTCATCCGTTTACACATCTTCTCCTACCCTTTCCCAAGTCTATGACGTTTCACCTCACTCCTCCCAAAATGGCTTGCTCACTTCGATGAAGAAGGTGGTATCTCAAGCATTGGGAACCTCACCCAAGAATACTGACAAGCGTCGCTCCCCCCGTACTCAACATTAATGCGGATAGCGACACTGAATGTGCGAGGCATGCGCAAGCAGCACCTCCAAAGGACTATTGGCCCCAACAACCAGTCAAACTTTTACACCTGGCTTCGACAAACTGACAACAGCATTCTGGCCCTGCAAGAACTGGGATTTGACTCCCCAGGACCGAACACCCACCAGCAACAAATACTTAACCAAATTTTCAATTGCAATGATGCAGTGTGGACAAGGCACTGTGCACTCCTCATTCGTGATCCCTCCTTCTCTATCACTTCTTCCTCCACCTCCCTTGATGGTAGAGTCATAACTGCCAGCATTAAGTCATCCTCCCTATCTTTTGAAGCCACCTTTTGTGTCATGTATGCGGACGCTAACCCTACTGACAGAAAACAGTTTTTCCTCGACTGCCTTTCACTTCCTTTCTTCCTCTCCCCTCCTCGACACGCTTTCCTTCTTGGTGATCTCAATTACCAGCACCATCACTCCAGACCACACCCAGAGTTCCAAGACTGGGTTAATTCTCATCTAGTAGACTGCATCACGCCCCCCCATACTATTCCCAATACCACCTTTACCCACACCGGGAATAAAACCCGAACCACCATCGACTATATCTTTTCTTCCTTTTCTCTCCTCTCACAGGTCTCCAAACCAGAGCAACTTTGTTCTTCTCCTTTTTCAGACCATGATATGCTGATACTGACCCTGACTCCTAGCACTGTACCACAGATGGGCCGGGGACTATGGCGTATGAATGCGCGATTGCTCGACAGCGCCGACTTCCGGGATGAACTAGATGGTTTTCTTTCGACCCTTGCTGATCCCCTCCCTCTCGAGAACCACCAACAACATTGGGACAGGATTAAGGACAACATCAAACGTTTCTGCATCAAAACCTCTATCTCCAAACGAAGGGATCGACAGTCCGCCATTCAGGAACTCAACAACACACGCCAAACTCTCCTAGCTGACTTTGCCCGTGCCTCTGGAGCGACAAAGGCTACCCTGGCGCAGGAACTCGAGGCGCTGGAAATCTTTCTTCAGCATCAGACAACGGAGGAACTAGATACGTATGCATTACGATCGGGCACCACCTGGCGAGAGAAAGGCGAGGCCAGTACAAGATACTTTTTCAGAGCTATTGCCCAGCGATTCAAAAAGAGACTCGTCCCAGCCCTTCACAATCCCACAACAAACGACCTTACTACGACGGCGGAAGAACGACTACAAGTGGCAGCTGATTTTTATTCTCATCTCTATACCCCCGACCAGTCAGATGAACACGCCACTCAGCTACTTCTAGACTCCCTCCCTCCAACAGCTACACTCACAGACATCGACAAAGTTGGACTTACTTTGAGGATCAGCGACCAGGAGCTAGAGGAGGCGATAGGCATGGCCCCTCACTCCAAGGCACCAGGTCGAGATGGACTTCCTTTCGAGCTATACCGACATATCATCAACATCCCCTGGATTCGCATACTTCTCCTTGCGGTATTGAATGAGGCACTACTGGATTCGACCTTTCCTCTTTCCTGGCAGGAAACTGTTATGATCCTACTCTACAAAAAGGGAGACGCGTCTCGTCTCTCGAACTGGCGCCCCCTATCCCTTATCAACTCGGACGCTAAGATATTCACCAAGATTCTCACTCTCCGGATTCAACCATACATGAGGACTTTGACGGGTCCGTACCAGACGGGATTCACGGCTGGACGGCACATTGCAGACAATGGACTGGTGCTCAACAACTTACGGGATTATTGCAGGGCAAGGAAGCTGAAACATGTCGGAATCCTTTTGGATCAGGAGAAAGCATACGACAGAGTTCATCCGACTTATCTGGAGGCGGTGCTGAAGAAGTTTGGGTTCCCTCACCCAATCGTCAGAAGCATCACAATGCTTTTCTTTTCCACTAGGATCTCCCTCAACATTAACGGCGTTCTTTCAGACCCCTTCACACAATCCAGAGGTCTTCGACAAGGAGACCCCCTGTCACCACTTCTTTTCAACCTCGCCTTTGAGCCGCTTCTGGCATACATCCAGTCATCTCCAGAGGTCCAGGGAATCACGATCCCGGCACGACAGCAATCGGTGAAGCACGGGGCTTATGCCGACGATTTACTGGCACTAGTCTCCTCGGTGGCGGAATGGGAGGCCCTCGATGACGCGCTTACCCTCTACGGTCGGGCCTCGAATGCCAAAGTCAACCTTAACAAAACCATTGCATTCCCTATGTCTCGCTCGGCCGACCCGCAACTCAAGGGTCATCTAATGGCCCTTGATATCCAATGGCATGACTCCACCTCCCAGGATGCGCTGACCTACTTGGGTTTCCCGATCTTCTTTGGCAAGGATCAGGAGAAGACATTCTGGGACAAGATCTACGCCAAAATCAAAGCAGGTCTCGACATACACTCTTCTCGCACCCTATCAGTCCTGGGCAGGGCCACCATTGTCAACGCCCTCATTCTATCACGCCTTTGGCACCTCGCGTGGGTGGTTCCTTTTCCCACTCAGTTCCTATCCAGAGTTCGACAGATTGTCACTGCGTTTGTCTGCAACTTCAAGCCAGCAGCGGCATGGAGTACTATCACCTCTCCACGTCACAAGGGCGGACTAGGTGTAATTGACCCTGCCACCCAGTTCCAGGTCTTCCAGCTCAAACATCTCCGTAATGCGGTTTCCTCCACGGCGTCCTGGGGAAAGGATATTGCTCTGGATATCATTCAATGGCGGACTAATTCGACGCATCGCCTCGCCTTTGTTGTTGCACCGGAAGATATCCCATACCGCTCTATGCTAGCCGGATTCCCCAGTCTCCAGCGTATGGTGGTTGCAGCCACCAAACTGCCCTCCCTCAAGGCATCTATTACCAAAGCCAGTCCCCCAGATTCATCCACCTTTGCGGCTTCCCCAGTCGAATGGTGGTTTCCGTCCGCTGATAACACCGTACCCCCACTTAAAACTCGAATCAGTGATTTGTTCTTGTTGACCATGGACAAGAGCAACAAGTACCGAGTGACTAATAAGCCTGAGCTGACAAGCAAACTGAAGCAGGAACGGGAAAGTCTGGTCTCCCAACTCGTCCAATCAAAAATCAGGAGTATGTCGCAGGCCTACCTCACTGTGATACAGGACCCGCCGGCGGGACTGGTAGGCGACCGGATCCAACAACGAGTACTGTCCATAGTACTCTATGGAGCCGGCAAGAGCATTGTGACTTTTGGCGCTGCTACCACCAAACAACTACGGCACTTCCTATCCTCCTCCCCGCTACCAGGGACAGACCCGTCCCCCACTGTATCAACGTCCCGCTCTGAGGAAGGATCTGCATCCCAATGGCGCAAGTTCTGGCGTGCAAAGATTCCTCACAGAGCCCGCACAATATGGTGGCGATACAAGCGAGACATTCTTCCATGTGGCACACTCCGTGCTCACCGCTGGAATCAAGACCCAAAGTGCGAAATGCGGGGATGTAGAGAGCAGAGAGCAGACAAGAATCACTACGTCTTTCAGTGCTCTGCCAAATATCTGGCATGGCAGTCCACGTTGAAGGAATATACCGACAAGCCCCTCTGGTCGGACGAGGATTTACACTCGCTCCTCTCTTTCACGCCTCCTGAGTTCTCCATCAAACCCGAGTACAACATCTCCGCTCCTCAGCTCTTAGCATGTTGCCTGATTGGGGTCCACACAGCCAACATCACCCTCTTTTTGCATGATCAGACCCAGTCTTGGGACGATATCTCCAAAAACATCACAAAAGAAATACACAAAACTATTGCACAAAATAATCATATTAAGTCTACGGACACAAGCCACTAATAAAAAGACTTAAAAAAAAAAAAAAAAAAAAAAAAAAAAAAAAAATCTAAGAAGACGCGCTACTAAATGAAATGATCAGTGCTCAGTGATCAGACACCAAAGAGAAAGAACCTCACAAGTCGCGTCATGGTGTCTTCTTCTGGTCGTGTGAGAATAAAACGGCTGTTCCACTGAACATAACGCGTCATTATAAAACACTAGCAACAACCACAGCGTGTTCCAGTCAAAATCCTAGATCCGCAGTAGCAAACATTCTCTGAGCTTATCCAAACCTACCTGGCTACTCCTGGCATATGTTCACTCTGATGATTCAACCCCCAATGCTGTGTCAACAAACAAGCCAGGGTCTCCCTTTTTTTTTGCTGTCATGCGGTAGATATCCTCCTCCCACGATGGCTTATCTACTTCTTGCTTGTCTACTAGACTCCTCTTTCCTTTCTTTCATCGGCGCCCTGTTCCCTCCACTATCTCTCTCTCCTTCTTCCCCCTACCTCATCGACCCCTCGTGCATCTCTCTTTCTCGTGTGATCTCTCCCCTTTTGTACTATCCCTATTCTCTTCTCAAGCCTTCCTCTCCACTCTTCGTTTTTTTCTCTTCACCCCATGTCTCCCTTTTTTCGCTTCTCATGACGGCTCTTTCATCGCACATAGCATCCATTGCAAGCGTCGAAGTGTAACAAACAAGTAGAAGAGAGAAAAGGGAGGGATAATCGCAAAAGGCAAACAAAAGGAAGGGGACACAACAAAAATATGAATAAGCACAAGGATAAGACTCCTGTGTTTCTAATGCAGTCCTTTTCACTTTCCATTCACTCCATCCAATTCACCCCCTTTTGCCACTCTCTTTCTGTTACAAGTCGCATTTTTTTCCTCTTAGAGAAGGAGTTCATGGTCCTTCTCTCCATCTCTTTTTTCATAACCCCCGTTTTCCATCCTCGAAATATGCAGAAACAGCTCTTCAAACAGCCACCAGCTCCCGGACGCCACTTGTGGAGTTGAACGGGTGTGGTGCTGAGTGCTCCGTCCGTCATATTCAAAAATAACACACAAAGGGCTCTCGACATGCTTTTCAGGGCAAAACAACAAAAAATAAAGTGGATAGCGAACAAACCAACCGCAAGAGGAAATAGTTATCCCGAGATTGAGAAAATAAGATCAAGGAGAAAGAAAAGGGATAAAATAATAAGAAAGCGAAAGAAAAAGAAAGAGTGTCACTGCAAAGAGATGGGGGACTTCAAAGAAAAAAGAAACGGGATGAGAGAGAGAGGGTCAATGAGGAAGAGACTGGGGCGATAAAAAAGAAAACTTAGTGTCACTTGCTTACCATGCAGAAAAAGGAAAATGGAAAGGAGGGATTGAATAGATAAATGAATGAATGAATTATTCCAAGGAGGGCAATTGAGGTCGTTGATGTGTCCGTTGTCACCGTTTCCTTCCTTTTGGAAGGATAGCATATAATAAAACAGAAAGCCAGACACAACGACAGGCAGGTATAGAAGGACAGAGAGGGCAAGACAGAGACATAGAGAGGACACCCAAACCCCTTTGAGTGGTGTATCCCCCAAAATTGCTATTCGTGTTCTTCTCTCTCTATAAGGATGGTGTAAGAGTGTTCTTGTCCCCTCTCTCTGTGCCTCCTCTTTCAACACACCATTGCTGCTCATCTTCAGCCATCCTTGTCCTCCCTCTCCCCCTCCTCGCTCACTGTCTATGTCCCCCGCCTTTAGACAGACAGTAAACACACCGCATCAAATGATATCCAGAATCAGCTCCATGCACCCTTTCCTTCGTTCTTCCCTGTGATGAACGAAAAAAAAATTGTCTAATCCCTCCTTCCATCCCGTCCCCTTCATGGATCACAGTCAATGCTGCTGGTGCTCCTGCTTCTACATGTCTTTGTATCCTTCTCTTTTCTTTCTTCTCTTTCTCTTACCTCTTCTTTCCCTTTTGTTTCTGTCTTCTTCTTCTCCTTCCTCCACCTGTTCGGCCTTTCATTTCTCTTTATATCTACATTTTCCCTCCTTCATCTCCTTCATCCTATCCGACTTACTTTCATATCCTTCCATCCTACTTATACATCCAAGATCATCCTCGTGATCGACCCTTCTCTTTTCTCTCGTCTGTTGTTCGTAGTTGCTTCAGTAACACAACGAAAAAACATTCATTAAAAAGGTGTGTGTCTCTGACGCCACATCCTCACACTGTTGATCCTCACATACCTATTTGATCTATGTTCTAACCATACCCTACTTGAAACTTTCGATCCACTTAGGGCCAACATTTCCTTTTTCTACACTCTTTTCTTGCTCTACAAACCACAATTCGCTCCTCCATCAACCAAAAAGATGATTCTCCGGTTCTTCTCAACACAGATTCGCGTGACTCTCTTCCTGGTCGCGACTCCCCTCTTCGCCCATTCACGACCCTCTTCCTCTTCATCAGACCCTGCCATCGAATTCCCCCTTCCTCATCCCTCATTACTCCTCCCTCTTGCACGCGAATCCACCTTCTTTACATTCACACTTCAACACGACGCCATTCTCTACTCGCTCAACAGTCAGGACCAGTCGCCCTTGCTGGACACATGGAGCTTTGAATTTGTGCAGCCCTTAGCGCCATGGCTCTCCTTTGATGCTGCCACACGGACATTCTCAGGAACACCCACCAACGCAGACATTGGGTTTCATAACGTGCACCTCCGTGTTCTTAAATCAACATCTGCCTTGTCGTCGCCACCTCCACACTCGACAGCAGATACTACTGTAACAACAACCGATATCATGAATCTCACATTCCTGGTTGCCTCAGCATCAGGAGTAGATGCACCCCCCGAGATTATTCAAAATCTCCCAATATCACAACAAATCTCTCAACAGAAGCAGGATCAACAAGAAGAAGTACAAGAACAGGAACAGCAGCAGAAGCAGGAGCAGGAACAGCAGGAACAAACCCGCCAACCACAGCAACAACTGCGTCTACAGCGACGGGTGGACCAAGGTGGTTCAGCAACAAGCAGCGGGACGGCGATGACAGGGAAAGGAGCTGTTCCTTCGATCTTTGAGTCCTATGCAGATGCAGAGGTCTGGGAAGGACAGGCCATCCCCCTAAGGATTCAACTCGACCCTGAGACCTTTGTTGTTGCAGCGTCCTCTGCAGGCGCTGCAAGCACCTCTGAAGTGATGTCATCAGCGGGGCCCATAACCTACTATGTCAAGTCAGATGTCTCAACCACACTCCCGTCCTGGCTCACATTCGACCCGTCGTCACTCGAGTTCTCGGGCTCGCCCCCAATCGGAACATACAAACGGACAACTATTCTCACCATCACCGTCGCTGCATCCTCTGTTCCCGGTTACATCCAGGCAACAGATCGTTTCACTATCAAGATTCGTGTTCATTCACTGGGTCTCTCAACCTACCCTCTACGATCATGTTCGTCCTCCAATCTCTATTATTCGCAGGAGTGGGACCGAGTCTGGCAGAGTTACCTCCCTGATCTGGTTCTTGAACCGCAACAGCGACACATCAACTTTCAACTGGACGCAGAGATCTTTCGCGTCGACGGATGTTCACAACCGGCACGCACGGCTGCCCCTGCCGCTGCTCTCTCCGCGTCAGCATTCAACAGCACCCTTGCCATTCACAGCACCATGAACAACGACGAATCATTGACAAAATCACAGCCTACCCAGTATTGGGCACCGTACATTACCCGGATCGACATGGTTTTTTCAACAGAAACCACCCAGGAACTATCCCTACTCAATAACACTCTTCCGAGCTGGCTCTCGTTTGATCACACCAATTGGACTCTGACTGGGGACCTTCCTCAAGACGCTCCTGAAAGACTTATCCTGGACGTCGAGGTGGCCGATTCATTCAACACATCCTCCGTCTTCAAGCTCCAAGTTTTTTCCGGTACCACTCCATTCTCATTTCTTCACCCAGTTCCTGATGTTTGGGTTAAAACAGGCGAGTTGTTCAACGTCGATCTTTTGCCCGCATCTCTTCTTTCATACCCTATCGAAGCTGCTGTTCTCCCAGTCGAGCACAAGTTTCTCTTTGAGCCCATTGACGTGACTCCATCTCAAGCCAACTCTTCTCCGAACAATACGAGCATCACAAAGCTCGGCAAGAACCCTATGAACCCGCTTTTGAACGCCTCTGGTACCTACGCCAACTCAAGTTGCTCATACACAGATCTTTGGGGGCAGCAGAGCGAGAATAATCGAGAGGCTGGTCCCTCTTCGTTGATTCCCAATTGGTTCAATCGCACCTCCTTCACATCCAACTTGCCTACACAATCACCAACAACAACATCTTCTGAAGAGGGCAAGATCGAACTCCAGGGGCACATTCCTTGTTACATGATACTCTGTGTTCGCTGGCTTGTACGCAACAGTCTGGGTCAATTGGCTTCTACCGAGTTTATGATCTGGGCAAACGACCAAGGGCCCTCCCATGTAGGCAAACCTCACGTTGACGAGACAAGTAACCAACACCACGGCATTATCGGTCCCATTGGCGTCAAGATTGCAGTGGGTATTGCTTGTGCGACACCAGTCATGATTGCCGTCTGGTTCATGATCACTCGGTACTGCAAGCGGTTGAGGAGACAGGATGGGTCTATCAAGCCAGCAATGGGCGGGGATTTGGAAGGAGGACGCATCCGACCTCTGAGTGGTGGCGATGAGAATAGTGGTAATGGATTAGATGCAAGGTCTCAGCGTCGTCGAGAGCCTACGGCAGAGGTACTACCGAATGGCGAGCCAGAGTACCGGTCGAGTTATGAGGACGATCCTTCTGTTGGACATCATGACAGCTACAGCGAAAAATACGTTGCCGAGCACGGTCCACGTATCTATACGACGACATCGGGCGATGAGGGCGAGGGCAGTGGTAGTTCCAAACGTAACTCAGTTTTTGACTGGATCTTTGGGGATAGGAACCCTGGTGAAGAGGAACTGTCCGCAACTGTAAGTACTATAGTTTGTAACAAAAAAGGTGCGCTAATGGAATAGATGAAGTTAAGCTAACAAAGGGTGTTTCTGTTCTGTCCATAGGTGGTAGCGGCCGAAATGAATCGGCAGCGGATGAGTGAACCATTGACATTCAGTCTGAAGAGAATCTCGATTGGCTATCCTTTCGAGTCCAGTAGATTCGGGTTTGTCAACGGTAACAGGATCAGCCTCTACGACTCTGGTGCAGGGACCTCTACCTCCACTAATGCCTCCAGTCCTTCGGCTCCCACGCAACAGAATAACACAACCGAGCCAGGCCAAGTCACTTCTGGTACTAAACCAAGCTCTCAACCTCCCTCAGAATCGGGGCCAAGAAAGCCGTCTAACAGGAGCTCTTTCGTCTTCAAGAAGGGATCTAAGCGCTTCTCCAAGCTGGTCAAGGACAAAGATGCCATCAACGTTCATGCGACTAAACGAGATGCAACAGCAGCAATGGAACGACAGCTGGGCATCGATTCTGCTTACCAGATCGTGCGACCATGCCACTCATTCTTGTCAACTGGAACGGGTTACATGGCGAGCATGAGTGAGTGCAATACTTCGATTGATGAACGACAAGACAGTGGGCGAAACTCTGATGAAGAGATAGAGGAGGACCGACGGGTGGATCGATCGAATTCGGACAAGGAGAGTCAGAGACCATGGACACCATCCACCTTCTTGATGAAGCCCAAAGGATTGCGACCCAACCGGGACGTAGAATTTGTAGGTGGTAGTGGGGAGAGCGAGCCAGAGTACCGAGGTCCGAGTGATGGTATTCATCTCTCTGATTCTGGAGCATTGATGACTGGGTCAGGCAGCATGACCTTTTCTGAGCTGGTCAAGGACACCCCTCGCAGTACCAAGGCGCCTTCATCGATCATGACTTCCTTTCTGGACTTGAGTCGTGCTTCTTCAGTGCCTCCTCCTCATCATTCATGGGCATGGACATCAACTCTACAAGTCCCTGGCATCGAGTCTGACAGAGACAGCACAGCTTCGTTTTCATCGAGTCGTACAGCACCCGTGACTGGGTCGGAGGTACTCTTTACAAAGGAGCGCCAATCAAGTGTACACGCTGGTCCTGTATCCTTTCAACAACGATCGATTGTCGAGTTCTTGCAGTCGAACGATGATCCCATCTCGCCTCTCTCTGCCTTCTCTGCCAGCTTACCCTCATGGTCCTACGTCGCAGACTCATCTTCACACAGCAGCAGCAGCGAAGGCAAGGTTACTGGCAAGAGCCAGGCAAGCGCGACAGAGGAGAACAGCAGCGCGAGTGAAGAGAGCCGTGATTCTATCTACTCGATCGGTAAGGAGGGACCTCATGAGACTACCAAGTGGATGGTTGTTCCTAGCAACCAGACATTTAGGAGTGTCTCTGTGAGCAGGGACAACACCAGCAACAGGGACCAGAAGGAGACGTCTGAGTGGATCTCGGACCCAGCGATGTGCGAGAGCGAAAGGGCTAGGGGAGACACACATAGCAAGTCTGTCGATCGGAACCGTGACGAGTATGACCACCGCCACCGTTCCCTTCCTTATGAGCTAGGAACCGTCGAGTTACCACTGCCAACTCAGGCTTCTCAAAGTTCTCCTACAACAAGCGCTTCTATCACATCACCTTCGCCCAAGGAGCCCTCTTCAGCCACTACCCCTGTAGCCCCCACCAGCCCGCCCCCACGGCCCGCACCAGAACACAGTCATAGCCTCAACAACGGGCTCTCCCACATGTCCTCCATCCACTCTCAACTGCCCTTGACTCGACACTCAATGGATCGGATGCGACCTGTCTCCTACCCAATCCTCGCATCTGCTCCTGTTGCAAATGCAGTGATCCCTCGCCGGTTCGTCAAAGCCACCATCGGAACCGCCTTCCACTCGACCTCCTCGATCCGGGACCCCATGTCGTCGTCTCCCTCGTCTCCTCGATTACTAGCTCAGCATACAAGCCTTTCTCGAGCCATGTCTCCACCACCACCTCCAATGATGTCCCCTCCCTTCCTCCCCTCGTCCCCACCACCCATGTCTCCTCGGTCGTCCATCTTTTTCGGAGACCCGGCAGCTCCTCCTTTGCCAGGTGAATACCGGGCCTACCTTGTCTCTGATCCCAACGATGTAGCCCAAGCGCAAGACCAGCAACAACAAAGAGGTGGTAATTATCATCGTCCGTCTGCCAGCCTGTCATCGATTGATGTCGAGCGGGTTGATTTGGCGGCGAGGCCCAGGCGCAAATTACCCGAGTGGATCCAATTCAACAGCAAGATGCGTTCCCTCTGGGGGCGACCTATCCCGGGCACTGCTGGCGAATGGCAAGTCAGTATGGTCCAGACTCAGTTTGTGTCCTCTCCATCTCCCGCGCCTTTGTCATCCTCTACCACTGCCGCCGCTTCTGCAGGCTCTGTTGTGACTGGTGAACAGCATCCTACTTTAGGCCAACAAGGAGTCAAACAACAACAGGCAGTATCAGCTACAAAAACAGAGGTGGGCCTGTCTTTGGAATCAGCCGTGGAAGGGGAGCAGGAGCAAAAAAAGGAGGTGATAGTGAAAGAAGAAGGACTACAGACGCGGGATGTAGAAGTCGAGCTGGTAGTGCTGCTCGTCCGAGAACCAGGCGAGGCGCCTCTTTCACCATCCTTAGGGACGATTCAATCTCGAACCTTCTCCAGCCTAGCCCAAGCTCAAGACCAGGTACCAGTGCAGGTGCAGCTGCCGCAGCCGTTTTCTTCTAACTTGTCGATGTCGTCCCCTCAGACAGCTCCTTCCTTGGCCACACCAGGATTGCCTCCTTCTTTTTTCATCAGTCAGGGTCTGGGCCAGGGCAACACAAAGACCGCTGTGACTTCTCCTGCGGTGGTCGAGGAGTTGGCAGCGGCTAAGAAGAGCGTCGAGCCATCGCCGGTCTCGCCGATTTCGCCTGTGACGCCACTATCGGATAGCGCTAGTGCAGCAACCGTTGTTGGTGCTCCATCTCCATTGTCATGTGCATCGCCCCCTTGCTTGCAGCAAGGACAGCAACAGCAACAACAGCAATCCCCCCCCTCGCCTACTACGAGCAAGGCTGTGTCGATTGCCAGTTCTGCTTCCAGTCCAGGACAGAGTCCTCCTTGTTCTAGCGGCGGTCCAAGCTCTGGACCTGCGCGTGCAGTGGGCCAGCGTGTGCTTGCGGAGCGCCGTAGGATTGAAGCGATGATGATGAAAAGTCAGCAAAGTCAGTGATTGCGATCACCAGCCAATGAGATGGTGCGAAGAAATTTTGTTCAAATAAAAACGTAGTCACCTACCTGTATAAAAGAGTGCAACGCGCTCCATTTTTTTTCGTTCTCTTTCTTCTTTTTTTTCTTCAACTTTTTTTTTTCTTTCTTTGAACTTCGACAACGCTTTTTCTTCTGCAATTCAGCAACACTCTCACAACAGCACCCTCCCTCACCTACTCTCACTCCACTCCTACACACACACACACATACGCGCACACACATACACTCTACACACACACATATTTATATATAAATATAAGCACAAGTACACCTACCTATGAACCATCACCCTCCACCTCCTCACATGGGCCCTGTCAGGCCTCCTATGAACCCCAATGGCCTGACTCTCATCAACCGTGTGCAGACTGCGATGAGAAACATCACAATCGAATGCATCATCCTCGAACAACGTACGTTGCTTATTCCTGCTTTTATATGTTTGTACTTCCCTCCCCCTTTTTTTATGTGTGCGTCTCTACGAGAGCATAGTGGGTGAGCGGAAGTGGAGGGAGAGACAACCTTGTTCCCCTGACCGTCACCACGCACCCCTCTCTCTCTCACACAGACTCCCTCACTCACCCACCCCCGCTAAAAAAACATTGCTGATATGTCCGTGCAGCAAAACAGAACACTTACATTCATCTCTTCACCTTTCTTTTTGTTTTCCTCATCACCACTTTTCGCTCCTTCTCTTCTACTAGTCGATTTCAAGCCACGGATGGACAGCATGGCTATCGCAACATACAGAGTCGCAGACGAGACAGGATCCATCCTCATGATAGTCAAGTTGGACCCTTCCGACCAATTCAAGGCCGGTGATATTGTTCGATTCCAAGATTGGTATGCCACACATCTCTTCCTTCCTTCGATTTGCTGCTCCTTTTGTGGACACACACTAACACACACACATACGCCCCTACCTATCTCCATCCATGATACCCACTGTGTGGAATGTCTTTCTAACTTTTTCTTATACATTCATCCATCCTTATTCTATCTCTTCCTCCAAAATATAGTGAAGTCAAATCTCCCGGAAACCGGATGAACATCCAGATCAACGCGACCAGAGGCAACAACAGATTCAAGCGGATAGGCTGCGACACCAAGATCTTTCATGAGATCCCCTACTGGACAGAGGCAGATTGGTACTGGGACCAACAACTCCAACATATGGTAAGATATACGCACTCATCTTTATAGCAATAAGATTGCTTATGTTTTGATTGTACAGTGATCCTTTGCATCGTCCACCCGTACTTAACACAGTCACTTTCGATATCTCTTACGATCTGGGAAAAAAAACAGGTGCAGAATCAACCTGGCCAGCCAAACCCAATGCAAGGAGGACCTGGAGGACCTGGAGGACCCGGCATGCAACCACAGAGGATGCAAGGCAACAACATGCCAGCCATCAATCCAGCCTTCCAGAACAACCAGAGACCAGGACCAGGACCAATGCATGGACCTAGACCTCCATTCCAGGGAGGCAATCAGCACGGACATGCTCCTCCAGGAGGACCAGGTATGGGACCAAATGCCCCTGGAATGGGCAAGGGGGGACCAGGTATGAGACAAGGCGGGCCGGGGATGGGACCTGGCGGACCTGGTATGGGTCAGGGGATGGGGCCAGGCATGGGACCTGGTATGGGACCAAACATGGCACCAATGCCCCGACCTGGACCACATAGTAATGGCTATCGTCCGGGTCACCAAGGACCTCCTCACTCAAACGGTCATCAGGGCCCTCCTCCACCTCCACACCAGAACTCATCCCACCACGGCGGTCGCCCCTCTGGAAATATGAACAACAACAATAACGGCAACAACAACAATATCAACAACAACAGCAGCAGTAATATCAACAACATGAACAATAGCGGCAACAACAGCAATGGTGGTGGCCAAGTGAGTGCACACCCATCTCTCCCTCCACCACCTTCGAATCGCAAATTCAAGAAGGCTAAGGTTCATCGGGACTTGGATGCACCAGACGCCTACCCCAGCCCTCGGTCGGGCCTGGCAAGCAGTGAAAACGAGTTTGCTCGGGATATCAAGATTATTGCGCAGGGAGGCGTTGGATTGGGAATGGACGGCGCTGGAAAGAACAAGAAGAGGCTGTAAAAAATGACACAGTCGGCAACAACCCCGCAACCTACGACAAACCACAAACCAACAACTACAGTAACTACAGCAACTACAGCAGAAGACACCAACGACACGTGTGTGTTGGTTGCTTTGCTTTGTTCGTTTTTCTTTTCTTTTTCAGCCGCACACCCTTTTTTTTTTTTTTTTTTTTTTGTTCAAATCCACGCACCGATATCTACCATGATTCAACAGACATGATCAATCGTCGTCATTGTCATCCTCTCCCTCCGTCATATTACATAGTCATTTTCATTCGCTTACTTGCTTGTTTGTTTGCCTTTTTTCCCTCTTTGGATCAAGTTGAAGGGACCACACCACCCCCCATTTTCTCTTTTTTTTCCCTTACCGCATGGCGTTTTTTTTTTTTTTTTTTTTTTTTTTTTTTTACTTCTGCTTAGCATTCGATCGTCTTTTTCACTCACTTCTACTTTCCTTTTACTTATCTTTCATTATTTCCATTTGCTGTACTTTTATCCACATTTTGCTATTCCCCTCCATTGCGCGTTCCCTTCTGCCTTGTATCATAAAAAAAACAAAAAGTCCTCTTCCTGCCGAAATTCCCTCGCCCGTGTGATTTTGGTTTTTCAAATTATTGATCTTAAACACGGTTGATTCAGAGCGTTGGGATGGAAACATGCCTCATGGATAGGTGAAAACAATATCAACAATAGGTTTATGGTAACGGAGAGGAAAAAAAAAAAAGAGCGGCGTCAGAAAAGAGGAGCGACGAAAATAGGGGTCTTTTTTGTGCCTTGCCATTTATTCATTTTGTCCTCGGTCCTTGCCGTGCATATTGTAGGTGTTAGTGGAGATAGCAGATATGAGGAGTTGAGCTCCTCTTTTTTTTTTTCTTTCTTTTTTTCCCTCCCTTTTTCCCTATTTTTCTTTTTTTGTTGAGCATAAAGGAGAATGAGTGAAAGTTTCTTGACGGATCGAGTCCATGCCAAACAAACATTTTTTTTTTATTTCTTTTTGTGTTCCACTAACTTGACTTGACTGACCCTGCTCTTTTCTCGGCCCTGACGCTGACTGATCCTCCGTCTGGTGGGTGTCGGCAACTTTCCTCTTGTCGTGCCAGTTAAGGCAGGTTAACCTTTTCGACAACCCCGCCGCCTTGCTCAAAGCTCTTTTTGTGGTTCCCTTTCTCTCTCTCTCACTTTCTCTCATTTCTTCTTTCCTTCTTTTCTTCCCACCTTCCCTATTCCCTTCGCTCTCCTTCTCCTCTTCTCCTCTTCTCTCTTCTACTTCTCCCCGCTTACTCCCTGTCGTTCCCGCAACGCAAACGCAACGCACACACTCTTGCTTTACACACTGAGCATCCAAACTCCTTTTCACAACCACCTCACACATATACCCTACTTACCTTACTCCACTAGTTTTACCTCCTTTACTCCTTTCTCTCTCTGTCACTCACACACATACACACACACACTCCCTCTCTCTTACCACTCCGCCTCCGCTCAACAATACGACAGACGCTCCATAACCACACTGACAACCGCAACAAGGACAAACAGCCACAACTGAAATAGCACAGAAATCTTCGGCAACAAACTAAAGAAAGCCTGCAGCCAGCCAGTTAGCCAGCCATGGAGGACTCATCAGAGGAGGGCTGCTATTGCGTTCAGGCACAGGCCTGTCCGCATTGGATCGCCACCAAGATGGACAGTCGACTCTTCACCGCCAAGGCCCATTCACACGAACGGACAAAAACCTTTGGTAATTGTAATAAACTTACGACAACAACAAACAACATACCAACGACGATAACACTCGGCGTTCTTTTTATTTGTTTTTATTTCCACACTTGGACCTCGGGAAGTCAGGAGAACAGAATACAACAGGAACGACTTGTCCTTTTAAAGAGGAGTAATAGACCTTTTTTTTTTTTTTAACCTGCGGAAGAGGTTAGCGAGGGAACGAGGAACGAGAGCGAGTGGAGTCTCAAACAGGACAGGACAGCAACCACTTCAAAACAAAAAAGAGCTTGTTCGCCACCATGATGACTTTTTTAATAATTTTTGAGTTGTCTCCTTACTCTTATACCTTCTCTTCCTATTAAAACACCGGCTTCTTCATTTGTTGCATAACTTGATGACCCTCCTTACTTTTAGAACAGGAGCGGCAGCAGGAAGACCATCGGCCCATTGTCAGCGAGCTGCAGCGAGAGGTAAGGAAGCATCTCATCCCACATCCCACACCCTACACACCTACCACCTCCCACTCTGCGAGTCGCAGGAATGATAACGAGCAATCGGCCTCCCCCGCTTTCCAACCCGAAACGCAAGGAAAAAACCTTTGTTTTTACGCCATGGTCATCTCACCATTATCGCCCCGCCTTGCCCTACTTGCGTTCGTGCTTGCATCTTTTTTCATTCTTTTCATTCTACCCGTCCCCATACATGCCGCGCCTTTTTGCCATTTTATTTTTTTATTGTGCCGGAAAGGTCAAACCTATTCAGAACACAGAAGCGGGAGAAAGTAGATCGTGGGAGATCTGACGAAAAAAAAGTCAAAAAATCAAAAACGGGAAAGAGCAGAGCAACCACAATACAAAAAAGAAAAAAAAATACGCCATCATCATCGATCGACTACAAAATAACAACAACACACAACAATGGGACAAGATAGGCAGGGAGGCAGAAAGACATGCAAAGAAAGCTCTCAAAATGGCAAAGAGATATAGAGAAGGAAAAGAAAAAGAGAGTATGCGAAGGAGATGCGCCTACAAAAACAAACAAACAAGAAAAATGGTCCCTTCGTCCATGCCATCTCGTTGTTTTCCTCCTCTTCTTTATATCTATGCTATCTCAATCACTCCGTGCGTACCTTCGAGTGGTGGACAATACATAAAAAAAGGGCGCTCTCGCATGATGAGTTGCGCGGAGAGAGGAGCAAGGGAATAAGAAAGAAAAAAAAATGAGCTGAGCGTCATATATCGTCTTGTTGTTGTGTTAACATGACGCTGCCAGGCGACTGGACCTGACCCTGACCAGATCTTCTTGCGTATCGTTTGTGGTTCCGTCAGTCTGGTGGACAGCCTCACTCTCTGCTTGTTTGTCTGCGAAAATGAATGCATGGGCCATTTATTGCAATGTCCTTATTGCTTATTCGCACAAACACACGAGCGTGCATCCAACCTGACCTGCTATGCACACCAAAAAGCATGACCAATAACAATAACAACAAAACGACCTGACCTGACCTGACCGTCGTGACAAAAGTCCCTCTTTCTGCTCAAAAGTTAACATTTTACTACGTTTTCTCTTCCTCTTACTTCATTCAAACTACCTCTCACTCCCGCTCGCCACTCTCTTCTGTACCTCCGCCGCCCTGAATTTTATCCAATAGCTTCGCGCAGCCATGCTGGAAATCGAAAAACTGGCCAAAATGAGCCGGGACCTTGCCAAAGTCAACCAGGAACTCGAAGAGTCTAGGATGCTTGCTGTCAGCGACCAGGCCAGGACAGCAAAACGTCTCTTACTCGTCTCAGGACAACTTGAATACACCGAACAAAAGCTGTTCAACCTTACCAAGGAGCGTGACGATGGTCAAAAGGATTCCGACCTGTTGCGAATAGAACGTATCAAACGTGAGGCCCTTCAAGAACGAGAGGATGCTGGGATTCAGAAAATTGAGGCCCTTCAGGACGAACTCCAGGATTGCCAGCGGTCAGAACGTCTGCTTCAACAAAAACTCATCACCATCCAGAGCAAGTACGAGACGTTGAACAAGCGACATGAGAACCTCAAGCGACAACAGCAAGAGCTGGAACTCGCCAGGGAAAGCAAGGAAGCCCTGGCATGGCTCAAAGAGACGACCGACCGATTGTGTTCACCACCGCAGGGCAGCTTAGGACAGGCCATCCAGCAGGAGCGTTCTTCGTACGGGTCCGCCGCCAATGGACTCCACCAGACCTCACCTTCGTCCTCGCCACCATACCCGTCCTCGTTCATCGACCCACCACTCGCAGCTCAAAATCAACTCATCTCACTCATTAAGGAACTCGCCACGACCAACTCTACTCTGCGGTCTGAGCTTAATGAATATAGGGACTTGCTCCAAGACACACGGAACGAGGTCCTGACTTTGAGGACCCAGGTCGAGGACTATGAGCAAGGACATACATTCGAATGTTGCGCGAGTCGGCAGGATGATACCGAGAGCTTCCGCACTTCCAAGAGCGCATGGAGTGCAGTGGATATACCGTTTGGTGGCGGTCTCGATGCAGTGAGCCATATCGGTACCCTTGGATCTATCCCTGGCTCGCCCCCACCTTTCATGACTTCGACCTCCAAGCATCGACACCACCATCGCCGTCATTCCGGAGTACGTGGGAATGTGTTTGGCGAGCTGGAGAGATTGTACAGCCAAAGAAGCCAAGTGCCTTCATCAGGCAAGCACAAGCGTGGTCACTCGTCCAAGAAGTCATCGAAGCGCAGAGGAAGCGGGGAAGAGGAGCGAGCAGTTGCATCGAGTACACCCTCAGAATCCAACCCTATGACCACAACAGTCTCGACATCGACATCCACATCAGAGATCAGGAGAGGATCCACACCGCTTCCCCTCATGAGCTCTTCTAGATCACCTCCAAACCCGACACCCTCCAAATTACGTCACCAATATGGTATCGAAGGAGCCAGCCCTACATCCATCACTAACAGGAGTCGTCGGTCCATGTACACAGACGCTGACTTGGATATGCTGGAATCCGGAAGTGACTCGAGCAATGGTGACAGAGACGATGAAAGAGACCTCTCAAGTGATGCTACTGGATCAGAGGACGAGCAAGGACCTGGATTTGTTACCGCTTTTGCTGAAGTAAGTATTGCAATTGCCATCATTGTGGGATAATGGGCGGTACTGGACTCTGTACTTTGCATTCATTGAGCCGCACCGCTTTGTGATTCTTGGAACGGCTCCCTGATCTATCCATCATTGTTTTCTCTGGTGCTACCATATGTGCTGTGTCTCCGTTGTTGAATGCAATTTTTATTGCTCCTTCAAGGCCGTGTCATTCTTGGCTATCTTTGCGGGACCAGCCTCTGGAGCTCCGGCATGAAAGGAACATCATTCTTTATTGGACAAAGGGGAAAAGTTGGAGGGAAATATACAGAGAAGAGAAGAAAAAAGAGTGTGCAATGGAATCATGGCAGTAAACATGGTGGTTACTTCCCCTCGCTGGTGTTGTTGCCGCACAACTTCATTCTTCCCAATCATTTTTGCCTCTCCCCGCTCTCACATCTCTTCCCTTCATATACCTTGATATGAATATATCATTTTTTTTTTGTAACAATACATTTCTGACTCGTGCTGGTTTTGTAAATTGACGTTTATTATCTCAGGCTACTCAATTGACCTCGAGCGAGAGCAGGTCCATCTCTCCAACTCACAACGAACTTGCACTCTTGCCACCTGCAACCTTGGAAGACGAACTCATCAAAACGGGCGCCTTGGCTATTTCAACACCAATGACAACAACCGACACTGTACATATTAATTCAACGGATGCTGTCGAATCTAGTCCGGAGAGTCATCTCAAGACTAGGGCAAGTTCGATTTCTCTCTTATCGGCTGAGCTCCAAAAAGCCATTAGAGTCGAGGCGAATCGCGATCTTTTCATGGAAGGAGACGGAGAACCAGCACACAATGACGGGAACGAGATGCATCCGCTGGAGGGCCGTCAGTCAACATCGTTCACAAGACTGGAGCAAGAAGTTATCGCAGAGGGCCAAATCCACGACACCTCAACTTCCTCTCCAACCTGGAATAAGACGGAGCGTAGTCGTTTCACACAGCACGAGAAATCACCATCTGACCAAGGCATTTTCAGCACGCGTCAACGTCGACGACTTTCAGAGCCCCTCCATCAAATCGCCGGCGTCAATTCGATCCCAACGAAACGGAGTCGACCTGGGTCAATTTACAGTATTCGACGCCCTCGTCACCGACTAGAAACGTCTGACGGTTATTGCTCACACTTGGGACATGCCGCGACTGGAAGCGTTGGGTGCCTACCAGAGTTGCAACGATGCAAGAGTACTGAGGTGGTGGAGCAGATGATGACGGAGAGGCGACAGCGGATGATGGAAGTATGGAGGGTGGGCGTGATTGAGGCTGCCGTCACTCAGCAGCAGTCGATCCATGCGGTGGTCGCCTTTGGAGAACAGCGCAAGGATGGCGACTCTATCAGTATCCGGTCCAAGACATCTCAGCGGCGTACCAAGGTATCAGCTGGCAAACAGATTCTTGCAAAGTCCGACGATAGGGCCGCCGAGACTGTCGATCCTGCATTATCGATACTTTCATCCCACATATCTGAGAGCACGATCAAGGAGCGCCGGGATTCGGAGGTCACTGCCAGGAACGTCGACACCATCGGAGTCCTTGGCGATGCAGCTGATTTGCCTACAGTAGCAGAGTCGTCAACTTCCAACTTGATCTATAAGGACTTGACGCAACTCACCATCGACACAGCTACCAGCTCAACACCGGCCTTTGTAGCGAGCAAACCTCCCAAGGATGTCGAGCTCACCAGGGAACAAAAACGTCGCAGTGCTCGCTCTGTCAAGTCGATCAGGTCATCCTTCCTTCACTCACCCATGGGCAGATCACCGCTCATGGTGCGCGAACGGAGATTTCCCTCAGAGGCGAGCGCAGCATCTGAGGCCTTCTCGAATCGCCGTCACGATCATGAACACAGGCCGTACCAGCTGCTTCACACTCTGTCGACTGAGCTCCTCGAGCGACTGGCTCGTTCCGATACACGCGAGCTGAACCGTCGACTGAGGAGAACGTTCGATATCCAGGCACTATCGCAGATGTCCAACTCTGTAATCGAAAACGTCTTGACGGATGTCAGCAATCTTGGGGAGCGTTTCCGATGGGTGGAGGCTCAGGTGGCCAACCCTGTTGATGAGCTGCTGGATCGACACCTTGGCATGCATACACCCGTTAATGGAGGCAGTACTACGTCGGGACAGGAGGATGAAGGCGAGGCTGATGGCAAGGAAGTGGAAGACGATGATGAGTTTGAGGACTGGGGATTCTCGGTGGCCGAGTTCTTCCCGTTGGCACATGTCGTACAGGAGATGTTGTCGGAGATTGGCAAGCTGCGTATGACGATCAACGAGTTGCAGCTGAGTTATGTTCTCAAGGTGGAGCAGGATCGTATCAAGGCCGAGCAGGACTTTATGGAGGATTTCGAGTCGGAGGACGAGACCGATTTTGACTACCAACACCATCAGCATCATCACCCTCATCACCCTCATCACCACCATCACCCTCATCATCTGGAGGAGACCATTATGACAAAAGCAGAACAGGCGCCTGAAAAGCCGGTTCAGCTCAAGAATGTCCTTGGTGGTATGCTGGATCGTCCTCGCATTCTTGGATCGGCATCAACAGGAGTTTCCGGGTTCTTCAACAAGGTCTTTGGAGGAAGCGACAAACCTTCACAGGAAGTTACCAAAGCTGCTGATGCCGCCAAGTCTACAGCAATGTCTCAGGAGCCTCCCAAGGACAAACCTACTATCTCGACAAGCAAATCTGGACCTGTGATTGCGGAGACATCGAAAGTTTTTGCAGAATCGGCTTGGATATCTTCTCCCAACAAGGCAGCAGAAGCAAAAACAGCACCCAAAGGTGTTTCTGTGGCGGATGGAACTCGGATATCCAGTACAGGAGGCATTGTCCTGCCCAGCTCGAGGCTCCCGGCGACCACCTCCTTGGCAACTATGGCAACCATGTCTCCGGCGCCGTCACGACCCAACACAGTCCATGTCGGCGAAGGTGTCGCTACTGGTGCTGCCGCGTCGACTGTCATGATCAGGGCACTCGACATTCGCTTCAGTCCCAACACCAAGCGGGTCAATATGCCGCATTCTCCGCCCGCCTCGTCTCCTGTGGCGGAATCTGTCAAGGGCCTGTTCTCACGTTCACTTCCGCAGACTCAACCTTTTGGAACATTGTCTGCAGAGACTGACCCCACCTTTGTTATCCCTGTTGCGCTGGGAGTAAATTCGGGATCCTTCAAGAGTTTGTCGTCCTTGCCGGAAGAGGTTGCCGCTGGGGCCAATGCGGTCTTTGTCGCCACGCCAGAGTCGGAACAGGTCCATGTTGATGTCTTGGCGCGTTCATCTGATTCAGTAGCTGCATCTAGCAGTAGCAGCGCCAGCAAAGCAGCACCTCGCACGTTTGGACTGTCTACCAAGACCAGTGGGCTTGCGCTTAATGTAGTCACAAAGCAAGATGTTTTCCAGGATCATTGGGCAACATCGACATCTTCCTCTGTGTCGGCTTCAGGATCGATGGCCAACAGCGACAAACGGTCGAATGCCGAAAGCATCATAGAGGGTGTTCCAGTCAGCCGGCCATACAGGAACTCTTCATCAACGGCGTCCCTGTCCTCCAATTCTACCGCCAATGAAGCTGCCGTCTCCCTCACTCCCCGTCTTAGCGCTAAGCCAACGCTCATCACGCGGTCCGGATTGACTGCAGTGACGCCTTCGACGTCGACAGTCTCCTCGCCCGTGTCGGCTACTTCTTGGTTTGACACAAGGCGGTTCTCTGGCGGAGTCTCATCGTCTGCCGACGCTACACGACCTACTATCGACGCCAAGCCTCAAGAGAATATCTTTACAACAGGATTCTTCAGCGCAGGCTCGGGGTCTGGATCCGGATCGGCATCGGCATCGGCATCGGCATCGGCATCGGCATCGGCATCGGCATCGGCATCGGCATCGGCATCGGCATCGAGTGCACTGGCGAGTACTGATCAAGTCTTCCGGAAGACCCGGGCAGCAACCTCCTTCCACGGGGGTCCAAGGTCGAGAGGGTCGATTGATTCTGTCACCCGAAGTCTTGGAAGAGCCACCGGTCGTGAATCAGCTTTAGCGTTCTTGCGAGGAGAGGTCCCAGCATCGACTGTTTTGAGTTCGCTTTTCAGCAGCTCTGATGCTCCTTCTGAAGCTTCGTCGTCATCTGCGACGCCATCGGATCCTGTTGCTACGAGCCAGTCCGACTCCAAGGGCAAGGGTCTTGCGTCGGAACGAGGGCTTGGTATCACACAGACCAGTGTCGAGGTTCTGGATGCAGATACTCAAGAAGAAGAGGCAGTGCAAGCAAAAGAGCAAGAGCGGAAGCAGGAGCAGGATCAGAGAGGACGATCAAGAGAGACGTTGGGAATCCAGGGATACATTACAAAGTCGGGACCAACGATAACCCCCTCTCACTCTGAGAGTGGACTTCTTCCGCAGCATTCTTCTGGGACCATGTCAACGCCAACGACCAGTCTTTCTCAACGGGCTGCAGTCACCAGCACCGCGGTGGCATATGTGGTGGCGACACCAGACCATACGGAGGACAGGGATAGTTCACGCAGGAAGCGAGCAGTCTTTGACCGAGATCTGATCAAGGCTTCCCAGAAGCGGATCTTGGCCAGTGTCCAACATCAACAGATGACGACGGGAGCGGCCGATAGGCCGTTTGTGCCCCAGTCGAACCCGCGGAGGGCGAGAGCGCTGAGTGTAGATAGCGCGCAGTCGACAGAGCCTTTGCCGGCGAACGAGAGGTTGGACCTGTGGAGGGTCGGAGCAGGTGTCAGTCGGGATATTTGGAGGGGATTGATTAAGAAGGTTGATGGCGGACGAAGCGGAGGTGGCGGCGGAGGGGGAGACTCTTAATTAGTTTAGCATAGCTTTGAGCCTTCTACAATACCATGTACAACACTTTCTTTCACACCCCTTGGTTCCATTATATGCCAGTTTTGGTGACGCAAAGATGTGACTGTCCTTGCATAGACTTGTTGAAGTCTGTTGGTTGCGGCTGTTCCTTTGTTCATTCACCTGCACACCTTTCTTACCTTTTCGGCCACTTCGTTTCTCGCGTCAAGTCTCGATCTACTTCCTTCCTTCAACGACCTGTCATACCTCTCTCCCCTTTTGGTACATTCACATCCAGCTCTGTAGCGGATTTAGGAAGGCATTTTTCTCTTCCCGCCAAGAACCAACCTTCCTTATTAATTCCCACCTCCATGTCTGACGAAGTCATCCAAGGCCAAGGCGTAGACCATCACCACTTCAGTCAAGCTTCAAGAGAAAAGGGTATTCGCGCACGTAAGCGAGGTTAGTTGTTGAAGTCGTGTGTACATATGAACATGACCACGTGCCTTTTTTTTATCAGCGCGAATATTTTTTAATTACCGCGAATTTCTGACTCTCCTCCACCCATATTTTTTATTCGCAGCACTTATACAGGAGGATGAGGAAGAGCAGGAGTATGTGTTACGCGAAACGAGTGAGGAGACGTTTGCTGAAGAGTCGTCTGTATCGGGGAGCGATGACATCGAACTAGGCGGTGTCCTAGACATTGCTACCAGGAGCGGGACGGAGGCTGCTGGGGATACTGTGAAACATGTGGTTAAAATCAATGGTATGTATGTTTGCTGTCCTTGTTCACTCTCGACCCCGCATAATTTGTTAGGCACTGCATTTCGAAGCATTTATTATTTTGTCCGCTGCCTTTTTTTTAAAAAAAAAAAAAAAAAAAAAAAAACTGATAAAATGGCGTTTTCTTTGTTCTGATGGTTTGCATACTAGGACGTGGCGATGATGCTGAACAAATCCTTTCTTCGGTCGATACAGACATCAGTTTCCAGGAAGCGCCGATTGGATTCAATGGATTGATAATATCATGAGCGGCCAACATGAGAACACGGGGTGATCTGAAGAAGACAGGCCGATCTATTTCAACAAGTATATTCCAGCCATCCGGATTGGAATTCTTCTCGCGTACCTCCGCAAAGTCATCCTGCAGGACGTCGTGGCTTTGATCAACAACAAATCCAAATCGGGTGAGGAAGGCGTGCAGGACGACGGAATGCTTTGGAAGGCGAGTCATCCGGTGTTCAAGTCGGAGTCATTCGACGCGTTTTTGACGACCGTTCAGAGTGAGAGAGGGAGAGAAGGAGCGTCGTAGCCTCAAAAAAGTCTAGGAATATTTGGAAGGTTACACAGAGACAGATCGCCCCGCAGCTGCCGCTATCTAGGGACAATAATACTGCCAGGAATACATCCATCATTTCCCGCCGCAACGGAAACCTAGAGCGGCATCACCTGTGGACAACAGCAACAACGCACAACATCACGACAACACCCCGGATCTAGGTCAGCAGATCCAGACAATCCAATCAACACTAGCGTTCATGGCGCAGTTCATGCAGGCCTTTCGTAGAGACTAAAGCAACTATCGATGTGTGTGTTAAACGCAGCGAGTCTACCAAAGAGTTGATAGGGAAGCTGCATGGTCGGATCGGCTGGATGGAGAGGTCAATCCAGGGACTCTGCAGCAAGCTGGATGATTATGAGACAAGCTTTGATGAACAGGCTATGGAGAGTATGGAAGCACAACATCGTCGTCAGGGAGAGCAGTTGATGATGATGAGGCGGTTGGTTGAGCACCAGTCTTCTATGAGGGAGATTGTCCACGATCAGCAAGAAGACTCATACCAGGAGGAGAAGTACGATCAAGAGGAAGAGTACGATGAAGAGGTGGAGTACGAACCTGGGTCGGCGGATACGGAACAAGTAGTCGTAGAAGATGGAGAAGGAGAGGAAGAAGAGCTCGAGGAATTGTTTATGAGCGGGAGACGTCAAACTGTGGGTGTTGGTGTATCGAAGAACGCGCCGAGTAGGGAAGCTGTGATCCGACATGAAGAGACAGGGGAAGTGCAAAGGGTGGTGGAGCAGGAGAAGAGGAGGTTGACGGTGGCAAGGTCCAGGAGGCACGTGGTTGAAGGCGATTGTTGCGGCTGAGGACGGGTCGCTGGGGGAGAGGGTGACGAGGGGGCAGAAAGTGATTCAGGAGGCGATTGATCGTCATGGGTCTATTTTGCGGTTCTTTCATTCCCTCCGCGAACCTCGGGGTGTCAAGATTGAATAAAATGAAGAGACATGGAGCAGGAAATATACCACTGCTGCCAGCAGAGAAGCAAGAAAGGAGCTTCGAGGATATTGATGGGTGTAGAGAACAAAGGTACAAACCGAGTGCCAGAGGACGCTTTTTGTTCGTTGGCTTGCAGTCGGTGACTGAAACTTTGAATAATCAAGAGTGTCCGAGTGTGATGTTTGGCTGGGGCAAGGGAGATGGTTTTTGTTTTGTTTGCTCGGACTCGGGCTTTTGAACTCTTAACTTCTCTCCCTCTTTCTCTCCACTCTCTCCACTCCCTCACTGTCTATTTTAGTCACCTGCACTTACTCTTCCTTCTCTCCCTCTTTCACACACTCTACCCACCTTTCATCCCACACATAACTCTCTTTTCAACAATGGGCAAGAAAAACGGAGCTGATGGTGGAGGACTCTTTGCCGCATACCTTGCTGCCATGCCCGAAACAGCCAAACCCGCAGATGCCGCAGGTACTTTCCATTCCTTGCACATAGCAAGACCACTCGGATACGATCAGACCTTGTTTGTTGCATGACAGACAGTCGTTCAGAGTTGCTCGATCCTCCGATCATCTTTTCTTCAGTCACTTACCATCTTCATTCGATCTCTTTTTGCTTTTTTTTTTTTTTTTTTTTTTTTTGGGGGTGAATGTCAAACAACTAGAGACGTACTTGCCAGACTCAATGGTAATATATCTTTATTCACACCAGAACGCTTATTTCTCGCAAAGTTGTTCACTGTCGACGATCGACCAGCGGACTGACCGACCGAGCATAATGCAGGACAGCTTGGACACAATAATGTAGAGCGACACCAGTTTGAAAAAGAAAACAAGGACTGGGATCATGAAAGGCCGTTTTCTCTGCAGGAATAAACAGGCGATTGGGCTGGATATAGTCAACTCCTCGCGATCCCTCTCTTTAATCGTCGTTTTGCTGACAGTGAGCTTATTACTTACTCGCTCTATGTCCTTTTCGTTTTGGTAACTTCAGAAAGCATCGACACTGTTGGAGCGTATTGGATCGGAGAGATCGTGGTCGAGCCGGGATGTCGAGAAGGATGTCGATATCTTGGAGAAAAACAGATTGTACACTATCAAGGATCTCCGAGTCCTCTCTGGAGAGAGCTGGAAGGTAAAGAAGAGTTGCCCTCGCGTTTTCTGGTTCAGTTGTTGCCATGTAGTGAATGATGAGCTGAACAACTTTGAACGTTGACCGTGTGAAACTTGCAGTGTGGATCTGAAGAGGGAAATAAGGGGCCACAGCTGCTCCGAGTCAGCGAAAAAAGATTGCCAACTTAACCAACCTCGGACTTTTTTTGCCGATTTTTATTTTTGCGGTTTTTATTGCTCATCTTTGTAGGAAATTGAGTTGTTGCCTCTGGTCAAGGACCTGTTGCGTCTGTCTGTCAACCCTCCCGTCGGTATGTCAAAAAAGAAGAAATGAAGACCTTTCATACCTATCCCTCAACGTGCTGTTCCTATCCAACCCTTACGAAAGACCTGTCGATTGTGTAGAGAACCAAAGATATCTGTTACAGCAGAAAAAATATACCATTTGATTTCCTAACAACCAAACTACGCTTCTGGAACCAATTGTCTCGCTAGATTATGGAAAGCTGAAACAGGAGAAGAAAAAGTTGAAGAAGGAAAAGAAGGAGAAGAAGAAGAAGGAGAAGAAAGAAAAGATGGAGAAGAAGGCGCTCAAGCAAAAGTCGGTCAAGAAGGATCAGGAGAAGGCCGCTGAAGGAGAACAGACCGGATTAACATCAGCAGAAACAACGGCAGAAACGACGACGACGACAGGCGAGGATGGCCTTGTCACCATTCATGCTTCATCAAAGAAAGAAAAGAAGGACAAGGATGGTGAAGACGGCAACGAGTCTTCGTCCTCTTCCTCATCATCATCTTCGTCGTCGTCGTCCTCGTCTTCTTCGGACTCGGACCCAGAGATGGAGGCAAATACACCCAAGATGTCTCCAGCACAGCTGCCATTCGTCAAGACTGGAAACAGTGCACTCTTGCCTGGACCTGGACGGATCCAGCCCATGGGCAACCGTATCCGTGTGACGGCAGGGAACGGAACAACATATGAGGTCGACCGGTACTGCCCTCACAAGCATGTTGATCTTGCGACCAAGGTAAAGCATGCGCCTTCGCGTCATCTGAAGATGTACTTAGCGGGTAGTGGTTTTTGTGTAGATCATCTACTTTTGTTGCTTTTGGTGTATGGTCGTCTGATTCTCTCTCTCTCATCTCGCTGTATGATATGATGGTTTCTTTATTGTAGGGGGTTGTTGTTGGCAACACATTGTTTTGCAACAAGCACAACTGGGCGTTCTCATTGGATAACAGGGGATACTGCAGCAAGCACGGAGCCACCATCAATGCCTGCAAGGTCGAGTGGTAGATTCTGGGCCTCTTAGTCAAGGAATAGTAACAGACTTGGAATAAATCCTCCGCATATTTTTTTAACTGCCTGTTGAATGATGTTGTGAAGCAGATGCTAGGTCTAGACTTTTGTTATGCAGGGAACAGAAAGTTTGTTCAGATTGTATAGAAAAGCGCCGTTAATTTTTTAAGTTCATGTCTGCGGCACCTCAAAATTGTGCTCCATTTGTCCCAACTGGTACCTGTTCCAGTCGCACCATCAGGTTCTCTGTGACCAGCAGGTCCAATGGACCCGCTGGCCAGTGCGTGCGAGCTTACGCTTCTATATAAAATAGATCGATGGATCCCTCCTTTGTCCATCGTCACTACCCAGCAACTCAAGCAAGTCATTTCAAGCACCCTCGCCTCCTAAGGACAAGCCCAAACACCTCTCCTACCAAGACAAATTTACCATCCAAGCTAAACCAACCACATACCAAGAATGACTTCCACTACCGTCACCGCCGCTTTGACCATCGCCGAGCAAGATATCTTTGCCACCTCTGCCGAATGGGATACCCAGACTAGCGCCACCGAGTCTACCCGCATGTCGTCTCGTACCCCTGACCCCGCTGACAAGACTACTTCTTCTACTTGTGATGTCGAGGCACAACAACAACAGTCTGATCCCGAGTACGATATCAGCCAAGATCGTCAGTTCCAAAAATTCTTGCGTCGTTTTGGTGGGAACTGCAAGTCGCGTTGGTAATCAACGCGTGTACAATTTTTATCCTTACCTCTGTACAAAATGATAATAAAAAATGATCTGTTTATGTAAGGATGCAGGTATCAATTAGACTGATCATTATTCTTGAGCAATTTTTTTGTTTCGACGCCAAAAAAAAAAAAAAAAAAAAAAAAAAAAGTTAGTGGCGCCTTGAAAAAGCAAGTGCATTTCACGCGCTGCCTCGGAAACGTAAAAGAAAATATTTTACACACGCTAAACCATGGCACACAAAACCTCCTACATCACTCTTCTCCATTTTTCAGTCGTCTTGTAACATTTATTCATAGATTTTTTTTAACGCGTTCCATGCCGCCCTCCAATCACACTCGGTCATACTACAATGATTACAACAAGGTCATCGTCAACGTGCCACCATTTCCAAACGCGACACCGCCCTAACACCTGTGTCAACCAACCGAGGCAGCAAGGAGCAGCAGCAGGATCGACCAACTGCCTACTTCGACATCAGGGGTGATAAAGGTAGCCTAAAGCAGCAAGGAATAATTTGCGCCGATGCTCTGTATTTTACCAGTATGGTTTCAATGTACTCATTTCTGGGATGATGTCCATCATATAATGTCAGCCGGGTTCACTACTCTCATGAAGAGAATTGTAGACAAAGATTAACCGAGGAAACGAGAAGCGCCATCTACATGTTTCATACAAGGGATCGTCGCCAAGTACCTCGTTCTGTCGCCACCAGATTTCCTAAAATACGCCACATATCCCCGAGACTCAATGGCCTCATGGTCCGCTCAGCTCTCTCTCGTATCAACTGTGAGCGATGTCTCGTCTGATGAGAGTATTTCGTGTTTTGCTATTCAACAGAGCTTCCCGACAACAACAACTACTCGAGAGGAAGAGGTGATTTTAGTCACTCTTGACACCAAACAACTTTGAAAAAAACATTTACTCTGCATCGTCTTCTTATTCTACAGCTGTTCCCACTTCGAGACCGCGACCAACGACGACGACTCAACTCAGCTTTGGAAAGTGGTCCGTCGACTCCGCAGACAACTGAAGGTAGAGGAGCAGGAAAAGAAAGATTCTATCGAGGCAGTGAAGGTGAATACTGATTCCGTAGCTCTGGCGATTGGGTTGGAGAAGGCCACGAACGACAGGGTGGCCAAGATTGAGAAATCGGCGCATGAATTGAGAACGATGGCTGCTAATATTAGGGCGGAGAGGTATGCGGTGATTCTGAGGGTAAAAGAAGCAATGGATCGATAAGGATAATAGAGCCAGTAGGATCTTTTGACTGTGCAGGTAGAATCTTTTCGTAGGAAATTATGCGGCCAATGGGAAAGCGGTCTCGCGGTCGTAGCCTCTGTCGGGAAAATAAAGGCTGTTTCCATTGTCTGGCCTGTGCTCTGAAACCGATGTAAGTTTCATCCGTGGGTACCCAGATCAAGATCGCCAGATACCAGGCTCCTTTCTTCGCTGAGCACTGACATAGCACCGAAGAGGTGCTTTGGACAATGTTTTTGTCTTGATAGTGGACTGATGGATGATCGTGGCGCTTGGACCCTTGGACCCCTGAAAAAGCAGTCGCAATCCTCCACGCGCTTTCGTTTTTTTTTTTTTTCTATTTCTTTTTCAGTTCGAACCCCCTCTTTCCTCTTTTCCAGAGTAACAATCATCGCAATCACCATCCCCTCTTCTCGCCGATTAAAAAAAATCATTCGTTGTTCTCGTGCTTCTTCTCGCTCTCATTGACTACCCTTTCTTACAGTCTAAAGCATCTCCCAATTAACGCCGATTTAACCCTCCTGGAACAATGTCGCAGTCGCCAAAAAACGACGCGATGGCAATTGACCTCACACTTTCTCGTTCTCAAAGCCCAGCTCCAGAAGGTAGAGAGTGACCAAGCTGCGTCCATATGCTTTTACCGCAAAGATGATTAGCTGGTTGTCAAACGTCCCTGGGGTATTAAAACACGCGTTTTCATTTTATAGTTGCCGCAACGCTCAGAGCTATTTCACTTCAGTCTCCGATAGCCTTTCAACATGGCATGTGGTCTTATCCAACAACGACAGTAATAACAACTAGCAACGGCGACAAGGGGCAGCAACGAATAGGGAGTTATCACGATGCGATTAATAAAGGTAAAATCACAGGACTTGATAGCAGCATGTAATAACCAGAAGCAATTCACTCCGCTACGTTGGCTGCAAGGCGTAAGAATCCTCTAACATGAGCTTGTTTTATTGCCTTTGGACCATCATAATAGAATCTACTCCCACTCTAAAGAGAAAGAATGCAGAGGAAGAACAACCACGGAAGAGAGAATCTTGGACTTCGCCTTCATCCTCGTCAGCAACCTACATCAGGCCTACCATAGCATCCATAATAGCAGCTCTACAGAACGACCCTCAGGAGCGAGATACCCGTCGTGAACCAAGCAACAGCGTGAGCTATGCAACCGCAACTACGACCGCAACCACGACCGCAACTACGACTACAACTTCGACTACGACTACAACCGCAAAGGAAACGGAAGTTGGAAGGAGAGCGGAGGCGGTGTGTGAAAGCAGATCACGGCATTCCGAAGTGCGACTTCGACCAAGCAACAAGAGTCACCCTGGGAGGTCCCATGTACAATATCAAACGCACTGGAAGGTAGGTGAGAGATGGATTATTGACGCATTGTGCCTATATTCTTGCAACGCCATCTTCTTTGCTGATAATGCATACCTCTTTACCATGTGGGCTTGTAGGAATGGTGCATTCGCAAAGAGTTTTCCGATGGAGACTGGGTGACGCGCGAGAAGTTTGTTTCTTACCTCAGGGAACTCACGGCCCCGCAATCCTACACGGATATCGACATCCCACGTCTCAGCATTAAGCCTCTCATTGTCATATCCCGCGACGGCCGTGACATCCGTCGAGTCTCGTTAGCAACCCTGGAAGCTTATATGAAAGCCGTGCGATCCCTTTACAAAGAACAATGCCTTGTGGACGGGATCATTCCCAATGACAGTCTGGGAAACCCCGAGGTTGAGATGATCTTGAGTGAGTATGAGAATCTGTAAGTTGATACAACGTGACAAACCAATCGACAGAAATTGCAGTTCTATACTCGCTGTCCTGCTTAGACTTGCTTTCTGTTTATTGGAACTGCCAGCTGACAAACTTCTTTTTTTTTTCTTATTAGTCTCAGCTATACCACTTTGACGACAGTTGGTGATGGCGATGATGATGAGGAGGAGGAGGAAGATAACGGCGATGATGACGCTGACGAGGAAAACATGGACGGAGGTAATAATAACGAGCACAATGGACATGCCTTGCTTCTGGTAATCATTTACTCCGCTACTGCGGGCATCACATTGAATATTTTTTTTTTCCAACTCTTTACGCTTGTTTACCATTCACCGCTATTTTAGCCAACGTGAGTCGCGAAGGGAGCCCTGTACAGGAAGAGTCCTCGAGGAAAGAAACTGAAGCCTCATCGACTGTACCGCCGACCGCACCGTCAGTACAGGAGAGTAGACAGCAAAGTGAAAACGAACAGGAGGCTAGCAAGGATAAAAAACCCAAGAAGAAGAGCGGAAGCAAGAGGAGTGGTCGGGCGCTGTCTCCGGTTTCGCAGAGTCTGGACCCTCATTACGTTTTTGCAGGCACCACTCAACGGCACCACCTCACTCACCAAACGCACTGGAAGGTAAGACTGGAAGAGTTTGCTCACTGTAATTACATTGCCTAGCGATGTGCTCCTCGCGTCTCACTAACACAAGCATTCGGCCCTTCGTTCTAATACATGACACAGGAGTGGTGCATCAGGAAGAGATACGCTGATGGACACAGAGTCACTGCGGAAAAGTTTGTCGCTTTCGCACGAGAACTCACAGCACGGGATGAGTATTACGACAAGGACAATCCTCATCTCTGCATCAAGCCCTTCATTGTGAATATCCTCAAAGGAGGCAGTGCCCGTCGTGCGTCCAAGGGAACAGTTCGGGGGGTTCTGACGGCTGTCCGAGCGTTTTACATGGACCAGTGCAACCTTGAGAAGGTGAAGCCGAACGTCACTAGTGATCTAGCAAAAACCACAATTGATGGCATCATGAGTGATTATGAGAAGCTGTGAGTGGATAATACAGGCATATGAGCTTCCTGGCCAGTACGTATCGGTGCTTGTCGACGACTTCTGGCTTTAGAAATTTAACTCCTCTCTGTGTTTCACACAGCCTATTATCATGCAATAGGCTGAAGGAAAGCCCTGGGCTACCACGGATTGTTACTCCTGATGGCCAGGTTTTGCCCCGAGAGGAAGAGCGCCAGCAGAATGAGAACCAGAAGACTGCTCAACAGGAAGCCGAGCAACAAAAGGCCGAGCAACAGGAGGCCGAGCAACAGGAGGCCGAGCAACAGGAGGCCGAGCAACAGGAGGCCGAGCAACAGGAGGCCGAGCAACAGGACGCTTATCACCGTGAGGTTGAGCATCAAGAACTTCTTCGTGAAGATAACCTGCAGGAGTACGAGAAGCAGAAAGATGTACAGAAGGAAGATGTGCAGCAGGAAGATATACAGCCGGAAGATATGCAACAGGAAGATGTGCAGCAGAAAGATGTGCAGCAAGAGAATGCTCAGACCATCAATAAAAGCAAGGAACCATCTATGATCCAACTCAAAATGGTCATGAAATCACTATGGAATCCTCAGACGAAACATTCTTCGCGGGGGCACTCATGGATGATTGCGCATCGGGAACGATTACGTCTGGCATTTGGTTTCTTTGAGACCGACTCTCGAAATGACTTGGCGACCCTCGTACCACCGCAACTTTATCATCTCCAAATACGCTCAGACGACGACAATCAGATACCAACACAAGGAGTCGCCGTGATGATTGATTTCAGGAAGCCTTACGGTGACAGTTTACGATACTCGATTTTCCTTCGGGAAGAAGACATGCAGATCTGTCCTGTCGGCGCGCTCGCTTTCTTCCTCCTTGGGAAATGGACGGTATGTGGTGACTCTCTTCCACCTTTTTTTTTTTTTTTTTTTTTTTGCTTGATCGAATGTATCTCGCAGGCTCATTTTACACTTCAGTCGTTAATGATCTTATGTTTGTTGATATAGGAGAAGAAGTCGTTCCCAGATTTTAACAATGACGACTGGGCGACTGAACCTATTGAGCTGTTGAAAGATGCACCGAAAGCGGGAGAGAATACTAGGCAAGTACCACCACCTCTCGCCGAGCAACATAGGATTCCCTTTCTTCATGGCATCGTGCAGTGGGTTCAGGATCATTAACGTTTTATTACGAAATACTTCCACACTCAGCTCAGAACAAGATGGAGGGGCGAACTCGGCTGCACTCTTTGCAGAGATTATTGAGGCTAATGTAGAAGAGAGATCATACCGCTCCTTCTTTGACCTCTTGAACCCATCACCAAATCGACAACAAAACGGCAACAGGAAAATACCTCCCATTATATTGACAACAACACTTTCACAACCATCCGTGTTTCGCCTCCCACGGAACAGAGTCCTCCCACCACCAGAGCTTCAACGACAACTATTCCCTTTTATTGAGGATTTCTATGACGACAGTGCCGACTGGAAGATGTGGGTCGAGAACATCATGATGGATCGACCCGAGACCACAAACCGGCTTCCAGAAAAGGATAAAGACATCGAGTACTATAAAGTGGACTACCCCCTAATTCGACACTTGCTGTTTGTGGCTGGGCTCCGCAAGGTCATCCTGCAGGATTTTGCAGCCATGGTGGCCTGTGAGACTGAAGAGGATGGGGTGAGGAAGACGGGATTCGATCATGCGTTTGCTGTCAGGCACCCTGTCCTGTCCTCACCGGCTTTCCGGGAATTCGCCGCACAGCTCCGAGAAGCGATGGCTGCAGATCCGGTAGTGAAGGCGAAAGTATCAATGGAAGTCTATGAGCCGGTGGAGGATGATGTGATGCAGAGCTTAGAGGTTCGGGAGACCAACCACGCATCCTCAACAACAACGAAAACTATGTCTACTACTAAAACCACCACCAACCGTCCAGTCACGAGGAAAGGCAAAAAGGATCAGAGTAAATCCTTAACTTCGGACCTGTCTCCTTCGACAGATGCTGTGCGAGTTTCTGTCGCCGCCGATTCTCATGATCAGCAAAACGAGACAGACAGTCTTCTAGAAGTGATCCAAGAACTGTGTGCTAGGGTGGCATCCCTGGAACAGATGGAGAGGCAGGAGTCTGAGCTTCCAACACCAGCGTCTGCAACAACGTTTCCGACTGACACTATTTCGCGAGACAATGATACCAGCATGGGCATAGACGCGACTATAGACGTCGATATGGACGCGAACACTGACGAAGTCGTCAGAAATAACACTAGCAGCAGTACCAAGGATGACGCTGATCGACTTCACCGAGAGAACCAGAACCTCCGGGATAAGGTGGCAGCTCTTGAGCGAGCGAACAGGGAGTTGACTGAAGAGAACCATCGACAGTCGTCATTGTCTCGTACGCCTGAGCCCCATGTCCTCTCAACACCCACTGCCTCTGCACCCAGGTCCCGAGTTGTCTCCCGGGGCAACTACGACATCTTTCGTGCTCTCAACGGTAGCTTCAGCAGCTGGAAGAACGGCGGCAACATCAGCAGTACAGCAGCCGCTTGTTCTACATCTCCTTCAGTCATCCACGACCACCCAGCCACTACCACCATGGCGACTACCTTCCTCACTTCGAACAACAACCATAACAACATCATCAGGGATAGGAATAGGAGGCACAGCATCAGTAGCGGTAGCTGTGAATCATCAAGTCTCCGTCAAGGGATCCAAGATCTCCGGAGACAACTGGCCTCACTCGAACAAGAGGAACAAGAGATCCTCGACTATGCGGCGGTGGCGATCGAGTCGGTGGAGCTTCTGGACAATAAGGTACTTCAGATCGAACAGTCTATGCATGGCCTCTGGACTATGATTGCCAGGAACGAGGCAGCCAAGTTTGCGGCTGGGGCATCGATAGGAGCGAGTTCGGTGGGGTCGAGGTCACCTGCGATGGGGATGGCGTCGCCGCCTCCGCTTTCGCCTATGCACCAGCAGCATCAGCAGTATCAGGATTTGTTTAGTCGGACGGGCGCGGGGTCGAGGCTTCGTGCTGACACATTGCCGCTGCGAAGCAGAATGGCTTCCTCTGTCTCTGCTGCTTCTACGGCTTCTGGATCTGACATCCATGGGAAATTGAGGCCGTAAATCAATCTCTGTGGTCCCGTTCTTTTTATGTTCGTCCTTGTCATTTTTACACATAAGTTTTCTGAATTAAAAATATATATATATGGCGTTTTTAAACTATGGGTCGACTATTTACTTCTTGAGTCCCCCAACATTGTGGTTGTAGGGGTACCGATGGGGAGGGAAGTCGAGACGGAAACGCGAAGGTACTCCTGGAGTCGCAGTTGGTCCATCAGTTGTGTCGCTGCTGGATCCAGGGTTGTGGTGACGGTTGTCAAACTCTTTGCGAAAGCTTTTGCCGCCAATAGTGGTTCCTCCTTTTCCTCTTCATCTTCATATTTCTCTTCTTCAACCTCCTGCTTGATATCCTCCTCGGTGACTTGCTGCTCTGGCTTTTCTTCGATGGACTTGATGTCCGCCTGTGCGGACTCGGACTTGAGATTGCCCTCCTCTACCGTGATGGTGGTGATGAGGGGTATCTCGGAATCTGTATTAGGGCCGACGGTCGCTGCTTTTGTATCCTGATATGTCTTCTGCTCAGTGACAGGTGTAGAAGTGGTACTGCTGGCTTCGACAGCCTTTGTAGCGGTCGCGATCGACGACATGTCGAATCCGACCTCCGATTGTGGGGGCTTCTTTCCCACATCATTGACATCGCGAACAGTAACATCTTCAGCGGCGGCGGCAGATGTCGTTTCAAGAGTAATAACAGGGCCGCAGGGGATCGCTGACTCGCAGGCGGCGGAGGATGAGGCGGGTGAAGACGAGGAGCTTGTAGAGATAGGAGAAGAAAAGAGCGAGTTGGCTTCGACAACCTTTGCCAAACGTTGTTGTTGTTGTTGATGACATTGTTGATGGTGGTGGTGAGGGCGCTGTTGATGATCTTTAATTGAACGGCCTTGTTCCGATTGTGATTTTGAATGCAGTTGTTGATGTTGGTATTGCTGAGCCTGCTGCGCCTGGAGGAGACGAAACTGCTGCTGATGTTGCTGCTGTTGGTGCTGTTGATAGAGGCTAACGGGCTCCGAACGACGTCTTGATGCCGCCAGCTTACCACCCGAATCCGAGGCCATCGACCCTACCTGCACGCCTGCAGTCGTAGTTGGAACAACAGAATTCGAGCGCGTACGCCCACTACCCTGTTGCTGGGCTTGCTGTTTCGCCTGTTGAGCCTGTTTCGCCTGCTGCTGCTGCTGTGCATGATACTGTTGAGCAGCCTGTTGACGCTGACGGTTCAGAAGTGTGGCCTCTTGGAAGATGAAGTGGTCTGGCGGTAAGGTGCTCGAGGGCACTTCTCCGGGGTTCCTGCGGTACGTTGTTGCTGCTGATGAGTGCAGCCCTTGTTGCCCTTGCATTTTAGTGGAAGTTAAGGGTGTAGCGCCTGCCAGGCCTGCGGCAGCGGCAGTGGCGGCGGAGGCGGCGGCAAGGCGGGGGTCAGAGACGAGGTGCTGCATCAGGAAGGTGTGTGCGTTCTGCTGGCCGACGATAGACTTAGTCCCACTACGGTTACCACCAGCGGCACCAATCGCCGCTGCGGCTGCTGCTGCAAACTGCTGATGCTGATGCTGCTGCTGTTGTTGCTGTTGCTGTTGCTGTCGACGGATAGCAGCTTGGAGCTGTTGTTGTTGTTGTTGCTGGAACAAGATCGCGTGTTCCGGTTGAGGCTGGTTATGCTGGAAACCAAGCGATTGAGTATGAGGGTGTTGTTGCTGTAAGGGTGGAGGTAGAGTGTTGACTAGGCCAAAGTGTGACAGCAATGCTGCCGAGTCAAATGGTATTATCCCTGCGGTTGCAGTCGCGTGGGATAATGTAGAATCCATGCGAAATTTGGACGCACGACGCTTTTTGGGTGTTCCTGAGTTGCTGTTACTTCCACTGGAGCTGGTTGTAGAGGTGGTAGGGGAACTGTTGAACGCAGAAGCAGCAGAGAGTTTTGTACCAGCGGGAGAGGATAGGGACCGAACAAAGTGGACAGTAGGTTGGAAGGGTGACGATCCAGGATTACTATCCTTAGCCCCATTCGCGTTGTACTGGTGGTGGCTCATGAGAGGAGATGCGACGACGTGTGCGTTAGTCGTCATGAAGGGCTGTCCAGGCGGGACTTGCGAGTAGTCAACTGTCGAGGCCCGCGCGTGTGGGTGTCCATGCGCGTGGAACATGGAGGTGGGGAGGTTGTTGGGAGTCTTGGGTGGTGTGGAATAAACCCATGCATGTGGGGGCGCTGGGGATGTTGATCCCCCCGTAGACTTTGCAGTAGTAGCGGCGGCGGCCTTAGCGGCAACATGGTATCCATCAACAGAATGGCGGCGAAGATCTATACCCTTCATCATGGCTCCATGATGATGATATTGACGATGCGACGACGAGGACGAGGATAAGGATGACAGGGAGGAGGAGGTAGTAGCGGTGATGGTAGTAGGGCAAAAGTCGTCCTCCTGGAAAGAACGCTTTATACCCATCTTCACCGGCGTCCTCAGCTGCTGAGACTGCTGCTGCTGCTGCTGAGAAGATGAGCGTTGATGTTGTTGGGAGGGACTGGGGAGAGAGTAGAACCCCGGGTGGATAAATGATTCCTTGGTATCGGGTCTCTTAATCTCGGCCGCTGCTGATAGTGGTAGTACTGGTGGTGGTGGAATCGAGGATGTCATGTATGAAGGCTGGCGTGAGTTTATGAGGGGCGTTCTGCTGTGGCGACGAAGAGCGGTGCTAGCGGCGGTGTTTTCAAATGGACTCTGCCGATGTTGCTTTTGCTGTTGTTGTTGCTGATGGAGGAGAAGTTGCTGCTGGTACTGGTGTTGGGCATTCAAGGATCCGTGCTGGTGCATCATCGGCCCAACTGTTGTTGAAAGATCACCACTCGCAAGAAGCGACTGTTGACCAGGAGGACCTACTGAAGAGCCGGCGTCATCCGCGTCAACAAGCCCATGATAAATACCATCCTGGAAAAAATCCATATCCTGATCCGACAAGTTCAGAAGCGACCGCAATTGCTCGCTCTCCCAGTCTGAACCATTGCCACCGTCAAGAGCCGTCCATAGGTTTGTGTTGCTCGATGACGCGATGGCATTGCTACTGTTGGTGACGGTGGCGGAATTAATGGTCTGTGCGCCTACGAGGTCAGAATTGAGCAAGTTCAACAATCCCATAAAGGAGTCGCATTGTTGGAACTGGTCGTTTTCGTCCTCGATGCTGTTGCTGTTGTTGTTGTTGATATGGGTAGGAATGAGTGTGTGTTGTTCTTGTGATTTCTGTTGTTGAGGTAGAGGATGAGAAGATGTTGTGACAGGGCCTGTTGCTGTTGCTGTGGTAGTTGTGGATAAGGAAGATAGGGTGTCAGTGATGGAGGAGGAAGAGCGGTACTCCAGGGAGGAGAGGAAGGATGACATGGGGTGGGATAGGCCAGGGTAATTGGATGATGACAGCGCCATGTTTTGTAGTTAGGATTTAGTGGTGTAAGTAAAATGATGAGCGAGAGAGAGAGAGGAGAGAAGTGGGCAAGGCAGGGTGTAGAACAAGAGAGTAAGAACGTGAAAGAAGAGGAGAAAGAAGAAAGAAGAGGAGAAAGAAGAAAGAAGAGAGCTAAGGAAAAGAGGGGTTTAAGAAAGATGAGAAAGTGGGTAAGAAGAGGAAGAGAGAGAGAAAAAGTGAAGAAGAAAAGAGAAAGGAGAATATGGGTACGAGAGAAGAAGGGTCGTCCAAGAACAATGTATCGATCCCGGCCTAATAATCTGGACGTAAGTTCGTATGTTGAATGTTTGAATGAAGTGTGTGTCAAATGCCTCAATAGCCACAGCCATGACATTCAACGGTCTATAATTCAATATGAGAATTTCGATAGCGACTTGGCCTAACTGGCTAGCTGTAGACAGCCCTCTCCTTTTTTCTCCTCTGGCTCTTTTACTCTTTTTTTTCTCGTCCATTTCTGTCTCTCCTTCCGTCCTCTTTTCGTTAGCTCCTCTTTTTAAACTCCTTGGAGACATCGAGTGCACGCGCGAGAGAGAAGGGGGAGAGAAAGAGAAAAGAGAGAGGAGGGAGGGTGAGAACGATGACGCGTGTGAATGTGTATGTGTATGTCTTGTGTGTTTAAAGAGCCGTTGGAGTAAAATGCGAAGAGAGAGAAAAGAGAAAGAAAAGACAAAGGACGACCAAATCAGAATTCACTTTTTTTTTTTTTTTAGGCTCCACATTGGAATCGAAATCATAACAAGCCCTCAGAAAATGCACAATGCTACAGACACAATTGAAAATGTATTGCGGTTTTCTTTTGGAGTGGGGAGTACTATCTAATAAACACAAGACAAAGGCTGCGATTGAAACAAAGCGCTCGCTCCTTTCTTTCCTGAGGTTTGTTTATGGATTTATGACTTGATGCAGGATCCAAGGATGGGTGCTACTGATGATGCTGGGAGTAATGCTGTGGATGGTGATGCTGTGGAGGAAGAAGAGGATGTTGTTGTAGTTGTTGTCGTTGTTGTTGATGATGATGTTGTGGCAGGACCGGCGGTGATGGCTGCTGGCTGGGCTCGGTTATGCGCCATATGCGACTTGACGAGGTGTCCAGCTATTAGACATAGAAAAATAAAAAAAGCCAAAAATGTCAATTGCTTGTTCACGGTAATAGTAGCAACATGAATGTTAAACAATACAGAAAAAAAACTTACCAGCGAGGGCAGCGCAAAGGGAGAGCTCACCAGCCATGACACCAGCGCAAATAATGCGTGCCAGACGCTGGGCATTTGCTCCGGGGGTCTCGGGGTGCGAACCACGGACACCCAGCATCTCCAACATCGACGCTTGAGGAGGCAAGGCAGTTCCACCTCCCAAGGTACCGACCTCAATCGAGGGCATCGTGCAGCTGATCAACAGGTCTTGGTCGTTGTTAACAGCCTTCATCAACGTTATACAGTTGGACGACTCGACGTTCTGGGCGGGGTCCTGACCAGTCGCCAAATAGACCGCCGTCAAGATGTTGGCCGCGTGGGCGTTGAATCCTCCCATTGCTCCAGCCATTGCAGATCCAATCAAGTTCTTGGACAAGTTCAACTCCACCAGGGCCTTGACAGTTGTCTTCAACACATTCTCGACAATCTTGCCGGGGATCACGGCCTCGGCAACGACTGACTTACCACGACCCTCAATCCAGTTGATCGCCGCGGGCTTCTTGTCCGTGCAGTAGTTTCCAGACAATGACACAATCGACATGCTAGGGAACTTGTCGCCTAATACCTCCAAGGCACGCTCGCATCCCTTCGAGATCATGTTCATACCCATGGCATCTCCAGTCGTGGTCGAGAAACGGATGTAAACCAGGCGTCCAGCAACAGCAATCTTGAGCTTACGCAGGCGACCGAAACGGGTGGTCGAGTTGAAAGCATCCTGCATGGTCTGGAGACCCTCCTCAGTGTCCAACCATCTCTTGCAGGCTCCAGCCTCAGTAACATTGGGGAACTCGACACAGGGTCCACGGGTCATACCATCGGCCAAAAGAACAGTGGTCGCTCCACCACCAGCGTTGATAGCCTTGCATCCACGAGAAGTCGAAGCAACCAAGCATCCCTCAGTCGTGGCCATGGGCAAGTAGAGCATCTGTCCGTCCACATTGAAGGGCCCAGCAACACCGACGGGCAAAGGCATGTATCCGATCACGTTCTCACAGCACTGGCCCATAACCTTGGAGTAATCGTAGTAATGCATGGGCAAGAGCGACGTCTCGAGGGTCTTAGTGTGGGTAGCACGGGAAATCAGGGCACGGCGAATCTTGACAGCACGGGTGAGATCGCCCAAGGTCTTTTCCAGAGCATATGAGGGGATCTTGTTGTTGTTGACCAGCATGACCAACTCCTCATCCGAAACAGCAGAGGCGCCAGCAGGCGACTTGACTAGAGACATACATTCCTCGACAGAACGGACCATAGCCCAGTCGCCCTCCTTGAGAATAGCAGTGTCGACAACCGCCTTGGGCTCGGCCAGGGATTCGACTTTTTGGATATGAGTTGGCTGAGGCTTGGGAGTCGAAGCAGGGGCGGCAATCTTGGTCGTAGTGGCGACAACAGTGGTGACAGTGGTGGTCGAGGGAGAAGTAACGTTGGTGGTTTGGTGAGCAGAGGTGACAGTGGCAGTCGAAGCAACAGGGGCCTGGCGAGACTGCTTGGCGACGTTGAGCAAGAAGACGTTGAGCAAAAGGGAAGCAGCCAAGGCCAAAGAGATGTACTTGGAGATGACGGGATCCTGAATCAAGTACGACCAAAGGGCAAACATTTTCTCCAGAGGGCGTTCAGTCCAGTTGGCAACGGAACTCGAGATGGGGGCCAGGTGCTGGAAAGAGAGGGCGGGGGCAACCTCGACGATCATGGGCATGTCCTTGAGAGTCGACGAGCGGTGGATAGCTAAAAGGGTCTCAAGAACAGGGGCGATCGAGGGGCCGGCGACATCGACCGAGGATCCAGTAGGGATATCGGCGACGTTGGAGATGGTCAAGGTGGTGCAGACGTTGAACAAGTGCATGGCGACGAATCCAACGATCAATGCCAACTTCAGCTGGGCAACAAGACGAGTCTCGGCCTTTGTAGTAGTTGAAGAAACAGAGCCGTTCTTCTTCAAGTTATTGTTGCCGTTGTTGTTATCCTGCTTGTTGTCATCAGATCCCGTGGTGCCCAAAAGAGCCTTCAAAGTCAACTCGCTAAAGTGGACGGGTGACTTGCTACTCTCACGGATGCGACGCAACTCGAGCTTGAGGGTGAGGATGGCGGTGTAGAAGGTGAAGAGGATGACGAGATCGTAGAAGAGCATAAAGGCAGCGAGAAGGCAGAACTCCTTCAAACCAGGAATACCCGACAAAAAGCCGCAGAGGAGAACAGCGATCTCAACAGCGCAGTTGCGGATGAGGATGGGGCCAACGGACTCAAGAGCGGTGACGACGTGCTTCTGGATCGATTCGGGGACATAGTCGGCAGTAGTGAGGGTGGGGCGGAGGACAGCCTTGGAGAGGGTGTAGGCGCGCTCATAGCCGACGGTGATGATGAAGAAGGGGATGGCCTCGGAGAGCTGGATGGGATTGACATAGACGCCGAGGTTGTGGACGGTGATAACAGCGCCCATGAAGGCGAATCCGCCGCCGACCAAGACGGAGACCCCGAGGGTGAACTGGGATCCGAGCTTGCGCATGTTGTGGAAGAGGAGTCCGAACGAGCAGAACATGATGAAGTAGGCAGTCAAGATGACGAACACGTCAATCGTGCTTGCTTTCTAATTGTTGTTGATATTTTTCACATGAACAAATTGTTAGTTGTTTGAATACGATAGAGATAGGGACAGGAGCACGGATCGACAAAATAAGGGTGTTGCAAAGGGGAAGGAAGGGAAGTAACAGAGTAATTGGTATCACTGTTGTTTGTTTGTTGATTGTTTGTTGGGTATGCGAAGGTGTGTAGAGAGCGAGAGTGAGATGCGATCGAAGGAGATAAAAAAATGTTGCGTACCTGAACAAGGCCCTGAATCTTGTGGGCAACATCCAAGAGAGCGCTTCCGATCCAGGCAAGGGCCGATTTCTCGTCCTCAAGGAGACGCGACTGAGACTTCATCGTGGGGGTGTCGAGATGGGCAACCTTGGACTCCCAGCCCTGAGCAAGGCGGGACTGGAAGGGACCGTTGGCATCAAACGCATACGAAAGAACCAATGCGGGTGTTTCAGGAATGACAGTTGTCGTCCTGCTAGAGTTGTTGGTGTTTGCGATGATAACAGTTGAGCGAAGATCCTTGAAGAGATAATCGACGGTCTCCGTGTTCTCGGTCACGGTCGCGAGGACCTTGCCGTCCTGGATGATGGATTGGAGATCCCTGTCCCAGAGCTGGATGGGCGAGACGAGGACCTGATCCTCGATCATGGTCTGGAGCTGAAGGACAGAGGCCAAGACAGAGTTCTTCATTGATGTTGAATCAGTATCAATAAGAGAAGGGACGGACGAGTCGGGGGTGACGACGACCTGCTTAAGCTGGAGTTGCTGGGCATTGCGGGGGATCTTGGAGAAGCGTCGGTCAAAGTGCTGGAAGGTCGATTGGCCGGGGTGTGCGATGACGGTGGTAGGCTGGTAGACGACGACGTTGTTAGAGTCGAAGAAGGTCGAGTGGCGGATGGTGTTGAAGAGGGTGAAGTAGGCGAAAGAGGCGACGACGAGGCAGAGGGAGATGGATTCGATGGGGTGCTGGGTGGTGGCAGTGGCAAGGATGTGGAGGAAGCGACGGAGGGCCGAGTTCCGGTAAGCCGAGTCGAGTGCGACGGTGTCGATGATGTCCTCGTCGTGGTGCTTATGGGACCTCGACTCGGGGGTATGTGTCTTTCCTGTCATCTTTTCTTTATCTCTTTTTATCTTCGCTTTTGTGTATGGGTATGAAAGGAAGAGAGGAATGAGGAAGAGAGAGAGATGAGACGAAGGGGCGGAGAGAGGAGAAACGAAGAGGAGGAGGAGGAGGAGGAGAGATGAAGAAGATGAGAAGAGGTGAAGAAGAAGAAGAGAAAAGAAGAGAAGAGAAGAGAAGAAGAGAGAAGGGAAGGAGGGAAACGGTTGATGTCTCTGACCTTGACCTTGTTATTTTATGCTGGCTGTGTTTAAAAATGGACATAGGAAAAAAAAAATAAAATGAAGAGAAAAGTGATAGAATCGGTTGACGATTGTCAATTATAGAGTGTTGGTAATAGAAATTATCTCTAATTGACAGAGACACCCAACAAAGATCAGGCCACTTCTCACCTTTTTTTTTTTTTTTTTGTTTCTGATCGCCCTGGGGAAGGGAAGGGGGACTGGACTTATCACTAATGAATGAATAGCTTGCAAAGGCTAGTTTACTTGGGTCCGAGCAATAGTACCATCATGACATACTTACCATCCATAGCCATGCGAGGAGCGAGAAGGCTGTTGTTGCTGTCCTTCATCTCGTCTTCTCTCTCTTACTCTCCCTTACCCTCTCTTACTCTTATCCCGCTGCAGGCTTTTTTTCTTATTCCTTGAGATCGTTCATTGTAACAGAGTAAAACAAAAATACACATACTGTGTTCAGGCCTGAGCTCTTTCTTGCTCTTCTTTGGTGTACCATCTGTTCACAGTACAAGAAAAGAATATAGATATATATCCGCAATGATATCTATCAATGATGAACAGCAATCCTTCTCCCTATTCTGCCACTTTGCTCTACTCACCTCGTTTCTCACTCTCTGTCGTTTTTTCTCTTTCATTTCACACTAAACATGTTATTTCTTTGTCACCCTATCGGTTCATCCATTGTCTGTGCTCGACAACAATAACAACTAATGACAGCTTCATTCTCATCGTTCTCAACCGCCAAGTATCATCAACAACGTTCTCTGAACAATAACAAACCGTCATCAACAACAGCAACAGCAATTTATTCTCTTCACTCGTATCATCCGATTGTCTTTCCTTCCTTTGAATGTGTGGCCGACCACCAACGTACCTAGCAAAAGAATTTATTATTACGATTTACGTTTCCCAGATCGCGTTTTTTTACCCCTTCTCTCTTAATAAAGGGTCAACGATAAACAAACAACAACACATAAACATAAACATGCCAATGGAGAATCTGGCTTCCCATTGGCCAACCCGACAACGAACCACTTTCAAAGTCCCCCTTTTCCAGCCTACAGTACGTACTTCTCTTCAAGGTTCTCACCCTTCCCACTCCTCTTTTTTTTTTGTGGCTATCACTTCCTTCCACCCAGGCAGGAAGCACGTATTTTGTACGTGCCTACCTGCTACCCTTCTTTCGGCTTTTTTTTCTCGCTCCTTCTGTGGTACCATTCTCAAGGCGGACATAAAATAAGGTATACGGCCTTTAAGGTGGGGTAAAAGTAAGCAATCCGTCAAAAAAAAAAGGAAAAAAAACGACGGGCAGGGGTAACGAGCGAACGGTCTTGCCCTTGTGGTTGAACCAATTGTGCGACAGCTGTTTGTTCTGCCCCTGTCTGTTCTTTCTTCGTTTTGCTTGCGCCATGGATGAAAGGGTGGAAGGATGACTGGCTACAGAGGGAGTTTTTATTAACATTTTTTTCTCAGGCACAGGCTGCCCTGCATTCTTTGCAAATCTCTCTTCTTTTTTTGCTATTTTCTCCTCCGAAAAACGCCACACTACACCACACAACACATCCATGTCCTCCGATCACTCACGTCCGTCTTACAAAAGACATAAAAAAACTTGTTTGCATCCATTCGCCCCATCGTATGTTGTTTTCGTGTGTTTACCGCTGTTGTCTTTTATTTCATTCTTTCTTTGTGATACTCCCGCTCAGTTCTCTTCGCTTTCTCATCCATGATTAGCTCTTTTTTTTTCTGTTTCTCTACCTCAATCTCTACCTCTTCTACTTCTTCACTTCTTCTTCCATGGCCTGATCCTGATTCTGATTGCCCTCTTCAAAATTTGTATGAAAAAAATCACGCAACGACGAAAACGCCCGGTGTATAGACATTCTCGTGTGTCCTTCTCGGATTCGGCGTCCGGAGCTGAGGTAATGATTCGATTACCCTTAATACCACTCCATAGAACCATCCTGGACACAAGGAACACGACAATCGCGTATACCCTCTCGCCAAGAAAAATAAATAAATAACGCGTATCAGGTTCGCGAGTAGGTTGGTTGAGGAAGGTTAGGCATAATTCTGTGCAATACTCAAGAACAACACGCGATTTTTTTCTTAGAAGAATCAACAGTTAATAGTTGAAAGGAAGGTAGAGAAGAAGACGAGGGTAGTGAGGACGTGGGAGTTTTCGATGACATTCCTTTCGTTCATGACCCTTTTTTTCGTTGCTTCATTCTCGCGTTATTTCTCAGGTAAGCCATTCCGCCATGTAAATCATGTTGCTGCAGACTTGTTCGATGATATAATGACGACGAGTATGTGTTATTAGTGGAGTAAACCATGCAAAAGTATTAGTAAGGAAATGAAAGAAAAGGGCTACATGCTAAAGCAGGAGGGATAATAAATAGAACTCGGCTATATTGATGGCTATTTCTTTCCAACAGCGGCTTATGGTTGCGCAACAGTGCTGTTGGAATGAGCGCTTGACAACGACACCTGCGATGCAGCCCCCGTCGTCGCGGTCATCGTCATGGTCTTGGCAACAGGCTCGGCGTGAAGGTGATTAGGCACCGTTGTGCCATGCATGTCTAAATGCAAATGGCGGCGATGCTCCTCCTTCCCCTCCTCCTCCTTCTCCTCCGGCTCAACAATCGTCACAACCGCAGACTCATTCTCCCTCCCTTCACCAGTCTCCAAATCCTTCTGACCAACCTCCCGGACTCTCGCCAAGCCAGGGTTCATCTTGTTGAAATAAACATAAAACGCAACCACAATCAAATCACACACCAAGACTGCACAATAATTTAACGTCGCCAAAAGATCAAATTCGGTCCGGAAGATAAGAGAGACAATCGAGAACATGGCTCCTGCGGCATCGGCTGCAATGAACGCCATACTGACACCTACAACGGATCGGTCCCGATAGATGTCGACGTATTGGGGGATGAAGCCGAGCACGAGGAGGAGGATGGGGATGATGCCTGCGGCTTCTACCGTTCCCTTAACATTGTTGTCGATTCCCGCCTAAGAGACAAAAATACGGTAAACAAAGTTGAGAGAAGGGAGAATTAGAGTCGGGTAAGAGAGAGAAGAAATTCATGACGGACAGTCTTTAGGTGTGCACAAGGGAGGAACTCTGTGCGTGCGCTTGTTGCGTCGCACAAAGCGTGGTTGAACAAAAAAAAGTCCCTGGTTGTTGAGATTTTTTGATTGTTGCAGTTTACTTTCTGAGCACCGTAATACCAACCACCATACATATACGAACATGGTGGTACCCAAACAGGACAACCAAACCTCTCTCCTTATCCTCTTTTTTTTTGTACGACCGCCCAAACGAGCAAACACATGTCAGCAGCCATCAGGGAGACCCTCCTTTTTCATTACCATACGTCCAACAACGTATTTCCCAGTAGGCTTAGCGGAGTGTTGTTAACCGTTATACTGCATGCAAATGTTTGTTTTTGGCGCCCAGCTTATTTCACACCAACCAGTAGACTTTGTTCAGAAAACAATCCTTTCTCCGCCTTGTTGTCCTCTTGTCCATTTTGCCCACTCATGCCTGAGAGTGTGAATGCGTGCGTGAGCAAGAGTGAGTGGGTGAATCTCAAGTTGGAATGAGAGGAATGCGCCCTGATCCCGAGGCAACTCTTTTGGTCGCACCATGGCGATGTCGAAAAATAAGGTCATGAGAAAAAATGAAGCCATGGTTCAACAATTTCACCCCCCCCCTTGAAGTTCGAAACACACAACAAACAACATGAGCAAAACACAAAAAAGGACTTACCCTGGTAGCATAAACAGCCCCCACTTGGACACCAACCATCAAACAAACCGCCCCGACCGCAGCCCACATCGTCCTCCTCAACGTCCACCACCCCTTCGTCCTCTCGCCATAATACAGGCACTGCAAATAGCACACCATCGATAACACTCCAAAGATTTGAGGCTGCACAATCAACGGAATCGACAGCTCCTCCACTACTCCATAGGAACCAAAGCCGAGCGCGCAAAGGACCCAGATGAAAAACATAGAATATGAGAGGCCGGCGGTCGATTTCGCGCGGTAGTTGTCGATGGCTTGTGGGAGAAGTTGGAATGACCAGAAGATGATACCGAGCATTCCGAAGATGTTTTCGAGGATTGAACGTGTTGAAGCCATTTTTGTATGTTTTGTTGTTGGTTGTTTGTTGTTGTGGCGGTGGTGGCGGTGATGGCGATTGCTGATTGACGGAAGAGGGTGCGAGCGTCGGTTTGGTGGGATATGTTGTGTTTTTTTTGCGGGTAGATTAGACGAAGGGGAGTAAGCGAGGGTATATGAAGTTGAGATCAGATCAGATCCGAGATAGATCAGGTATGCTTCGTTCTATTCGTTACGCTTGTCTGATCCAACAGCAACAGAAAGGGTAGAAGGAATCGATGCAAGAGAAGCAAGGGTAGTGGTGAAAAACGAAGAAGGAAAAGAGTAAGAAAAGTGAAAGGAAAGAAAATAGATCTGAGAAAATATGAAGGCGACAAGTATGTGTGACAAACAAAAACACAAAGGTTTTATCCGGCCTGGCTGCCCCCCTGTTTGTAGAGCTGGGTTTGATTTTCGTTTTTTTACTTTTTTTTTTTCTTTTCCTCGCCTTCCGATCGCGAGGAGGATACGATCTTTTAGGATCGCTTACATCTGCCTTGCTAGACTACTGCAAGGGAGGAATGACGATCAGTAAACAGAACAAGATCTGACTCGACAACCCTGGAAGGAAAACGGAGAAACATGCACGATGGGAGAAATTAGAAAAAAAGTAAGAATTTCCCACATGGTGGAAAAACAATTTGTCAGGAAGGGGCTGAAGATCACGAATGAAGAAGGTTGCAACCGCGTATGGAAAAGATGGAGACATACAACGACCAGCCAAACGGACTCACTTCTGGTTGAACAACTTTTCACTCAGGCTGAGTCCGCCCCACGAAAGCTTTTCTCTCGTTTCCCCCACATCCGACCTTCTGCCCGCTCAAATTATGTCTCGTTTCTTGACCACGGGCGAACCGTAATGACTACTTCTGCTGACGAAGAATCATGCCGTGCTTACTGCCCTGTCAGCTTTTTAATTCCTCTCTACTTTTGTTTTCTCGCCTTCTTCCACTTTGGTTTCGATCTGTCAATTGTTCTCTCCGATCCGATTCCTACATACCACCTACCCAAGGCGTTCTTCTCTACGCATGACACCATTAAGGTCCCAATGCATCCAATTTGTCGATATAATTAATTGTTTAAAGGATTTTTATTTTTTTGCATTCTAATGGTATCATGGGTTGGTTGTAAGCTTTTAAAGAAAGAAGGAAACGCGGAAAAGAAAAGAAAAAGAGATACAAGTACAAGGGAAAAAAAAGAGAGTGGAAAAAAAAGGAAAAGGGCGGGTTACAGCGAATAAGTTACAAGATTGGGCGCGAAAAAGTAAATAAGAAAAAAAAATGCAGGCAAGGATATATGGATGAATGGAAACCATGCAAAAAAACGACAAAACGAAATACGAGAAAAAAAAAGCAAGTAGGTAAAAAAGGACAGGCAAGCAAGCAAGTAAGGAAGGCTTATGCGGCAGGAGCACAGTGTCCGACGGCGCCAAGGAACAAACCGTTGTAGTTGCTTTCAAGACCGTTCTCGAGGCAGGCACGGGCCAAGAGCCGCTGGAGACGCTCGTGCGACGTCCTGCACCCGTTGGCTGCCGCGCGCTCGAACCACATGGACGCCTCTTCCAATTGAACCTCACAACCCAAGCCCTTTTCCTATTAGAGGCAGATCATATAGGGATAAAGCAGTATAAGTATGAATGCTAGACTTGAAATGAACAAAAGCCGTTTACACAATAAGAAAAGAAAAGGTGAGACTTACGAGAGCATTGGCAAGGTGGTATTGTCCGGCGAGATGACCCTGCTCGGCAGCAAGGCGGAAATAGCGGACAGCAAGCTTGACATCCTGAGCAATGCCTTGGCCGAGCTGGAGGCAGACACCGAGCTTGTCCTGGGCGCGGGCATGGTTCTGAGCCGCGGCAAGGGAGTAGTACTTGACGGCCATCTCGTAGTTTTGGGCAACGCCAATCTCGTTGGCATAGCAAAAGCCCAAGTTGCACTGCGCCCAAGGGTTCTGCTGCGCTGCCGATTTCTCGTACCAAAAGACAGCCTTTTCCCTGTTCTTCTCAACTCCGAGACCTTCCTCGTAGCAGAAACCCAGAGAGTTCTGGGCAAGGGCGTTGCCCTGGATAGCGGACCGATAGAACCACTTGACGGCCTCCTTGGGCTCCTTGGGTACACCGATACCGTTGCGGAAGCAGTAGCCAAGCGACAGCTGGGCGGGGGCGTGGTTCTCCTCGGCCGAGAGGTAGTACCAGTAGACGGCCTCGTCGAGGTTCTGCTGGACACCGATGCCGTTCTGGTAGCAGTAACCCAGAGAATGGAAGGCAAAGATGTTGCCGCGCTCGGCAGACTTCATGTACCACTTGACTGCCTCGACGGGGTCCTTGGCGACACCGATACCGTTCTGGTAGCAGAATCCGAGGTTGTGCTGGGCACGGGCGTGACCCTGGAGGGCAGCCTTACGGTACCAGTAGGCACCCTTGGCGTTGTCGCGGGGAAGTCCGATACCATTCTGGTTGCAGTATCCGAGGTTGCACTCTGCCCAGGGATAACCCTGCTCTGCTGATTTGGTGTACCACTCGGCGGCAAGCTCCAGGTTCTGTTCGATTCCGACGCCGTCCTCATAGCAATAGCCAAGCGAGTTCTGAGCGAAAGCGTTACCGAGCTCGGCAGAGAGGCGATACCACTTGACAGCCTCCTCCGGGTTGCGGTCGACGCCGAGTCCATCCTCGTAACAGTATCCAATGTTGTAAAGCGCCACCGAGTCTCCTTGCTCCGCCGCGATTCCGTACCAGTACATCGCCTTCTGCCTGTCCCGCTCGACTCCGAATCCTTCGCCATAGCAGTAGCCCAAAATACCCTGCCCGCGAGCATTTCCTTGCTCAGCCGACTTCAAGTACCAGTGGAAGGCCTCTGTAGGGTTCTTCTCGACACCGACGCCGTCATGGTAGCAGACTCCGAGGGCGTATTGGCAGCAGTCATGGTTATCAACCGAGGCAGCCTCCATGAGCCAGGTCAACGCAGCGGGACCCTGTTGGTTAATCTTTTGTTGCCAGTATTCGGACTCGATACGATCGATCTTGACCGAGGGGCGACCGTACTTGCGCAAGAAGGCCAAACGGGAAAGAGCCAGACCGTTGTTCTTCTCGGCAGCAAGGATATAGAGACGTTCGGCCTCGACAAAGTCGGCCTGGATACCCAGTCCAAACTCGTAGCAGAAGGCAAGCGCCCCCTGGGCCTCGAGATGGCCCAGCTGGGTGGCCATGCGGTAGTATTCGACGGCTGCGGTCTCGTCCTTGGAATGGCCGTAGCGGCCAAAGAGCAACTGCTGACCGAGCTCAAAAAACTGCTGAGCCCTAGCAGCCTCCTGAGGATCTTGCTGCTGCTGTTGTGCCGGTGCTGTGGTAGTGGTAGTTTGAATAGATTCTGTTGAGGAAGCGGTGGTAAGAATAGAGGCGGAGGAGGAAGGAGTCGAGAAAGAGCGGATAGAGGAAGCAGAGGAAGTGGATTCGGAGGTTGTTGAGATAGAAGTAGCGGGAAGTCTATATTTCTTGTTGAGCTTCGAGAAGACGCTGCGTCCTCGATGAAGGATATGGGAGGCAGACATGGTGAGGGGACCGGTCATAGATCGGTTGTGGGATTGACGAACGGTTGGCGACACTGTGAAAAGAGTTATTGGTTTAGTGTGGGATGTGGTTTTTTCTTGGGCGGGGTGGAGGAAAGATAGAAAGAGGGTGTGCGGTAAGATGCTTTCGATTGAAAGAGAAGGAAGGAGCAATGGTGTAGTTTGCGTTGGATAGATAGAAGGAAGGAAGAGGGCCGATTGAAATGGGAGGATGGTAGAGTGAGTGTGAGTGAGTGTGTGTGTGTGTGTATATGAGAAAGGGAGAGAGCGAAGAAGAGGAAGAAGAGGAAGAAGAGGATGAAAAGGAAGAAGGGAAAAGTAGAAAATAAAGAGGAAGAGGGAAGGGAAGGCAACGAAGGAAGCAAACGAGAAAAGAAAAGGAAAACAAGAAAAAAAAGGGGGAACAGCCAACAACTTATATGGAGGAAGAAGGGGAGGAGGAAGGGGTGAGGGGGAAAGAGTAACAACAGCAACAAGAAGAGAGGAGGATGACCTGCTGGGATGTCTATTCGACGGCTGTTTATTATTGGATGCGCATCGCATGGCATATTGAGCACAAGGGAAGAAAAAGGAGGGAGTAGTAGAGGGATTGAATTGAATTAAATAGTAATAGAGAAGGAGGGGGATGACTGACTGACTGACCGACTGTTGGATGACTTTTTTTTGGTTGTTGACAGGCTGGACTGGACTGAACTGGACTGGCTTGCAACCTTGCAGTGGATGTATGGCATATGGAAATAAAAAAAAATAATATCGAAGAGCAGAGCAGCGATTGGTACCTTTTCCGATGCGGACTATTGTCGACTAACTTCAATATCGACAAGTAACATCCATCAACAACAAGAGAGAAAGAGAAGAGAGAGAGCAAGCAGCATCTTACCCATAATAGCGTTTGATGCTGATGGCTCTGGCACGGCCATTGGTCTCCCTCTTTCCAAGCAAATCAAACTAAAAAAAATCTGTTCGATCTACACCTTCTTACTCTCACTCCCCTTTTGAAAATGCCAGTTTTTCTATTTTTACTTGCCATTTCTTCATTCAATTCAAATGGGCCAAAGAGAAAAAACCAAAGCTGGTTTCACACACCACACACACTCCTTGCAGCAAGAAGTGCCTGTTTGGTTTTCTATCTTGAATATTGATAGACAGAGAACAGTAACACTTTTGCCTAGGTAGGGGAAAGAAACGGGTCATCATTGAAAAGATAATCATTATCACCTACAATAGTTTGATCATTGATGATAGTCCCGGCGACCGACCACCTGGGTCCCGCGGTATTCAATTGAACAGTCAGTTCGCAATGCCATTGATCAATCAGGAATCAAGACTAGTTAGCTCATCACCCTCATACTATCCCATCAATTAGAGGAACTGCTGTAGGATCGGTCGTTCATCAAAAAAGAAAAAGAACGAAAAAGGTCCGCTCGGTCTTCTTTGTCTGCTCTGCTCCACTTTCGATCCTTCGCTGCTTTTTTGTTTGTTTGTTCGCGCAAACAAGCCCTTTATTTTTCTCTTTTCTTACTTCGACCCTTGCTTATTGTTCTCTTCCTCTCATCCGCTAGTCGTAGGCGCTCATTCGCCTTTTTAACCCTGCTTTTTGTCCTCCCATTGGCACCTCCCTCGTTCGTTCTGCATTGCATTAACAACTGAGCCCTGTGTTTCTCTTACCTCAACATTGAGAGAGCCAGAGAGCCAGCCACATCGACCCCCATTCACCCATTCATATCCACCCGCTTCTGCCTTTTTAACTGAAGACTAAAAAAACAATTGCACCCAGCACAGAAGGTGAACCAATGGGCTTGCCCTTGCGGCTCGTAACCTTTTTGTTTTTTTGAGCCAAAAGAGCCGCGGGTACTGCGGTGGTCCTCCTTTACGAACCTCTTTTTACTTAACCAACTAGTGTTACTAACCCTCTCGCTAATGTATTCTTCCTTCCCCCCCAGTAGCAGCAGCCCAGTCTAAACGAACCCCCAGTATCCCCGATCCCATCGTCATCTTCACTAAGCCTAGTACCTTCTGAGCTACCTTTGCCTTTACCTTATCCTATCCCCTTCCTTCTTTTTCTCCTATCATATTCAATCGTATCGACATACAGCTCCTCCCCTTTCGCCATTTTCCGCCAACCCTTGTGCCCTCCTTTCTCTCGTTCTCTCATGATTGATATTCGCCAATAGGGAACGCCAGATCGTTTTAAAACATGAGCTACCCCCTTGTTGTTTTTTCTTCCTTGACTCCTCCCCTCTCCCTTCCCTTTCTCCCTTTTCAATTTTTTTCTTCTTTCATACCCCTCACTTTTATTTTGTTCCTAACCCCCTTTTGTATCTTTTACAATGACCATTGAAGGAAGAGGGAAGCAGAAAAGTTTTTCCCGGTTTCCTTTATTCGCGCGCGTTGTCATCGCTCATTCAGGCATGGCGCGAAATGGAGTTCATGAGCGTGAATCGCACTTCGCGTCTAGGAGATCTTGAAAGCAAGGAAGGAACCAATTGAAACGCTGGAGCTCGCTGTCTGTTCGCATCTTTTTTATTTCTCCACGGAGAACTCATACATGACAAAGAGGTCAATGCCATCTTGTTATTATTGTTCGAGTAATAAGTAACAACATGGTCACCATGTCTACAACACACCTCCAAAAGCGCAGGACCACCTACTCCATAAATCATGGTGGTCATGGCATTGCTTGATTTTCTCGTGCAGATAAAAATACACCCACAATACAAAGTAAACCTCCACCGCTACACCCTTTCTTCTTACTCTTGTTCAATTTCGTTTCTGTCTTTTGTGTACACATTGTGTATGTCCTTGTTTTCTTTTCTTACTGCGATGACATAAATACATACAAACGACTTTTCATGGAATAATACAAACATGGTAATCCTGGTTGTTTGCATGTTGTTACTGTTGTTGTCGTTGTCGATGTTCTTTTTATAATGCAGAAAATAAATGTGTGTGTGCGTGTGGGTGTTGTTCAACATCAACACCGGCATTCCAATCCATCCCAATTAGCTCACTCTTCCTGCAGTGTCTTGGTCCTCTTCTGTCTTGGCTTTCTGACATTGATGTCCACCTCTTTTCTCTCAGTCAATCTTTTACCATCGCGCGTTGCTTCTTTCTTCTTTTACTTTTCCTCGTTCTGTCATCATAGCTCTTTTGCCCTTTTTCTATTCCTTCTCGTTTCCCGATCAACCCAGGGACGATAGCAAAAACCGCAACGGACTATTACGTCCTCGTCCAACAGAAAACAGATTTCTATCCAAAGTGAATAGGACAAAAACTCAAAACATCACGACATGATAGAACGAACGACCGACGGGACATCCTCCACCTTCCTCCTCCCCTTCGCCCTCTTCAATCGACCGATGAGAGGTGCTCTCAATCACGATCCACTCAACCTGCGTATAAAAAAAAAAATGGGATGAGGTACATAGCGATAACTCGTTTGTACCAACAAAACTTTGTTTTTTTTGACTGACCTTCTTCCTCCCTTTTCACTCATCCTCCGCTGAACCAATCCCCGTTGATGGTTTGCTCAATTTCATTCGCACAGACCCCGCTTCCTCCTATTTCACATTCACGCCTCTCTGTTGTCCTTCTACAAGCCCGCCCACCCTTGTGAAAGGAAACCAAGGAGCACTCTCTCCACCGTTCACACTTACAACTCTCACTCACCATCATTGCCTCTCTCAAACAACAACCAAACAACTACGATCGCAAGAGAGATCGAATTGTACAAAAGACCAATCCAACAAGACTAAAAACTAATATCAAAGAAGGGGGCATGGATGAGCGGATGACTCTTTTTTTTTCTTTGCTCCCCTTTTCTTGTGTTCGTCAACTCGCTCAGCTGTTGGTTTGCACTTAGCGTCAACTCCTTTCTTGTCTATCGTTTCTTGAAAGCCTCGTCTACGCATCTGAGACCTGCTCTGTTTTGTCTGCTCACCATCAATCAACTCAGCATGCACCTATTTTTTTTTTAGCCCACACCTCCTCGCTTTGTGCCTCTCTATTGCAGGATTGAGAAGATGTGCCACATCAGTCCTCAGTACGCTCACTCCCTCCATCTCTTCACCCCACCCACACTCATGCATCGCACACGACTGGCAATCCCTTTATGTTCTCTTAGCTACTCCTTTTTACCCTCCTATGTCGTTTGCCAATGCTTCCCATGACCCTTTCTTACATGATCCGTAATAGACAAATAGACAGGTGCTCAAAGAAATCCTCGCCGGGTATGCGTAATAACGCAAGCAAGAAAAAGGAGCAAGGGAGGACAATCGCCAATATGACAAATAAAGAAAAGTTAAGAGGACCGAGTAGAGTTAAAAAAAAAAAAAAATGCCATCCGTCCGTCCATCTCTTTGTCTGCCAGTCGGTCCGTCCGTCCGTCCGTATCTTAATAAAGGAAACTCTTTGAACTATCAACCATCATCATCCTATGTTTTCTCTCTTTCCCCTGTAAATAAAAAAAAGAACCTTGATGACGAAAGAGAGTGAGAGGGTGTTTTCTTCTCTCTCCTTTGCCATTTTACTGTCCTGGCTGAATGCATTTATCCTCTCCCCTCCCCCCTTTTTTCCTTTCCTCCCTCTACTGTAGTTTACAATTGAACGTCGAGGGTAAAGATTTTGAGAGGAGAGGGACGGATAGACAGGGTGAGCCATCGCGATGAGGGGAAGGAAGGTTGCGAGTGAAATACTGCGATGGGCTGGAGATATGATTACCTCATTCAACACTCCTCCCTTCCTCCGAGCCTCGTGGCAAATCGATGTCTCTCTTCCTTTTTTTTTTTTTTTTTTGCTGTCACCCTTCGGAAGGAAAGTCCATCCATCCCATCGGATGCACCATGATGTTACACAGAGTCAAGACCAAAACCCTTTTGTCCTGCTCCGTTTTTCCTTCCCCTCTTTTGCTTCTTTTTCCTGATGGAGGATGGAGGAGAGAGAGAAACCAAGGCAAGAGGGCAGGGAAAGAAAAAAAGGGGTACTATTTGGATGATGGAGGAAGGTATTTTTAAGTTACCGTTTTCCGTCTGTCTTAACGTGCCGACGAACAGACAAATCCAAATGTGTTTTTTAGTCTGTGTTGGTCTTTGGTATTTGGGTACCTGAATGCTAATACTGCATGACGGAGACTTGTCCACAACCATTTGCAATTTCGGGATGTGAACAAAAAAAAAACAAGCTTCATGCCATGCCTCTCTGTCAATTATTGACATGCATGCATTTGGATGGGGAGAGAGAAGAGAAAAAATGACACATTGGAACCAAAACCATGTTATTGACCACCTTCTGGCCTTTGAAGTTCTGTCCGAAAGGGCCACGCGGTATTCATAAAGGGACAAACACAAACAAAACAAACAAACAACACAGAAAAAAAAACGAGGGTAATGCCTGCGTATTGGTGCATCATAGTATGTGTCCAAAAGTATCGCATGTGTCATAGCCGAGAGACAATGTTCAGTTGAGCGTCCGCAACCTTTCTCCCATCCTTTCTCTTTCTCCACCCCTGCACCATCATTTTTTTTTTTTGCATCCTGTTTTTACTGCATGGGATGCAGCAAGAGCAAGGTAGAAATGGCGAGAGAGGTGATCAATGATGTGAGTGGGTCTAAACCACAAACCATCAGCACCATGTTGTAGTGTCCTACAGATCGTTGATCTATTTTTGTTTTTGCGCGTCTCGCTTTTCGCTTTCTACTGCTGGCGCGCGAAGGATCGCAGTTGTTTCCGGTCTGTGCCAGAAGAGCATAGCGAGATGAAAAGGGAAATGGACTGGCCATATGGGCTCTAGGTCCGTCTGGCTCTAGTCTGGGCCTAGCCTAGTTCTGGCCTTTAATAATCACTGGTCAAATCATCAGTGAATTGATCAGAATGGAATGGAGTTGGGTTTTTTGGCCGAGTGTCGAGGGAACGAATGAAATGAAAGAGGGAGGGGTCGTCATGGACCTGGACACATCACCAATTGGACTACTACTATCGACACCCTCAATTCCATCAATACCGACCATTCACACACACAATAAGGTATACTAACACGTACAGTACATTGAAGCAATCGAGAGCTAACGTGCGAAAGGCCTCTCCGTTGTTTTTTATATATATATTTTTTTCTTTTTTGGCGCAAACGTCATCTGCTCTAATGGTAAAGAGCCAGGTACGTGTATACACCTACCCCTTGTCCAAGTTGACTTTAGTGTAGAGATCCCTTTGAGCACGCGTACGCTACACGTAGTCTCACAGTGGAACGCCCAATACATGACGCCCGTTACCCCCCTTCCACCTTATTTTGCTATACGTAGATAGTTCACAAATTAGTCGCCCCGAGTCGCGGGATCTTCCCTGCAAACAAATTGTGCGTCATGCAGTAGTACGTACGACATATGACACCCCTCCTCCTTCTACCCATAATTCATATGCGATGGCTGACTTCATTTTAACGAACTAAAAAAGAAAGACAACGACAACAACAACAGCAGCAGTCGTTTTACGCGTTTGTGATTGATCTGTGTTCGTCACTTTTGTCTCCAAAGAAGTATCCTGCATTGATGTTCTTTTTGGCCCCTGTTTTTTTTAGTCGTTTTCGTCTCGTTTCATTGCACATGTAGAAAACAAACGCGCAATTAATTTATTACTTTTTGGATAAATAGTGACGACAAAAAAAGTAAAAAAGGAGCAAAGTAAAACAGCAGAACGAAAGATGAAGGTTTACACCTCCTCATGGACTTGCCGGTGCAAAGCAGTGGGCAAAATCCTCGACCTAAAGTACGACTCATAGCCCGCCAGTAACAACAAGATAGTAGTCGTTGTCAACGCAGTCGCCCACAGCGGGCAGAAAATTCCAATCGGCGTCGCACAAAGAAACGCTACAATAGTGACCCAATGCGCCCACGAAACTCTAGAACAGAACGCACGACGGAACAACGCGTGACCCAACACAAACAACGCGGGGCCACCAATCATGACTGCAACCTTGATCATCCCAGATCCGTGCTCGTTCTCGTGGTGTGGGATCTGGTGGGGTTCTTCCATACTGATTCTGTCCGCGACCGCGCACCAGATGATTCCGATGACCATGAGTGTGTGGATGTAGGTGTAGGCAATACGGCCCATCTTGCCGGGGTTGTTGGATCGCTCAATGTAATTGATGGCTTCTGTCGATGCGGTGTGGAAGTAGATCCACCACATGGCCGCGGCGCCTAAGAACGAGATAATAAACATTCCGACGACTGCTGGTTCGTGGATGTGTTCTCTGAATGCCTCTCCTGTCACGACAATCGACTCTCCCAACGCAATGATAATGAAGAGCGAGCAACGTTCTAGGTGGTCAAGAATCGAAGAGAGAAGGAGAAAAAAATGAGTACGTCAATAAAGGTGCCGTACCACATGCATACACAATTTCGCTCTTCATCTCTTCCCCCACCCTCGTTTGCTCACACATATCTTAAAAAAAAACTTACCAGCAAGATGTCCTCCATGGATCTCCCAGTCGGTGGACAAAGAGCGCCCAAGTCCAGGGGTATAAAATCCTGTAGCCGCAGACATGTACTCAAACACAATCGCGACCGTCCAGAGCACATTTCTGGTAGTTCCTCCAATCGCGCCTCCGACCAGCCAAAGGATTCCCGAGACGACAAACCAGAATGTCAATCGGAAAAAGTTCCTTTGCAGTTTGTGTCCATGCAACGCGACCACGGCGGCGAGGTTGCGTCCGACCTGAATCAAGACATACATTCCCGCGAACAAGAGACTCTGATCACCAAAGGCCCCGTGGATGGCCGCCGACAGGATCAGGTTAACCAACATCAAGGAGAGGAGAAGAAGTCGGACGAGATACGAGTCTGGGTTAAACCTGTTTTTTTTTTTTTTTTTTTTTTTTTTTTTTTTCGTTACGAGAGGAGATGGTGTTAGTGATCATGAATATCCGACAATTCATTCTCGCAAGCCATGGTGTTATTCTCCCGTGTCACGTTAATGAATACTCGGTACGTTACCAGTTGAAGACCCAAGCGCTGAAGACCCAGGCCCACTATGTACCGGACAAAGAAAAAACCAACCATAAGTCAGCCCCCCGATCGTGCATAAGAAAAAAAAAGTGACAGAAAATTAAGGTTAGCAAACAACACTAGTAACCATGCATCTATCCCACTTGTCCTCCTTTATCGCCGTCCAAAAAAAATTATAAACAAAAAAAAAATCTCATGCAGGCAAGGGAGTGAAGGGGCGCAATTGAACAGCAAGAAAAATAAGTGCCGAAAGATGAAAGGGAGAAGGGGAGAGCACAAGAAAAGAAAAAAAAAAAAACTTACCCAGACAGCGAGGGTGATGAGCAATGACTGGAGGACGACTTGCCAGGTGAGATGCTCGACCATTGCCTCAGAGATCGAGCTGACTGTTAGGAGTGAATAGCGAAGCGAGAAAAAAAAAAAAAAAAAAGAAAAAAAGTGTCAATCGTGCGTAAAAAAGTAAATATTATGAATGTGCGCTTTTTGTGGTCATGTACTCTCTCCAATTGGGTTATTCATGTTTCACTTTGGCGAACTCGTTGGACCCTGTCGCCTCATTTTCGTGTACCATCCCCCCAGCCTCCTCTTCCACCACCCACACAGCAGCAACTGCGGATGCAAGTACAAATGCAATGTAAGAAAGAAAACAGGTGCGCAAAGCCAACAAAGAAAATAAGAGACTGCATAAAAGAAAGAGACGAATAATAACCTACTTGCGTAAACAAAAACGAGATCAAAGAAGAGCTCGACGTTGGTGACCTTGCTGTTCCCATGGTGCCGCATGATCTTGCCGTGGCACCTCAACCGATTTCCAAATGTCTGGTCGTACGAGGGAGGGTTGGAAAGCGTGTTGGTATGGTCGAGTCCCAAACCACCGACATTGTCGTTGTTGCGGTTGGTGAGGACGTTTTGGGAACCTTCTAATTCGAGACGACGTTTGTTGTCGGCTGCTTCGGCCGCTTCGGCACATTCAATAGCTTGATCGCCCTCTTCGACGGCCTCTTCGTCCAGCATGTTGTCGATAGCATTGTGGCGATGTTGATGTTGCTGTTGAGAGGGGAGGACCTGGGTAGGGTCAGCGGTCCCTGCGTTGTTAGAAGTTGGTGCAGAGTTCATCTTGTCTTTCTTGCACGCGGATCAAAGATACGGATACGGGTACGCGCAGATGCTAGTGGTGAGGGTATGACCCAGAGAGAGGAAGAGGGAGAGGGAGAGGGAGCGCGAGAGTAAGAGTGATTTTGGCGTCTAAAGCAAGACGAGAGAGAAGAGAAGGAAGAAAAGAAGAGGGACAAGAGGGAGAGAAGAGCGGAAGGCGGAGAAAAGAAGAAGGAGGGCAAGGAGAATGTGAGAAAGAACAAGAATCGTGTTCTTTTTAAAGTGAGATACACTTTTTGTGGGACGAAGAGAGATTGAGGGACAGACAAACCCAAAAATGGGACAGTAACACATTTTGTCAGCCACCGAAATCGCAAAGAGAGAAAAGCGACAGCTTTTGTCAGCCACTAGGGTAAGATTAAAAAAGTGAGGGGAGAGAAAGAAGTGCGCCACCAATGCGATTTCGCAGCACTCCTTGTCAGCAAACCAACCGCAACCACGGTCATTCTAAGCAGACACAGAGCCACTACCATGACGAGAAGGTTCTAGGTTGGCAGCTTAGGTAAGTATCTGTATATGACAAGAGACGCGCAAAGGCACATGCTTTCTATGTCCTATGGTTCCTATGTCGTCTCCAACTTGTTGTTTCTCATGCTTTAAAAAAATGACTGTTACCTGAGCTATCAGACAGACATTGATTGTCCTTAAAAGGCTCCTACAGTGTGTTAGGCACCCTTAACCCTTAGTCCTTAGCTCTCCTTCTCGGTTTCGTTGACCTTCTGCTAATGATGCCAAGGCTAGTCAGGGATGAGTTGTCGTTCGAAATGAGATTAGGAATCAAGTGTCGCTAAGGGTGAGTGAGGGAGAAAGAGAGAGAGAACCGATAAGACCTGGCAAGGCAGTGCGTAAAAGTACATTTCTCCATAGGAATAAGAATTGCAATAATGTGTGACAACATGGGCAAGCACGTTCGGCGAGCGTTCAAGCGAAGGGGTGGATAAGTCCATGTCGAAACAGTCACAATAATTGTTGGGCTCGGAAAAAAAACATCCTAGAGAGGTTAATAAGAATTGGAAGCATTGATGACTTTATTCTGGTGGTGTGAAAAAGGGCGAGAGAGAAACTATGTAACAAAAGGGGTAAAAATTAGTGCGCTTCAGGTCAGAGTGAACGATAGGGAAAAGACGTAGAAAATGGTGGAAAATATATAACAAAAAGGGATAAACGCGAGAAGGAAGAACAAGAACAAAAACACAAAGTGTTTTTAATGAGTCTGTTTGAGGAAGGCAATGACATCCTTTCGGTCTTGGGGGTTTTTGAGACCTGGAAACGACTTCTTGGTCCCCGGCACAAACGTCTTTGGGTTCTCGAGGTACTTGGACAGGTTCTCCTCTGTCCATACCACATTCTGGTTGGTGTGTGCCTGAGAGTAAAAATAAAAGGGTTGCGTGCCGGCTTGACGACCCACGACACCGTGAAGATTCGGTCCTGCCTTGTGCATTCCGCCTGCGCTGATGGTATGGCATTGGTTGCACCGTGCCATGAATAACCTCGCGCCGTTGATTGTGTCTCCTGGTGCCATTTTTGTTGATGTGTGTGTGTGTTTGAGTGTGTTTTGTAGTGAGTGAGTGAGTTGGGCTGGTAGTACAGGAGTCGAGTTGTCGTATGAAAGAGTATGGTGAAAAGGATATTGTGGATGTATGAAGAAAAGAAAGAAGTGACGAGTAGCGGAAAAAAGAAAAAAAAAAAAAAAGGCCGAAAAATAGACAATTAGAATGAAAAAAATGCCGAAGGTGGCTCAGGCTGTCATTTCTTTCGATGGATAGACTACCCGTTCGGCATTTCCGGATCCGCCAACTCTTTTTTTTTGTGTGGCCGCGGTGAATGAAAACGCCCAAAACCCAAATGGACAAGATCCGAGCGTCGATCCTGACATCAAATCCGGACCGTTGCTCACACCCACACAATCCTTCAGTTTCACCTTCCAAAACAAGCAAGCATGGGTCTTGTTATGGACAATGGTCCCTATCTTCATCAATTGGCCGTTGCAAGAGTACAAGTAGCCGCTACAGGTGACATGGGGGAAAAGTAACATTAAGAGGACGACAGGAAAAAACGAAGGGTGGAGAAGAATGGAACATGCACTCTTTGTTGATTTATGAAGAAGGGATACGACAAAGAAAAGAAAAGAGCATAACCTATGGAGCAGAGACGCGGTACATATGTTGAATACCATAACCAGGTCTACACTAATGTTCCGACGTTTTGATCGAACTCACCATCATTGCTGTGAACGAACACCATCTACAACTTTTCTTTCTTTGGGACTCTCAAAATGACGCTTCTAGCTGGGATGCGATTAGTTTCCTATTTTTTTATTCAAACTGACTGGATATGAAGAGCTATGAAATGGAGTAAAAATGGATGAGCATAACTGCGTAATTAAGCACTTGGCGTAACTCTTCCCTTAATGGAAGGGATCTAAACGACACGACGACCAACATTCTGGACGAACTGGCCCTTCATGTTTCCAGGTGGGGAGTAACGGCAGATTGTGATGGTGGACGCTTGAGAGTAAATCGTCCCTGCAGCACACTGGGCCTGAGCGCATGCCACCTGTGTTGAGCTCTTCCACACAACCTGTGTGAATCCACCTGACAACACAAACACAACAAAAGAGATAAAAAAAAAGTGTGTGAGTGTCAAGCACAACTTTTCAGGTCGGGTGTTTGTATCGACGATGTTACCAGGTGGAATATTTACCTGTGTTGGAAGAAAAGACGGGGTTGTTGTAGTTATAGTTGGGTGCTTGGGCCATCCAAGAATTGACTGCTTGAGCGGCATTGGTGCCACGTGCCGTTGTCGCGTAAAAGTTTTCACCGTACTAGTAATCAAAACGCGTAACAGGATGAAGAAACAATGCTATGCAGCACACATGGCATGTCAGCACAATAGGGAAAAAACTAAAGGAAAGACAAAGACAGCCAGTACCTTTCCACGAGAATCGCTGGAGGAAAATTTGCACAGCTTCGCGTACTGTAGCGCACTGATGTACAGCTCTGGGCTCCATGTCAACGGCTTGGCGCCGTATTGGGCTCGGTGACTGTTGTGGATGGCAAGAACGGAATCCGAGTAGACATCGGTCGTGGTCACGGGAGTTTGGGCGAACGAACAAGGAGCGGCTACAGCCTGGCTGGTTAGATAGGCCACGGAGGCAATGGCAGCGGTTATGACTTTCATTTTTCTTAATTAGATGGTTGTTCTTTGTGGGAGAGGAAGTGTGGTTGGGAAAGAAAGAGGTTGATGGAAAAAAAATAATTTTTGAAGAAATACCTTTATACAAATGGAGGATGTGCACAGGTCGCTCTTTCAATTCCAGGTTACATTCAACATGATAAAAAGAAACAAAGTCATCTTCGATGTGGACCGATTTTTTTTCCCGTGAAGATGGATGCGTACTTTACTGGTTAGCATAAGCCATTGAACACTGAGGGAGTGTCCCCTGGTATATATTGAAAAAAAGAACCCAAAAAACAGTTGAACCTAAATCTGAAGAATCCTCGAGGGGATTGGCGGGTGCTTGTGGACTGTGTGGCGTAGATCGAGTAGGGTCTCAGTTTTCTTTTGAACAATCTGGGTCTGAGTTTCCGGCGGAGGTGGAGTACAAATAGTTCTGCGTTTTTTTCCTTTGGATTTTATGCGCATAAATGCCTTCTACTTTATCCCATCATGGACGAACGTTTCCAAAGAGTGAGCCTTGGTCGCAAAAGAAACAATGCAAAGTACACAAGAAGGCGGTGGTGGGAACATCCTAGAATTGTCAAACATTTTTATTTACTTCGTTTTGAGCAAGTCCCTGTTTTGTCACACGCGTTTTTAGTAAACATCATGAGCTTAAAAAAAGCGCGCCGTGTGGTGAAAGGGTGGAGCGCGACATGAGAGAGGTAAAAAAAATCCGTGGAGCTAAATTACACGTAGGTAATAAAAAGAGGCATAGTGCGCAAATGGCACTACAAGAAGAACTACAAAAAAAAAAGAACAATAATAATAAACTGGTATTACGCACCGTTGATTGAGAATCAGAGCGACCAAATCTGCACGCAGTTGCGTACTTCAAGGTGTCAGGGTACAAGGCTGCGCTCCACAGCAAGGGTCTTGCGCCATATCTTGCCCGGGGTGCGTTCATGTGTGCTAGGACAGCTACTTGGTCGATTATACCAGCAACCAATGGTGTAGGATTGGCCAAGTAGGCCAGGCTGACGAGAGTAATGGCAGCTATCTTCATTGTGTTTGATTTTTTGATTTGTGTATGGAGTTAGAAGAGTGCTTAGGAAGAACGTGGGAGTCTCCAAAAAGTAAAATTTTGAAGCTCCTTTAAGCAAAAAGCAGGTCAACACGAGGCGTTCGAAAAAGTGTAACGTCAGGTATGAGTAAGAGACACAAGCCGCCTTTGGCAATTGGGCCATAAAAAGAGATGGCGCATAATGCAGTCGTTAATGCCTTCGATGGCTTTAAGATAGGGGGTGTATAGTGAACAAAATAATATTCAAAAAAAAAAAAAAACCTGCGGTCAAGCGACAAGTGCAAAATAAGAGGATGGGGTTATGAAAAGGACACAAAATGCAGGGGACAAGAGTTCTATCATAGGTCCGTTGAATTAAAGATCTTATCTTATCGCTTTTCTATGTATTCTGAGCTATCTCAGTTGCGAGCCTACCTTTTTTCTCCTTTAACCCTAGGGGGAGTTTGCGGTCATTCGCAATAAACAGGAGCAGGGGTAAAGTTTTATTCGACATGGTCTTGTTTTAAGGGATGTCGTTGGGTTTAGTACCATCTGGGCTTTCTGCAGAAAGATACTGATGAATGAGCTGCTTGTCCTCTCGCGCTCTTGAATTCAACTTTGAGGTTCATTCAGAACAACCATGTATACTACATCCAAAGCGTCTTTGGTATGAATAGCACACTTTTTAGAGTGAACTAAGTTGGTTGTCAAAGGAGCGCTACAGCATGTTTTAGTCAAGAGGCGAACACGGTCTGTCCTGTCCAGCTCTCAGCCCCTCTCCCAGGATCCCTTCTACTTTTGCGTGACTGTCGATTTGCTGAACAGACACAGGTGCGTGTAAAGTCCAAAACACTCCATCCAAATCAATGCCAACCAACCAACCAACAGGCAGCCAACCAACAACGAACAGCCAACAAGGATATCCAGGCACACAAATCACACACACTGGATCACAGGCAAGGTTCATGTTTTTCAAACCACGCGTTATCATCGCCTTTTCTATTTCTCTCTTTTTCTTTTTTTTTTTTCCTTTTCTTTCATCATCCCCCACCTCACATCCATACCTACTCCTTCACTCTCCACTCCGACAACCGACAACAGCAACGACAAGGACAAGGACAATGGCTGCATCCAAGAACACGCCCTACGGATACCACGAGACCGTCGAGGACGACGACGACGGCTGGCAGGTCGTCTCTTCCTCATCCTCCTCTTCCTCTCTCAAGGACAAGTCATCATCATCTGCCCGCCAAGGATTAACCTCCATCCAACCTCAAGAGGATCAGATCGTCCCTACATCCGCCGTCGATGACACCATCATCCCACAACAACAAGAAGCAACAACAACAACAACAACAACAACATCGCCAGCACCAGTGCTAGTAGCAGAAGAGTTCACGACAACAGAAAAGGCCTCCAAGAAGAAAAAGAAGCAGATCTTTGGCACAGACGAGTTCCAGCCCGTGGTCTCCAAGAAGCAGATGGCCCGCGTCAGCAAAATCGCTGCCGATACCCAGACCAGACGCCCTAACGCCTCGATCGGCGTCTCGACCTCCAGTTACTTTGATCTGCTCCAGGATACTGAGGATGCTGAGGATGCCGACAAGATTGTTGAGCGGATCGCTCAGGAACAGGAGGAGGAAAAGTCGAGGATCGCTCAGGAGCAGGCTGAACTGGAAGAGCAGGAGCTGCAGAAAGAGAAACTGAAGGAGGCCGCCGCCACTGCTGCTGCTGCTGCCGCCGCCGCTGCTGCTGCTCAGGAGGAAGCTGATCAACATACCCAGGAGGAATTATTGAAGCAGGAGCAGGAGCGTCAGCATCAGCTTCAGGAACAACTCAAGCGCGAGCAGGAGAAGGAAGCACAGGCCAAGATTGAGAAGGAGAAGGAGGCTGCCGCACAGAAGGAAAAGAAGGATGCCAAGAAGAAGAAGGAGAAAGAGACTAAGGAGAGGGACGCTCAATTGAAGGAGCAGCAGAGGCTCCAACAGGAGCAGGAGCAAGCACAGAGGGATCAGGCAGAGAGAGATGCCGCCATCGCGGCCGCTCATGCCGCTGCAGAAGCCGAAGCTGCAGCAGAAGCACAGAGGATCGCCGATCAGATCACCGAGGAGGAGAACGCAAAAGAGTCCGAGGGCGATAGTTTCGAGGATCAGGACGAGATCGACGAGTGGCAGGAGCAGTCCAAGGCCAAGAAGGGCCGCAAGACCCGCTCATCTAACCAAGGGTCGTCCACAGCCACCGTTGGGATCAACACCAGCATGCCCATTTACGTTCTTCAGCAGGATGACATCGCAGAGCAAGATAGCGACGAAGAGGAGATTTCAGAGGAGGAGCGATCAAGGCAGGAGCAGGAGCAGGAGGAGCGCGCTGCCGCCTTGGCCAAGGCTGCTGCCAAGGCTAAGCTCGGTGGAAAGAAGAAGAAAAAGTCCAATTCCAACAACACCTCTGCCGCCAACTCGCCTCGTCTGGAAGGCAAGAAGGCCAAGAAGGCTGCTGCTGCTGCTGTCGCTTCTACTCCCGTCCCTCTCCCTACCCCAGTTGCTGTGTCTGCTGAGAAGGAGCAGGACTCTTCTCTCTCTTCTGCAGAGGTGTCGACTCCCAAGCTGACCAAGCGTAAGGCTAAGAAGGTTGCTGCCAAAGTAGAGTCGATCGCTTCGGAGGCTGTTGCTGCTCCAGTTACGGAACTGACCTTTGAGGAGGTCGCTGCTGCCAAGGAGTCAGAGTCCTCAAAGATGGTCCAGAAGGACGGACCCTCGGATATGGTTGGAGGCACGATCTCGTCGATCTTTGAGAAGGGTGTCAACCCTGGCCTTGTCAAGATGTTGAACGTCGTCTTTGTGGCTCTGTTCTTGTCACTGGGCTTCTTGATCTTTGCTTCTGGCGGTAACGGACATGTCATCGCCCTCACCGGTATTGCCGTCGCCCTCTTTGTCACCGTTCAGTGGTAGGTCATCTCCTCTGCTTCATCTTCTAAACTTCTTTGTCTTTCCTCTTTGCCTTGTTTGCTGACCTTTTTTTGCATCCTTCTTGTTGTTGCCAATATTGATTTAGGTTTTTGCGCGAGATGGAAACCATGAAGATTGATGAGCGCAAGGATGTTTAGAATGTTATAGTGAGGCAGCAAAGAGGACATTGGAGGAGTCGTAGACATGCATTCTTAAAATTAATAAGCATGTAGTATTTATTTTATCGTTTTCATTTTCTTAATATCTTGAAACACATCAAACAACCAAAACACCAGCAAAGAATATAAATATAAAAAGGAACGGAGCGTTCTAGCACAGTGACCCATAGACAGACGCGATATGTGCAAAATGGTTGAGCTGCTCATTTCGTCGGATAGGTGAGAAAAAGGTAATGCGAGAAATTTTGAAACGAGAAACGATTTGTAAAGCCTATAGCATGAACCTGTTTGCATTTATGCCCGTCGTTTCTCAATTGCTCAAAGGAAGGTCCTCATGACATGTGTGTGTACAGTCTGCTTCATGATCGATATCAAGAAGAATGACAACAAACTAGAACAACAACAGAACCAGGTTGCCCGCCTTTTGTTTGTCCTTTGTTGTTGTTGACATTGTGTTGTTTGGATCGAATTTAAGCTGCGTTTTCCTGATGCTCGAAAGGAATATGTTGTTATTGTTGCGGTCGGTCGGTATGTTTTTTTGTTTATGTGTTGTGTGTGACGAGGACACGAGTACACAGCGAGAAAGAGAGAGAGAGAGGGAAACGTTCTTTGTGCTTCCAACCCTTCAACCCTTGTGAGCGTGTGATCCGACCAAGACGAGGGACAAGTGGCAAACCTTGATGCAGCAAGCAAGATTTCTTCCTCGGTCGATTCCCTTTTAGGGGAAAACCTGGGGTAAAAAATGCCGTCTCGTTCCCTTTTGTCTCCATGCTTACTCAGTTCGCACGCCGGCACTAGCATGGAAAAACACGTATTGATGGTGATGACACCTCGTTTTTAGATGTTTTTGTTCAAGAAAGACTTCAAGCAATTGAACCTGCACTGTGCTATCAACGAGAATGAGCGAGTGAAGGGAGATGGAATATGAGTCTTCCCTCATCTTACTTCTTCCATCCATAATAAAAAAATCTGCCAAATGTTCATAAACAGAGTTTCGATGGTGCTTGTTTGTGTTCTTACTCGATTATGATTTTTGCGGGGTAAACCAAAGACGACGACTCCATATCAAACCTTCACCCTTCTCACCCACCCTCATGGCAATTGGGTGAGATATGGGACGAGTGTGACAAAAGTGGAGGGAGGGAGTGAAGAGAGGAGACATGTACGCATGTTTGCAAACACACACACACAATCTTTTCTTTCTCTTGTTCACCCAGCCTTTCCTCAGTGCTTCTACATGCGACGTAGGGGGATAAACCCTTACGCCCTTTCCTCCCTAATCGTCATTAGCGTCTATTTGCTGTGATCGAAAAAAAGGTGTACAAGAAGGTGAAGTTGACGACCAGCGGGCCGATTACAACAACGAAAGGCATTTCTTTATCTTGTTTCTTTTGTTTATTCCTCTACTGTTTCTTCCTTCCTCTTCCTTCTTTCTTTCTCCTTCCGCCTGTCCACAATCGTCCCCACCCTTACCCAAGTTCTCATTCATTTCCCACCCATATCCATCACATTCTTCACCTCTCATTCCTCTTTCATCGATAGACCCAGGGAAGAATACACACTCTCCACTTTTTTTCCCTTCGTTCTTTTTTGCTCTTATTGTTCTTTCTTTTCAGCAGAGCCGCGCGCCGGGATTCACTGTTTGACAAAAAGTGGGGATTCCGACAGTTTTTCGGATTCTCCATTCATTTCGACCATTCCTCGTTGACGTTGAATGAGTCTTTCTCGTCCCTGAATAGCAACGATTTCATACTTTTTTAAAACCACGACACTTTCTCCTCGTCGGTGTATTTCAAACAAGCCCGACTGTTCCCACTCGGATTATTTTATTCTTTTTCTTCTCTTTTCTAAGAAAAAGAACCCTCGAGGGAAACCCTCTCTTCTTTTCCCTCCTTCTTTCTTCTTTCTTTCTTCTTCCTGCTTTTACCCTTTTACCCACGATTTAGAACCCTTTTTACTTTGTCTTCGCAAAGGGGGTGTTGCACGTTAATTCACTTATTTTATTCCTTCCTTCCTCCCTTTCTTCTTGACCCACCCACCCAAACCCAACCCCGCAAAAATCAATCTTTCCTTTTTCAACGGCTTTCCTTTCAACTCCTTGTCTTGAAAACCCTTTTTTGCAATTCCCAGGTGGAAGTGGAACATTGACGCCAACAACCAAGGATTACAACATAACGAACGCGTACACACAACACACAACACCTCTTTCACAAAAGGAACTAGCCTCCTTCTTCTCGAACCCCTCAGCAACCCCATTGCCATACGATCTTTGAAACTTTTTTCAGCTGAAGAAAAGTAGAGAAAATACCCATATCCATCATGGTACAAGTCCGTCGGTTTCATTCCAATGTGCTCTTCTTCATCCCTCTCACTCAAGGTGTAAGTCCAACAAACAACTTCCTACTGTTATTCTTTTGTAATCCTCGGTGCAGGCTTATTGTTTCCATGCGCTGATCGATCATTCATCCGCTCTGGTCAGCTTTTGTTCTTTTCTTACCTGAGCTCTTTGTTGAGTTTTTGTAAAGGTTTGTTTAGTTTACCAGTAAAAAAGAAGGGTTCTGTGCGCTGTGCGTGCGTGTCTGTGAACATGGGATTTGTTCTTCATGAGGAGGAGGGTCTTAATAGATTGTACATTGTGGTTACTGATACGCCCATGAAAGGAAAGGGAAAAAAGTCTAGACTCAAACACGTTGGTAAGAGGAAAACAACAGGGCTAGGCAGGTCAGGTTAGGTCAGGGAAAGAAGGAAAGTTGTTCAATTTGCATTCATCCGATCGATAAGCAAAAGCGGCCATGGCGCTCCTCATTTCCTTCCAACTCATACATATCATGTCACCATACTACCAAACCCTCAGTGTTTGCATCGCCCTTCACTCACACGCCTCTCCTCATTACTTAATGCCTCTCAAAATAGGTCCTGCTAATTATCTTTCTGGACTTTTGCAAGAGCGTCACCTTCTTTGCCAAGCAGGCCCAAAACCTCGCCCCGACAGCGATAACAACGTTCCCTGATGGCGCCATCCGGCAGTCTCGGAAAGATCTCGCCTATCTGGTTGCGCAGTATGCCTATGCGCTCTGGTTGTTGTTCATGACCCTAAAGGCCATTGTTGGATTTCGCGCCAACCTCAAGGTACAGCAAATGGCGGCTTTTCTTTGACCTATCCTTTTTTTAAGATTTTTTTATTTGAGAGGACCTGCATGTTAACTTTCTCGTTTTTATGTGTATGTGTATGTGTATGTGTGAATAGTTCAATCTGCGATGGATGGGCAAGTACAACATCTTGTTCGGACTGGACACGGCGTTCGAGTTTCTGCACACGACCTTGGGCGTTATCTTTCAAGATCTCAACTCCTTGGACGATGCTCAAATCATTCGGCACTACGCTATCAGCTTCCTCATCGTACGTTTTTTTTTTGCGTCTCGAGTGCCTTCTCTTCCTCTTCCCTTCATTCATTCTTTCTTTTCCCGTCATGACAACAATATATCTGTATTATTAACTTCTCCCCTTGCGCATTTGTGGTCTGCTTGTCAACAATAGTTACTGATCCAATGCTACGGATTCTTTTGTGTGTGGATGCACAGGAAGTGGGTTATGACCGAGATGCCACACCTGATGAACTCCGAAGGCCCGCCCATGACCCTCCTCCGACTCATGTTCCCTTGTGCCTACCCCAGATCCTCTTCTTCTTCTTCCGACAGCCCTCAGGATTCAGCTGCTGGAACCGCCCCTGAAACCGCAGAGACAAGCTCTAGAGCTGGAGCTGGAGCTGCTGCAGGAAATGCTGTTGATCCAAGGACCCTGGAAGAAGGAACCGCGAGCCTAACAACAACTACTACCGCAGCCGCTGCTGCTACAACGACGGCGACAACTACTACGACCACGGAGTCACAGTGACAGGTACCGCAATACTCTGTCTGGGATGACTGACACATCCATTTGCTGAGATGGTGATTTAGACCCGACCGTTGGCCTCTTCTTTGAAGAGGACCAACATCCCCCTCTGTTCATATAATTTTACTGCGTTCTTAATCACTCCTGCCAGAAATACCCGTGTACCATATAACTCTTTCCCTGTCTATAGCCCCACGCCTTCTCCCCCCCCCCCCCTTTTTTTTGTTTCTACTTGTAAATCCAAATGCATTTATTTCAATGCCAAATAAATCGTATTCTCCAAGATAATCACATTCTCTGTCATTTACATCGAAAGCTATCATTGGTAAACTCCAACTCAAAAGAACACCCAACCTCATCCAACCATCCCTGTACACGCTTATGCTGATCTGTCCCCCACCGGAAGCCCAGCCCGACCGTCTGAAGGTTCGGGAACGATCTTGCGAACCAGTGCGTCGTCGCCCGGTCATCGACTCCCCATGCGATACCTAAAGAATGGAGTTTTTCGAGCGTTGGGTTCTCCTTCCGCAGCTGCAGCAAGCCGTCTCCCCCTCTCACTTTTTGTCTTTCTCCTTCCGCTTCGCGGGGCGCGTCGTTGTTGTGTTGTGAATAATCGCGACCAACGAGCTCGGCGATCCCAAAGTCGAGGGACGGGATCAGGTTCGAACGTGTCAAGGTCAAACAGCGGAGTTTGGAGAGCCGGCCGAGATGGCGCCAGATCAGACGATGGTCATCCCTACGAGCTGTCGACAGCAAGAACCCTACTGTGAGCGTCTCTATCGTCCCCTCACACGCCCAGCTGCGCGTTGACCTTGCCTCCACTCCGTTAGTATCAGAAAAGTCATCGACCATATGTTGGAAGGGGATGCTGCCAGGGAGGGAAACGACTCGAAGAGAGGAACAGGTCTCCAAGACCCGCTGGTAATCGAGATTCGTACACACCCTTCGTCTCCTCATCCATCGCATCTCACTACTCGTCAACGGTCCAGGCGGATAAACTGTGATCTGGTCGATCCCCTCGACAGAGGAGGATGAGGAAGGGTAGATACGGGTGTCTTGGAGGAGATCAAAGGCATTATTCCAGTAAATGCCAGGACCAATCTCGAGATGTGTCAAGAACTGGGAACGGCTCGCCGCGAGTGCAAACAAATCCTGAGCCCCTAAGGTTTGGTACCCCCGTACAATCAAGGCCTTCAATTGTGGGAGGAACAGCGTCGTCTCTTTATAATTTGTTATGACATCCTCCCATTCTTGGTGTGCCAACATAATGTCGAGTTCCTCATCTGACCCTCCCGCCCCTGTTCCTGTTCCGACTCCTGTTCCCGAGCTGGCTTGCGAGCGGATATCCTCGCATGCAGCAGAAAACGGGGGTAGACGGCAAAGCCAAAGGGCCAAGGAACCAGTGGTCTCGAGACGCTCAATCTTCGGACAGTACCGTCGCAGGATCTGTCCAAACTCACCCGGTTGTGCCTGACGGGCGACAGGATCGTAATAGGTGTCTTTAGAGTTTATGATGATGGACTTCAAGTTCCCGAGCCGTCGAAACGTTGCAAGTGTGTTGGCTGTGCTTCGCATCATCAGGAGGGGTAAAAATTTGAACGATTCAAGGGGATGTAGCTGCACTGTCATCTCTTTTAATGTTGTTGTTGTTGTTGTTGCTGCTGTTATTGTTGTTGATTTGGAGGAAGGACTGTTGTCGGCGAAAGTGTGCCAATGCCCGTCAATAACAAGAGACTTGAGCCTTGGTAAAGCGTCCAAGATCATGTCGATGTCAAGACACACAGACCTAGGGCGGTCAGGACAATACCACTCTAGCTGGATATCCAGCGATGTCAACGTTGGTAGGTTGTAGATCGTCGTTTCGAACAGCCACATTGACCTGACCTGACCCTCGAACATGAACTCCTGTAAGGCTGGACGGTTTGGGCCCAGAGGGATGCCCGGTACCACCTTCGGAGAACTAGGAGTTGTTGTCGTAACAGCATCGTTATCGGCAATGGTATCAGCGGCAACAGCAGCGGCTCTATCCAGGTCCGCCCAGGTGTCCACAGAATCCACCCCGTCTACACAAAAGGGCAACAACTCCCTCGGACAATCAAACAACGTATCAAGCACATCGGCTACCGGGAAATTACTTCGCTCTCTCCAACTCCAAGTCGCCGAACGGAGGTACCGCTTATTAGCCTTGATGGCTGCAATGTACGTCGGCGAGTATGGGCGACCAGGAAATGCAGCTGTCCTTCCCCCAGGTAAAGGACACAGGGGGCGGAATCCGTTGAGGTGGAAGGTCTCTGCGCGGAAGAGGTGGGGTTTTGATTCATGGTACCACAGACGAGAGACGAGTGTGCAAGAGTGGAGGGAGGAGAGGGGAAGGTGGGCGAATATGGAGGAGAGGATTTCTGGTGGTAGAGGAGAGAGCGAGTGAATGTGGCCTTGTTCTTGTTGTTGTTGTTCTTGCATCTCCGGTAGTGCTGAATGGAAAAGGTGGATGAGAATAGGAAAGGGCGTGAGATGGAAAAGGTGAAGGGATGGAGGATGAACAAGTGGAGAGATGCGAGGGAAAGAAAGTCGAATCACAAAAAAGAGAAGGAAAGACGACGAATAGGAAGAGATCAGTGAGCATTCGTTTGTTCAATTGCTTTTTTAAACTTTTTTTTTTTTCAGCGGTGTGTCTGGCTGCGGCGCATGCGTGCATGACTTCAATACAAAGGAAGTTTGCCACCAAACATTAAAATTCAAAGGCGGAAATAATTTCAACACTCATTTGTTTTAATCCTGACCAAACCGGCTAAAAAGAACGCTGCGACTCAACAAACACCTCCACAATTGAGCACCACTTTACTTCATCATCCTACGAAAACGCACAATACTCTTCCCCTTTCACAACAGCATCATTGTGCGCCAATCCCAGCATCCTCAGCTTCGGAATCAACCTCACAAAACCACAACACCATCTCGTGTGTATGCTGTACCAGCACCAACCCGCTATTTCATTAACAATCGAATTTCCTCTTATTAGATCCGCTGAAACAACGAATTGATGGTGCCTGAAATAATTAAGAAAGTGTTTCGCCACCAAAAAGAAACTTTCAAAAACAATGAGGTAATACCTCACTTTACTTTCTTCTCATTAACAAATATGAACCAATTATGAGGATTGCGACTGGAAAAAGATCCGACGGATAGAACAATTCTTGGCCTCTTCGTCCTTCAAGAACTTAGTGTACCGCGCCTGCTTCTTCCCTTCACGTGAGCTTCGTGAAATTCCAACCCAAGGACCTGCAGCTTCGGAAACGACATCGCGAACCACAACATCATCTCCTTACGGTCGTCCACCTTCCACCACGACGACAAGCACCTAGTCTCTTCCAACGTCTCGTTCATTCCTCCTTCTCTTTCTCCTGCAAGCAGAGTCTTCACTCCATAATCGAAAGATGGGATCAGCCCGCACTGTCCTGGCGTCGAAGGCGAAGAGGAACGTGCAAACGTCAACGAACGCAGTTTCTTAAATCGTCCCAGGTGGTTCCAGACGAGCTTGTGACCCTCGGATTGGTTGGTTGGAATGTCAAATCCTATGGTGAGAGACTCCAATGTCCCTTCACAAGCCCAGGGTCGAATAGCCGCCTTGTCGTCCAAGTGATCCTCAAACGAGATGCTGTGTTTTGTCATCGAAAAACGAACAAGGCTGGGACAGAGTTGCAGGAACAACATCAGGTCTCGACTGGTAAATGCCCGTCGGTTCCGGAGTCGCCTCACTTCGAAGGTCGCTCGCTCGTAGACCGCAAACCCGTTTGGTGGCAAGGAAAAACTAAATTGGGCTTCTGGTTGGCTGTCTGGTGGGATGGCTGCTTCTTCATCCTCATCATACATCTTCCAGTACCTGAAGTGGTCAGATGAAATCTGGATGTCCAGGACTGTCAAGAACCGAGCCTGAACTCCCAATGAGATGAGGTCCTGAGCGGAGAGTGAATGATTCCTTCCAAGAACCAACCTCTTCAACTGTGGGAAGATTGGGTCCGCACCTTTACCCTCCAGCAGCTCTTCAATTTCCTGTTCATGGAGTCTTTGTCTCATTTGGTCTCGCTTCATCTCAAAGGCCTCAATGGTTTGCTCTTCAGACAATACCGATTCGTCTCGCAGTGAATACCCGCCCACAAAGGACCTCAGGTGCAACAACTGATCATACGGCAGAATCAGTAGATCAAACAACCAGAGCGGGATTATACCCGTAGTCTCGACAGACTCTAGTTTTGGACAAAACTCCTTCAAAGCCCGACCCAAGTCATATGGTCGACCCATTTGAAAAACACCATCTGGTGACAACTTTGGCATGATGACAATCCCCTTCAGGTTGCCCAATCTCCTGAAGAACAACGACGCATCTCGTCGTCTCGACCCATCAGGTACGGTGTGAAAGTAAACGACTCGAGACGATACTGATCTCCTGGTCCTGTGCTTGCTCTTTTCGTCTCGACTTCAACTTGGCTGTTGTGATCCTCTTTGGGCTCTGTTCTCGTGGGAGGTACATATTCGTCTATCCATCCTATGATACTGTGGTGCTTCAGGTGACCAAGAGCGTCCAAGATCTTGCCTATATCAACTCGGTACCCCTCCTATGTCCTGGTCTCAGCCCTCTGAAAAAAGTGGATATCCAATGACACCAGGGACGTGAGACTGCACAAGACCGACTCGAAAAACTGCCAGGATGAGCTGCTCCCGGTATAGGATAGATGCGTCAGGGCTAGGCAATTGGGTCCAGGGAGGTAAGAGACCGGTGAATTCGGTGCTACTGGTGGAGTTGGTAGTCCTGCCGCCCCGACTATTTGCTCGTCTGGACGGTAGTCCAGAAGGATGTCCAAGATTTCCGGACTTACCGTCTCACCACAGACGTGGGACCGCCAGGCAACTCAACGGAAGAGGTGTTTATGGGCCCTGACAGCTGATAGTCTCGTGCTGTAAGACTTTTGCAACGAGTCGAAGGTAACGTTGCTGTAGAGCTGGGTTTGCGCTTCGCCGTGCCAGAGATGCGAGACAAGCATGCATTGGTAGAGTTCTTTTTGTGAGAGGTTGCAAAAGACGAGGGCGAGAGTCTCTGCTGGGAACTGTCTTGGTGGCGACATCTCTTTTTTTTGCTGATGAGGATGTGGAAGGTGGTTGCGAGAGAAAAAAACGAGGAAGATGGAATAAGAGGGAAAGTAGGAGGAGGAAGGGGCGGGGAGTGTTTGTGAACAAGGCGGAAGAATAAATACTTTCAACTGACGGGTGGTAACAGTCTGTTCGGTTTGAAGGGGAAGAGAAGGAAAAGGGACGCGGTAAAGAATACAATAAAAAAGAGAAGGAAAAGGAGCGCAGTGAAAAATGCAAAGAGAAGAGCATGAAACAAGGTTGACGACCGTCGGTACCTGAATCACATACCAACGATTTCGCCACAAATTGTCCAAGAATTTTAATAGACTGAAAAGTAAAAACAAAGGACTAATACGATCGCTTCTCGAGGAACTCCCACTGAATCGAGCCCTCCTTCCGCCTTCTCATCCTTCAAAAAAGACGCCAATCTGTCCCTCCCTTTCCGCCTACAGAAAACTGTACGAAATAAAGATCGTTTTGCCACTAAAATAATAATTCTGGAAGAGACGAGATTTAGTCAAAATACGTCGACTCGAAAATGATTCGTCCAGTCGACCACTGCTTCATCTCCTCATCCTTCAACAACCTAGCATACACCGTACCTTGCTTCTCCTCCAATTACTCTTGGTGGTACATCTGCTCTAAGACTCTCAGCTTTGGAAGCGACTTTGCGAACCATAGCACCATCTCTTGACCATCCTCTACCGCCCACCATGACAGCAACGAATGGATCTCTGTCAATGTCTCATTCATACTCTCTCTTACAGCAAGCAAACCCTCAACTCCCTAAGCAAGAGAAGGGATTAAAGTTGACCGGTTCCCACTCGAAGAAAAGCGCACAAAAGTCAGCGAAAGCAGCTTCTTAAAGCGATCCACGTGTTTCCAGACGAGCTTGTGGTTCTTCGGTTGATCAGTCACGATATGAAATCCGATATTGAGAGACTCCAGTGTTTCCTCGCAAGCCCAGGGTAGGATAACCTGTCTTCCGTTATTGTCGTCGCCGAGAAAGCCTTGGCTCCTGCTGCTGTCGTCCACGAGGAGCTCGAAAGGGACACAAAAGTTTTTCAGAGCGAAACGGCGAAGGCTGGAACAGATTCGCAAGAACAACATCAATTCCCGGTTTTCGGTCTGTCTCTGTTTCCTGAGCCGCCAATTTTCAACCAGCTTATCTCGCCTTGTAAAGAAAAATTGTGCTGTTGTAGTTGGCATAAGAGTGGTGTCGGCGGATGCTGCATCCTTGTCATAAATGTCCCAGACATGCTCACGAACATGAGAGGCGGGCTGGTAATCGATCTCTAGGTGTGTCAACAATCGTGCTTAGACTCCTAATAAGGTTAGATCCTGGGCCGGGAGAGCATGCTTCCCTTGGAAAATCAAAGTCTTTAGTTGGGAGAAGAACGGGTCTGCATTCTTCTCTTCCAGCAGCTCTCTTACTTTTTGCCCTTCCAATCGTCGTCTCAAGCGCTCCTCTGGTTGATTTTGTATCGCACTAGACCACACAACCAACTCGTCGGCCAATGGATCCTCTACCAAGGAGCTAAGGTGATGTATCCCGCCGGATGGGACGATGGCCAGATCAAAGAGCCAAAATACGACTGGACCGATGATACTGATAGTCTCCAACGCCGGACAAAACTGTTTCAAGGCTCGACCAAGTGTCCTGGGTCGATTCCTTTCAATATGATCGAAAAAAGATGTCTGGGAATCGATTGAGATCTTTTTCAGGCCCCCCAAGTCTCCTGAAGCACATATACATGCCTGCCGCTCTGCGTGGCCACATCACGACCGGACTGAAAGTAAACGATTCTAGGCGATGCTGCTGCCCTCCAGCTCCTGATTTTCCATCCGCCTTGGTGAGGTAGAGATTACGATCATCGAGTCTGGCGGATGTTGTTGCATAATGAAACGCCTGCCCATTGATGCCGAGGTGCTTAGGTGTGGGAATGCTGTCAATACCCTGTCCATGTCCAAAATGTACATCTCCTGGTAACCCTCATCCGGCGAAAATGAAGGTTCAGCGTCGCCAATGTCGTTAGCCTGTACAGGACCGAATCGAGAAACGAATTGAAATGCCAGCCTCCGACAAAGGAAAAATGCGTCAAGGCTGGGCGATTGGGTCCAAGAGTGTAGTCAAGTGGTTGAAGGTCGATGGCATTAGCGACGTCCTGACATTGATATCGAGAGGTGCGAAAGTAGGCACAGCGTGAGAAGAAGAGTCATTACCCTCAACTGAACGCTGGTTGGACCGGTTATCTCCAACATCGGAAAGAGGTATCCAAGGTGGGCGAATGGGTCCAGGAGGGTAGACCACTGGTTGCAGGATCGATGGCAATAGCGATGGCAATGACCTGAGATTGATATCGACAGGTGCGAAGAAGAACTTCGAGGCGTGGGAAGAAGAAGAGGTAGAAGAGACCCTGTCTTCCTCACCAGCACGGAAGTCGAGAAGGATGTCCTAGATATCCTCTGCCCAGACTTCCCGACCATTAGTGAGTACCGTTGGACTCGTCGAAGTAGATGCTTTCTGATCTTGACGGCTTGTACGGTTGAATCATGAGTCGAAAGCTCAGTATCGAGGATGATATTGTTATAGAGCCGGGCTTCGGCCTCGGTGTGCCAGAGCTGACAGACCAGCATGCATCGGTAGAGATCTCTCCGATCGAGATAGTGAAATATATGCGCGAGGACTTCGGCAGGAAGTGGTTTCAGTAGAGGCATCGTCCTGGGTAGAGAGAAGGTTGTGAATGAAATAAAAGGACAGATGAGTGGAAAGTTGGACTGAAGCGAAGTGGGGAAAAGAAAGTGGAGGAGGGAAGAGGATGAAAAGACAAACAGCGAGAACAAAAAATAAAATTAACGCCGCGGCGTTGCCTGTTCTGGCACATTAGCAGGACCTGAGAGAGAAATATCGTACATCGCTCAATGCAAATCAAGGTCGTCGTATCTTCCTAATAAGGTAATATCGCTCAATCTTGCACTGTCGTGTTAAATGTAATGCGGTGTTACATGGAGATGTAGCACTATAAAAAATACATTGCGGGAAATGCTAACACCAACCTCTATCCTACGCAATTACTCTCGTCGCGCTGGCCTCTGTAGGCCGAGCAATTGACGATGAAGCTAGAAATCTCAACAATAAGTATGGACGCACTCAATTGTCTTGTATGGCAATATAAAAAAATGGATGCAGTCTGTCTTTACTTGTATGAAAGGGTGGACGCATGCTAAGAGTGTATTTTATGGAAAGTTGGACTCATGTCGATTGACTTTTCTGCAAGCTGGAAGCAGTTCTCAAATGACTTCTAGGGGCTTAACAAATTGAAGATTTCTTTCTAATTTCAGGCCGTCCAGATCTCCAATGCTAGAAATCAACCTGGCCAGGTCCAACTGTGATGAGGGCTAATGCATCAAGGCCGTATTCCTTGGAATTATACGTGGCAAAGCAAACTACAACTTGGTGTGACCATGTAAGGATGATAACAGCAAAACGAAGTTACAAGCATCACAGCATACCCATTACTGTATCATCATCAAGACATACACGTACTGGTGGCGTCTGAATATCAGTTGTTCCACCTCCACCTGACAACGCCCTTCGCCGTGTCTGTATCAAGCATTCCTCTCTTTCTTTTACTGAACCAGCCTCTGCCGCTGACGCTTGCAAATAGGACAATAACAACACAGTAACAAATGTTCAAGAATGATCCACCCCTCTAACCACCCTCTCACAATCTTCTGGATCGTCGATCCTTTCTGCACATTCAATCCAATCTGAGTCAGTCGAGGGAACGCCCTAACCGTCCACAGAACCGTCTCTCGATCGCCGACAGCCCACATTGATTCCAGCGACACAATCTTCTCCGTTCTTTCGTTCACACTTCCACCATCCAGTGAAAAAGAAACAAGGGCGTCGATCCTATGCTCGAGACTGGGGATCAGATTGGAGCGTCCTATTATCAAGGAACGGAGTTTTCGGAACCGTCCCAAGTGCGCCCAGACGAGTCAGTGGTCTTTTGGATCTGTTGTTCCAAGAACAAACCCGACCTCGAGCGACTCGAGTGATCCTTCACACGCCCAGCGTCAAAGCGTCTTCCTGTCTCTACCGCCATCCCCACTGCGGATAAAACTCTCTTCACCACCATGACGGTCATTATTATCGCCCTGACTGAAGTTGTCGTCTTGCACCATCATATCCTCAAAGCAAACACCCAGGGGTCCTGTAGAAAAGTGTCGAAGACTTGCACAAATCTCCAAAATGAACAATATGTCCTGGCTACGAAGAAGACTTCGCCTCCTCAGCCTAGCCAACTTTTCTGAATTATCCACAGCCGCCGCCGAGGCCTGATATCTGCACCTTCTCGTTGCTCTACAACCTCCGGATCTATCTCGTAGAGATTCCAGACTCCATATCCGGTCTGATCCTGCAGCGCCACATGGGTCAGGAGCTGGGCCTGGATCCCAAACAGACAAAATCCTGCGCCGACAGTGCATGGTCCTGCATCTCCAACCTTTTCAATTTGTGAAAATACAACCGCCCAATCCGACCAGCATGCACCTGCAACGCAAGTTCCTCCTGCTCTTGTTGCTCCAGTTGCTCCTGAAGAAGCACATCCTCTGTTCTGGGCGCTATCAACGTCGATGGCATCTACCTCTGGACTCGATATTCGTACTCCTGCTGCTGAGCGAGCTGTTCTTCCAGCTCTTGCTTCAGCTTCCGCATCGCAGTCCTGATGCTCGGTGAAAGAAGTAGGAGGCGGAAGAACCAGATCTGGAGGGCACCCGTGGTCTCGATGCAGTCTATGTTCGGACAGTACTGTTCCAGGACTCGACCAAACTCGCCTAGTCGCGGTTCGCCAGGATGTGAGACCCTTAACAAGGACTCCATGATCCGGATGGTCTTGAGGTTCGGCAGTCGCTTGAAAATATCGACTGAGGCTGGTCTCGGCTGCATCAGGAGTTTAGACGTAGAGGTGAGAGACTCCAGTCTGTAATCGCTTTGCTCAATCTCAGCAGTGCTGCTGATGCTAGTGGTGTCCGAATAAGAAGATGGGCGAGAAGGAGGAGGGTCAAACAGGAGTAGCGGACCTTCGAGTGAGGGATGCTTCAACAGGGGTAAAGTCTCCAGCAACCATTCGAGGTTGACCGTGTAGGTCCCACTGGCCACCAGCCTTGGACTTGTCAGGGTCGTTGACAGATGTTCCAAAGTGTTGTCCAGCAGATGCATCCATCGAAAATCGCCCAAGACAGTCAAGGACTCGAGGCGCAGTAGACGATGAGGCGCAGTAGACGATCAGGCCCAGGGCGGAGAAGGAGTGCAGACCTGCGAAGTTCGTCCTTGCCTCCGTTGCAAGTTCTATCAATCCAGGCAGATAGAGGAAATGGTTCTGGCAATTTGTAGTCAAGCAGCACCTCGAGCAGGTCAGCGTTAGTCAATTGTATCGGTAGGTTGGGGCCGTGTTTGGTGTCATGGAAGATGAGCCAGTGGACATGATGGATGAGGTACCAGTTGGATAGGGTGGTGGGGAGGTGGGCGGGGAAGGGTGGGATGCCATCTCGCTTGTTGATAATAACTGTACGATAGAGGTATGGTATGGCTTTGTGGTACCAGAGAGCGCAGACTTGAATGCATTGGAAGAGGTTCTTGGTGGATAGTTGGGGGAGGACGAGTGCTAGGGCCTTTCCTGGTAGCGGCCGTGGCATTGAGTACGGCGGGGGTGAGTGAGAGGCTTGGTGGGGATAGAGAAGAGAAAAGAATGTTCTTTGCCTTCATCCGCACCCGTTTTACTTTTGACTTTGCTGTCCCTGACTCGAATTTTCGTCTCTGATTATTGACGCGCCAATCACCCTAAAAAACCTCCGCGTATTCCGTGTTCCGCGCCTTTGTCGCCTTTTCTTCCCACACTTTCCGCCTTTTCTCCACGCTCTTTCTTCTTTTTTCTTCTTCCTTCTATTCATTCACTATCACCCATTCCGCCCTTCCACCTCAACCAACGATGTTCAAGGCAATCTCATCCTCGCGCCTCGCCGCCCTCCCCGCTCGCATCCACCACCATCACCGCTCCCTTTCCGTCTCTGGTAACACCCAACGCTTTCATTCTCTTTCCACATGCAACACAGACTCGCTCATCCGTGGCATCAACTTGACCAGCACAGGAACAAAAAAACTCACACCACCACACCCAGATTGGTCTCCTCAGTGCTCTCTAACACCACATCATCGCCACCATCTACGACTGACACTTTCAATTGATTCTTCATATATCTTACTTATATTATTCCCAATGCACAATTATACATAGCAACGGCAAACGCTGCAAAGAACCAATTTATCGTCATCGCCCGCGATTTCACAGACCCTGAAGCCTTCACGCGCCGCCTCAATGTGCGTCCCAAACACCTCGTCGACGCCAAGGAACTCAAGAAATCCGGCAAACTTCAAATTGGAGGTGCTCTTCTTACTGACCACTCTGAGTCAGGGAAAATGATTGGGTCCATTATGATCTTCCAGGCTGAGGATGCTGAAGAGGTCCGTCAGCTCGTTGAAAAGTAAGTTGTTGTTTTATTTTATTCTTTTTTCTGCTTGCTTTTATATCATGAGAATTGAAAGGTGTGATGGAATGAAGAAATGGAAAAGAATAAAAGGAAGAAGGCAAAGGTGTTGTCCTGGATGGTGTGCGCGTAAAAAAGATCTGCAAAAATTATGTGGTCCTGTTGTTGGAGTACTGACCAGGGAACCCCTCCCCACAACATTTTCTCCTTTTTTCTTCATTTTTCTCTTTTCTTTGGCCTCGTAAAAACCGATAGGGACTACTATGTCACCGACAAGGTCTGGGAGCACTACCAGATCCTTCCTTTCCGTTCTGCCGATTTGTCATGAGTCAAGAAATATGAACAAGACAGATCATAGAAGTGAACCCAGGAAAACTATTGTAAGACTGGACATTCTACAACACAAGTAAAAAATCCTTTCAAATAATTGTATTTAGTCCGCATCCAACCTCAAGTGCACAAGACATGACAAAAAACGATTTGCAAGTTTTTGTTTGTTGTTCGTTACAAGTTTTTAATAGACAATTACTAGTACTACAACTACAACCAAATCGTACAAATTTTGTGGGTGTCTTCTTCATAAAAGTAGCGTGTGAGTGAATGTGGTGTACAAGGATGTAGAACTTGTTGGTACAAAGGCTAAAGAACGGCATTGCAAGCAAAAAAGCAAAGGCAAGAAAGCAATAGAAAACACAATGAGAATAGAAAAAAAAAGGGAGGGAAACATAAATTAACCGAGGACCTCGACAACCCAATCGGCTCTTTCGCGCTCACGCGAGTAAACGACCTTGTAGCCCGTTCGGTAGGCAATACCGGAGGCTCGCTCGACCATCAAGATATCGAGCTCGGCGCGCGCATGACCCTGTGCATCATGAGCAGTTCGGACCTCACAACCGTAGGGCAGTTCGGCTTCGAGACCCATCAGCTTCTTGACCAGCTTGCGACGCTTCTGGTTCTGGAGAGCAGGGTTCATCGATGCGGGGAGGTGGCTTCCACCATAGTGACGACCGTTCATGATGTTCAACTGCGTCTGGTGCTTGGCTGCGTAGGCAAGCGCTGCAGCAGCGGCGGCATCCTGGGCGTTGGCCAATGCGGCAGCTGCGGCAACACTCGAGGTGGCAGAGGCAGTCGAGGCGGCGGCAGAGGAAGACTTGGATGCAATCTTGGGGAGAGGATCCTCAGGAGCCTTGTTGTTGGTCTTCTTGTTGTCCTCAGCCTTGTCGCCCTCCTCATCATCATCCGAGGACTCATCGTCTGAGCTCTCATCACCATCAACAGCCATATCAGCGACCGAGACACCCTCGGGCAAGACATCCTCCAACTGACGACGGCGCATGCGGATAGGACCATGCTGGGCCAACCAGAGCTGGATAGGGCCTTCCTCATCCCTCATGGGCTGACGGATATCCTCGCAACGCTTGTATACATACTCAGAGAGAGTCAACTTGCGCTCATAAGGATCGTCCTGGTGCTTGAGGAGACGAGCCTCCTCGGCGGGAGTTAGCTTCTCAAAGACGTTCTTGACCTGCATGGTCATCGTGTTGGTGTTGGCGTTGTACTGAGGGCAGCTTTGGATGGAGGGAACCTTGGTGGGGTCCACATCTGAATCAACTGAGGCTGGGATGGGGCCAAAGTAAGTGTAATCGAACTTGGCTAAAGGTTTCAGTGAATATTATGAAATAAATGTTAGTTATCGCGTGCTTGGAAGCGAACAATTGAACAAAACGCATTAAAGATTAAAAAAAAAAAAAAAAAAAAAAAAAAAAGAAAAGAAAAAGGGAGACAACGTACCAATGCCGGCAATGGTCCAGCAGACAAAGTCATCGACGGCGACGCTGTCTTGGCTCTTGCCCATGCGGCGAGGCATACTGTTGCTCTGGCCGTTATAGTCATCATCCTCCATCATTTCCTCCTCTTCATCGTCCTGGGCGTCAGTCATGTCCATGATCGAGGCCTTCTTGGACGAGGTGCGGTATTCGAGCAGGGGGCTACGATCCATGGCAGCCTGAAGAGGAATCTTGCCTTCGATCTTGGGGCTGCCGATCGACGAAGCGCTCAGATAGTAAGAGCGGCCATCCTCAGGGTGAACACGGTCAGGGTGCTCAAGGACAATCTTTTGCATCTGGCTGACGGGGCCGGTACCCGAGCGAGAGACCTTGCCGTTCTCGACCTTGCGGATGATCAGGCGGTCGGTCATGATCCCAGTCAAGTCGTTGATCAGGACAATTTCGGATCCGTAGAGGACAGGCTCTGAGTTGGAGAAGACATAGACGGGCTCATGCTGCAGCTGCTGCTGGTGGCGGAACTGGAATGACGACGAAGGGGCAGGGCCGTTGGGAGAGACACCGCCAACATCGGCACGACCGCTACCACCGTTCGAGTTAGCACGGACCATGGGGACAGCCTGAGGAGCCAGAGCAGGGCCCATAGGGTTCTCGCCCTTCATGCGGATAGGGACAAACTTGGTCGAATGGCCGGGAGAGCGGAAGACACCCATGCTGGCAGGGACCAACTTGACTGGAGGAGCTGGAGGGGGCTTGACCATCTTGATAGTGAAGGACGACCACGACCCAATCTTGGCGCAGACGGCGTTGTTGTCGACAGCCATGTACTTTGTGCGGACAGTCTGGGCGTTGATGCGGTTGAGGAGCGAGACGCTCATGCCGTTAAGGATGAAGCAGGAGGCATTTCCGGCCTTGGCGGTCTTCTTCGAGGGCTTGGAGATGATGGGAATAGGGTTCGAGTCCATGATGGCGGTGGGCATACTGGAGTTCTTGTTCAAGAAGACCTGGAGACCCAACTTGAACCGCTTGGAGCTGTCCGAGCCAGTGCCGGTGACGTGCAAGTTGCGGAACGAGCAGCGGAGCGAGTCATCGAGGGAGCAGTCCTGCTCCATCAAGTTCTCGCCATGGTGGCCACGGATGTCGACTTTCTCGTGGATGACCGACATGGTGACATGGGGCTGTTCAGAGCGGACCTGCTTGGCATTGACACCGGCAGAGACCTGGACCATGGGAGGAGGGCAGAGGTAGCGCTTCTCGATACCATAAGACTTTTGGGCAATGGCACCGTGCCAGCAGCGAATGGTAGTCATCTGGTAACGCTGCATCTTCATCTTCTGGGCGCTCTTCTTGGACGCATCCTTGGTGGCGGACGAGGAGATAGGGACAACGGGACGGGACTGCTTGCGGCTGGACAAGAGGTGGAGCTCAGCCGAGGAGGCATCGTCGACACGATCAGCAAAAGCAGCAGACTCGTTGGAGGGAGTAACGGTCTCGGTGTTCAAACGAGGACCCTGGCGAACAGGCGAGTGCTCACGGCTCCACTTGCGCTTGACAATGATCTGAGGACCCGAAATCGACTGGCGGTGCTGACCATGGTAAGGGTGCTGCTGCTGCTGCTGATGGTACTGGAGAGGCAAGTCTTTGGGCTCGATCTTAACATAGGATTGACGGTCAGCCCTCTTGGAAGCGGCACGAGGTGAGACCTCGGGCTGCTGCATGGCAGGCGAAGTGGGACTGATGGGAGCAGGGGCAATCGAGCGAGGCTGGATGGCCTTGGGCTTAACCATCTGGCCCTGCTGCTGCTGATGATGATAAGGATGGCTCTGGTGCTGACGACCATAGGACATTGGCTTCTCAATGGGAGACTGAGCAGGAGAACCGCCATAGGAGGGACGGTGTTGCATAGGAGAGTGCGTTGGGCTCGATTGGTCACTTGGGCTCGAGTCCGAATGACCATAGGAGGGTGAGACCTTCGAAGGACCGGAGGGGCGTTGGTCAGGCAAGGCAGTGTACAAAGGAGGGAGACGAACACTCTGGCTCTCTTGGTGGTGCTGCTGCTGTTGCATTTGCTGCTGCTGCTGCTGCTGGTGCTGTTGGGCTTGCTTGGCGGCAAAGCGATCGAGAGCTACACCGATAGGGGGACCATGACCAAAGTTACCAGTGGTATTGCTGGGCATGACATGGCGGGCCGAGGAGTAGTAACCCTGCTTGTCTTCACGATCTTTGCTGGTGACATTGCGGAAGTAGCGCATGTGGCGATAGGGCAGATCCTTGCGATAGAAAGGCTCCTCGGGGGCCAGGATGGGAGGCAAGTGGAACTTGTTCACATCATCCTCAGAATTGGCTGCTATCCGGCTGGAAGGATGGGACGAAGGGTATTGGGAGGAGGGGTGCTTGAGGAAGCCGTAGGGGTCGCGGCGGTACTGGTCGTGGTGCTGCTGCTGGTCGTGGATGTTGTGGTGGTGTTCGCTCGTCATCAAATGGTCGTTGTGGTCTCTGTTAGTGTTACGGACCCTGCCCTCGTAGCCCTCAGTGTGGCGGACAACGGACTGTTGTTGTGGGGGCTGCTGGGACGAGGAGTTGGATGGATAGTGAGACTGATAGTGCTGCTGGTATGATCGCTGCTCCTCATTGTTGCTGTTGCTACTTGAGTTGTTGTAGTAATTGTTGGAGGGGGGAGGGGCCTGGAAGGGACTCCGTGGCCGAGGAGGATACTCTTGTTGTGAGCGATACTCATGATGAGCATGCTGCGACTGGTCCTGCTCCTGGTGGCGGTGACGGTGTTGGTCGCTGTGAGAGTATGGGGATGATGAAGAAGAGTAGTGGTGGTGCTGGTGGCGAGGAGAAGAAGCCTCGTGGTGGAGCTGGTGGTGTGAAGGAGGGGAAGGGCGGCTGTGGTGGATATGAGGATGAGACTGGGATGAGGATGATCCGTGGGGATGATGTGGCTGTGTGTTGGGATGGTTGTAGTAAGGGTCGTAGTGAGCCTGCTTGTCGGCAGGAGGGGCCGGTGCAAATGCTGCCTTCATGATTGCTTATCTGTCTTGTAGGGGAAAGTAGAAGACAAGGGAGGAGAGCATGTAAGTCAATTGAAAGTGAATAAAGAAAGGAAGGAAGGACACAAATAGAAAAAGTATAGGGCTGCTCTTCGCCATAGGTAAATAGAATGTCACACGGGGACGAGTGGTCGACCCCTTTCTAACATAATGACCCTGGGTGAAGTGCCGAGACCACTCAGCGAGTTGGGGTTGATACCCAAGAGTACATCGAAATTAAAGAGCGAATGGTAGTTGACCCGTCACTCAGGGCCAACTGCCCAAAGTCTCCGTCTTATGAGCTCACTCTTCTTTCTAGCTCTCTTTTTACGCCGCTTGTTGTGGTGTTCACACGCACACATATACATAAGTCGCAAATACAGGGACAGACGAGGGACATGGGAAGAAGGGCAGATGTCATCCCGACCAAAGAAAAGGCCCAAAATTATTTTTTCGAGTATCTCGAATCGCAAGAAAAAGAATTCGCAGTAGAGTGGGCCAGGGGTGGGTGGGTGTATGTGCACTTCGGCATTGCACTGCAAAGAGAGGAGAGAAGGGGTGGATAATAAAGAAAGGGATGATTGAGAAACGCAGTAGAGGGAGGGATATCGGAATTGAAAGGAAGGATGATTGGTGTAATAACAATCCGTACCCGTTTCTTGTTCAATTCTACCGAAGAATAGAGCGAAGGAGGGAGTAAAAAAAAAAAAATTAAGAAAAAAAGAAAGCCGAGAAAGAGAGTGGATAATAGTATGTGTGATTCAGAATAAGTTGAGTGGAGGAGGGCAAAGAAGGCGTGCTCGGACAAGAGAACAAATCAGTGACAAAGCAAGACACGCGGGTGATTCAATCGTCTGACTGGAGTGGTTGAAGATAACGGGGACAAAATCCGAGAACTGAAGGTAAAGAGAGATAGGAACGAAGGACATGCAAAAAAGGCTTGAGGGGGCTGAGAGGAAATAGAACAGACAGCAGAAGAATGGAAGAGTGGAAGAGTAGAAACTAAGACTGTCTGATATATATAGCGATTGTGATGAGAAAAGAAATCGAGACTGATACAGTGGTGATGAATGAGATTGACGATATGTGTGTGTGCCTGATGGATGTGATGTGAGATGAGGGGAGTGTATCTGTGTCAGTCTGTCGGGCAAACCGTCACTCCAAGGAAGGGGTGAAGAGGAGAGGAGGAAGTCGAAGTGTGAAGGAGAGAATGGTGACCAGGAGGAGGGAAAGGGGGGGGGGGGGAGGAGTAAAAGTCAGGGACAGAAAAGGAGTGTGCTGTTCTGTTGTGTTTATTGGTGTCGAGCCACTTACGATTTCGGCTGTGTGAAAAATAGGGTAAGAGAACAGGGAGGGTGTGCAAAAAGTGTGTCGAGAGTGGAATGAGTGAGAGTGAGAGTGAGAGTAAAGGTGTTCGTTAGAAGAAAAGGAATATGCTGAGTAAGAGTGTGAGTGAGTGAAGAAGAGAGAATGTGTGGTGAAGAAGGAGAAAGGTATATGCGATTAAGTGGATGAGTTGAATTAAAGAGAGAGAAAGAAAGAAGAATGGATGATGAATGTAAGAAAGAAGACGGAAAGCAAAAGGAGTAGAAGAAGAAAAGAGAAAAGAAAGAAAAAGGGGAAAAAGGTGAAGGAAGAGAGCAAGGATATATATTACTTTCGAGAAGACAGTTGCGTTTTCTTTTTTACCCACAAGGAGAATAAAATATGAGAGTGAAGAAGGGGTGAGGTGAAGGAAGGTGGTCCTGGTGTGAAAAAAGCGGAGAATATGCGCACTCGAGACTCGCTCGCTTGACGAAACGAAGGGAAAACATGTCTCTATCATGTATGAATGAACATCGTGTTATGTATGCCCAATTGAATAACAATACAAAAAGAGGGTGTGAGAATAATGGTGGTCCAGCCCTTTGCTTTCGTTTTTTCCCTTCAATTGAATGAAAAGGAATGAATAAGAGTAGACAGGACATTGGACATGACAAGAGTCATCACCCCTCTCTCTTCCTCTTTCTCCCCTCTTTTCACCCAATGCCCGCGCCCATCTCTTTCTCTTCTTCCTCACACTCTGTCCTTCCTTTGTTAGTTTGTTTGTTTTTTTTGTTGCTTTTTTTCTTGGATAGCCTACCCTTATTATTCTCCTAACTCATAACAACAACAAAACCATATTCACACACTCATCACATAGGGTAGGGGACAGCAAACTTATTTCAATTTAATCCGTCGTATTCAATTCTACTTCAGTTAGCTGCGGACAATATCCCGAAGTGTTGTGGTCCTTCCTTTCCCTCACACGCAATTTTATTTTCCTATCGCTCTCACAGACAGTTCAGCTCTCATTTTTTTTTATTTTCCTTCTGTTCTCTCACCCACTTTTCATAGAGAACATAGATGGGAACCAAAAATGGCCGCCATCAATACATCAACAGCATGGAAAAAAGGGCGGCGTGCGCTGACTGAATCATTTCAAAACCTTCTTTATTATTCACAACAACCAGCATCAAAAAGGAACACTTTCACATTCACTCACTTGGCAAAGACTAATTAGCTCTGCCCACCACCATCATTCATCCTCATCAACCATAGTTTGTGCTAGCCATTAGTCGCCCGGTTTTCTATTCTTGATTAAAGAACGCATTGCTTAGTCCCTGAAATTGTATTTTTGTTTGATTCCCTTCATCTGGCACCTACTCTCGCCTCACACCTTCTTTCTCCATCATTTTCAATTGATCTTCGCATCGCATAAAAACCTGCAACGACAAGGCATAACACAGGGCAGGACAGGACAGACAAGATAGAAGAAAAAAAAATAGCCCGAGAATTGGCGCGGGCAGGAACATATTACAGAAATGCCTCCTGTCTATGCCTTGCCCTCTTATCTCATTGATGTCTGTTTTGCTCAATTTTTGTTCACGTTGCCACCCCTCACCTCACCCACCACCCTAACTGCCCCCTTTTTATTACAGTCTCGGTCCTTGTTTTTTTTTGTGTGATGCTTGCTGGTTTGTTTACACGTTGGGTTGGAGAAGGGAGCAAGCAGGTGGAGAGGACGAGGCACACTTCGTTTTTTTCCTCTTCTTGGCTTTTTTTTTTTCGAAGAAATATTTTCCGCAGACGCCTGTTCGATCGCAAAACACAACAATAACGAGAGCGAAGGTAAAGGAAGGGCGTCACACAATACAACGAAAGTGAACACGCACGCAAACACAACACAAACACAAAACACAAACAAAAGAAAAACGCTCCGGCGAATACATATCGTCAACAGAGCAGAAAGGTCGAAAGGCTAGGATGAACTGAGCAAAAAAAAACAAACAACAAACAAGAGGAACAAATGCCACCCCTACCTGCCTACTGGGTGCCTAGAAGCAAAGCCAAGGAAATAGATTGAGGCGGCTTCTTGAGAAAATATGCAAATCTGAAAAGAATCGAGATCCTCATTTATTGATCTCACTCCTATTTGTTCCAGCCCATCAACGAATGAGAGAAGCGACATAAGGCGGGAGAGGTCAGAACAAGGACAAGGACAGGGCCACATATTTTCTCAGCCCTGTTCATGGGAGCGTTTGGTAAGAAAGGAGACAAAAATGATGTGAGAATTGAGAAGAGGGTGAAAAAACAAGGGGTGGGGTAGATGGATAAATTGAATGAAAAGAAGAACACATCAACCTGATCAGCAAAGACAGACCACAGACGAGTGGGCAGGAGAGAGATGTCATGACAAACAGTTAAAAGGGGTTGGTCCAACGGTCAGCCTTCGAGATAAGACTATTCGTAAAAAATAACAACTACAAAACATCATCTCCTTTTTTTCTTTTTTTATTCTTGGTTGCATAGCGTAGAGTGTTTCTTAGGATAAGGGCCAGGCCATTAGGGGTGGAGTTAGTGAGAGACGAAGAAGCAAGGAGGTTAGGAGAGAGGTAATTGCAATTGCAAGGTGTGAATAAGAAAAAGGGGATGGAAAATAGTCGCCTCAATAGCATATCCTCAAGCTTTCATTCCTCATCTATGTTTTTTATTGCTTTCAATTGACCAATTGCTTTTTACCATTGTCATTCTTTTCTTACCTCTGCCATGGATGGATCTTGAATGAAATACCCCCCCCCCCCCTCCTTCGCATTTCTCAGGAAGATATGCGAGCGAGTACACGTACCTGTGTATTTTTTTTCCCTTGACGCTTTACTTTATGCGTAGTAAGAATGGTCAGTAAAGGGTATATGCGAGGTTCATTGGAATGAAAAAAGAACGGCAGGGGGCACGCGGGAGAAGAAATTTCACAGCCGCCTCACTTGTCCCTGCCTTCCCTATCTCAAGTTACCATTCCATAATTACTTTTTCCCTTCCTCTTCTTCTCTTGTAATCCCTACAAGACAATGATGATCGACGGATGGGCGGACGGGCTGACAGACGGAGAGGGTGCCTTACGCGACTACATCTAATCCGCACAATTACAACAGATCTTGGTCTGGTCAGGGCGGGGAAGAAAAAACAAACTCTCTTTCTCTTTTTTTTCCCATTATGTGTTCCTTCCATTAGAAAAACAACCATGAACAGAAAAACTCTCCGCTCCATCCAGTGATGATCTGCAATGGGGAGGGAGCGGAAAGACGTTATATAGCAAACATGGCAATTGAGAAATATGTAGAACCACACGACCCATACAGTACTCTTTCATTCTGTCTCAATCAATCGGAGAGCAGGGGCAGGAGCTGGAAGGAAGGAGGTGCCAGAATACTATGTACCCTCAAACGAACGAATACAGTAACCAAACGGAAAATTATTTTGTTCAAGGTTTGAAGGAAGAGATGGAGAACTGCTCAATCGCCGGTGTTGGTACCTTTGCCTTCATACCTCTCCAAATCTAGCTCCGTCACTTTGATTCGCTCAGCTCGAGGTAGCCCTCCTTCCTTGCCTGTGTGTCGTCTGGGAGTAGGAGTACCTGTTACCTGTACCTGTGCCTATACTGGTAAAGGTAGCTTGGTCCCCAACCTTACTTCTTTCACTCAACAAATAAATGCAAAAAAAATTGCTCCGAATATTTCCTTACCTTCTTCTTTTATTCAACTCGTGTAGATTTACCTCGAGTACGCTGCAAACAACTCCAGATCTCAGATCCCTGTACTGTGTATATAGGAGATAAAAGAGAAAGATGATCGATGTACTACAAAAAACAACGATCCTCACCCATCATTCATGCTTTCCCAAAGGTCCATCCAAGAGTGCTTCATGTAGCTATCGCTTTTATTAGAAGACACAGGTCTTTTTTACAAGAATGAAGGATACCGGTTCCTTTGAAAAAATAAACGTAAAGGCTACGCGGAGATAATATGAGACAAGATGGTTCTGGTTACCCAATACCTCTATTTGTAAGACAAACTCTCCATGTTGAATGAGCCCCAGGAACGCATACCGGATGGGGATATGTATGTTTCTCATAGAAGATAGAAAAGTGTACAGTACATGTCGCAAAAGGGTACGTTACATTCGTCAAACGTGCTGAGAAAATAAGAGGAAGATACTTGTTGCCTAAGGCCTATCCATAATAAATGACGAGAATGAATTTTTTTTTATAAAATCCAGAAAGACGATGAGACAATAGAAACAACAATGTACGTATCATCATCATCATCATCATCATAATCAACATAGCCTCCAAGGCCCTTCTTTGTTTTCTGTGCGTTGTTGTTTGTATCTGTGGAAAGGTTGCTCCTGAATGAAAAAAAGCCTAGACCGTCTTCTCTTTCCTCCTTTTCTTGGTTCCCTTGGCATGGCCTGCCGCACGCCGAAAAAGTTCACACACGCAAATAAATTCTCCCATTGGCTCAAATCCCCATTCAATTGCTATACACTCACACACTCACACGCATACACATACAAACAAAACAAAACTAGTCTAGTCTAAAAATGATCTTTATGCAACTTACTCTCCTCTCTATGCTGCCTGTCACTTTCCCTTCCTCCTTCCCTTCCTTCACTTCCCATCATTTGTCCATGGATAACAAAGAGCATCACCATTATACAAAAAAAAAGTCGGACCCAAAAAAAAAGCTTATGCGTATGTGCTGTCAATCATGGTTTGCAAATTCTGCGCCGCAAATGGAAAAGATGCAGGCGGGGAGAGGTTCTGCCGTCTGTTCGTTACTCTTTTTGAATTTGAGGGGACAGACAAAGAAATAGTTGGATTTCCAATCCGCCCGCTTTCCCTTCGATTCTCTTCATCCTTCTCCTTGAAACCTCGTGCCACTTTTGTTGTTTTGCTTGGTTGCTTCGGTTCAGATGTTCATTCGTCTTTCTTTAATTCTTGTTAGTCTCAAATTCGCATCGTCTTATTCGCATTGACGGTATGACATTGCTTCTCTCTTTCTCACTTTTTCCCTATGTTACTCTTTTTGTTCATCTTTTCCTTGGGTCGAAAGGAAAAAAAGTTAACCTCCATCGATCAAACATACGATTGTAAAGGATCTCTCTTGTTTTGGTCCCGAAACGCCATTTCGGCTGTTGTTTGTGCATATTTATTTTTTTCCATTTGTCTTCGTGCCCTACCTGCCCAAATAAAAAAAATGATTTCTTGACCATTCATGTTCATATTCTCAGGACGCTCCTTACATCTACCTGCATCCTTCTTCTTACTCGCTCACTCTTCTTTCGCATCATTTGGCCATCCCGCTCTCTTACAAACATGTAAATGATTGGCAAACAAATGCAAGGTTGTTTGAACACTATTAAAGACGAAAACTATGGGTAAAACTCCCATCCACTTTCCATCAACGTTCTAGACTTCCATTTCCTTTCGCTATCTCGCCAAGCAGAGCAAAGCACGATAGACACGTTTCACCATCCGGGGTCCATTTTATGCAAACGCACCTCTTTTCACACCAGGTGGTTTTTCACAACACTAACTGGCTGGGGATAAGCGAATGTGCGTGTTCAATCAGAATCTGACACCGGCTGTTTTTTTCCTCTTGCCTATTGTCCCTGAAATGCGTTGCGTCAAAGATTGGCTCCTTTTTTTTTTCTTTTCCTTCGCGTCATTTCTCGGGTCTCCTGTTGAGGTGGTGATGGGTTTGCTGGTTGGTTAGGTTCAACAGTATGCAAGACGGAGGCAGGAAGGTCAGGGTCTAACGAGGCAAAAAAAAAAGCAAAACTTGTCGTCATCCACGTTGAACGCAGTAAGCATAACTGAAAAACGGTAACGCAATGCAATACAACGCAAGTGCTCAAAAAAGAAGAAGTAGTAGTGCAAATGAGCAATGGCAAAAGGTACGGATGATGTCTGTGTGAAATTTGACTAATTGGAGGAAAACTAGAGGGAGAATAGATATAGGTGGGAATGGAAAGGAAGGAACATGAAGTCAATTTATTTTTTTTCGCTAGGTTTGTGAACCATAGATATACTCACGTCTTATTCATGAGAAACACCATCCTCCATTCCGCCTGACCGCTATCATTCATAGCCTTTTCTTGTAAAAAGGTACTAAACAAGTGCATTTGTCTAAGGATAGACAGATAGAGAGAGCAGAGCAGAGCATTGCTGCTTGTCGCGGATATTTTCTATCACATCAGGTACGTACCTTGGTCCATAAGCGTGAACTAGTGAACTAGAGAGATACATGTTGTTAAAGAAGAAAGGGTATGTGCACGCCGCGCAATGTACAATTCCTCTCGTATCGATATCTACAATCGCTATCATGATCCGGCTGGTAATAAGAGATAGAAAGAATGGGAGTCCACAGACTACCATGTGTCGAGTCATCGTGGTGCCTTATGTCCCCACCCCCATCCCTTCTGAAAAAAAAAACAAACAGAGGAATAAGGGGTGGACCATGGGATGGGGTGACAAGATCGCACGGCCTTTCTTGTACCTCGCTCGCTCGGAAAATTTGGCGCATTGCATATGGCATGTGTAGGATGTCTCTCGATCACTCTGTTTCGTATTGAAGGAAGGGATGGGATGAGAATCTTGTCAACACATTACACACGATAAGTTTTTGTAAAACATGTCTGCATCAACAACAGAAACAGCGCATGCTTACTCCCCCAGTTCGTTATAAGAAAAAAAAGTTTTTATTGTAACTGTCGCTGTCGCAAACCAACCAGCATCTCACCTAAGCTAGATTGCTTTTTGTTCTATTTTCCTCCCACTTGTATACATTCGCACTCTCTACTCGCTACTCTCAACGTACTCGTTTTTGCTCACGTAGACACGCGAATGCATGTCTCTATTTCATCTACTTTGCATTTTTTTTGGTTAAATACAAGTTCCCAACAACAAGCAAGGCAGCTACAATAACTATTCGCTCTTGAATCCCCTTCCTTCCCCTACATGTCTGTTCAATGCTCTGAGACTGCAGCATCCCCCTTGCTCTCTTAGCTGGCTCTCTTTGGCTTGCCTCTGGTTAGCGTGCATTTTGCGATGTCGATGGGTTTTTTGGTGCTTGTTTGTTTTTTTAGTGTCTTGGGAAGGGGAGCGGTGAAAGAAAACTCTAAAAATGGCTATTTTTTTTCTCCTATTGGATGGGGAATCATGTGTTTGAGTGAAAAACAACAACAAGGGAAGAGAGCAAACAAGACAGACAGGGGAAGGGAATGGGCTTGGGGTACTTTGTGAATGAAAGGGGAGAGTGTTAATATTTTCTCGGGAGAGACACTTGGTTCATAGTCTTTTTTTCTTGCGAACTGCCTGTTTTCTAGAGGACATGTCCATGAAAGATAAGGGGAAAAGGTGTGCTGAAGGGGAGGTTGCCACCATGTTTTTTATTGCTTGATGTTGACGATTGATAATTTATGATCTATGGGTCATGAAGGCCAAAATCTTCGGATGCCCCTTCCGTCCGGCGCGATTTTGTTCTTTTTTTTTTTTTTTTTTTTTTTTTTTTTGCATATCAGAAAACAGTAAAGGATGGGTAAAAACGACAGAAAGAGAGCTATGGTTATCAAACACTACTTTTTACTAATCCTATCAGAAAACATAACATGAACAATAGAGTCTACCACGCAAACATTTTATCGATGATAATAGAAAAAAACAATGACTTCCCTATTCAATTGAGCAAAATAAATGAGTGAAGTATCCCAAAAGTACAAGCAAGTCGAGTCGAGTTGGGATAGGTGAAAGGGGGAAATGATGATTTTTCCCATGACAAGAAAAGCCTGGACCATCTTCGGCATCTCTTCCGGAGGCTGAAGAAGGTGTTCAAAAATGGTACCCTTTTTTGCCTCCTCTCGCCAAGTGCTCTCTATTTTCTTTTGGTTGTTTGTGTGTTTTACTTTAACAGTCGTTTTATTTTTTTTTGTTTGTTTGTATGTGTCATGAGGTCTCGTTGTTTGCTGATTGTTTTGTTTGTTTACACTCCTCCTGGCTGACTGGTCAATCCCAACTTTTTCATATCATTTTTTTTCCGGGAACATGGAGTGTGTGTTTGTGTGTCGGTTGCGAGTAAACAAACCCACATTTTTTCCATAGAGCGAAGGAGGGGAGGTGGTGGTGGTTACTCATCATTTCAGAAATGACGAGCTGGCTTCGACAATTGGTCAGGACAAAAAAATATGCATTCATTCATCGATTGGACGATGAGGCGTGAACATAAAACAGAGAGAGCTTTTTTTCCGCCTTCTCTTTCGCCCGCTACTCTGACTTTGGCTTCGCTCTCTCGACTCTTTGTAGTTCGTTGCTCTTTACTACAAAAAAATAGAGCAGCGACAGAAAGGAAGCAACAGAGGAGAAATGAATAAATTGAGTGGAGTTGGTTGAGCACTTTTTTTGACTTGCTTTTCTCATCTAGTCTACTGTAAATGGCCATGAAAATAGTGGGATGAGCGAAGTGGATGGGAGAGATGCAAACGTGGTTCATTGCACACCCTCACACAGAGACACAGAGAAAGAGAGAAAAAAACGCAAATACTGTCTGGACCAATCGGGGAATAGCTCTGGGCCTTGGGAAAAAAGTGCGCGCAATAATAAAAAAGTAGATGGAGCGAAGTGGGTGAGCGCCCAACCAAATGGAAAATAAAACAACCAATCATAGACCACACAATTTAGCGAAAAGGGCGTTGGGATCTCTGGATTGAGTGAGGGGTCATGTTGGGTAATTAGAGGGGGGAAGGGATGTAATGGCGCATGGCGTTTCTGCTTTGTTGTTGTGCGCCGTCCTTTTTCTCAGACATAGATGCTGGCTCTACCAATATCTCTATTCTACTCTTCTGTCAAGGATAGAAACAAAACTGGTGGCACTTGTGATTAAATTGAACCATATATCTCATTATTTTCATCCACAAAAAAACACAAGCGCCCTCGTTCTCACTTACTCTACCTTTTCGTTGTAAATTCTCCTCGACACCACTCAAACGTCATCTGAGCTGAGCGTCATTACTTTTTCTAAGTAGACAATCATCCCAACAACAGTCGAAGACTAGGCCCGTTTTTCTATCGCTTCTCCCTCTTTCCAGGCACGACCTCCTTGTTATGTTTTAAAGTCAGAAAAGGAAATGATGGTGGCGTTGTTGTCCCAGTTCATCACGATCAGCAATCAAGACAAATAAACGCGTTCTAGAAATCTTCCGTCACCTTCAATGTTTTGTTTAGCAAAAAAGAACAAGTAGGTCAGCAGAATACCAGCAGTAGTAGGGTTATTTTAAACAGTGAAAAAGCGGAAGGATCACTGGCAAAGTCTGTATAGTACATGTATTTGAGCATCGAGCCCACATCGCTATCGAAAAGTAAATCGCCTATTTTTTCTGTGTTCTTTTTATTCGGGTATGTGCTCCCTTTTAAAAACCCTACTCCCATCTATCCCGTCTGTCCGTCCATCCGTCTGTGGCCAGTTTCATACCCTTGAAGGTATCTTACACACAAATCCATATATAACATACAGTTCAGCCCACCTGCTCTTTTCGTTGCTACCCACCCACAAAGGCAACAAAGCAAATAAACAAGACAACGTTATTTTCATTACCCAACTGGGCATAGACTCACTTTGTAAAACAAATTCTCATAAGAAGCGGAGAAAAAAATGTCACAACACATAGATACAAGAGAAGAAAAACGGCATAACGATCCGTGAGAGTTCAAGTCATTGTTCTGTTGGCCCAAAATCCAATTTTTTTTGCTTCTCAGCTCAACTTGCAGGCAAGGGAAGGGAAAAAGCGATCGGGAACCAAAAGGGCGAAAAATGTAATTGGGAGCATGGAAGGGAAAATAGAGAGGGAAAGAGTGGGAGGGAAGCCGTTTCAGCCAATCGATGGACCTTGCGTTCCCACATCTACCCTGCGGGAATTTCTCATCGACTCATCTAAGGAGGAAGAGATGCAGAGATTCAGAGATGCATTCCAGCACCGACATATGACGCTGCAATATATCTTCCCCCCCTTCTCCCCGTCCTTCCTTCTTCCACAGTGTACTCTTTTCTTCTTTAGACCGTTGTCATACTTTCTGTGTCGTAAGAATGATGGACAATGATTGAGAAAAACAATGAGATAGATAGATGAATAGCACGCGCCGCCTTGTGTGGACTGCAAGTTACAAAGCGGAATGTACAACGCATACACACGTCCTCTCTTCCTGTCCTTCTTTGTGGGAGAACAAGAATACGAAATGGAGGAGAGAAAAGTATAAACAGCAACAAAGGAAAAGGCCCAGAAAGTAATTTAAAAAGAGTTAGGTTATAGATACTTTTGTTTGTTGATACGATTGCTTGCTTGTGTGGTGATTGCCGTGTGTATCGGTTGAATGTATGATTGGTCAAAGAATGGAAAGGAGGAGGATATAAACCTATTTGAAGGCCTTTAGGTTATTGTTGTCCAGCCCTCCATGCTTTTTTTGTATTCAGTTTCTTCATTCTGCCCCTATTTATTTCTTTGGTAAAACGAACAAGTATTCCGCCTTTATGTTTGTTCATCCATGTAACAAAATGAGCTTTTCCAAAATTCACAAAAAAAAAAACTTTGATGCGAAAAGGATAACAAAATAGCAGAGGCAACGTTCGGTATCGCGATCCGGACTCATAAAAACAAACTCGAAGGATTAAGCAGGCCTTTATAGAGCGCGATGGCATATCCTCGTACCACACAACGACTTCAGTTTGCATTTTGTTCAATAGTCATGTAGCTTCGAAGTGAGAAGGGGACACAAAAGTCTACAAAAAAAATGAAAAGAATTCCCAGCAAAAACGCTATCCAAGCCTTGTCTTCCTTCCTTCCCTTCCTTCCGTCGATCGTTCACAACATCTAAGACATGCTCTCAGTTGTTGCCGGATGTGAACCCCGGCGTAGGGCGTAAAAAGAAGCGATCAAAAGAAACGATACAATGGTCTCCTTCAAATGGTTCTCAAACAGGTCGCATTAACTTTAATTTCTATTCCTGAAAATAAAAAACGTTTCTCTATTTTTTTCCCCCTCTTTTCCGCTTTTCGCCTCTCAGCCGCCTCCTCCACAACTACTCTCACGACCAACTACAGAATACAAAAAAAAACATGCAGCGACAACTAAAACAGGAGTGGGTGGGAGTGTGCTGTCTCAATAGGGTAAAGATATGGTATTTAGGGGCTGTACTTTTATCCACTTTTTTGCAGTCTGTTCCATCTTCACGTTCTCTAGACAAGAAGATCCTCTCTTTCTCTGTCAAACCTTTTTCTGCCTAGATAAATCTTTCCTTTCATCCCCTCATAGGACTTCGCATGGTCGTTCCGAAGACCCTTCGGAGAGATATCGCCAAAAAAAAAGACGTGTCTACTTCTCTTTTAGCGACATTCAACGGCCCCCGCGCCATTTTATTTTACCACAGCGCTAATACTAGCAAGGACTAGGGATCTTCTTAGAGGGGCTCTAGCATAAAGTCAAGGCTATTGAATCACGTAATAGACAAACCCAATAATACCAAGGAACAATACGACAAGAGGCGTCAGGGACCCTGGCTAGCGTCACGCGGCCCTTAAGCAAACTAAAACAACTAGCCAATATTTTCCTACAGCGGGGAGAAGGGAAAAACGCGCTAAAGAAAAAGCAGACGTCAGGTAGACTGTGTTAAAGAACTGAAGAAAGGCAATAAAGGAGCTGTCAAGCGAGGTATATATTTATTATTTGCCATGCGCCGATTATTTACGAGAAATAGAAGTATGAGTGAGGTTGAGAAGGGACTGTCAATTGATAATATTACAGAAAGAAAAAGGAAAAAAAGAGTAAAATAGTACACGCGAAAAAAGCAAAAAATAAAGAATAAAGGCAGTATTCTAACACTCGCGGGCAATAACAAACGAACACCCAGGGTTGCTCCACTTAAGAGCCAGAAGTAGCAGAAACATCACCACCATCACTACCAACGGTGGCGGTAGCATTGGAGCCAAGAAGGGCGGCGCGACCAGCAGCGACCCAAGGGTGGTCTCGAAGCTGGCGGGCAGTAGGACGATCAGACCCCTGCGCCTGTAAGAGCCACCGCACCAAATCCTTGGACTCTTCCGAAACAGCACTCACTCCACGCATCTTGGGTACAATCATCGACGTCGTCGCAGTCGCTGCTGCTACTGCCGCCGTCGTCTTTGCTGCAGCTGCAGCAGCTGCGGCGGTTGCGGCCGAGGCTGCCAATGTTGAATCTGAAGTTGAAGGGGTATCGGGTGTCGCAGCCGGGAGTAATGTCGCGATCACTGCTGCACTTGATCCAGTTCCAGAGCCAGCAGCAGGGCCCGTTCCAGTACTGACGGACTGCTGTGGAGGATACGCAGATGTCGAGCTTGTATTACTTGCAGTCGACGACGACCGTTGATGATGCTGGTGCGGATTCATCAAATTCGCCCGGGTCATCAGAACCTTCTCTCCCGGAAACCCAAACTCTGCGTGAGCAATCATGCTCAGAAAACTCTTGCGACTCATCCCGGGTCTCATATTGAACGGCAAGAAGCCGACCAGCAACGCGTACAGAACCACGCCCAACGACCAGATATCAGCCTCCCGTCCGTCATAGGGTTGGCCCAGAATAATCTCTGGCGCCGCATAGTCTTCTGATCCACAGCGTGTCGTGAGCAAAGGCGAGTCCATGTCGATGATCTTGGCCAGTCCGAAATCCGTCAGCTTCACTTTTGGGCGTAAGGGCGCTCCTGTCTGAGGTTCCAACAGCACATCTAAAGAAGGTGGTGGTGGTGGCGGTGTGGGAAAAAAAACAATTGAAGAGAGTAAGGTTAATTGTCGCCGCACCTCATGATATTTTTTTTTTAGTCTCTGGTCGCACAAACAAGGCCCTTTCCAGAAATAACTTCTTCGGTCTCCTTGTCCAGACTGCTTCGTGAACTTTTTTTGTTTAAGAAGAGTCAGGCCATGTCAACTCGCCCATATCATGCGATTCGCTCGTTTTTGTCCTGTTTCTTCCAGTGTCCGTTGAACCTCCTGGTGTTCGCGCGTCCATATGCGTCCATTAGTGTCCACCAAAAAGAATTCCTGTCTAATCAAAATCTTTTTTTTTAGGATGGGCTTTTGTCCTTGAAGGTTAGAGAGAAAAATGCTGGGTGTGTGTCGGTAGGGCGGCTATTTTTTTCACTCTTTTTTGGGTTCAGGACACTGTCGAAGAAGGTACTCCAGCGATGGTACTCTTCTCTCACACTGAGTTTTCATCAATCCTGGTGAACGAATGTCTATTCTTGCTACCCTGAATTTCAGGGATTTCAGTCCCTGTTCCTGTTTCTGACGCTGCTTGTCTCATGTAGGCTAAGAATATCAGTTGTTCCGCAGTGTGTATGTGTGGCGCTTGATTGTTGGTCCATTAGTAGTCAATGTATGCTCAACAACGCCCCGTCCAGTTTGTTTACTCCTGAAATATCATGTTAGTCCCTTGTTCCTGTTCGTGTTCCAGTGCTTGAGTGGCGAAAAGCCAGTGGACGGCGGATGGTCGAGGCTAACTTACTCTCTAGTTTGAGGTCTCTGTGGACAATATTAAGTTGATGCAGGTAATCGACCGCTAAAATAAAGAAAAGGAGAGAAAAAAGTGAGATGGAGAGAAGAAAAAAAAACGATACCAATCATCGAAGTTAGTTTCATTATGCAATGGGATATGTGTCGATGACTCAAACACGAGGTGAGCCGGAAAACAATACCAAAAAAAAAGCGAGTAGGAAACCGTTGCATACCATCAGCAATCTGGGCAAAGATGCATTGGATGTCCTGTTCGGAGGCAATGGCTCTCTTGTCTGCGACATATTCAAAAAGCTCTCCTCCTGACGCATAGTCCAGAACAATGCACATCTGCAGCGAGGTCTCGACAACTTCACGGAAGCCCACAATGTTGGGGTGGTGAATGGACTAGCGTAGTAGAAAGGAAAGAACGGAGCACAACGTGATGTGAATGTTTAACAAGTAATTGGATGACAAAAGAATCCAGGAGACGACCCAATAGTAACAGAGCGATAGAAAAAAGACAAAAGGCAAAAAAAAGCAAAAGGGGACATCAGGAGTCGATTGTTGTGTTGTGTTTGGACGAGCGGGAAAGTGAGATGAAGGAGGAGGTCCATGGGTGGACCCTCCTTCTCCTATCGTCGTCACCCCAAACACCTAACTATCACCCCCTTCACTTCTTTTTTTTCCCCACACAAAATCACAGTTTCAATTCCAAGGGTCCCTTCTCTTTGTTCCATCTCCCTCTTCCTTTGTATTGTCACCCTTGCTTTTTTGTTTCCTTTGTCTGTCCGTCTGGTGGTGTATTGTGTATGTTATTACCTTGAGTAGATCAGATTCTCTCCTGACACTGATACCCAGGCGATCGCTCGACTGTACCATAGCACGGCTCATGACCTTGATCGCGACGTGGTCGCCTGTCCGGGTGTCGACCGCCAGCTTGACCTCGGAGAAACTGCCCTGACCAATGTTATGTAGCAATCGGTAGGGTCCCACCGTGTTCTTGAGACCGGGGTAGATCTTGCGTTGCTGGCCATTGCTGCTTGTAGGCGGTACCGAAGAGGGGTTTGTATTTGAGCTGGATATGGGCGCAGCTGCAGTATCGGCCGTCGCCTGTTGTTGATGTTGTGGTTGGTCCTGGGAAAGGAGAACACTCATCTCTGAGATGTCGTCACCGGCGGACATATGGGCCGTTTGCGTCGACACCCAGCTGGAAGACGATGACGACTGTTGCTGGTATGAACCAGAAGAAGCAGGAGGATCTTTAAAGATGTTGGCGTTCGAGGAGAGGCTGGTCCTTGTCAAGGGCGAAGGCAGGTTGGAGAACAGGCTCGACTGAGAGCTCGAAGGGGTCAATAAAGGATTGCTCTGCTGTGAAGATGGAGTATGGTGCGATGAAGCATGTCCTTGAGGATGGCGAAGATGCGGGCTATCGAGACGGAAGGATGACCGTGCGGCAGCTGGGGAGGCATGGGAAAGGATCGAGGCTGATGAGTGTGAAAAGTTCTTGGAAGCCCCATCGGTGGGGAGATGATCTGGGCTGAACATTCCTCCGCCCGAGACAGAGTGATTGTGGTGGTGGCGGTTAGTCGAGGCCATAGTCGAGAACGAACCTAGACTAGGTGATCCACCTGTTGCCATGATTCCACCGATGCTGCTGTTGCCATTGCCGTTGCCAGAGATAAGATCGGGCGAAGGGTGGGTGAAGATGTTGTTGCCGTGGTGAGAATGGGCCTGACTGTGGGAAAGCGATCGATTGTGGGCGTGATAGGCAGAAGCATATCTAGATTTGGATTTTGGAGCCAACCTCTCGAGTCGGTCGCTCACGGGTATCGCGCCACCGGCAGCAAGCGTGGCCTGTTGCTGCTCCTGGTGTGTACGGATGGCCAAGGGTGGTGGTGGTGGGGATCTGGGCATGGGAGCCAGACGTGGCGGGGGTTTAGGGGTGGGTGTGCTGTTGTAAAAGGCGTCGTCCCAGTATGATTTTGGCGGTTCGTGATCGACCGGTTTTGTTGATGCGGGTGGTGCTGTTGTCGGAGTTGAGGGACTCGTGGCTGCTGTGGTTGCAGGGGAGGTTGTGGGGAAGAAGGAAGGGACGAGGGCATCGCCGTCTCGACTGTGGCCGCCTTCGGTCGCCGGAAGCAGCTGCGACAGGTTGGGCGGGCTGGAGGCAGTGAGGTCGTGGAAGTGGTGTTCGTGATGGTCATGGTGCATCCCTCCCGTTTTGATATCGGCCATAGCCTTGGCCTCCAATTCAGCAGAAGAGCTTTGAAACGAGGCCATTCGCTGCTTGTGGGAGTCTTTGTTGTACTTTTGTTGTCGTTGAAGAGGTGGGGCTGATTTGGAGAGCTTGTTGGAGGGGAGAAGAATGAGCAGCCAAGGAAGCAGGAGGGTGGGTTGAATCGAAGTCGATTGTGTGGGTGGATGGGTGGGGTATGAATGAATGACAAAGGAGTGTGAGAAAGGGAAGGAAGGATCAGAAGGGAAAGTAGAGAAGGGAGGACGAATGAACAAAGAGAGCTGAGAAAAAGAAGGCAGAGGAGAAGAATAAAAAGGGCGGGGTGGGAGAGTAGCAAGGGAAGGGAAGGGAAGGGAGCGGAGGCAATTAGTGTGAGTGGTGACTGAGAACTGAGCTGGTTGACTCTTTTTTTTTTTATGACTGTGTTGGAAACTTGGGAGACACACAACTGCCATGTAAGAAAAAAGGGAGGACAAGAAAATCAAGGAAGGAACGAGAGAAGAGGCAGTGTGTCTATGTGGCGTATTTGTGATTTTTTAGAACGAGTGTTTCTCTTCTTCAAATGACATGCACACTTGCGCACACATGTGCGCTAATAAATAATTATTACAGTCCATGGCCTTCTGACTGACTGACTGACACAAGCAAACGCAAACGAAAAAAAGGAACAAGAACGAAAACAAGACAACACAGATACTTGTCTTGTTTGTCTGTCGACTTGTCGCTTGTTAATCAACATTGAAAGAAGAAACATTCATAAAGACGCACATTCACTTTTGTGGACACAAATGCAAACAACAAAAAGAGCGTGAATGGATAAAAATACTTTCTTCTTCTTCTTCGCCTTCTTTTTTCTCTCCTTCGCTTTTCTACTTTCTGTCCTACATGTCCGAGTCGGAGGATCATAACGGGAACCTCTTGCTTCTTCCGTATTGGCAATAGTTATCCACACGTAGTAGGAGCAATTGGCAGTAAAGACGGTAACGACAACCCGTAACTGTAAAACTAGGGAGCCATGTAAGTAAGAAGAGAAAATGAACACAACGGGTCATTCGTGACCATCGTCCTTGTTTTTATCTTGTTTTCTGCTCAGAAAAATCTCTTTTGTCGAACCAATTGTGTCCCTTCCTTCTTGTTTTGTGCTTTTCAGTGGAGACATGGAACCAGCCACCGCGCATTTCAAACGCACACATGAAAACCTTACTCTTGTTATTCCTGAGTCTACCCAGAATCGAGGCGAATGGACGAGCGAAAGAATGAATGAGAGCGAGGTGGAGGTGATTGTTCCTGACGCGTGTCAGTTGGCAGAGTACATTCATTTGAGGTACAACATATGTATACACCCCTATCGATTATTGTGCTCCGCTTTGGTTGCTTTCGCCCACATGGATCCTTCAGCTTTCAAGCACGAGAAAACAAAAAAAAGCAAAATGGATGGACGGAGGAAAGCTCAATAAGGAAGGATGGATGAGATATGTGGAGTGCCAAGCAAGCAAAGCAAGGAGAAAAGAGAGAAGGAAAGAAGGGGATGGGATAACTTGAAAACAAGAGAGCAATTCACAGGAGGAACGAGGATCGCTTGGAAAAGATTGCGAAGAAAGAAAAAAGGCAGCGATCCTCGCTTTATCTTAATGATCAGTGATCAGAGAGATCGAGACAAATAAGCACTCTGAATGTTGAATGATACCATATATGAACTGATAAGTGATCAGTTCAATTAAGACGCGTGGGGGCGAAGTTCCTTTTTGATTGTTGCTCATCATCGGCACTTTAGCCACAGTGATAAAAGGAGTGAGGGCTATGTGACTGAAAGAAACAGTGACTGCAAGCCACGACATGACACGTTTTTTTTATCATACCACAGAGTGAAAAAAGGCAATGGAGCCTTCCAAGGGTCTCTCTCATCTATTGTAGAGAACACTAAAAGTAAGGCAAAAAACCCCCTTCTCTCCATCCAAGTGGTGCATGTTTGTTGTGTTGTTTAGCGTCCTTTTCACTGCTTGTGGGTCCTTCTCCACCATCCATCTGTTGCTCTCAACAAGAGATTTCCTTTTCTTCCTTTCTTCCTTCGTTTCTTCCTTGCCTTTGTTTTCCCTCGTGTCCCAGTCCATCTTCCTAACTTTTATTTTTCTTCCCGTGCACCTGTTCTAATTCCTTTTTTCTTTTTTTTTTTTTTCCAGCTCAACCCTTTTTATCTTTTTATCTTTTTATCTTTTTCCCTTTTTCTCCCTTTTCTTATTGTCCTTAGTTTTTCACTTCTTTTCTTTCCCTCTTCTCTTTCTTTCCATCCTCTCTCTCTCCACCGCAACCATAACCAACCAACCAACCAACAAACAACAAGAACACGTATATACAAGCCATGGCCCAGAACGACGCATACGACTTCCTCTTCAAGATTGTCCTCATCGGTGACTCCGGTGTCGGAAAGTCCAACTTGCTCAGCCGTTTCACCCGCGGCGACTTCAACCTCGAGTCAAAGTCCACCATCGGTGTTGACTTTGGTGCAAGAACCGTCCAGGTCGAGGACGGTAAGATGATCAAGGTAAGCCCATTTCTCACATCAGGAAGAACAAGTGCTTCTCATCGACTTTCTTTTTTTGGTTCTTTGGTTTTGGTCATCATCCACACGCTCTTATATGTACTCTCGAAAAACGCGCACGCTGTGAGCCAAGAGTGTGTGTGAGAGAGAAAGGGAGGGTGTGCGTGAACGCCCGCCCCTGGGCTCATTGTCAGGATGGAGTTCACCTTTTCTTTCTTTTTCTCATTGGAATAAACAGGACATGTGTCGATACTCGATACTCGCAATAACGACGGCGGCGAGAACAGCAAACTAGTCAGATGGAGGAGATGAAGGGATGATGGAGAGGCAAAACAATAACGCGCGCACCTCAGGAGACTGTTTGTTCATTGGAAAAGAGCACTTTGCCTTCTGCTAAGAGGACATGGAGGAGACGGCCACCAGGATACAGGCGGCTTTAGTTACCTCGGTAACAATCCTTCCCACCAACTGAACACGCCACACATCGCTGAGAGAAAGGGACCAAGTGGGGGCGTGTCCAGGCTAAGCATTCGCCCAACACTCCAAGAAAGAGAGAGGTGATAGGGACATTCATGGCAAAAATAGTCCAGGAGGTTGTCCCCATCCCATCCCTGTCTTTCCTTTTGTCTCTTTCCTCCCTTTCTTATTCCTCTCTCATGCGCAACATATTACAGCCCATTACCATCTCTCTTTCTTCGTCCTCGATCTCACCCGACAGGAGTCCGCAAGGGGGAGGGGAGGGAGACATCACACCGCATCAAAAGGCGGGAATGTTCAGTACTGCTGTTGTGTTGTGTTGTGTTTTTTTTTTTTTTTTTTTTTTTTTTTTTTAAATCTTTCGGCTGACTGTGGTTTAAAAATAATACCACGGCCTTCGACTCTCCTCCACCGGCACCGCCTTACGTTCAGAACGATATGGCATGGAATGACCTTGTAACTAACATCGCCTTTATTTCTTTCTATTCTCTTCTCTCGCTACTCTTATGTATTTCTGTTGACCTTCCATTCCTCCTCTCTGCACGACTGACCATCTGCCAATGAACTCTTTCTTACGTGATCCCGCCGAATAGGCCCAGATTTGGGATACTGGTACGTTTTCCTCTGTAGTTATCTTTTGTCGTGCTGTTATCACTCTTTGAGGTCATTCATAGTAAAAAAAAACCAACAAGGAAATAACTCACATTCTCATACTACAACCACAAACAACAAAATAGCTGGACAGGAGCGTTACAGGGCTATTACTTCCGCCTACTACCGTGGAGCTGTTGGCGCCTTGTTGTTGTACGATATCACCCAGCACGGCACCTATGAGTCAGTCTCGAGATGGTTGTCCGAGGTCCGCGAGCATGCTGACCCCAACATCATTGTTATGATGGTCGGTAACAAGTCGGATTTGAGACACTTGCGCTCCATTCATACCGAGGAGGCCAAGGGATTCGCAGAGGAGAACGGACTTATGTTTATTGAGACCTCGGCTCTGGATGCCACCAACGTCGACATTGCCTTCACCAACCTTTTGACCGAGGTATGCTTCTCTTGTTTTTCTCTCTCTCTTTTGCTGGAACAACGTTATTTGAAAGAGAGCATGGAAGGAGTACAGGGAAGGAAACGGAGATCTTGAATGACAAAAAAGCAAGCAGACAGCGGTAAACTGATTCATCTTTTTATTCCATGTATCATGCTACTTTTATGCACATATAGATCTACAAGGTTGTGACGAATCACGTTCCCAAGGAAGGCGGCAAGGACGAGTTGAAGGCTGGAGGCGCCTCGATCAGCATAACGCCTACTCCCCAGGACAAGCCCGCCGGCAACGGATGCTGCTAAACACATGGGATGGTTCCACAAATGCACCACCACCGCCGAACACCCCAGCTACCAACAATTTAGTTACAACAGCTACCAACAATTTAGTTACAACAGCAACAACAACAACAACAACAACAACAACAACAACAACAACAACAGCGGCAGTGGATATTTAGAAAAGTGGCAGAAATTCGAAGACGAAAAAAAATACAATGCAGGAATTTTTCAATCATGCAATGCACATCGTTGCTTTTTTTGTCCCCTTTGGACCAAAGAGGTATATGGAAGAGGAGGTTGCCCTGTCTGGGTGTCGAGGAATTGAAAGGGGACAGAGGCAAGATGGAGTTAAGGAGGAGGAGAGGAGGAAGCAAGCAAGCATGCATACCGAGGATTGATGCGGTATGTACGAAAATGAGAAAACAGAAATGCACCTGAAGTAGCCTGTGTCGTACGCATCGCGTTATGGTTTACGATAGAAACACGTTAACATTGCCCGTAGATGACGGATATAATCCCGGGATGATGTCAGTGTTCAATCAAAGCAGGGGATGAACTCATGCATGCCTTTTTCTTTCGAGGTGGATCCAAAATGCCTAAAAGAAGCCCAACCGCGCTTCTTTTTCAGCCAGGTGACAAAAAATCGTCACGTGGACAATGATGGACTGAAACTTGAGGCGATCATTTTTTTCTTCAAAATGCCTTGCTTCTCACTTCACACCCGTTTTTCTTTTTCTTCTACATACGCCCCTAACCACTTTTACAAACACCTCCCATATACACACTATACTCCTGTTCTTTCTTCTTCCATAATAACAACGAAACCATGTCCACACACAGAAGGCGCTCGGTGATCGACGAGCTCGACAAGACCCGCCAAGAACACCCCGCCTCACACCCACACCCAACATCCGACAACACACCCCTCTCTAGAGTCGCCAGCAAGGATGTTACTGACGAGATCCTCGAGCAGTCAGAAGCCATCCACATCCCCAAGGACGACATCGACAACAATATCATCAACAACAACAACCACAGCAACAATCACAACAATCACAACAATCACAACAATCACAACAATCACAACAACAGCAACAGTGCTACCGATGCTGATAAGGGTCAGAAAGACAAAATGATCGGACTCAGCAACACCGCAACAATCCCCAACGCCACCTGGCAACCCCTCGCTAGCAAGTCTTCCAACCAACTCCCTTCTTCGTCTGTCACCACGGGCCAAGGGTATGGAGCACAGGATCATCATGACAAGCCGTCGGTGTTGCCAGAGATCTTGCCTGGTTTCAAGGATCGGATGGCGGATATCCATCATGCTACCCTCAAGAGTGTCTCTGATATCACCTCTCCTCCTTCTTCTCATGGATCATCATCAGATACGGGACGAGAAGGAGAGGTGGGAGGAAAGTGGACGGGTGGGACTATGTTCCCGACGATGATGCCTTCTTCTGGTGGCGGGAGGCACAAGAACCCATTCAGTTCTGGATCGGTTTCACAACAGCACCAGCACCAGCAGCACGGGCAGCAGAAACATGCTGGATCAGCAGAGGAGGAGGCGAACCGCAAGATTGCACGGAGCTCGATACTTTATGAGTCTGCAGATCTGGAAGAATCTACTTCCAGTCTCACTGACGACGATCACCGCCATCATCACAGTCACTCACCAACCTCCAATACTATGCACAACCCGATTGGAGGAACATCAAGTACGTTGGTCCAAGGAGGTCAAGGCGGCCGCAGATGGTCACACGAGCTGTCACCCGAGAAGGCCGGTCTTGTTGGGTCTGTTCTTTCTGTTGCTGGGTTGGTCAAGGATGTGGTCCTTGACAAGATCCAGCAGCGGCCTCCTTCCTCTTCTAAGACGACAGCAGGGGCTCATCACCATCACCACCACCACCCTTTGACAGCGGATGAGAAGCAGGTCGCGGCCGCTGCTGCGTTCGGTGGGTCTGAAGAGTCGGGCGATCAAACTATCCTCATTGACGGACTGTTGCACCACCACCAGAACCACGAAGCAGAGCGCGCCGCCGCTGTCGCTGCTGCCGCTTCTTCGATGACTCCCGGAAGTGCAGGCGCAGACGCTGAGGAGCTGCTAAAGGCTGCCCCGGGTGCTGGTAAGGAGCACCACAAATCAATCTTCCATCTGGCGGCGAACCCCGAGACTAAGAAGAGCCTGTTGTTGAACCACCCCGAGTCCTTGGGTTACCATGCTGCTGCTGGCACAAAGGATCAGCAGTCAATCGGGGATTTGGCTTTGGCGTCCGCTTTGGGCGCCCAGCATCAGCGGTCTGCTAGTGGACAGGACCTTTCCAAGACCAGTCGCTAGATCTCTCCTCGCTTATGAGAGGAGGTTTTTTTTAGCACGGATTGGGCTGCAAGAGAGACATTGTCGTTTTTTCTTGAAAGCATTGTACATAGCACCACTCATTAGCAGAGTAAATATCTGAAAAAAGAAGTGTTTTTTTTATTTCTACAAGGCTTTTGGAAAAGAAGCGAAAAGGAAAGGAGGGGATATGTGCGAGTGGAGAGAAGTGCGCTCTAAGGCGCAAAGAATCATTAAGGAAAAGAAACGGATTAGACCTTGTCCTGGTCCTTGATCTCAGTACGAAGCTGGGCAACCTCACGATCCAAGATCCTAGCCTGAGCATCCGCACGCTTCGTCAGCACCTCAACAAGAGCTTTGTTCTCGGGCAAGAGAGCCCTCTCATCAATCTTGGCACCAACCTCCTGCATGGTCTTCAAGACAGTCGCCAACTGGTTAGGCAACCACGTCACAATGGGGGATCCACCAGTGGCGACAGGGTGCTTGGTGTACTTGATGATGTATTCCTTGGTGAAGCTCCAATGTCTGTTTCTAAAATTCCGGATTTGGTCGACGGCGGCGAGGTAGATGGCGGCAGAGTTGGGGTCCTGCTCTGCAAAGTTGCGAACCTGGTTCTGACGGGCCTTTTCTTCAACGAATTCCAAGAACTCGGCATGGTTGTGGGGACGGTAGGTACGGAAGTCCTTCAAGACGGCTGTGAGCGGGTTGGAGGGCATGGACTCGGTCAACTGGAGTAGGTTATCGCCCATGGGGACCATGGAATCGTTAGCACCAGACTCGCCACGATGGAACATGGGTTCGTCCGAGACACCCTCGTAGATGACACCATTGGGGAACATGGGCTGGTTCTTAGTACCCATGATGAAGGTACGGAACTTGAGGTAGTCGGCGGGAAGGGAACGTTGCCACATGGTGTCCATTTCCTGGTTGATCTTTTCGTAGGTAGAGACGACCTTTGAGAGGCCCTCGTTGAAGGCTTGACGGTTGTGCTTTCCGGCGGCTTCGAGAGTCTTCATGGTGTTCTTGACCAGCTCACCCGAATGGGAGACCATGGTGACGTGGGAGATAATGAAGCCCAACTCGGATGGGTCACCGGAGAAGGGGCGGATCAACTCCAAGTTACCCCAGACCAGACCTTTTGACTTGTCGATCCTGCGGTAGTTGTACAAACTACATGGTATTCAAAAAAAAGAGCGAAGGGTTAGTGTTTTGCTTTTTTGTAGGAGCATACAGTATAGAAGCGAATAAAAGTGAGAATAGAGAAAGAGTGGGGTCAACTTACGCGTAGGAGAGGGCATACTCCATGAAGGGCTTGGCTCCGATCTTCTCGGCGACCTGGACAAGGGGGACGGCGATGTTCTTGGGGAGGACGGAGCGGCCGAGGCCATAGTCACCGGTCTTGCGGTAGAGGATGTCGCATGGCTCGAGCAGGTAGGCCGATGCCACGAATGTGTAATCTCTGTACAAGGCTGTTGTTGGGTGGATGTAGAAAAGGAAAAAAAGTAAAGTTAGCAAGGGGTGTTGAATATGATTGGATCTTTGATTATTTTGCATAAACTGCACACATGGGGCGATTGTTGGGGTGTGAAATGTGGGGAGGGAGGAAAAGGAGAAAAATAGATTTGTTTGCTTGTTTTGTGTTTGTGGAGAAAGTCAAGGTGAGAAGAGCAAATCGGGCGTGGGAGAGTAAACCAAAAAAGAAAATAAAAACGAGGGGTGGGCGACACGGCACAAAAATACAAGCAATAACAGTTCCTCACTCTTTTCCCTATGGTCACTTGGTCATTTAAGCATGGCCTTTCTGTTGTTGATGTTAACGAAGTCGTATTACGCTCTCTCTCTCGCATGTCTGCCTGTTCGTCTCCCTCTCTTTTTTACTGCCTTTAATTGTGTTCCATTCATAACACTCCTCTCATTCCTTGCATTCGGCAGCTAGCTGGAGATAGCCACCTGCTTCGCAGTTCCGCATCGGACGTTGTTGATCACATGGTGCCTTTTTTTTCTCTCGCTTTCCTTTGCTTTCCCTTCTCTCTCCTGCTACTATTCCCTATTCCTTTCTTCTCTTTGCGCACCTCAAAAATATTACTAGGAATGTTTGTTCTCCAATAAAAACAAATAAACACCTAGCAATCTATTAGCTAAAGCAAAAACAATAACAAAATGATATTTAAGAACTTACCAGAAAGCAACTCAGAGTCCTCAACATTCGAAAGATCATACTGGGGCAAACTCTTGCAAGCTTCGCCAAACTGTCCCAAAGCCAACAGACCCTTGGATCCATCCTTTAAGGTCAAGGGCATCTTCTGCAAAAGCTCCTCCAAGGCCTCATACTCCTTGGGCAAGACGTCCAAAGGATCCTGACGGGGGAGGAATCCGTTCTGGGTGCCAACCATGAAACTAGGGATGGAGTGGTTTTGGACAAGGGGGTCATCGAGGATCGGGAAGCCGGGCACCTCGCGGGCTTGGTTTTGGATATCCGAGGTGTGGAACCGGCGGTACTTAGGCTGGGTGTTGTTGGTGCCTGTAGGGGTGGAGGTGGGCGAGGCCGAGGGGGCCGAGGGGGTCGAGTACTCGCGGATTGCTTGGGCTTGAAGGCGGAGGGAGTGGGAGATGGCGGCCAGGGCGGCGGTCGAGGTCTTGGCGGGGGCGTTCTTGAGGGCGTACTTGAGCGAGGCTGCGGCCTGCAGGCGGAGAGTCTGACGCATCATTTTTTTTTTATTGGAAGTTGTGGAGTGGAGAGGTAATAGAGGGAGTTTGAAAAATAAAATGTCAGGGTCCGAAAAAAAAAGTATTTCAGGGAATGGACGTCGAGAACAGAGGAGGGTGATGGTAGAAGGATGAAAAAGGAATATGAAAAGCGGGGTTGCGGTGGTGGTCGGTGGGTTTTCTTGAAAGCTTGAACTCGGAAAAGTCGTGGTTGATGAAGGTAAAGAACAAGAAGAGGGGAAAAGAAAAGACGAGAGAAGGGGGAAAACGAGCGCCTTTTATAAAAAAGTGACGGATTTTGTTCCCGTGGGAGGAAAACGCAACTAATCAGCTGCAGGTGAAAGATGGCATTAGGCTGGTTGGTTGGTTGGGGAAAGAATGGTTGTTCGTTCAATTGAATTGATTGAAGCAGGTTCACCGAGAAAGTGGAGGCCAAGTGAACTGGTAGTAAGGGTGAACTGAAGGAGTAACGACAGACAACAGCAGGGGTCATTCAATGGTCAGTTGTATGTGTGTCCATCGTTGACCAAAAGCACTCAATCAGTTGAGCCATCATCCCCTAATAAGAAATACCAATGATTCAGTACTCTTTGATGAACGATCTAACCCATACTCAGGCAACAACTCTTGCCATCTCTTGCCCGTCTGCCTGCCTTGCCTTGCCTTGAAATTGAAGAACTCACAGATCACCCCCAAAGAAATACATAATACCTTTGTCTCGTTCTCGTTGTCTTTCTTTGCGCAGGTTAGTTGTAGGCGGCCAATAGCTAGACCGACCAAGTCATGTAAGTATTTTCGATGGTGACACAAAAGAAAGGAGTTCGCGTTTGGTTGGCGACTGAATAGCGACTGAATTGGCGCTCCTGTAATATTAAAAAAATTTCGCCCATCCCTGAACTAATCAGACAAAAAAAGGCGAGCCCATGGTCACACAACAGAGAAACGAGTCAAGAAAAAAAAAAAAAAAAAAAAAAAAAAAGGCCAATGTTTATTGTTTCCATATTTTCTTTTGCCCATTTCGTAGCTTTGTTCGGCTTTTTTTCTACGGCCTTCGATGAAGAAGAGGTCATTACCTCCTCAATCTACCACTGCAATGATACTACTTTTCCTCTTTTAGATCGGGATTCGGGTCAATGTAAGGGCCTCATTGCTCACCCTCACCACCCTCGCCGTCCATTCCTAACATCTTTCAATGACCAACTTGGTTGAATTCATGGCAGAAAAGCTATCATTTTGCTTGAAGCTCCTCGCTCACTTTCCTTTAACATTCTTCTTCATCAGCGTCTTGAATATCGAAAGGAGAACATCGAAAGAGGACGACAACAAAAAGGTTCAAGCACAACAAGAAAGAAGCCTCCTTTTAAAGCTGAACAAAAAAAATCCATGCCATCTCGACTACCATTTCGAGATTTCAAAAAGTGAGATCAAAGGCCTTTTTCTTCCTTCCCTTCCCTTCCTTATGTCATTTACTTTGCGCTCTTGTCCCGTTCCCACTTATTTTTCTTTTTCTTGTCTTTAGTTTCTTTCCTTTCTTCAGAAAACTGCACACATGTGTTCGATTAGAATATAAGTTACCTCTTAAGAGCAAAGAAAGATAAAGAGGCACATACATTATAGCAATCCATGATCTGACACCAAGAACCCCCTTCCCGCGTGTTTGCGCGTGCAACTATATCTTTCAAAAGAGTATAGGCAGGCAGACGATTCGGACTTTTGATTGAAATCCGGACACTTCGGAGAACTGAAGCGAGAATGAGATTTCCGAAATGCTCAAAATATAAAATAAAAAAGCCGTGAGTGGGAGTTATAGCTGCCGTTTGTATGTCTTTTTTTGGTTTCTGCGTCCCATGTTCTGCTATAATGTATCAATGGCGACATACCTCTGTCTTTTCTCAGATGGAGATAGGAAGTGTAGGCAAGAAAAGAGAAGGCGAGACGCGCAGGAAGGCAGTGTTATGGTATTTTTGTGTGAGAAAGTGTGAGAGAAAGATACCCTGACCCGTTTCTAACGGCAAAATAGGGCATGTTGGGTTACCCAGCCCTGCTCAGCATTGCTGTTTGCCTGTCTGTCTTTCTTTCTGTCTGTCTGTTTGTCCGTTTGTCGTGTTTACGTTTTTGTTTTTGTTTGTTTCCTGCTCACATCACATAATGCATATAGGTAAAATTGGCTGTGATGAGAAAGGAGACACATACATCTCTTTTTGTCCTACACAGACCAACGGCGGGCGGACGGGCGGATGAGCAGGGCGGTTTGGTTTGGCTTGGGTAGAGGGCTTGGGTCGAGGGTCTGGGTAAGGTTGGCTGGTTTTGGGTGTTAGGGTAGGCCATTTCTGCCGTTTTGAAATCAATGGTGAGTGAATGAACGAGCAAGAGTCCACTCTTGGAAAGTGGTTTGATGAGCGAATCAAATAGCAACCACCCCACGCCCCAAATTTCATAACGCAGCCTAAGGCAATTGAGTGTTTCGTTATGAGCATGTGCGGCTCTAGATCCTTCCATCCTTCCTTCCCTCCTTTCCTTACGCTACTCTCTCGCCACCAACTATCTCGCAATTATTACTTGGCGTTCCCTATTTCCCGTCTCCTCGTTCTTGATCTCATACACACGCACTACATGCACACCTCTCTCTCTCACTTCACTTTACTCCTCTCCTTCACATCTCACACACCAAGGATGGAGATTTTCCACTCCCTTTTTTTTATCCTGTTCATCAAAGGATGATGAATGGACAAAGTATGAACATGTAAAGACGTCCATCCATACATCCTGATGATCCTTCTACGAATTCTCACCATAGGATTGCTCAGCGCATAGTGTTGAAGAGTGGCGTTCAGTGTTTCTTTTGGACTTTCATTGGATTTCCTTTTCTTCTTTCTTGTTCCTCTCACACTGGCGCACAGATCTAAAATCTTGAGCACATGTGCGGTCACTGCTCTTCTTGGTGCGGGTGCGTCGTACGTAGAAATCATTGAAATAGGCAATGTAAGATCATCGGATTCCTAACAAAAATTCTTTGCCGATAGACAATCTCCTTTCACCCTTTGTCCTTCTATGCCTATCATTATCCATTTATCCTCCAATAAAAACAGCAGATAAGGCAACAATGTGCGTTAAAGAAAAGTGAACAAGGTCATGAAAAGAATATCTGTATTTGGTGTAAGTTGTCTTTTTTGTTTTCTTCGATTCGCTTTCGTTGGTGTTTAGTGTCTAATAAATAGCAATACAAAGTTGCATTCGTGAAATGTTATAAAGCGATCTGAGTGAAAAAAAAGTGTAGTGTATTGTGGGTTATTGAAGGAGGAGGGAGTGAGGAGAGGTGTATTGTTGTAACTTCGCTAAAGGGGTTTTTAGTGGAACTTGGGGATGACGTTGTCGACGGGAATGACGGTTCCGACCTCAACAGATCTGCCGGAAGCGTTGTGCAACAAGCTATGGATGGGAAGATTGGCAAAAGAATCGGGATTAGTATGATATTATGCAAGTCGATCAAGTACAACAACATTTAGGCGCGTGGTTCAATGTCCAGTTGCGCATCGAGAAACTTACTCAGGGTAACGGAGCTGGATCTTGGGAGGGAGGATAGCGCCAGAGTAAAATTGGCTATAAACGACAAGGAAGTTGTATAGTTGGCATTAGCAATCAGGTATTCGTCCTTTACTGGCGACTGGTCTCTTTTACGGCGATATCCAAGTAAAATATCCGAAGGAATAAAAAAAAATACCTCTCCTCGGCTTTCTGCTGGGCAAGAACAATGTGCTTCTCGTTGATGCGGTTGGACTCCTTCTCCGAGCGCATGTAGTACTCAATGTAGCGGGTGAAGGGGTGCTTCTCCTATTGTTTCGTTGAAATGATGAAAAGTCGTAAATCGCGTTAGAAGACCATATTTAACGCGCATTTCGTTTGATAAGCGGTCATTGTCGCATCCTTAGGTCCGAAATCGAGTATTGGTGTCCATTGGTGTAATATAAGCTTAGATTCTGCGATTCTGCAATGCATATCTCGATCTTCTGTGTCGATGCCGAATCCCGCGTTAATATACCACAATGGTATGTGATGATATCTGGATCATGGTGTTGAAAGGTGAAAAATATTCCGGATACAGGTCGTTGATGATCTAATTGAAGTAGTTCGTCCTTCTGCGCCAATTCCTCCTCCTGTGTATCCAGCTTTCTTGCTTGTCCTTGCTTGCTTATATTACCTCGCCCTGGTTGGTGAGGTGCTCGTCAATGCGGGACCAGGCGATCAAGCCAACGACCGTGATCAAGGCGATCTTGAATCCGCCCGAGGTGAAACCTATATTCATTTCGACACGAGAGTTTTTGTCAGTCATCCAATGTATATTGTGCGTGAAGTATTGTATGTGCTAAAAATTCTTCAATGCCGGATAGTCGATCCATTGACAGAGTGTGTTGTTCTTCTGCGAGTTGCTCCTGATGCTGATTATTTCCGAAAGGTGGAAGACGGGTATGATGCAGTACCTTCCTGGGTAGGAGGGGCCTCAGGACCGGAGTGAGCAGCATGGGAGCCGAAGCGCTTCTGGACGACGGCGCGTGTGGAGCGAGTGGCGGTGGAGATGCCTGCCCTGCAAAGAAAAGACATGATTGTATAGGAGGAGAGTGGGAGGGGAGAGGGAAGTGGTGATGATGGCGACCAAATTGTCTTTTCTTAGGTCCCTCTTTGACAAGCAGCAAGATCAGAGTTCCGAACTTCGGCCGAATTCACAAAATGCCTACGTATGTGTAATCTCGGAGATCGTATGCGCTATTATTTCTTACACAACTGAAAGATTCAATGGATGGCTCCTCCTGGCGCGTGTGTTTAAATTGCTTTTTCGCGCCTCTCTTGTTATCTACCCTCCTTTGATCAACTTGCTTTCATCCCCTCCTTTTCTTCACACTCACTCTTCCTCCCTCCTTCTCTGTTCACTAACCATCATTTTCATCACCATTCACAATGTCGGATGAGATCGATCTTCCGCCAGAGACACTTCACCTCATATTCTTGCACCTCTCACCGCAGGACCTCCTTCAATGTGCATGCGTCTCCCGCCATTGGAACGGTGTTGCTGAAGCCCGACTCTACAGCGACATAACTTTCAGTAGGCGGAAACTCAACAATCACAAGCTCGTTCCCGCCCTCAAGACACGCAAGCACCTCCTCCGTCGATTCGAAATTCAACTCTGTCAACAATTCACAATCCCGGAAGCGAATCTTCTGGATATCTTCCTCGACTACCGTCCTGACCATGACAATAAACGCAATCTTTCTCCCGGAGAGTCGTGTCGCTACCATTATCGGGACAGGAATCTTTTCGGAGATGACACCAAAACAAGACCGTCGTTTCCAATGGCCGCCATCGGACCCAACCGCCCTGCCTTGACGCATTTTTCTGTTGTCGGGGACTTCGAATCAAGCTGGCTTCTGGATACGATCATATACAACCTGGCGACCTCGAGCTTGACATCTCTAAAGATCAAATTTTCGTTTGGCCCCAATCACAAGACGTATACGGTGGATCTGGAGAGGATCTTGGAGACGTTTCCTCACCTCAAGGACCTTTGGATTGCTGGATATAAGCATCAGTACAAACCCACAGGAGAAATCGAGGATAGTGACCCCTCCACCCCTAAGACAGCGACTACAGCAACAGCAGCAACGTCAGCGTCGGCAACAACAGACTCATCTGTAGGAGCAGGGAAACAGTACCGCCTAGAGTCCTTCACTTTTGAGCCAACGACACTGCTGAGTCGGAGAGGACCGAATGCTTTGATATTCATCAGGCGATTGGGGAACTTGAAAAAGATTGGAATCAACGCTTTGATGCCCTACCTTTCTCGCCCTCAGAATGGTCGACCATGGGAGCTTGGCCGGGCCCTGCAACAATACTGTCCGAAACTGGAGTATATCGATATCGACGGTCCAGTCCCGCTCTGGTTCTTTGATCTGCCTATCCTCCCGTACGACAAAATACGTCACATTACGCGAGTGGCGAACGAGAGCTTGCCGCTTCATGTGTTAAAGAAATTAGGCGGAATGGCACAGGAAGCAAACTGGACATATCGGATGTTGCGGTTGCAAGAGCAAGAACTGGGAGAACTCATGGAAAGCAAGTCTGCCAAGCCGTTTTTCCCTCATCTGAAGACGTTGGTTCTTGGAGGAAAGCATTGTCTGTCGGCTCAGGACTTGATTTTGTTGGGAGTACATGCCACGTTCCTTACGCGCCTTGAGATGGAGCGGTGGCCGGTCCTTGACGGATATATCTTGGATATCTATGATACGGACGCCGCTGCTGCCGCTGCCACCCAGTCAACAAAGCCACTTCCATCGTCAGATATCAACGCGGCGGTCGAAGCTAGACGGCTTTGTAAACGAAGGATCTTTAACCATTGGGACTTGTTGCTATTTCTGCAGCGCCGCTCCAGCCTCCGTCATTTCGTAATTTCAGGACACAACATACCATTCGGCAATCTAATCGTCAAACCCTTCATTCCTCGTATCCCTGACCACCTTATCAATGACGACGACACGGAAGCAACTGCGGAGGCAAAAGAAGAGACCCTAATAATTCTACCCTGGGCGTGTGAGGAGAGACTGGAGACGCTCAAGGTTGGATTTCAGGTTTCGGCAAGCGACCCCCAGGAGCATGGGCTTGTCTGGAAGCATTTGGGACGATTTGGGAAGCTGCGTTCTTTGCATCTCGACCAGTCAAATTTGTTCACGTCTCTCTCGTATGGAGTAGAGGGTCTGCTGGAGGGAGGGATGAGCGAGACACTGGAGGAGATCCGTTCTTTACCAGGATGGTGGAAGACGAAGGATTGCCGTGAGTTGGTGTCGTGGTTCGCGAAGTCGTTTCCGAAGCTGCGGGTCCTTGGATTAGCGTATGACAAATGGCATGTGGATGGTAAGAGAGGGAAAACTTATTGTGCGTTTCTGGAGGATGAGGCGGTGAAGAAGTGTTCAATTGGGCGTGTGTTTATCGAGGATGCTCCTGAGAGAGAAACCCCCTGGTAGAATTAAATGTTCCCTTCGCACTTTACACAACCAGTACGCTTTTTTTGTCTTGGTCATTATGGATCAACACAACTTTTTTTTTTTTTTTTTTTTTTTATTTATCCTCTACCTACATGTCTTTCCTCTGTCTTGTTTTTTTCCCTCTCCTTGCAACTCTTGCCATTACCACTTTCTTAACCGCTCCATACCAACGAAAGCGTTCCTGGCCGTTGAGCATTTGCCATGTGAGTCACTGAGGCCTTTCTTTATTGGAGAACAAGACCTAAATGGGCGGAGTTTTTTTTTTTTTTTTTTTTTTTTTTTTTTTTTTTTCAGGTCCCTTCTGTCCCAATCAGCATACCAAAAGCAGAGCAGTGCGATCAAACTGAGAGGCTAGGCCGTTTTTTTATGCCCAATTTACTTCTCTCTTCTCTTCTTTTCTTCCAACTCTCTCTCAGCCCATTCACAACTGCCTCAGTTCATCTTTCCACACATTCTCCATTTCTTCATTCCGCAATCCCATTCCTACGAGATGTCAGCACCAAGGTTGATCCCTGCCGAAGTCATTGCTCTTATCTTTACAACTCTCGCACCGAAGGACCTATACCGATGCATGCTCGTATCACGCCTTTGGCATGAAGTAGCCGAAGCTAGGCTCTACAGTAACGTCACTCTCAACTCGTCCTTCCAGAGCCATGATTTGCTCGTCCAAGCCGTCAAGACCAGGAAATGCCTTCTCCGTCGAGTCGAGTGGATCTCCAACAATGACCATAGAGTTCTGACAGCAGATCTCCTGGATATCCTTTTTGACTACCGTCCAGACGAGCCCATTGACCCCTTTCGTTTTTCGAATGACAACGAGACAAAAACGACCTCGCCGCTGGCTCAATTGGTCTTCCCGCATGGACCTGATTGTCCAGCCTTGATGCATTTTTCCTTCAGCGGGGGCAACGAACGCTGGCAATTTCTTGACTCGGTTCTGTATAGTCTGACAACACTGACGACACTGAACCTTGCCTTTCCCGACGATGGTGGAGCTATTGAAAGGTTGTATCTTGTGGACATGGAGAGGATCCTGACGACATTTCCCCGCCTCAAAGAGCTTTCGATCGTTGGATGGAGGCATTTTTATCCACGCAAAGCAGCAGTAGCACTCGAAGGTCGTGACGAGACTACAGGACCAAGGGTTCAGCATTGCCTCGAGTCGTTCACTTTCGACGCAGCTCTGGGTTGCAGCCAAGAACCGCCTCAGTTTGGGTTCTTCAGGCGACTGGGGAACCTGAAGAAGGTTACCATCATGTCGGAATATTTCGACTACGAGAACTCTTGTTCTAGAAGACCTTGGGCGCTTGGTCGAACCTTGAGACAGTATTGTCCGAAATTGGAGTCAATCGATGTCAAGGGCTCCGTCGAGTTCTGGCTCTTTGACTTGCCTATCCTTCCATCCGACCAGATACGCCACATCACTGCCTTGGTCGAGGAAACCCTGTCAACCAACCAATCGGACTTCTCGGTCGACTTGGAGCAGGAGATGACAGGTGAGGACGAGGCCCGCTTGATAAAGCAATTGCAAGAACAGGAAGTAGGAGAGCTGCTGAAGGGCAGGACTGCAGAACCGTTCTTCCCTCAGCTGAAGACTCTGCTTCTTGGAAAGGACCATTGGCTCTCAGCCCAGGATCTGCTTTCATTGGGAGTCCAGGCCCAGTTTCTGACACGCCTCGAGGTGCGTTTTCCAGTCGTCCAGAGCAGTCGCCCTTGGGATGTATACGAGAGGAGGGCTCCTGCCGCCGCCATGAGAGCGACTCATTCTTCGATACCAACGATCGACACTCTTGTTGAAAACAGACGGCTCCAGAAACGGCGACCTTTCACCACTCGTGACCTGAAGCTGTTCCTGCAGCTCTGCTCCAGTCTTCGGTTTCTTTCTCTGACAGGCTGCAGCTTTTCCTTTGAGGATCTGATCGACACATCAACAACAGCCACGACAGGAACGCCTGTTATTCAACGCTGGGCTTGTGAGGAGACACTGGAGACACTCGACGTTATTTTCAACATCCCAGCCACGAACCCGGAGGCCCATCGACTCGTTTGGAAGCATTTGGGACGGTTTTCGAGGTTGCGCTCTCTCACCCTGTCACAGTCTGTCTTGATCCCCTCCTTCCAGTATGGAGTAGATGGTCTGCTGGAAGGCCAGATGGGCAAGTCTTTGGAGGAGATCCGACAATTGCCAGAGTGGTGGAAGGAGCAGGATCGACGCCAGTTGATGCTATGGTTTGCAAGGAATTTTGCGAGATTGAGGATCCTTGGGATGAAGCACATCGATGATGTCGTTGATGGTCAAAGAAGAGATACTTTGAGCGAGTTCCTGGATGATGAGGAGGTGAAGCAGTGTTCTATTCGGCACGTGTTTATTGAAGATAAGGTGGATAGCAATACTAATGAAATATGTTAATTGATTAAAATGACGGACTTGATTATTGAAAAGATCTGATAAGAGCACAGCACGTGACCTTGTCACAGTGTTATGTTCTGCCTTGGTTTTAATCATATCCCCGACCCGGAGAAGATCCGTAGGTTGGAGGAAGAATGGCATAAAATAGAACGGAGACTCGACAAACTGCAGGAGGCCTCAATGAACGCATGGGCGGTCAGGACTCAACTCAGATGGCGAGAACTCGGCGAACGATGCACCAAATATTTCTTCCGCGTCCTCAAGTCCAGAGCAACCAAACGCGCTATCACCCACCTTAACATACCCGACTCGGACGTTACAGTTTCTTCTCCCAACGATCTGTGCCGCGTCGGCAAATCCTTCTATCAAAAACTCTACACACCCGACCCTATCGACAACGTTGCCATTCGGGAACTACTTTCCAACCTCCCCGCTCTTGCAATCCTCACACAGGAGGACCAGGAAAACCTCATGCGCCCCATCGACGTCGAGGAGATTGGCGAAGGCCTGGCTCATAGCGCCCGAGGGAAAGCACCAGGGATGGACGGCTTCCCATTTGAGCTCTACACTTTCCTGCTCTCAGTCGACGGAGTTGACTCTCTCCTATCCTGTGTTATGTCGCAAGCCCTTCTGGAAGCCAGGATGCCCCGGTCTTGGCAGCAGACGTGCATGATCTTGTTGTACAAGAAGGGGAATGCGGCAGACCTCGGGAACTGGCGCCCGCTTTCGCTTATCAACACAGACGCCAAACTATTCACCAAAATCATTACAATACGCCTACGAAGCCCATTGGACCGCCTGATCACTCCTCTCCAGACGGGTTTCGTCCCTGACCGTCACATCTCAGACAATGGTCTCGTTATGGCAGCCTTTCGGGAACACTGCGAGAGGAACAAGATCGGGGGAGCTGGAATTTTATTTGACCAGGAAAAGGCGTATGACAGAGTCCACCCAGAGTACTTGCGGGCTGTTATGGAAAAGATGAACTTCCCCGCCCCCCTCATCAACTCGATCTTCACCCTCTTCTTCGGCACTCAGATCAATCTCAACATCAATGGATACCTCGCTTCTCCTTTCCCACAACGCCGTGGCCTACGACAAGGGGATCCTCTATCACCTCACCTCTACAACATTGCATTTGAGCCTCTCCTCCACACCATCCTCAAAAGTCCCGGCATCACTGGATTCAAACTCAACGACCACCCAATGTCGAGACCGTTGAAGTTGATGGCATATGCGGACGATCTTACTACCTTTATCAAGTCAATAGAGGAGTGGACTTGTCTGAAGGAGATTATGGACACATTTGGACGAGCCTCGAACGCACGACTCAACTTGAAGAAGACGGTGGCCTTTCCACTGTTTGGGAACATCGGGACTCTCTCGCAGGCTCTTCAGCGGGATCACGTCCACATCCATTCCAGGCGAGTGGAAGATGCCCTGGTCTATTTGGGATACCCCATTGCACTCACACGGACACAGCGAGACGCCTTCTTTAACAACATACACAAAAAAATCAATCATCATATCAACCTACAACACGGTCGCCAGCTCTCGATCCTGGGACGCAGCGTCATCGCCAACTCCCTTTTGCTTTCCCGTCTCTGGCATGTCATCGCCGTCCACCCGCCAACGCGTCAATGGACGAAGAAAGTTCAAGGCTCGATCCGCAAATTCACCGTTCCTTTCTTTCCCTCTCCATCCTGGAACCATCTCTGCCTCCGGCGGTCTCAGGGAGGGCTTGGTCTAGTCGACATTGGCTCCCAGACTGTCGCATTCCAGCTGCGAGCGGTTCAGAGAATTTGCTCCGACACCACCTCCTTCATGGTATCCTTCTTCAAAGATCTTCTCCGATCAGCAACCGAATCCGAGTTTCCGTTGGCCCCTTTCGCGAGCCCCACTTTCTTTCTCACGTCGAGGAAGAAATATTTTCGCCCACACACGATCCTCAAGGGGTTGGTGCAGGCGGTCGAACGTATCTCTCGTTTGTCCTGGGATCAGGAAACGGCGGACTCACTGAAGGTCGGAACCATGATGGCAACACTCCTTCCACAATGGCTCGAGCCCGATGGTGTTCCCGAGCCTCATCCTCCCAACTGGCGTATGGATCGTGTCTTCAGACCTGTATGGACAGACGAGACCAAGACAGAAGGTAGACTGGAGTTCATTCCATCGGACGAGCGCTCCATCGGCCATCGCACCCATTCAAGGTTGGAGGAGAACACCAGAGGAGGTCATTTCAAGGTTCACCCAGCCCTGAGACGCGCCTTGGATAACGATGGACCTTTCGATCTGGTAGACGACCTAGCGGAACGCCTAAACGGGATCGTTATCAACAAGTCTGAGAATGGTTCCTTCGAACTAGCCAGTACCCGCTCGTTTCGTCAGGCGTTGTTCTCCAAGACCTACCGCCCTCCAACCCCAGCACCACATCATCCACCCATGGTGGCGCCACATCCACCATTCACTGCTGCTTTCTGGACGTCCTTCTGGAAAAACAAGATCCCGCACAATGCGCGCAATGTCTGGTGGCGGCTTCTAATCAACAAACTTCCCTCTGCACTCCATCTCCACTCCATTATTCCTGATATGACCGGACCCTTCTGCCGTATCTGTGGAGCGGAGCCGGAGACAAGTCAACACCTCCTTTTCAGCTGCACCAAGAAGCTGGAAGTATGGCAAGGCGCGCTTTCGAAGTATGTGGAGGAACGAGCCTGGACTGCGGATTACATCTGCTCCCTTTTCTATCCTGACCCGGACCCTGTCGAGCCCCTTCACGACATTCCTATCTTCATCTTGATCGGTACCATCCTTGCCTCCATCTGGAGATACCATCACGCCTTTGTCCGCGAGGACCAAGCCTTTGAACCTCGCATGGTCCTGGCCGCGGTGGATTTGGCTATCAACCAAGTTCGTGCTCAGCTGGCCGAGAAGAAGCGCCAGAGTGAAGAGCGCGAACCCCCACCCGCAGTCGAGCTCCCTCTTGTCGACAACAACTTTCCAACATAACTGTATTCTATTTTATTTTCTTACTCTCTGTATTTATTTTGTCTGGTCTCCCTGTTTTATCTGTTAATTATTTTTTCCCAGTTTAGATGTAACCTTTGTACTTTTTTCGAAAGTATTTATTTTTATATCCTTTGAATGGCGGTGACTCCTGTAGGTGAGGAGTATTAGTTTACTGCACGCACTCCCACGACGCAATAAATTTCTTATAAACAAAAAAATTGGTTTTAATCATATTTTTGTCTTTGTCTCAGTGAATCCTATCAGGCAGGCACTTTACTATCTTGATCTACTTTGCATAGTCTTTCAAGTGACTTTGTGCGCAATCGATGAAGAAAGGTGGCTTCGGATGCGGACCAATATTCAAGTCATACTCTTGCATCTACAGTCGAACCTCTCAAAATGCATACTCTCAGAGTGCATAACCTCACAAAATGCTTTTTTTTTTTTTTAAGGCCCGATGTGCAAGTTACATGGGAACCTTCATACTCGTTGTTCTCAAACTGCAAAGCCTCCCTTAATGCATAAAGAAAAGGCGGCCCCGTCCTTACGCATTTCGACTGTATTATGATTATCCTATATTGCCTCATGGCAGTTTTCCTGGGTAAACTTTCTATCCTGTTTCAAATTCGTCCTTGTCCGTTATGACAAATCGGCAGGACGAAAGGGGAGTATCTCGTAGCGCTCCCAGACCTTCCCGGTAACATAATAATATCTGTTGTATGACCAAAGAAGGAGGGCAAAAAAAAAAAGGTCCAGTCAGTACAATACCTCCTCTCCAAAAAAAGGTAGAGAGAAATCACACCTCTTCCTAATACTTTTGTAGATCGTATCCACAGTACCCTCCCCCTTTTTTTTTACCCTACTCTACCTCCCAAGAATAACAACAGCAACGGCAATAAGAACCCCAGTCCTTCCTCATCATCTTTCAACCTCCCAATATTCAAAAACAATTGAACAAAGTACTTACTTTTCAACGAGCTGGCGGACCTCTTCAGCGGTCTCAGCCTGGAAGAAGATCACAGATCCAATCATTTTTCCCGAGGCGGAGTGGTCGGTGAAAAGGGCGCCTGCGGATTGGATCTGACCAGATTTCCTGAGGGCGCGGGCTTCAACAAGATGTTTAGAGCGGATGGCCAGGCGGCGGTTGATGGCTTCGGGGTCTGTAAAGTCGCGGGCGATGACGATAAATTGGTTCTTTGCTGCGTTCGCCGTTGCTATAAGGATTTTAAGAACAATGCGGTTGTTGGATGGGATGAAGGAGTCAGTTGGTGTTGTGTAGGAAGATATGGATATGGGTACTGTTGAAAGCCTGATCTTAGTGGTGTCCGAGTTTTTGCTTTGTCCTGAAAAATGAGGTGAATGAATGCGCGGTTGCGACAAGGAGACGGAATGGGGATGAGTGCTGTGTGTTACCAGAGACGGAGAGGGCGCGGTGTTGGTGGATGCGAGCAGGCAGTGAAGCGAGACGAGAGGATGAGATTGCCTTGAGCATTGAGTGTTGGTTACAGTGAGTAGAAAGTAGTGCTGATGAATGAAAGAAAATGTAACGAAGGAAGAAAAAAGGAGGAAAAAATGAGAAGAGGAGACAATGCAAAAGTGTGGGAAGATAAAAAAAGTCAAAGACGCGGAGATGAATTTCCTTGCAGAGTATTCGCGTTGCAGTCGGAGATGGCACGTTGAGGGATGAAGAAAGAACAAGAAAAATAAAAGGACGCTGCAGTGTGATTTTAATTTTTTCTTTTCTCTTCTCTATCCCCACCCAACCTCTCACTCACCCCCGCCGTACTCAATGCCACGGCCGCTACCAGGAAAGGCCCTAGCACTCGTCCTCCCCCAACTATCCACCAAGAACCTCTTCCAATGCATTCAAGTCTGCGCTCTCTGGTACCACAAAGCCATACCATACCTCTATCGTACAGTTATTATCAACAAGCGAGATGGCATCCCACCCTTCCCCGCCCACCTCCCCACCACCCTATCCAACTGGTACCTCATCCATCATGTCCACTGGCTCATCTTCCATGACACCAAACACGGCCCCAACCTACCGATACAATTGACTAACGCTGACCTGCTCGAGGTGCTGCTTGACTACAAATTGCCAGAACCATTTCCTCTATCTGCCTGGATTGATAGAACTTGCAACGGAGGCAAGGACGAACTTCGCAGGTCTGCACTCCTTCTCCGCCCTGGGCCTGATCGTCTACTGCGCCTCATCGTCTACTGCGCCTCGAGTCCTTGACTGTCTTGGGCGATTTTCGATGGATGCATCTGCTGGACAACACTTTGGAACATCTGTCAACGACCCTGACAAGTCCAAGGCTGGTGGCCAGTGGGACCTACACGGTCAACCTCGAATGGTTGCTGGAGACTTTACCCCTGTTGAAGCATCCCTCACTCGAAGGTCCGCTACTCCTGTTTGACCCTCCTCCTTCTCGCCCATCTTCTTATTCGGACACCACTAGCATCAGCAGCACTGCTGAGATTGAGCAAAGCGATTACAGACTGGAGTCTCTCACCTCTACGTCTAAACTCCTGATGCAGCCGAGACCAGCCTCAGTCGATATTTTCAAGCGACTGCCGAACCTCAAGACCATCCGGATCATGGAGTCCTTGTTAAGGGTCTCACATCCTGGCGAACCGCGACTAGGCGAGTTTGGTCGAGTCCTGGAACAGTACTGTCCGAACATAGACTGCATCGAGACCACGGGTGCCCTCCAGATCTGGTTCTTCCGCCTCCTACTTCTTTCACCGAGCATCAGGACTGCGATGCGGAAGCTGAAGCAAGAGCTGGAAGAACAGCTCGCTCAGCAGCAGGAGTACGAATATCGAGTCCAGAGGTAGATGCCATCGACGTTGATAGCGCCCAGAACAGAGGATGTGCTTCTTCAGGAGCAACTGGAGCAACAAGAGCAGGAGGAACTTGCGTTGCAGGTGCATGCTGGTCGGATTGGGCGGTTGTATTTTCACAAATTGAAAAGGTTGGAGATGCAGGACCATGCACTGTCGGCGCAGGATTTTGTCTGTTTGGGATCCAGGCCCAGCTCCTGACCCATGTGGCGCTGCAGGATCAGACCGGATATGGAGTCTGGAATCTCTACGAGATAGATCCGGAGGTTGTAGAGCAACGAGAAGGTGCAGATATCAGGCCTCGGCGGCGGCTGTGGATAATTCAGAAAAGTTGGCTAGGCTGAGGAGGCGAAGTCTTCTTCGTAGCCAGGACATATTGTTCATTTTGGAGATTTGTGCAAGTCTTCGACACTTTTCTACAGGACCCCTGGGTGTTTGCTTTGAGGATATGATGGTGCAAGACGACAACTTCAGTCAGGGCGATAATAATGACCGTCATGGTGGTGAAGAGAGTTTTATCCGCAGTGGGGATGGCGGTAGAGACAGGAAGACGCTTTGACGCTGGGCGTGTGAAGGATCACTCGAGTCGCTCGAGGTCGGGTTTGTTCTTGGAACAACAGATCCAAAAGACCACTGACTCGTCTGGGCGCACTTGGGACGGTTCCGAAAACTCCGTTCTTTGATAATAGGACGCTCCAATCTGATCCCCAGTCTCGAGCATAGGATCGACGCCCTTGTTTCTTTTTCACTGGATGGTGGAAGTGTGAACGAAAGAACGGAGAAGATTGTGTCGCTGGAATCAATGTGGGCTGTCGGCGATCGAGAGACGGTTCTGTGGACGGTTAGGACGTTCCCTCGACTGACTCAGATTGGAATGAATTGCAGGAAGGATCGACAATGAAGGAGATTGTGAGAGGGTAGTTGGAGAAAAACACAGTGCGTATGTTTTGGTGGCAAAATTCAACACGTGCCGCGTTGCACTCCGCAGTCCTTGGGATTGGAGAAATGACAGGGCATCTGTCGACTTTTCATTTCTCACGTCCCTTTGGACTCGACTATCCCCCACTTTTTTTTTTCTTGACTTTTTTCTTGACTTTTTTTTCATAACATCACCCTTCCTCTTCGTCTTTGAGCTCACTTCTCATATTTTCGCCACCACAAGTATGCCTCCAAGTTCAATTCCCATAGAAATACTTGCCCTAATCTTTCAGCACCTCAGCCTCCAAGATCTCTATATCTGTCTCTTCGTTTCACGCGAATGGCACGATCCCGCCGAGGCCCAGCTCTACAGCGACGTCACACTAAACGCGCTCCAGAAAACCTACAAGCCGCTGATCACAGCCCTCAAGACCCGTCGACATCTCCTCCGCAGTATCCGGTGGTGGTTCGCCAAGGGCTGTGAGCTCCTCGAGTCTGACTTCCAAGCCATCCTTTTCGACGATCATCCAGTGGGCATCAACCGTGGCGAGTACAGCCAGGACCCTTCTGTCCAGAATCGATTACAATTTGGTCGTCCGGGTTTGAGGGAGTTTTTGTTTGTGGGCGATGGTCGATCAGAATGGCTGCTGGAGTTGATCATGAGTAACTTGACGACGATGACAACGTTGACGACGTTGACGCTGCACTTTGCGTACGGGTTTGGGGCTGAGACTTATATTGTGGATTTGAACAGGATCTTGGTGACGTTTCCGTATCTCAAGGACCTGTCGATTGATGGGTGGATGCACGAATATACGCCAGCGGCAGCGAAGGATGTGGCACCAGAGGCGGAGATTCAGTATCGTCTAGAGTCATTTACTTTTGACCCAAAGCTGATGTGTCGAGAGGGACCGGAAGCGTTCTTGTTTTTCAAGCGGCTGGGGAACTTGAGGAGGATCCAGATCAAGTCGTTATTGTCTCCTTACGATTGCTTCCAAAAGAATCGACCCTGGGCGTTTGGTCGAGCTTTGAAGGAGTACTGTCCAAAGCTGGAGTCTATTGATACATCAGGTACAGTCGCGCTCTGGTTGTATGACCTGCCTGTCCTCTGGCCCAGCAAGATTCCGCACTTCATTTCTTTGGTGGGAGAAGCGGCAATCTCTGCTCAGCAGTCCGACGAGGCAACAGATGGAGTGACGCATGAGTTGATCACTATAGAACAGTTGAGGCGACGACTACAGGAGCAGGAGCAGAAGGAGTTGCTGGAGGCTAAGGAAGCGGTGCCGTTCTTCCCACAGTTGAAGAGGTTGGTCATCGGGGAAGACCATACGTTTTCGTTCCAGGATATAATCTCGCTGGGCGTTCAAGCTCAGTTCTTGACGCATTTGGAGGTTTGTCACCAGCCTCACCGGCTCAACTACATTTGGGATATGTACGAGAAGGATTCCCCAACTGCCGGCTTTACGACCGCCACCACTGGGAATGCAATACATGACGCACTGGTTGAGGCGAGACGGCTTCGGAAACGACGACCCTTCACCAATCGGGACTTGATGCTCTTCTTGCAGCTCTGTTCCAGTCTTCAGTATTTCGCTTTGACCGGCTGCAGCATAACATTCGACGATCTTATCGACAGCGACATCGGCAACAACGGCAGCAAGAGTCGAACAACAGCAGTGGTGCTAGGAAAGACACCACAGTTCATTCGACCCTGGGCTTGTGAAGATACGCTGCAGACTCTCAAGCTCGGCCTGGAGATGTCTGACGCTCCACACCGAGAACAGCATGCACTCGTTTGGAAGCACCTGGGACGGTTGTGGAGGTTGCGCTCTTTGACCTTGCAAGAGTCATCTCTGATCGCGTCTTTCCCGTACGGAGTTGAGGGTCTGCTGGAAGAAGGTATGGGAGATACTTTGGAAGAGATCCGTCGGTTGCCAAAATGGTGGAAGGAGGAGGATCAACGCGAGATGATGTTGTGGTTTGCGAGAAGGTGTCCGAGGTTGATGGTTCTTGGGTTGGATTATCTCGGCGATGCTGGTGATGGTCAGAGGAGTTCCGGTTTATGTGAGTTCCTTGAGGATGAAGATGTGAAGCAGTGTTCGATTTATCGGATCTTTGTGGAGCTTACTTTATACGATGACGGAAAAGGACATTTCAGCAATTGAGATTAAATAGAATAAAATGAAAGAATATAATGAACGATGTTCGATGGGAGGTTTGGGACTGTCGGAAGATGGTATTGTGTTTCTGCGAGGCAGTGTCCGAGACTCCATTTCCTAGGGCCAGTTTGGCATGCAGAGTTTCTGTTAGAGAGAGAAACAGTTTGTGCGTTTTTAAAGGAAGAAATGGTGGAAGGGTGTTGATTTGGAGGGAGATTTGTATCCTTTTTGATGGCGAAACATTCGCTGTGCGGGAACCATCGGCTCGCTTTGTTGGTTACTATGTCTGGTCAGGGTCCAGGCACGATCTATGACCAATTGATTTTGTTTGCTCGGACAATTTTTGTCAGAGACAATCTTGTTCTTTCCTAGCCCTACTCTGTCTCCAGTGCATGATGCACATACATCTTTTCTGGACTGCATGGACCACTAACACCATACCACCAGCTGAAAATACCTAATCAACTTCCCCCTACCCCTACCTCCTTTCACATTCCACCTTCCCTCCCCCCCTCCCCCCACACACATATACACACGCACATGCACACCCTCTCGCTCCCATCACCAAAACATAAAAGAGACGTTACCGCATCGACAACTTCCACCAGAAACCCTTGAGCTCATCTTTTCCAACCTCACCTCAAAGGACCTCTACCGATGCCTGCTTGTCTCACACCTCTAGCATGGTGAGGCAGAGACCCAGCTCTACCGCAACGTCACCTTCGGTTCGTCGCAAAAGCCCTATAATGTGCTCATCCCAATGGTCACGGCCCGGGAGCACCTTGATCATCGAGTCGCGTGGACGTCCCACGTCGATGGTGAGATTGTGGTTCCGGGAGTCTTTGATATTTTTCTCGATCATCGTCCAGACGAGCACGGTGACTCCTCCCCCGTTGTCGCAAGCAAGCAACAGCAACAGTAACAAAGATAACAATGCTAGGAAATTGTCGTCGCCCAGATTGTTCATCGACACACCTGGACCTAATCGCTCAGCTTTGAGGCCTCTTTCCTATACCAGCATCGACATATCCTCACGGCTTCTTGAGGTGATCCTGTTCCATCTCACGTCCTTGGTGTCAGTAGACATCCACTTTATGCAGAGAGATAAGGGTAGTCATGACTACGATGCGTATCGTGTGGACGTGGACAACATACTGAGTAATTCCCACTTGAAGCATCTCGGTATCACAGGATGGATCTCCTCATATACACCGCACTCGCCACCCGTGCTGTGATCCAGTGGCGCACGACTTGTCTTTGAAATAACAGAAGGCATGAGCTCAGGGCCAGAAGATCTCTGTCGTCTCGAGTCGTTCACTTTCAGCCGAACCTGATGTGTCAAAAGGACGAATGAGCGCATCCGCGTTCTTTAGTAAATTGGGCAACCTGAAGGGGATTGTCGTCAAGTCGCATTTGCAGCCAAGTCGGAGTTGTCGACCATCAGTCTTTGGTCGAGATTTGACGATGTTTTGTCCAAAGCTCGAATCTATCGAACCATGGATTCAGTCGCACTTTGGTTATCTGATCTGCCACTTCTGCCGTACGACACAGTGCAATTCTGATGACTTTGGTCGATGGTTATTCGCCGTAGGTTGAGGTATCGGGATTGTCTACTGAGCAAGTCCAAGAGATGACAAAGAACGGACAAAAACAGGTACTATAGGAGCAGGAAGTGGGAGAGCTGCTGGAGGGTAAAGGCGCGGAGCCGTTTTCTCACAGCTGAAGAAGCTGGTTTTGGGAACGGACCATGCACTTTCGACACGGGATCTCATCTCATTAGAAGTTCAGCCCCAGTTCTTGACACATCAGAGATCGACATTTCTTCCGACTACCATGAGCTCTGGGAGATATACGACGTTGATGAAGCACATTTTTGGGACTGGTTCATAACACCAACCAACTCCCTTTCTGTTACAACAACTGGGTCTGAGGTCGTCATGGTGAGACGACTTCAGATTCGACAACCGTTCACCAGTCGGGACCTGATGTTGTTCTTGCAGCTCTGTTCCAGTCTTGTCTGTATTTCAATGACACAACATATCGTCTTGTTCGAGGACCTTTTGGACGACAATGAAGACGACGACAGGAAAGCGGTAATCTCACCCTGGGTGTCTGAGAGGACACTGGAGTCCTTTACTATCGGAATCAAATCCCAACTGACCAACATGAGGACCACAAGCTTGTATGGCAGCATTTGAGACATTTCAACAAGTTGCGTTCGTTGACTTTTGTACCCTCCTCTTCACCCTCAAAACAAGACCGGTCGGAGTCGATTCCATCCTTTGGCTATGGAGTGACAAGCCTACTCGCAGTAGACGGAGGGATGAGCAAGTCGTTGAAAGAGACTGGATGCTTGTCGCCATAGTGGATGATAGATGATCGTCGAGAGATGGCGTTTTTTTTTAAGTAGAGAGACTTTTTGATATAAAAAAGTAAATTGAAAAATGATTGGGTGAGGTCCTGGTGGCAGGGCACGTTCTTAATTATATCAGACACCGTAAGATTTTTGAAGTTTCTAGTGTCAGCTGAACCTGACCTTATCATCCGCATTGATGTTTGGGTTTGTTTCCTGCACCTTTCTTCGTCTCTTTCTGCGCATCAAGAAGTCCTCGTTGGTTATGTAGTCTAGCTTGCGAAGGGCACGTCGCTCCTTGTCATTTTTTAGTTCATCAGAGGCAAAGTAGAAGGAAATCATGCCGTGCAATTAGACCGAACCTTGTCATCTCTCCACTCCTCCCCTCTTTTGCCATTATTTTTTTGACCTTCCTTCTTTCCTTTCCTTCACTGCAGTCGTCTTATTTCTGAACTATATAACCGACAATCTTTTCTTTTCTCTCTTTCTCATTCATTCCATCCTCTTCTCTCTTTCTCCCTCTCTTCCATTCATCCACTCCCACATCTCCAAGGCGATGTCCGATTAGGTTCAATTCTCTCAATTCCCTTCGGAGACCCTCAACCTCATATTCTCGTACCTCTTACCACGAGACCTAGCTCGATCCCTGCGCGTCTCGAGATTCTGGCACGCCGTGGCCGAACCTCAGCTGTACAAAAACATAGTCCTCACACCTGGAATGAAATACCAACGACAAATCTTAGCCGCAAACACCCGAAAACACCTTGTCCGTCGAATCGAGTGCGCTTATAATTATAGTGGCACCGTTCCCTTAGCGAACATTCTGGATTTCTTGCTCGATTATCGACCACCCCTCAAACATAACGACTTCAACAACAATGGAAGGATATCAACTTCGACATCGACATCGACGACGTACAAGGCGAGAGTCTCCCGCTCGGTTCCCCTTGGACCTAATCACCCAGTCTTGACGCATTTTACTCACACTGGATGCCATCGATCTTGGAAATTGTTCGATGCGATTCTTTACAGTCTCACATCCTTGGTCTCTCTTGACCTGAATTTTTCTCACTACGGTGACGCTACGCAGGCGACTTACGTTGCGGACCTCGATAGAATCCTAACGGATCTGCCTCGCCTGAAACACTTCGGTATCATCGGAAGCATGCTTGAATACGCACCATCCAAGGCGGCAGGACTCGAGGATCATCAGGACGAGACGAGAGGATATTGCTGCCTTGAGTCATTCACCTTCAATCCGCTCCTGATGTGGCGCCAAGGACCGGATGCATTTACGTTCTTCAGACGACTAGGGAATCTGAGGAAGATCTCTATTATCTCACACATGTTGTATTCGCACTGTGCGGAGAGAACTCGACCATGGGCGTTTGGGCGAGCCTTGAAACAGTTTTGCCCAAAGCTGGAGTCGATCGATGTCAGTGGTTCGGTCGTGCTCTGGCTCTTTGATCTGCCTATTCTCCCATCTGACAAGATACCTCACCTCACTGGATTGACCTCCGAGGCTCTACCATCCAACCCATCGGACATGTCGGTTAACATGACGCAGAAGGCACAAAAGGAGGCCGAGGACCGTCTCAAACAGCGATTACAGGAACGGGAAGTAGGCGAACTGTTGGAAGGGAGGACTGCAGAACCGTTCTTCCCTCAGTTAAAGACCCTGATTCTTGGAGCGGATCACTCTCTCTCGATGCAAGACCTGATTTCACTCAGAGTTCAGGCCCGGTTTTTGACGAATGTGGAGATCGATCACCAGATTTACAACTATAAGGGAGTCTGGATACGTACGACACGAAGGCCGCTGCTGCTGCCGCGACCGCCTCCTACGACCCAACAACCCACCATTCTTCATCTGCAGTGGTCATCAACAACAAGCTGGTTGTGGATCGAAGACTCTGGAAACGACGTCAGATCAGCAATCAGGACGTGATCCTCTTCATGCAACTTTGCTCTAGTCTGCGGTACTTTTCCATCACAAGACGGACCATCCCATTCTTTGACCTTGCCGCCGGCAATCTCACTACCCTCGCTAGCTTAAGAGTGCCAGCGACATCAGCTATTCACCCTTGGGCTTGCAAAAAGACCCTGCAGATACTCAAATTCGGCCTGTTCGTCCACCCCAGCCGGTGGAAGGAGAAGAACTACCACGCAATGGTCTGGAAGCATCTGGGGCGGTTCCAGAATTTGCGCTCTCTCACTTTCCCGCTCTCCTGCCTGTTCCCATCTCTCACGTACGGACTCGAGGGCCTGCTTACAGGAGGAGGAAGGCTGAGCGAGACGTTGACAGAAATCCGGTCGTTGCCATCATGGTGGGAGGTCGAAGATCGACGCGAGATGATATTGTGGTTTACGAGGTCGTTCCCGAAACTGGCTGTCCTTGGGTTGATGCATTGTCGAGAGAAGGTTGAGGGAGGGAATGTAAAAAAGTATATTGGCTTTTTGGAGGATGAGGAAGTTAAGCGGTGTTCTATTTCTACGAATTTCATCGAACCTCGGTCAAAATAAATAATCCTTTTCTGTTTGTAGCTGTTGTTTGTGGGGTAATTTTATTTGAACTTAGGCCCACGTACTGGGGTTCGCGAATAGTTGCTTTCAGGTCAGGAGACACAGTTGCTCAATTGCACGCGAAAAGTGTGTGTGTGATGCCTGTCGTTGTCTTTTTTTCCACCTCGTTTTCATTAACCACGCATTCTGCGCCCTGCAAGTTGCGCAGCTACGAATATACGAATATACAAGTAGCGGGCAACAAAGCACTCATCACTCATATACCCTACTGAAGTACATGGGAAAACTCCTCGACGGCGCGCATGGAGATGTTAGGATAAACTACAAGAACAGTGTATACTGAAGTTTCATCAAAGGGGTCAACGCCAGAAAAGGATATTTCAAGAGGTACACAACCCTTCTTCATCCAATCTATGCATCCCCCTACTCGTATAAAAAGGGAAGGAAGGAAGCTGTCGTCCCTCCAACATAAGCTCCGCTCTAACGGACACCTCTTCCCCACTTCAACTCTTTTCCTACATCACACAACAACACCACCCACATACATATCCAATACAGCCATGGCCCACATCGACGCTAGTCATTTTTCTCGCGATGCCTCTGTCGAGCTCTCTGAAGCTCTTGCCAAACCTGCTTCATACAAGCTGCTATACTTCCCCGTGCTCTCCAACGGCGCTACTGGACGTGATCTCTTGGCCTATGGGGGTATCGAATGGGCGCATGCTGCTCCCGCTGTAAGTACTATTTTTATCGTCGGTTGGAAAATGATGTTGAAAGAATATATGTAGTAATAGTACTCCTTTCACTCTTCCAACTTTTTTTTGCCTTCGTTGCTGTCGTTAATGGGAATGTTATTTCTGACGTCTTCATCAATGGTATTGTTTTTATCTTGTAGGATTGGAAAGCCGACAAGGAAAAGACCCCATTCCAGCTCGTACCTGTCCTCTATGTCACCGGCGAGAACGGCAAGGTAATTCTACCGACTATCTCATACCCATTTCTTTTCTATTCGCCATAGACGACAACTCTTACTACCCAAAATGCTTAATCACTTAACAAATCAACAATTATCCTTATAATAGACTGTCACTCTCGCAGAGATGGTCGTCATTGAACATTACCTTGCCAAGAAGTTTGATCTTCTGGGCTCGAACGAGTACGAAGAGAGCATCATCAAGAGTCTCCACTCCTCCAGCGCAGCGATCCAGAATGCGTTTGCCGGTTCTGTCACCTGGAACCTCCCAGAAGCCAAGGCAGGTGCGTTGGGGTTCTTTACCGCTGCCACCCTCCCTATCTGGATTGCCGCGCATGAGAGGCATTTGATCGATAACGGCAACAATGGTCATTACCTCGGCGATAAGGTACGTTTGTGAAGATGAGTGGATGAGCGGAATGTTGTTCTATTTTGCTTGACCTTGTGTTTGATTGCCTGGCTTTGACACTTCCTTCGCTAACCGGTCTTTCTCCTTCCCCATTTTTTTTTTTTACCAAATAGCTTTCGTTGGCGGATATTCGGACCGCAAATACAATCGAGCACTTTGCGGCCCAGCCAGAATCTGCAACCTTAATGGAGATCGTCAACAAGTCTGCGCCTTTGATCAAGCTCCGCGACACGGTCGCCAAGCACCCCAAGTTGGTCCAGTGGAGATCTGGAAACGACTACAAGCGCTACTATGAGGGCAACCTTGCCTTCTATGCCAACCCTGCTGCTTTCATGGGATAGACTCCGGACCCCCTTCCCCTTCCCTCCTCGTCTCCTTTTTTCCCATCCTTGTTCTTAATCGGTGCCTGTTTGATGCCATACCTTAACAACAAGTAAAAAAAGTGTTTTAATGTTGGTTTTTTCCAATAAAGGAAACTATCGATTTGTTAGCTCTGTTCTTCTTGCGGAAAAATACGCGTTATTAGTTTTGCATGGCAGAAAAATATATCTACTTTGATGAGAAGGGTGGTAACCCTGCTTGGTAATGAGAGGAGAAACTATAAGAGACAGAAACCAAAAAAAAAAACCAGATACTTCATGAGTGCGCAGACACTCACTCCTTCCTTGTACTCTCTAGGTCATTTTTCCTGTTGTCTAACCACACATTTAGAGCAATGGAGTCCATATTGCGTTATTGTGTGCATGCAGATCAGACTTCAGTTCGTCTTAGAAAGGAAATTTCTTTAACGGTCTCTCTCTTTGATGTCGGACACGCGTGTCACAACTAAACAAGTGTTTGTTCCTTCTCAAACTCATGTATTTCTATTTTTTTTCACGCCTCCCCTCCACCTCCTCTTTCAATTCAGTCACAATCTTTCTCTGGCTCTCACAGGACTAGAAAAAGAGAACCATGCCGCTGGTCGGTACCTCACTGACCTTCATCGCTTCTATTCCGCAAGCTGCGAGCACAGTGAAAAAAGATCGAAGATAGCACGAGGACGATAGAACTGAAACAGGAAACGCGCATTTGTGGGCTGGAATTATAAAATAACTGGTTAATAAAAGTAATAAGTGTTGGCTTGTCAGCGTAGGGTAGGGTATAGAGTAATACGGTGTGAGAAAAAAAGGTACTATCTTCTAGGCGCTGATATCTTTAACCTCGCCAGCTTGCTCAGCAAGTTTATAGAAATGCGAATCGGGTCTTTGGAGCAACACCTGAGGTGGCTCAAACTCCTCCACACGGCCCTTCTCCAGCACTAGGATCTTGTCCGAATCCATCACCGTCTTGATACGATGAGCAATCGTTAGAATGGTTCGGTCCTTGAACTCCTTGCGGATCGTCTTTTGGATCAGTTCGTCCGTCTCGACATCGACGGCCGCTGTGGCTTCATCGAGGATCAGGACTTTGGTCTTGCGGAGTAGAGCGCGGGCGAGGCAAATCAGCGATCGTTGGCCAACTGAGAAATTATCGCCATTCTGGGAGACCTTGAAGGATAATCCGCCATGCAGGGCGGAGATCTGGTCCTTCAAGTGAGCACGTTCTAGGGCCTCCCACAGCTCAGCATCCTCGAGTTCGTCAAAGGGATCCAGGTTTTCGCGGACGGTACCGGCAAATAGTGTGGGGTCCTGGGGGATGATGGCGAGGTTCTTGCGGAGACGGCTTAATCCAACAGTCGAGATGTCCACTCCATCAATCCATATCGATCCACCGACTTGTTCGACGTCGACACCCTCCAACTCGGCGATGTTCTTTTCGTCTGCAATGAATTGATCCTGTGCCGCCCTAATCTTTTTGTCGGTCACCGACTTTTCAAGAGCCCCAGGAGTAACAGGAGCACCACCCTTATCGCCGTTATGACTGGCCTGCGCCCAATGACTGTTCGCAGCCTCAACAATGCGGAACAACGCCAACGTCAACGACGATTTACCAGCACCCGTCCGGCCCACAATTCCAACCTTCTCTGCAGGCTGGACCTCGAATGAAATATCTTTGACCACCAGCTCCAAACCCTGACGGTACCGAGTGGAGTAGTTCCGGAACTCGATATGGCCAGTTTGAGGCCAGTTATCGGGGAGATCCGAGTCGGCGGGAAGAGTTGAGGGGGCTTCTGGGTTCTTGTGGACGTATTCATCGATACGCTCTACTGACACCAATTGGTCTTTTTGTTTTGTGCAGTAAAGGTGAGTAATAGATACTTGGTCACTGAGCTTTGAATGAGAAGGCAGTTAATTTCAATTGACAGAAACAAAAAAAAGAGGAACTTACTGGCGAGGTCAGAGTAGCTGCGGATGGCCCAAGTAAGTTCCTCCGTAATACTAAGAGCATAAGTAATTGAAAGACCAACAGTACTAGTTTTCAACGAGTTTCGACTCAACACCGCAAACAGACCCGCGCCCAACACAATTGTGGCTCCCAAGGCCTCTAGACGGATCTGAAGCCAACGATTTGACATGATGAAGGTGAACCAGGCATTCGCCGAGACGTTTGTTTTTTCTGCATTGTCGAGAATGAACCGAGGTCCTACGTTCATGGCGCGGATGGTGGAGACTCCTGTGAGGGTTTCGCTGAAGTGCTGGTAGATGGGTGAGCGGGACACAGAGTCGATACGTTTCAGGGACCGGGATGAGGCGATGTAGTAGATCTGGACCATCGAGAAGATAGCTGTCAAGGGTGGGATTAATGACAAAAAAATGGGGGTTCCGGAACCAATGACGATCAAACTGCCAACGACACTGAGTAAACCCATTAGGACCGCCATGAACGCAAACGGCAACGTGTCGTCCGTAGAATAAATATCCGTCGAGAAGCGGTTGACAATACGACCCAGGGGAGTGGTATCAAAGAAGCTCATGGGAAGATGGAGGATGCTGTTGAGGAGCTGTTCATGCAAGAGCCTGGATGCACGGATTCCGGCCATGACCATGACAACGAACGTAACAATCATGTGAAGCATCATGAAAGTGAAGACTAAGGCTGCGTATACGCCCAGGAATTTCGCGGGGGAGTTCTCATGACCGTCAGAACCGATGGTTGTCCAGTGCTTGAGCCAGATGTTTGTACCGATTTGGCAGCCTTGTGCGGCTATAAGAAGGCATAGCGCGAATGCTGCATTACGGTACGATCTAAATGTTCCAAGAATTGATTAACAGAAAGGTAAGTGTTTAGCGCCAAGTGAAACAACGACAATGTAAGTGAGAGTTGAGAGTGAGGAAGATGAACTTACGCAGCGCGAAGGTATGCCTTGTAGACGCCCCAAGAAACATTGCCCTCCATCATCTTCTCCTTTGCCACCAACTTTTCCTCCGCCTTTGTCGCAATAGCCTTTGCAATAATATCCTTCTCGTCCTCCTTCACCTTCTCATCCTCTTCCTGACCATCCCGAGTCGTCGCCGACTCGCCATCAACAGACTGAGCGCCATCATCCTTCTTCTCAACCACTACTATCGCATCCGAGGAATCGACCTTGGCAGTCTTTTGGTTCTTCTTTTCACACCGAGAGTTAATCGAGTGCTCGTTGATCAATTGGAAAAACGCGCCCTTGGTCTCCATAAGCTCCTCGTACCGTCCATTCTCGCTAATACGCTTGTCCTTGACAACCACAATCTGGTCGACGTGCTCGAGGTGGTGGATTCCATGGGTGACTAGGACACGGGTTTTGTCCTTCAACAATCCGTTGGGTCCGATCAGGTTCTCCCAGAGATGTTGGTCGACATGGGCATCAACGGCGGAGAGGGGGTCGTCGAACAAATAGACATCCGCATCCTGGTAGGCAGCACGGGCAAGAGAAACACGCTGTTTTTGTCCTCCCGAAAGGTTGATTCCACGTTCGCCAATCTCAGTCTGGTCACCGGCGGGGAGCATTGCAATATCGGGTAAGAGCCCAGAGACATAAATGACATGATCGTATTTTTTCTGATCAAACTCCTGTCCGAACGTAATGTTATCCTTCAGAGTGGCGTTAAGAATCCAAGCCTGTTGGGCGGCATACGTAACCTGCCCACAGATGCGGATCGACCCCTGACGCTTGTACATGTCTCCAATCATCGCACTCAACAAACTCGTCTTGCCCTGTCCAACACGTCCGACAACTGCAGTCAAAGACCCCTTGGTGACCTGGAGGTTAATATCTGTCAACGTAGGCGAGCGATCGATATCCTCAGGGCTCTGTGGTCGCGGCGGAGCGGGCCTCCCAGCCTTAAGAGCCTGCGTCTCGGCCTCGATTTGTTTCTTCTCCTCGGCCTTTATCCGCTTCTTCTTCTCCTTGTCCGTTTCAACATCGGGCTGCTCCTTGCACCATGCAAACACACCGTCCTTGATCTCAATCACCACCGGCGATTTCTCATCACTATCACCCGCCATGTCCTCGCGCTCGACAGTCGACTCATCAATCTCCTCGACAAGCAAGAACTTTTGGATACGAGTCGTGGCGACCCAAACACTGATCGCCATGTTCAAAATCTGGGACAACATACTGATAGGTGCCGACAGGAGCGCGAAAAGTGAGGTTGAGACAAACACGATTTGAGGAGTAATCTTGCCGGGTGTGAATCCGGGGCCTCCGACGGTTGCATAGCACGAGAAGGAGACGAGAGCGACGATGAGGGGTGTGGAACTGAACAAAATGGCCATCGCGGAGAAGACGTATCCGATCTGGCGCAGGACCTTCAGCTCCTTGCCGCGCGCCACCCTCAGCTTCTCCTTGAACGATTCTTCCCCTAATGACAGAAAACGTGAATACTAATAGTTACTAATTAAATCCGTAAGGTATTGTGCGCAAAAACGGAAGAATGTCACGGTTGGATAAAGAAAAAAAAGGAGAGGGGATACTTACAGTTGTAGAGTTTGACGATCTTGATTCCAGCAAGGACTTCGTTGACGAGTCGCAGACGTCCATCCATGGCTGCGAGCTTGGCAGCCTTGGCGGTTCCAAAATACTTTCCCATGATGATGTGAATCGGGAGCATTGCACCGATCGAGCCCAATCCGACAAAGACTGACCAACCGAGTTTTTGGTACAACATCCAGATTGCAATGCCGATTTGGAACTGAGCTCATATGGAAACAAAAGCGAGGAAGAAAAAGATAAATATATTAGACAAGACAAAGGCAATCATTCATATTCATAAAACCAGAAAAAAGACTTACGGGGACGGAGATGAGCATGGGGAAGAACATGGTACCCTGGGGCCAGCGCTCGGCGTCGACAGACATGTGGTTGGAAATCTCACCGGCAGTTGAATCTTGTTTGGCAGACGTCGAGAGTTTCAATGACTTACGGTAAATCATGGCAATCAGCGCAGTTCGGATCTCGAGGCCCAAGATACTGGTCGCCGCAAAGTATTGGGCAGTCATGAACGACACCGTCAATGTACTAAAGAACAACCCAAATGCCAAGATAATTCCTAACGAGACCGGCTTGGGGTCTCGGAAGAGTGTCCCGTCCGGCAAAGTCATTGTCTGATAGGACTCGATGAACCCCAAGAGACTGTTGAGTAACTGCGGAGCGACATAAGTCATACAGGCAGATGCGATCGCCAGGACCATGACCCTCGCCCACCGAGCACCATGCGACAAAAACACGACTTTAATCAACGAAGGTCTCTGGCCCCTGGCAAGTCGTTTCTTGACATGCGCCTCCCAATGCGTCGACAACGCCGCGTGAGTAAACTCTGTTCGGATGGACTTCGGCATCAACCCATCCACGTCCTCAAAGTTGAGCGGCCGCTTGTATCCGAGTGAGACGACGTGTTGTAAGAAATGGAAGGTCAACAAGGAAAACAGGTTGGCCTTTTCGAATCGACTCGCTTGACTGCTTTGTTGGACCGTCGTCCGACCCCGAGGCCAAGCCTCTATGATGAAATGCGCAATGTTGAACGCCAAAAAGGCAATGAAGCACTTGAACTGATCCTCCTGATTTTGTCCGAGTAAATCCAACGTCCTGGTAGTGAGAGCACCAGCGACCAGAGAAACAGCACTGTAGGCGAAAATATAATGCGACGCCCGGACCTCATATTGGACTTCCAAAAAGTTTAGCGCAGGGATCGAGAACCAGGCGACGATCAAAAGACTATTGCCCAACATTGAAGAGGGAACGTAACCTTCAGAGTGCTGGGAGAGGATGATGGCTCGGACTATGAGGGCGATACATGCTGCGATAGAGAAGAGTTGTGAGGGTCCGTAGATGATCCATGTTTTTCCGAGTTCATGAGGCGTTTGACGGGTGAGGAGGGTGCGTGCTCGATAGAGGAAAGCGATGATTGCGATCACTGCTGGAAGCCCGAGGAGGATACTAAGTTGAGAGAACAAGACAGTGTGAGAATGGAAGCGTATTTGCATTATATGGAACGGGTATGTGCTCTCATCTCTATTCTGTTAGGCCATGAACCAATCGACGGTGGACAAAAACACAAGGGAAATTTCCGGTTTGGTGGTTCTTGTTGCTCTTGTTTGTGTGTGTTGTGACCTTTTAGGGTTAGAGAAGCAATCCATGCAATCCTTGTTTGGAAGGGATACAAGATCTGTTTATGGACAGATATGTCCTCCTTCTTTTGCCGCTTGGACAGGGGCATTGAAAAAGGGAAAGAGGATAACACTAATCATGAGTTTGGTAACAAGGGCGCTTACGTTGATTCAAAGCAGAGAGTGAGATCTGCTCGTGAGGAGACCATGGGACCCTATTCGAAATTAACAAGTCAGCCATGATTTAAAAAATAAGAACAAGATGCTGGATGCGAACAATCGACCAGCGTTATGAAGGAAGAGATGAAATTTGCCTACCCATCCTTCTGGGTCTCGACAGTAGGAGGCGCTCATCGTAAAGTAAACGAATTGAGGAAGAAAGGAGAGATGTTGGACTTGTTTGGGGGTTGACTATCTTTGTTGAAAGAAGAAAGAGAGTGAGAAAGAGTGAGAAAAATAAGGATTTCCACGTTGTTGATTGCTCCATCAATTGAAAACAGGTACATCACCGTCCAAAGAATTGCCAGGAGAAGCAATGAATGCACTATTGTTACCTTTGTCGAAGAAAGAAGAATTGGGAGTCCCGCTGGTGTTATGTGTGACGAGCACGGCGAAGCACAAAAATGGGAGAGAAAGAACAAGAAGGAGGAGAAATCGGCTTGCCTCAAAGAAAAAAAGTATGGGAAAAGAAGGGAAAGGGATGAAGCGAGCAATTGGGGCGCCTCCTGCTTCTTTATGCAAAAAAAAAAAAGTTTTTAAGAACCTTATCTTCCAGTTGACTGCTAGGTATGAAGTGTTACTTGGCAACCTTGTTTCCTCTTGGCTAAATAAACCTCCCTGGGAAACAAACGACACACAAGCCATCCTCAAAACGAGCAATGAGAGGAGCACAGTAACATTTGTTCAACCGTGCTTTTTTTTTTTATCCTCTTCCGTAGTACTTTTTCTTGGATCGCTTTTTGTTTTTTCTGTCAAAGTGCTTCTGCCCATAAAAGGAGACCATTAGAGTCGTCTCAGCACCCTCTGACCGCCTCTGTTTGGCCAAGAAAATAAAATTTTAAAATTGAGAAAAAGGTTCGAATAACGCCCAAAAGTATATCGCACAACAACATATAAAAAAAAGACATCACGATATTTCACACACCCAAATACACATATATGTGTGAGAAACGTGTGAGAAACCAACCTTGTGCAAGACAGACCCTGGAAGCGCGCTCTTCCCACCCGTTCAATCCGTGTACAACCACTCAACATCCATCCGCGGTTCACGAAACACCCTTGGCCTTTTAGTTTTGAGTTACGAAGACGACGAAGGATCTTACGTTCATTATCCGAGCAGACGAGCCATGTCTGTGCCCTCCCAACCCTCCCTTTAGTTTTGTTTTCTTTCTTTCTCTTCGTGCTCGGTCAGAATGATAGTGTGCTGAGATCGAGCAGGTTCATTTTTTATATTTTCCCAGCTTAGTTTCTCGAGTGCAACCAATGAAGATTGATTACACAGACATGGCTCGTCTGCCCTAGATGGATAATGTGGGAATAGGCGACATGTGTAATAGGGGGCAAATGTCGCAATTTCGTCCTTCCTCCTTCCTTACTCTTTGTGTAACAGCACACTTTATTTTGTTGGTTGGTCTCCTAAAAGGGCAGCGTATCGCTTTCGTTGATGGAGTTTGAAAAAATAGAACAAAAACACAAGGTACGATCTGATAACGAGACTTGAGGCAAAGGACGGAAGGAAAAGAGGGAAACAAAAGTACGAGTGGATGGATACCTTTCTTCATCGTGGTTGTTGACTCCCTTTTGTAACTCGATATTTCCCATTAACTCCTCATCTCTCCATCAAAGTCAGTTTGCACACGACATGGATAGTAAAAAAATGATATACTATGTTATTCTGGTTGCACTACACGTTCTCGTGCATCAGATGAAACGAGTGCATTATTTCATGTGTATGTATGGCAGATGGTACATAAGAACTGCGCGATAAAGTATCAACCCACACGTGGGCGACCTTTGTTCCGTGCACCCCACTATCCTACAATTCCTCCTCCTTGATTTCACCGGCCTGACGAGCCAGTTTACAGAACAGCGACTCTTTGTTCTGGACCAACAGTCCGGGCGCCTCAAACTCCTCTACCTGCCCCTTCTCCAAGACCAAGATCTTGTCCGAATCCATCACCGTCTTGATACGATGAGCAATCGTTAGAATGGTTCGGTCCTTGAACTCCTTGCGGATCGTCTTTTGGATCAGTTCGTCCGTCTCGACATCGACGGCAGCTGTGGCTTCATCGAGGATCAGGACTTTGGTCTTGCGGAGTAGAGCGCGGGCGAGACAGATGAGCGACCTTTGACCGACAGAAAAGTTGTCGCCATTTTGGGAGACCTTAAAAGATAGTCCACCGGCGAGTGATGAGATATGCTCCTTCAAATGTGCGCGCTCGAGGGCCTCCCACAGCTCAGCATCCTCGAGTTCGTCAAAGGGGTCCAGGTTCTGGCGGACGGTACCGGCAAATAGTGTGGGGTCCTGAGGAATGATGGCGAGGTTCTTGCGGAGACGACTCAGTCCGACGGTCGAAATGTCTACTCCATCAATCCAGATCGATCCACCGTCCTCGTCAACCGCAATCTTCTCCAGATCAGCATCTTCAACAATCCTGACCGTCGTTGGCATCGTATCCGGATCTGCGCCGTTATGACTCGACAGCGCCCAGTGACTGTTGGCAGCCTCTATAATGCGGAACAATGCAAGTGTCAAAGACGACTTTCCGGCACCCGTCCGGCCCACAATTCCGACCTTCTCAGCAGGCTTGACCTCAAACGAGATACCCTTGACAACCATATCCAGACCCTGACGGTAACGTGTAGAATAGTTCCGGAACTCAATATGACCCGCCTGGGGCCAGTTCTCAGGCAAGACCGAATCCGCAAGGAGATGGGCTGGGGGTTCCGAGTTCTTGGCAAGGTACTCGTCAATACGCTCGACAGATACCAATTGGTTCTGCAAGTCGCAGTAAGACCGGATGACCATCGTGATATCTGAGGTCACTGTCAGGGCATACGCCAGCGCTAGGCCGACCATCCCGGGATCCAACGACCGACGATCCAACACCGCAAATAGACCAGCGCCCAGGACAATACATGCGCCTAAGGTCTCGAGTCGGATCTGTAGCCAGCGTACGACCATCTGGTATGTAAAAAACGCGTTTGCAGAAATAGTCGCTTTCTCCTCATTCTGGAGAATAAACCGGTCCTCAAGCCTCATAGCGCGGATTGTCGAGACACCGACAAGGCTCTCTGTGAAATGTTGATAGACAGGGGACCGACTTGTGGAATCAATCCGCTTCAGGGAACGGGAAGGGCGGATGTAGTACATCTGGATGAGAACAAACCCAGCAGCAAGTGGGGGTACGATGGCGAGGAAGACTGGAGTTGTTGCGGCGATGACGATGATGGTTCCCATAACGCTGATACCAAACATGAGGACGGACATGACACTCCAAGGGATGAAGTTGTCGGCTGTGAAGATGTCTGTCGAGAACCTGTTCACGATGCGACCTAGCGGTGTCGTGTCAAAGAAGCTAGTGCGTTCGTGGCACAAAAAACAAACAAAAAACAATGTTGGTTGTCTGAGCGATATGAAAAAGACATGCACAAAATGAGCGAAGAAACACTATGTGAGTATGGTTACCTCATGGGGAGATACAAGATAGAGTCCAAGAGCCTATCATGGAGACGCACGGTGGCGCGGACACCAACCCAGACCATGGCGGCGAAGGTGAAGCAGAACATTAAGATCATGTAGACAATCGTAATGGCCGCATAGACACTCAAGAACATGCCGGGCGAACGAGGTTCATCGGGACGACCAGATGTCCAGTGCTGAAGCCACAGGTTGGTACCAATCTGACAGGCTTGCACCAGTAGGTATATGAAGACACAGAACAGCGATGTGCGATATGAGCTGAAGAAGGGAAAGAAAAGATGGTAGGATGTATAAGCAGGTTGCCTGTAAACTTGGAGTTGGGTATAATATGAATGAAATATGTAGATCGTGATGAGGATGATGAACTTACGCGGCGCGGAGGTAGGTACGGTAGATATCCCAGGAGACACGGCCCATGACCATCTTTTCAGCAGCAATCAGCTCGGCAGCCTTCTCGTCCTTCTTGGCAACCAAGTCGACCTTCTTAACAACTTTTCCGTCGCCCTTTTGAGTATCAGCCTCACTTTTCTCCGCTTCACCCTTCAGGCTGTTACCATCTTCTTCCTCCCCTTCCTCGACCTCAATTTCATCACCCTTACCCTTGACGGTTTTCTTCATCTTGCGGTTCTTGCGGGCGTTGATTGAGTACTCGTCAATCAGCTGGTAAAAGGCGCCCTTGGTGTCCATGAGGTCATCATAATGTCCGTTTTCGGTGATCTGACCATCCTTGATGACCACGATTTGGTCGACGTGCTCGAGGTGGTGGATACCGTGGGTGACCAACAGGCGAGTCTTGTCCTTCAGCAATCCGGTAGGTCCAATCAAGTTCTCCCAGAGATGTTGGTCAACATGGGCGTCCACAGCACTGAGAGGATCATCGAGAAGGTAGACATCAGCATTCTGGTAAGCGGCACGGGCAAGTGAGACACGTTGTTTCTGACCACCAGACAGGTTGATTCCACGCTCACCAATTTCGGTTAGGTCACCAGCAGGGAGCATCTCGATATCTGGCAATAATCCCGAAGCAGCGATGATGCGGTCGTATTTTTCTTGATCAAAGTCAAGTCCAAAGGTAATGTTGTCTCTCAACGTCATGTTGATGATCCAAGCCTGCTGGGCCGCGTAGGCAACACGTCCACGGATTCGGACCACACCCTGGCGCTTGTACATCTCACCGATCAAAGCCGACAACAGAGACGACTTGCCCTGGCCGACGCGTCCGACAATAGCTGTAAGCGATCCCTTGGCGACCGAGAGGTTGATGTTGGTCAAGGTTGGAGAGTAATCAATCTCTTCGGCAGGTTTCTTCTCAGGAACTGGCTTATTCTCCTTGCGAGCCTTGGCTTCGGCGACTTTCTGTTCCTTGGCCTCCTCCTTCTCACGCTCATTCTTCTGCCTCTCTGTCTCGATGGGAGGATGTTCAGGGCACCATGCAAAGACTGCAGAGTCCTTGATTTCAATTACTGGTCGACCACTCTCATCGTCCCCACCAGAAACCTCCAAATCACGCACAATCATCGTCTCGTCTATCTCCTCGGCAAGGAGGAATTTCTGGATACGGGTCGTGGCGACGGTAATGCTGGTGAGCTGGCTGAGGGTGTTGGACATGACACTGATAGGTTTGGACATGAGACCAAATAGGGTGATACTGACAAAGATGGTTTGTGGGTTCATGTTTCCGGGAGTGGCGCCAGGTCCACCGTGGGTTGCATAGACGGCCAAGGAGGCGAGGGTAATGATGAGGGGTGTGGAATTGAAGAAAAGACCGACAAAGGAGAACATGATACCGAACCGTTTCAGGAGTTCTATTTCCTTGCGACGGATCGCTGCGATTCTCTCCTTGAACGGCTCTTCCCCTTCATTACGCGTATAAAAATGAAAGAAGGCGAGAAAAAATGAATAGTTAGGTACACTTTGTTCGAGAGTAGCTACTGAACGAAGTACGGTCAAATTCGAATGTATTGTGCAAAAAGTAAAACGTCACTTGAAACTTACAGTTGTACAATTTGACGATCTTCATGCCACCGAGGACCTCGTTGAGGAGACGGAGACGGCTATCCATCTCCTTCATCCTGGCGGTACGGAAGAACTGGAAGTATCCGGCGAGTTTTGCATGGATGGGTAGCATGAGGATGACGGTAGCGATGCCAACAAAGATTGACCATCCAATCAGTTCGTACAACATCCACGTCGCTATACCAATCTCGAGCCTGTGACGGGAGCGCGTGAAGGAATGCGAGAGAGAAAGAGACGAAACCAAAGTATAATTATGTCAGTAGCTGAGGGAACAAAGAGAAAGAAAAAAGAGAAAATATGAATACAGCTCAAACAAGGAATAAAACGTACGGGACAGATATGGAGGTAATGACAGTCGGCAAACCCATGGACCAGCGCTCAGCATCAACGCTCATATGATTCGTGATCTCACCCGCAGTCGATTTCTGCCGCGCACTATTCGACAACCTCAACGCCTTTCGGTAAATCATCGACATCAACGCCGTCCGGACCTCGATCCCCAAATTCGTCGAAGTTGCCAACAATTGGCCGTTCAGAAAAGTCACCAACAAGGACGAGAAAAACATCCCAAACACAAGGATGATTCCCAACTCGACTGGCTTATGGTCTGCCTCGTTGGGGGATGCGTAGGATTGAGTGAACCCCAGGAGACTGTGTAGGAGTTGCGGCGAAACGTAAGTCATGACGGAGGCGAGGATGCGGGTGAGGATCATGGGGACCCATTGGGTCTTGAACGAGAAGAAAATGGTTTTCATCAGAGACGGAGTTGTGTTGCGATCAGCACACTTGAGCTTCTTGGCGTTCCAGCGGGTCGATAGGCGGTGGTAAGACTGTGCTGCTTGCATCTCCTTGGGCATCAATGAGTCAATGTCCTCTTGGACTAGGGACCGCTTATAACCGAGGGATACGATGGGCTGCATGAAATAGAACGAGATCCGCGAAAAAAAATTCGCCTTTTCGTATTCTCCGACAGCAGAGGTCTTTTGCACCTCAAAACGGCCTCGAGGCCAGGACTCGATAAGGAAATGTGCACAATTGAATGCCAGAAAGACGACCAGGGCTTTGAAAGGACCTTGATCTTCGTGATGAGTATCTTTGAGGGTTCGGACAGCGATCGCCGCGGCTACTAGGGAGACAAGACTGAAACAAAAAATAAATGGGGAGGCACGGATTTTGTAAAGGGACTCGAAGTGGTTCAGAACAAGCCCTAAAGCCCAGGCGATAGTCATTAGGATAGTGCCCATCATTGAGGCGGGGGAGTAATCGCCGTCTGGTTGCTGCTGGGAGAGAAGCACTGCACGCGCGATGAGAGATCCGATGGCTGCGAGAGTTGAGAGCTGAGAGAGACTGTAGATAATCCAGGGTATACCCAGTCCGTGGCGAGTGCCCTTGGTAATGAAGTTAAAGATCCTTGTGGCGAATGCAATGATTGCTAAAATGGCGGGCAGACTCAGCAAGATACTATTTTTGTTTTGAGGGATGAGAAAGGAAAGAAATGTTCAATGGTGAGAATCCGAGTTTTGGCACATTCAATGGATCGATCGGAATGTATATTCTAGTTCGCCTTTCTCTTCTGCAGGGACAAACAGACAGGGCGGAGCAGCAAGCTCGGGGTTGTCTCCATCACATCCTCTCGCATACTCACACACAAAGAGAGGATGGCACATGCCACCTCCCTTCTCCCTCTCTTCCATATCGAACCGTGGCTAATCTCTCCCCACCTTCATCGCCTCTCCATCGCGTCCCCAGATATGAGACGCGACAATGGAGAGTAACTCAGGGGGATCAAAACAGCAACACTAGTTCGACAGGCCTCACACACACTTCTTGTTTTGTTATCATCATCATCATCATCATCATCGTCATCATCATCGTGTTAACAACAGCAATGCTCTTTTTTTTTTGTAACGAACAGGTTTTTTCCTGCACGCTTGGGGAGCCCACGATGAACACAAAGTTTTAAATTGCAAGCGGACTCATCAGATTTTTCCGGACAAGCAAATGTCGTTCGCGACTGCCCTCTTTTCTCCTCAGTTCCCCCGGTGCCTCTCCCTTTCTGACTTTATTATTTCACGAAAGGAGAGAACACCACGAATGGGGCATAAAAATATCATACCCAGAGGGGATCAAGACGGCAAAAGGGAAGGAACGACTCTCCATCGACAGCACTTGCACGGGCCTGCACCGACCTCAGGGGAGGAAAGCGAGTTTCTTGGGAACTCGCTCTCGGTATATCGGTCGAGACGGCTGAAAGGTTGAGCGAGGACTTACGTAGACTCAAAGCAGTGAGTAAGATCCGGACGGAGAAGACTTGTGGGGCCCTACAGAAAGTACAGGAAAAATAAACGAAAAAAATGGATGGGTGGGTCAATCTCGGTAGGAAGGGATGTTGTGGAAACGTCAAATGGACATAAAGAGGGGTATGACACAAAACTTACCCATCCTTCGGGGTCACGACAGTACGACGAACTCATGGCAGGCAGACAAGGGAGAGGATGGACGTGAGAACCAACAGAGACCAGCTGTGAAGAAAAAACTAAGGCGGGGAGAAAGGAGTTTAAATGAGTGTGAACGGCGGTAGACAGGAGTTGCCAAGCGGTGGAGGGGGGATGGCGAGGGAAGGGAAGAGGATGAAGAAGAAGAGAAGAGTGAAAGAAGAGCCGAAAACACAAAAAATACCGAGTGTGCTTAAAGAAAAAGAGACAGGTGGCGAGACGTTTAAGCGGAGTCACTTCTTAACGTGAAAGACTGGGCCCCCTTTGAGAAGAACAGCGCCTTCCGACAAACCTTAAGTCCATCCTCTGTCAACATTTTAAAACGTCATTCTTTCTTGTATCAATTGATCAAGAGTCAGCGCAATTAGCAAGGATGGTACGTCGCCCCTGTCTCTTTTCCTCTCACCCCCTTGTAAGAAACTGCATGACATGTTGCTCACTTTGAACTCCATGCAAGCACATAAACCGAACCTTTATTCAACCTGCCTTTGCCGACGATGTGAGCTTGAGGAGGACAAAAACGTCTGGAATTGTCCTCATGCTGCTGAAACTACTGCTTCGATCTGGAAGGAGGCCATGGACAGGTTTGGTGGGTGGGGTGTACGGGCGACCAACAGCTACAATGTCACCAGGAAGCGTGAATACGATCGCGCGATTGCCCACGGACGCCTGGAGCCGCGACCAGTTCCCAACACTGGCAGTCGCCTTCAGCTGCGGATCATGTTCGAGGATTCTCTTCTATCGGTGGAGCTCGAGCCGTGCACAGCGGTAGTCCTGCTCCCGATCGCGGTGAGAACCCCAAGTGGAGCGTCTCGGGTCTCCTCCGCGGTATCACCCCCAAGAACATGCTGATCGAATGGTCCTCGGTTTTCCGGACCCCACAGTCCATCGCCAAGACGGTATTGCGCAAGTTTGTTGATTACCTAGAGACGCAAGCCCCGGAGCTGATCCGGAAGCCTCCGTGCTCCGCGACGATCGCGTGGGAGCAGACGCAAGGCATATCTGCCAAGAACAAGACCTCCAAGTACACAGGCCTCCGAGCTGACTGGAGTCATGGATACGGATACATTACCCGAGATGGTTTTTGCCCGTGTGGCGCTTCGCTAGCCATACATGAGAATAGGCGCTGCCCTGGAGCGTCTATGGACCCACGCGCGGCCGACGAGCGGTTGTTGGACAGTTTATTGGGAAGGAAGAGGTTGTCATTAATGGAGAGGATGGGAAGAGTTCCTTTCATTCGTATCTAGTTTCATTTTTCGTCCATTGGATCTGTGAGAAGCAGGGGCAATTATTGCGCAGAGCCAGGTTGTGGACTGGACTGCAGCTGGCGGATGGATCTTGGGAGAGTTTGGTATGTAGTCCCTTTCATTATTGAATGCCTCTCTTGGGCTTTCTACTAGAGAAATAAAACTGCGTACAAAAAAAAATCTTACCCCCTGTGATTTGAGGAATGTACGACATTAACAGGAGAAGGAGAATGAAAACAAAGTTGTCCGGGAGCAAGCCCAATTGACTGGTTAAACTTTCACAGCTAAATCACACACACACGTCCATAAATGGAATCCATTGGTGCCTGGACTCTCTCTCTTTTTGTCCATGCGCCATAGAAAAATAATCGTCTCTTCTTCACACCAAACGAGCACGTATAACGAACAAAAGAATATGAGAACCCATGCTTGCTGCATGTCTTTATTAGTGGTTTGATAGAGATGCATGTGTGTGCTTTTGGAAATAAAAATAGAGAAGAAACCAGATTAAGAATATATATGCTAGATGGTATGATGTAGTAGTAGATTTACAAAAGGGAAAAAAAGGTAAACAATGAAAAATTACTCGTCAGAGTCCTTGATCTCACCAGCCTGCTGGGCAAGACTATAGAAGAGTGAGTCAGGGCGTTGGAGCAAGGTCTGAGGGGATTCGTACTCCTCGACGCGACCCTTTTCCAGGACCAAGATCTTGTCAGAGTCCATGACCGTCTTGATACGATGGGCGATGGTGAGGATAGTGCGATCCTTAAACTCCTTGCGGATCGTCTTTTGGATCAGTTCGTCCGTCTCGACATCGACGGCCGCTGTGGCTTCATCAAGAATGAGAACCTTGGTCTTGCGAAGGAGAGCACGGGCGAGACAGATGAGGGATCGCTGACCGACGGAGAAGTTGTCGCCGTTCTGAGACACCTTGAACGACAACCCGCCAGCAAGCGAAGAAATATGCTCCTTCAAATGCGCACGCTCCAGAGCCTCCCAAAGATCGGCATCCTCGAGCTCATCAAAGGGGTCCAAGTTCTCGCGGACAGTTCCAACAAACAGGGTAGGATCCTGAGGGATGATCGCCAAGTGCTGACGAAGGTACTTCAATCCGACCGTCGAGATGTCAACCCCATCAATCCAGATCGATCCACCGTCTTCCTCGACGTTAATCTTCTCGAGGTCAACAATAGCATCCTCCTTGATGGGGTCTGAATCCAGATCCTTTTCGTTATGGCTCGACTTGGCCCAGTGGCTGTTGGCGGCTTCAATGATACGGAATAAGGCAAGTGTCAAGGACGACTTTCCGGCGCCTGTACGACCAACAATGCCAATCTTCTCGGCAGGCTGGACCTCGAAGGATATGTTCTTGATGACCAGGTCGAGTCCCTCGCGGTAACGGGTCGAATAGTTGCGGAACTCGACGTGACCAGCCTGAGGCCAATTTTCGGGCAAGGCTACGTCCGTCTCGGCGGGAGCCTCAGGGTTCTTCTTGGCATACTCCTCAATACGCTCCACAGCGACCAATTGGCTAAAAACGAAGAAAAAAAAGAAGAATGTAAGTAAAACTAGTTCAGATCATACAAAACGCGGCATAACAAAAGAACCTCTCAAAAAAAAAAAAAAAAAAAAAAAAAAAAAAACTTACTTTTGTAGATCGCAAGTACTGCGGACCATCCAAGTGATACTCTGGGTGACAGAGAGAGCATACGACAAGGCAAGTCCGACGTTTCCAGAAGCCAAAGAGTCGCGGCTAAGAACAACAAAGAGAGCAGCAGCCAAAACAATAATGGCACCCAAGCTCTCAAGGCGGATCTGCAACCAACGGTTGGAGACAATCCACGAGTAGTAAGCGTTGGCGGCAACATCGGCCTTGGCGGCGTTGTCGGCAATGAAGCGCTGGTTGGCTCCGAGAGCACGAATGGTCGTCACTCCAGAAAGAGTCTCGCTGAAGTGCTGGTAGATAGGGGACTTGGAGACTGAGTCGATACGCTTCAAGGCGCGAGAGGAGCGGATGTAATAAGCCTGGATGATCAAGTAAAGGATCATGAGAGGAGGAACGACGACCAAGAAGATGGGAGTGGTAGTGGCAATGACAACAATTGTTCCAAGGACAGTGGTACCGCAGATGAAAACCTGGATGAAACTCCAGGGCAAGAGCTCGTCAATGCTGAAAACATCGCTCGAGAAACGGTTGACAATGCGGCCAAGAGGGGTGGTATCGAAGAAGGCCATGGGAAGGCGAAGCATCTTGGCTAATAGACTGTCATGGAGGCGAGTCGAGGCACGAATGGCGGCAAGAACCATGGCGACATAGACCGACACGACGTTCATGATCATACTGCAGAAAATGATAGCGCCATAGATGCCGAGGTAGTATCCGATGGGGTGGGCTTCCTTGCCTGTTGCCAAGGCCTCGGTGGACTCGGACGACCAGTGGTTCAACCAGACGTTAGTTCCGATCTGGAACGCTTGACCAAGGACGAAGACAATGGTGACAATCGCAGACCAGCGGTACGAAGCAGCCTTAGCATAGATGTTGTAGACACCCCAGGAGACGCTGCCCTGAACCATCTTCTCCTCGGAAACCAACTTGTCATCCTTGTTACTAGTAGCGCCAGCAGCCTTGGGGTCCTTCTCATCACCATCCTGGGTCGAGTCATCCTCATCATCCTCCTGGCTTGAGCCAGAAGCATCCTCGCTAGATTTCTTCCTATCCTTGCGCTTCTTGCCCTGATTGACCGAGTAATCCGAAATCAGCTGGTAGAACGAATCTTGAGCAGCCATAAGAGAATCGTACTGGCCAGTCTCACTGATCTTGCCGTCTTTGATGACCACAATCTGGTCAACCTGCTCCAAATGATGAATGGCATGGGTAACCAAGACGCGAGTCTTGTCCTTGAGCAATCCGTTGGGTCCAATCAGGTGTTGCCAGAGATGTTGGTCGACATGGGCATCGACAGCAGAGAGGGGATCGTCAAACAGGTAAACATCGGCGTTCTCGTATGCGGCACGGGCAAGGGAGACACGCTGCTTCTGACCTCCCGACAAGTTGATTCCACGCTCACCAATCTCGGTCTGGTCACCAGCGGGGAGCATTGCAATATCGGGCAAGAGCCCAGAAGCCATCAAGATGTGGTCGTAGCGCTCCTGGTTGAACTCGTTACCAAACACAATGTTGTCCTTGACTATTGGCAAGAAAAGAAAAAGAAAGACACCGTTGTCAGCAATTGCGGATTAGATTGCTTCCTTTTCCAAACCATCCCTTCGCTAGAAGATTCCAGTTAGTTAACTTACCAGTGGCGTTGACGATCCAGGCTTGCTGAGCAACATACGCCATACGACCATAGACCTTGACGGATCCCTGGCGTCTGTACATATCACCAATAATGGCGTTCAAAAGCGAAGTCTTGCCCTGTCCAACGCGTCCAACAACAGCGGTCAAGTTGCCACGAGGAATAGTCAGGTTGATATCAGTCAAGGTGGGTCCATAGTTCTTCTCGACGGGAATTTCCTTCTCGGGGGCAGGCTTGCCAGCTTTCTTGGCCTCCTTTTCCAATAGCTTATACTTTTTCGTCTCAGCCTTCTCACGAGCTCTCTTCTCCTTCTCGGTCTCGACCTCGGGTCCTTCAGTCTCCCATGCAAAAACGCCATCCTTGATTTCCACTAAAGGGACAGAGGGATCCTCAGGCAAGGACCTGACAGACTCGGTGGTTTCTTCAGAAATCTCGGGGGCCAACAAGAATGCCTGCATACGTCTGGTGGCGACAGTGACACCGATGACCTCGGCAATGATGTGGCTCAGCATACCGATGGGGCTGCTCAGCAAGTTGAAGAGGGAGATTGAGACAAAGACGCGCTGAGGGGTGATGTCACCGGGACCGTAGTTGGGTCCTCCGTGGGTGGCATAAACGGCGAACGACACCAGGGCGACCAACATGGGAACTGACTGGAACATGATCGAGAGGAACGAGAAGACGATACCGATCTTGCGGAGAGTCTTGACCTCGCGATGACGGTAGACACGAATGCGCTCCATGAACGAGTCCTCCCAACCGTACAACTTGACGATCTTCACTCCTGTAATGACTTCATTCATGAGACGAATACGTTGATCCATGGCCTCAAGCTTGGCAGACTTGGCCTATTTTGGTTTGAAGCGAAAGATGGCAGTATGGTTAGCATTCAATGTTAAAAAATAACTTAAACAATAAATTCAATCAACACCCATAAGCGCAGCATACCTTCATGAAGAACTTGGCAATGATACCCTGGACAGGGAGAAGAACAATGATTGTTCCCAGACCAACAAAGACAGACCAAGAGATCTGACGGTACAACATCCAGATGGCAATGGCGATTTCATAGGGGATAGAGATGAGCATAGGCAAGAAGGTAATGGCATCGGGCCACCGCTCAGCATCGACAGACATGTGGTTGTTGATTTCTCCAGCAGTCGACTTTTGCTTGGCAGCACTGGTGAGTTTGAGCGACTTGCGGTAGATCATGGCGATGAGCGCTGTACGGGCCTCGATACCGATGTTCATGGCGCTCTGGAAGTATTGAGCCATGAAGAACGAGTTGAGAAGCGAGGCAAAGAACATTCCGAAAGCCAAGATGATTCCAAGAGCGACGGGTTCCGGATTGGGTGTCTGGTACGACCGGATGAACGCCAAAAGTTCATCCAAAAGCTGGGGTTGGACGTAGGTAAGAGTCGAAGCGCCGATACGGAACATCATGATGGGGGCCCAAGACCAACCATAGGTGCCAATGACAGTGATGAACAGGCTGGGCTTCTCACCTTTGGCCTTAGCCTTGGCGACTTTAGCCTGCCAGTTGTTGTTGAGCAAGTCGTGACTGTGCTGAGTCTTGATGCGATCGGGGACCATGCCCTCAATGTCCTTTGCAGCAAGAGGGTTTTTGAATCCTGCAGTGATGACGGGTTGGAGATAGTGGAAAGTCAGGCGAGAGAAGAGGTTGGCCTTGGCGTAACGACCGGCGGAGCTGTTCTTCTGGACTTGGGTGCGGCCTCGAGGCCACGTCTCAAAGATAAGTCCGAGGATGTTGATGGCAAAGAATGCGATGAACGCCTTGAACTGGTCCTGATTTGTCTGGTCCAGAAGCGTCATGGTGCGGATGTTGATAGCGGAGGCGATAAGAGTGAACAAATAGAGGGCAGCGATCTGGTTGCTGGATCGGATGTCCTGCTGGTGCTGAAAATGGTTCAATCCAATTGCCGACAACTGTGGAGAGAATGAAAGCGAGAATCGCGGTTAGACCAGGCATTTTTTTGTTTGAATAGCATAACGGAGATAATTGATTGTGCACGTTATCTCCTATAACTTACCCAGGCAAGCATCATGGTGATGGTACTGAGCATGGTAGCGGGTGCATAGCTATTGCCATCACTCTTAAGAACAGCAGCTCTTGCGGCCAAGGCTGCCGCACTTCCAAGCATGAGGATCTGAGTGGGCCAGTAAATGATGTTTGTGCGTCCAAGGTTGTGGGGTTTGCCCTTCTTCCACATTACCATGGTAGTGTGTGTCATACTGAGGATGGCGATCAGAGCAGGCAGGCCCTGGAGGATTGTGTTTTCAACGCAAGGGGTGAGATCCGCCCTTTGATGGCTCGTTGGACCCTGTTTAGTAAAAGAGGCAGTGTAAGCATATGAGATTGATAGTCAAGGGATTAGGAGAGGGGATGTCAATTGAGAAAATAGTGCCCTTTGAACTGAACACTCCGATCAATCCAAACTTGTGAAAACCAATTGAAAGTTGTTCTCTTTCTTACCCATCCCTCGCTGTCGTTGCAGTACTCTGCGATTCCCATAAGAGTCAACGAAAGTGAATGTATAGAAGGAGGGGAATGAGTTTTTCTGTTCGAGATGAGGAAGAGAGGGAATGAGAAAAAAAGAGCAGACAGGAAGAAGAAAAAAAAAAAAAAAAAAGGTCCGAGTAGGGGAAGAGAGGAGTATTTGTATAATCGAGTTGAACCACTGTGAACAGGGTAATCGATTATGCTTTTTTTGTCTTGTTCTTGTTCTTTCTCAGAAAGAGAGAGGATGGTGGCGATCGAAGTCAATTCGGGGCTGCATTTTACATCTTCACAAGAGAGAGAGTACGAGAGAGGTGCGTGGCCCTTTGTGTCATACATGTCAGGCACACGCTGACTCTGTGTCTCTCCTGCGAATAGGCCGCGCACTTACATGGCATAAAAGAGGGGGGTTGATAGGGACAAAAACAGGTTCATTCGGACAGACAACAAGACAAGGTTAGTGGAGAGGAGACGCAGTGAGAATTGTGAGCCCAGAAGAAAAAAAAAGTTGTTTTTATTACTCTGTCAGTGTTCTTGCCCTGCCAAAATGGGGGCGGAATAGGGCGAACCATGAATGAATTCCTTTTTTGGATCTGTCTCGTCTTGGCCTCATTACTGCGGGTGGATTGTCATTGCGCTTAAAGGGAAAAGGAAGGGAGGGGAACACAAACTCGCACTCACCCCGTGGCAGTGGACTTCATTTTCCATACCTTTTCTGCTTGTTCGTTCCTGCCTTGTATCCATGGCTCACTCATTCGCTCGTGTCCACCATATTCTATTATCATTCCTTTCCTTCTTTCCTTGTGCAGAAAGCAGCCCCTCCCTGATAAACTTATTCTCCGCCCACCCCGGCGCGCATGGCCCAACAAATTGATGAAAATCAAGAATCGCGCCCTTCTTTAGACGAGAACACCACTCCTTGAAGTTGAGGCGGAAAAGGACGAAAAGGTCCGGGCCTGGGAACTCTCTTTCACATCATGCTATCCTTGCTTGGCGTCATATTCAACCACCAGCGTTCCTCTTCTCTTCTCGTCAGCTTCATTTCCTTTCAGAGGAAAGAAGCCCGTTGAGAGTCATCCAAGAAGGGTAATTTATGTGTCTTGGCAGCAAATCGAGCATGCTCCTTCTCAAGCCTCGCCCCTCGGATCTATGGGCCAAACATGTACCTTTGTCTCCGATTTGTTTGTTGTTTTCGTTGTTGCTTGCGGGTTGAATATGACATGTCTTAACATCCAATGAGCTGCAACAGATACATACATAGGCTTGCGCACTCGTCCCAAGGGTTCAAATGCCAAGTGCCAAGTTGCGGTATTGAAAATAAGCAAGTCCTCTGTTACTGGGCCATCTCCACATTATCAGCATCATCGACTTTGCTTCTAGGCCTCTTCCTTGAGTGCAAACAACAATCAACAGATGAACTCAATTGACGAAATCGATAAACAAACGATCCACCTTCCCTACACGGGCCTCTTCTCCTTTGATTTCTATCTTCCTTACCCGACCCCTTTTTTCGTATCCAGCTGGAAACGTAAAAAAAAGGGCGACGTAACTAAGCGCTCGATCATTTCGTAAAATCTTGCTGTGAAAACTCATTTTTTTTATTAATCGGGAATTAACTTCGAGAAGACGTTGCGTGGCCCTTCGTCACCCTCAAGGAGCATTCTTTTGTCTTCCTTTTTGCCTTGCTACCATGTGTTCAACACTATTGCATGTAAATATATACCTGTTTGAGGTGCATGACAAGTGATGAAAAAGGGGTACCTTCTGGGCGTAGCCGTGGTAGTTTATGTACAACCTGATCAGACGATGATCGTCTACGCACCGTGATGTCTCGGGGACAAGCATTAATATATCACTCAGTGTAAACCACGATGATCAATCAAGAGGCGTAAACTCTAGTGCCTGTTTCGCCACTAACTTGACCCTGGACTGAACTGATTATCAGGAGGAAGAAGACATGTGCAGCTCAATGAACAAGAGGTGCAGAAACTGGTACGTCAATGTAACTTCACGAATATTGTTCGTTTGGCTTTATTGAACCTCTCTAGTCTCAGGAACTAGCGTCGACATGTTGGTGCATGAAGCACCCTGCTAATCCCGTAACCGTGTGTATTATGGCAATCGGGCGGGTGTGTTGTAGATTACTTTTGAGGCAAGTTGAGTCCGCAGCAGTGCCAGTTCAAGTCCTTATGATCCAAGTCATCCTGTAACATGCTATCCTAATATGCGTGCCTGCCGTATCATGGAGGCTTTAGTCCTGCTACCATTCCTGGTGCGAAAAGCAAATGCATTGCCTGCTGGGACTTGATCACTTATCCCACAAAAGAATCCCAATCTCTTTCCACATGAAAAACGAATCCAATGCGCGACGACAGTGTTTGGGTGTCTCGCACTCTCATTTCCTGTATAATCGTTTACCTTTATCGCGGTTTCGGTTTCGTGCAAGTGTCCCGATGTCGGTGGCTCCTTTGTCCTTGAATTGTTGCTGGATGAGTAAAGTGAGGTAAAGAGATGATTCAAAAAAAATTGCGGTTGACTTCGTTGTGGTAATTGCAAAAGTCACATGATTTTCTGACCTTGTGTTAAAAAAGGAGTGATTCAAGTCACGTTTTGGCAAAGACTCGCTGCCATGGTGACAAGCCATCTCAATTCATCACTTTGTACGTTGCTTTCTTTGCTTCAACAAGAAACAATTTCTTGAGCCTGTATCCTTTTCGCAAACACCTGAAGCATGAACAAGGCAGGAATACATCCATACGGCAGCACCTTCGTCCCACACCTGCTCTCACTTTCCACGTCCTCACCCAGAACCAGACAATTATCCCTCCTCCACTCTCTATCTCGTCTCTCCAATCTTCGTACACATTGCGCTGTCTGGGTTTTACGAGCGCATTGATTACCGTTCTGCTTTACATCCCCTCTTCCCTTCCCTCCCCCTGCCATTCAATGCAAACAGGGAGGAAAGGGATGGTAGTGTGCTTTCTTTTCAGGGGGTTTGGGACATGATGGATACAGTACGATAGTAACAAGGCCAAGCGAGTAAAGGTGAACAAGATTGTCCCCAGTTCGCGAAGTAAAAAGATGGCTTTGCCAGGAGGAGGGGCTCTTAATGGTTCCAAGATGACCGCGGTAATTAACATAGAAAGGGGAGTAAAGAGAAGGGGAAATGCAAACCACTCCTTGTACCCCCTTTCGCTTTACTTGTCAGGCCGGACATTTTTTTACCATACGAGCCAACCGCCCACCCCACTTCACCACTGAAAGAGTGAACTCATGCATACGAGCTGTTAGACGTGGGCGTACACACCCCAACCTGGTTGAAAAGACGAGGAGCGAAGGCGTGCAGATACGTGGTGGTGGAGGGTGGTGCCATAACCGCTTGTTTGTGTCTGAGAGCCACTGACTAGCACCATAATTGGTGACAGTACATCCCTCACTGTAAGTAAAAGATAATATGCATCTCTCTCGGGTAATTTTGGACAGAGGGGACAGAAGTAGGGTTTGAAAGACATTCTTGTCCTCTGAGCGCGCGAACACTCGTTTTTACATCGCTTGGATAGGGGCCATCGCCACTTTATGCCCTTGTTTGGCGTCTGCTCGACAATAATGCAATAACCACATTGTAGTACTAGATGTCTTTGCCTTTGGGTCAATGCTTCATTGTTCTAAGTCCTATCTGCAGTCCACATTCTTTGGCTTCATCTACGAATTATAAAATGGTAATATAAAAGGTCACCAGGTCGGACTAGACGAAGTCGGCTAGCTGAGAACAACGCGCTCATGAGAGGCAGAGGGACCTTGGGTATTTCTTTTCTTGCCCAAATAAGTTCCTTATCCACATGCCCCTTTCCCCTCTCTCCCCTCACTTTTTCCTTCTCCTCCTTACGTCCCAGGGTCGGGTCAAAAAGACAGGATCCCATCTAAAAGAGAGAAGTGTGGTGTTGTGTTGTTGATGAGACCCAATGGTTCCAGCACCTGCCAGGGCAATAGATGAGGCAAGAGGTAAAACAAAAAAGAGAAAGAGAAGAGATAGAAAGGGGATAATGAATGCATATATGTACGTGTGTATCTTGTTCTCCCTACGTGAGAGTAAAGAGAGAAAGAGAGAGAGGTAAGGGGAGGGAGGGAGACGGGCAATGGTCCATTCCAGGCAGGGATAAGTAAACGAGAGTGCCCATTGAGAGGTAGAAGAGAGAAAGCGAGAAAGGGGAGGAAGAAGATGTTCTGCATGCCTGTCCATCGATCCATTCTTTTCATGCTTGCACTATTTTTTCTTTTCCTTCTCTCCCCTTACTCTCTCTCTGTTACTTGGGCTATTCATTCCTTCCCGACCTGTATCTGCTCTACCTATATGCCCTGCCATCTATCAGCCATATGGATCTGGTATGCCTCGTTTTTTCTTCTTTCACTCCCTATCTCTCTCTCTCTTTTTGCACTCTTCACCTCCCACCTTCTCTCTTTTCTTTTTAATCTTTGTTTCCTTCTGCCGTCTCTTTCTTCCTTTCGTCTTCTCTCCTTTGACGTATTAAAGCACCCATTGCATCAAAAGATCATTACACAAGGAGTTGTTCATCTCCACATTTTTCTTCCTTTCTTTTCTTCCTTTCTTTTCTTCCTTACCCTTCGTCCTTGGTCCTTTGTTCCTAGTCCTTGTAGTTCGTTATATCCTTCTCTTTTTTCATTTTTCTTTGCTTCTTTCCATCCTTTCCGCAATCCCTCTCTTTTTTTCATTTTTTGAAGATCTCCTCCCTGGTTTTTTTTCTATCCCATTCTGCCCAGTCTATATACATATACACACAATGTCGATGCACATGGACCCCGACAGTTGCCGATATCCACCCAAGAGCTGCCCTGATCCAGATCCTCTCACTGTAGAACGGCCTTTCCGCAAGCGCGCCCCCCCTATACCACCACCTTCTCCTGCTCCTCTTCCTGTCCCTACTCCTTCACCTATCGAGCCTGCTCCCGCCCCCACTGATCCACCTACAGCAGCGCTTATTCCCAACACCACCAATCCTAGCCCCACATCGTTCTCGTCACCCCCACCAGCAGCAATAACAACAACTGCGACGACAGCCATGGCGACAAAGAACACAACACTGATTTTGACATCTGCGGTTCTGGGCTCACTTTTGCTGCTTGTTGCGTTGCTCCTTTTCTACGTGTGCATGAAGCGTAGACGATGCGCAGCATCTTGTCGTCGTTGGCGTGGTCGCGTCGGTCAGCTGCAGGATGGCATGCCGACATCTTCTTCATTCTTGGATGCCGATAACGAGAAGGGGGGAGGAGGGAGGAAATCATCGTCGGAGAAGTATTACTATAAGCATCAACACCAGTACCACCAATACCCAGTACAGCATCAAATCGATACCACGTCATCGGCGTCGACTTTGGTGGCCCACCCGGCGAACGCCCATCACCGCACACGCTCTGCCCCCATTGCGTTTGCGTTTGCCAAGGGCGGTCTGCGTCGACATAGCGATACTTCAACTAAAAGCAACAACGCGACTCCTATGGCGACTACGACGGTTTCGCCGACGACGGTGGTGGGCGGATATGGGCAAACGGGTCGGATCGGAAGGGATGCGTTTGGAAGCCAGTTCCAACAGATTTCGCTGGTCGCAGAAGAGCCAGAGGAGGACGATAATGTCTCTCTTAGACGGTCCCTCTCGATAGGCGACGGTCATGGCGGATATGGCTATGGTTATGGCTTTGGTGGATATGGTGTCTCGAGTAGTAGCAACAGTAGTAGGAACCGGTGCAAGACTGTAGCGGTCCCTACGCCGGTTGTGAGCACCTTGCATCGGAGTGTCAGTCTCAGCACGCATGGTCATCCTCTTCATGGTCTAGACTCAGGCTCATACAACCATCACAACCACTACTATAACAGCCGCAGCGGAGCGCCTCATATCCATGATGAGAGTAATGAGGATGACGACGTAGAAGAAAGAGAGCAGCTTCCGCACGATGCCGATCTTCCTCTCCCGACGACATCCCGTCATCATCAGCTCCGCTTTGCAGAGGGTGAGAATCCTTATGTCTCACACTCATCGTCGACTTTTCCACAACAGCAACAACAGCAGCCATATCCATACCCACAACATCATATCCAACACTCTAATCGCTACTCAGTCGGGTTAGGATACCACAATTCGCACCGTGGGTCAATCTCCTCGGCCATGGAATTCGATCCGTCCCGGTTCTCGACCATGTCTGTCATGTTTGACGCCAAGCGGCTCTTTACCTCCTCTCGGCCCGTATCCTCCTCCTCCGTTTCGGCTGCAGCAGCAGGTGCAGCAGGGGGTACAGTACCTTCATTCAGCCATCCGCGACCACCAACAGGACCCGAGTCCGACGAATCCGACGACGATACGGTCTCAACTTCGTCATCTGACGGTGGGTTCGACGATCTACCACCTCACCAGCTGTCACAGCACTTTGAGTCTCATAACCCTTATGCCGCCAGCACCACGACGACCGCGAATGGGGATAAACAAGATCGTCACAATGGTGATGATGATGGCAGTGAGGATGAGAGTGAGGATGAGTGTGATGGAGAGGCGGTGGTACAGGGATTAGGGGTGGAGGTTCGTAGACAACATGGGTACCCCGTGTACGGACAAACTATTAGTCCCCTCGCCCTTCCTCCCATGCCCCCTCAGATCGACTCAGAGTGGCCGCCTCAAGACAAGTAGTACAACTCGTCAGCAGCACTCTCAGTAGCGCACTGTAGTGTACCTCACACAGATGAGCTCAGCTTAGTCGAAAAACAGCACACAGACTGAGATCGAAGTTTGACTTCGTAGCGTAGCGTAGGAGTAGGACTTGTCAACCATCCTTCCTCCATTCATTTCTTTTATAGCTATCATATCAAAGCAACATAATAACAATATCTATATAGCAATACCCCGCACTCTCCTCTGCTTTCCCACGAAGGAAGCTTCGTTACTCTCTCTCTTCGTTGACTGGGTTGACGAACCGACTGTTTTTTCTGTGGTGCGCTATTTGTATTCCGTCACACGTAATGCATTTATATCCCCCTATTCCTCCCCTCCTCCGTCTCTCCGCCCGTCCTTCGCGCCAACTCTAGTTGGCTCTGCTTTACCCGAAAGTGAGCGAATGAAATATCGAGTACCGTCCTTCTCAAAGAACTGAGCATAGTACAGCCCATGAGATCGGGCGTTGGTTGAGCGGGTAAGGAAAGGTAAGGTAGGACAGGGGGAGGGGGGAGGTAAGTGTATAATGGACAGGTTAGGAACACTTACGAAAGAAAACGAAGAAAAAAAACTGGGCATGGAAGTGGGACTATCTGGAGGAGATGAACGGAAAGAAAGCAAGGAAGGACAAGGTAATGAAGATGGAATTATAACATTTGATCGCGCGGCATGTTGCCATGTGTTTACTTTCCGGCCTTTTGTGTGCATACAACAAAAGAAAGAGAGAGGAAAAAAAGAGACGCGGTTGGCTTGCTCTGGCTTGTTCTTGCATCGATCTTCGAAAAGCTGATTAGAATCCAAGAAAGAGCTGATCCAAAGAAAAAAAAGGTATGGTCTCGTTTCAAGATCGATGGTTCTTGATTTTCCATGAGCTTCATTGCCTCTTTGTTTGTTTGGGGTGAGGAAGCGGAGGCGCCTGGTGTAAATTGCTTTGTCATTCATCTTCCCTCGGGGATCGAGAACGCGGATGAAAGGAGTCCGAATCTGAAGAGAGTAGTGCGAGTGATTAGAGCGAAAGAAGTTCTTAAGCGAATGACCAAGAGAAGAAAAGTGAGAGAGAAACGCAGGGGGTGAGAGTACAGATCGCGAGGCGGACGGAACAACATATGACCGATTACAAAACACATCACCGTACGACCCACGTTATTTTGTTGTTGTTGTTTGGTGCTGGTGCTGGTGCTGGTGCTGGTGCTGTCATTGTTCGTGTTGGTTAGTTCCTCTGCCTGTATCTCGCTCTAAAGGAAGAAGAGGAAGAAGGGCGCGCATTTAGCTGCTTGCATTTGGCGTGCATGTCCCCTCTCAGTTTTCTTGCCTCTTTTTGGGCATATGCTATTATACAAACGCAAAAACCATTTTGGAGGAGCGGTTTTTCGATCCGTCCTCGTACCAACTTAGTGTGTCTCTGCCCATGCGCAATAACAGTTGGGCGTCAACGAGTGTGAAAAAATACACACAAAATGCTCCCTTGCTACTTTGGATCTGTTTGATTTCGAAGTGCGAATAAATCCAAAGCCTGCCTCATCCGCTGCCTTTGTCCTCTGTGTTGCCTCTCCGTTCTGCTCCATTTGTTTAAGGTTTTTAGTTCACGCATGGGCAGCAAGCAAAGGGAGAAAAGAGAAGTCTTCCAAGAGTTCTTTTCTAGAAGTGGGACATGGTCACACAAGACATATCAGATTGATAAAGAGTAAGGCATAGAGGGAGTGGCGTGAAATAGTTATCAGATCCTTTTTTCTTTCTTGCTGTCTCTGTTTTTCCTATTCGCTGAGTGGTTCGTTTATATGGTTTGATATTCCGCCCGTGTTTTTATTCTTAGGGTGTTTCATTTTTTATCAGATCCTCGAAAAACGAGAATCTGACAAGGAATAAAATCATGGAGACGAGGGAAGGATGAGTAGAAGCGAGGGCGGGCTATGATGATAATATTACAAAAGGAGAGAATTATGAGCAGAGGAAGGAAGAAGGAAGGAGAAGAAAGAGGAGAGCGAAAAAATAACGGTCGGGGCGCGGTTTTAACTGGCGGCTCCTGCTTATTTGGTCAGCCGGGGCGTGATGTGGATGGGTGGTGAGAGGGAGGGAGCGCCGTAGGGGTGGGTTAGAATGGACTGTCTGCCTGCATTTCTCTCTCTCTTTCTGTTTCTGTGTGTGCTTGTGGCGCATTTGTTTTTTTTCTTTTGCTTGCATGCGGAGCGCGGACCGCTGGTTCAATTCTGACTGATGGAAATAGAGAGGCAGCACAAAGAGACAGACAAAGAGACAGAGGCAGAAACCAAAAAAAATTGATGGGCCTTGAGTTCTCTCTCTCTTGCTCTGACTCTTTGTCTCTTTCTTTTCCTAATTTGGTCCCACATGTGCCTGTTTTGTTGTTTATGTGATTTGCTTTTGGTATTTCTCCTTGGTTTATTTCTCCTCTTTGGATTTGTGGGTAATAGAACCAAGGATGAGCAAGAGAGGAAGAGGATGGTGGGTATGACTGAATGTGTGTGAGCAGATGACTCCATCTGTGTTTTTTTCCTTCTGCCTCTCTGTTCTCTTCTTGTATATCTATCGGCTGACAGTAAAGCCAGGCAGACAGACACTATTTAAAAAAAAAAAAAAAAAAAAAAAAAAAGAGCAGGCCTACACAAGTGTCGGAACTTTAAATTTGTCTGTTGGTGTTGTTGTTATCAGATTTTTTTACACCTCCCTCCTTCATAGTTCCTCGGTAAACCCCGTCGTTTATTGGAGGGGGAAAGGACCTGAGCGAAATGTTTTTTTAATGGTTCCAGCGTGTGTAAACGTCGTTATCAGATCGAATTCAAAAGTCATACAAAGGAAGGATAAGACTCGACTGTCTGTCATCCAAAACAGAGTTTAGTACGCGCTGGCTCTCACTCACACTCACACTCACACTCCTATTCGCACTCATATTTCATCATCATCATCATCATTCACGCTCATTTCTCGCTTCATAAACCCCACTTCCGCTCACTCCTCTGATCCGACACCAACTTACCAATCTTTTCGCTGTTCTTGATTGTTCGCCCTATCCTCAGCAACAGATCCCTTCGTCGATAGAGCTAGATCGAAGAAAGGAAACAGAGAAGCGCAAATGCTGAAAGAATTGGCCAGGGAGTGATTCTTAGCCTTTAGAATTGGATCAGTTGTACCATTCCTTTTGGACAAAAACAGAAGAATGGATGACTGGCTTGCGTGCCTTGGCAACAAAAACAAAAACAAACAAATACAGCAAGGAAGAAAAAACTAGTTCACTGACCAAAAACCATGGAAAACATCGGGTTGGCGTAAAATAACCAAATAAGAGCGAGAAGAAGTAAGGATGATTATTTCATCGATTCGATCGAGGATCCTCAAAGAGCATACAAAGCAAACCCATTCTCCAATACAAACATGCTGTCATCATCACCATCCTTTACAAAACAGCTTTTTCCTTCTCACCTACAATTACTAGATGAGGAAGAGAACGCATGTATGAACTCTGTTTTCATTCTCGTTAGCCGTCGAAGGTTGAAGGATCAAGGACGAAGGAATGAAGAAGTGAACAGTGAGGTTTTTTTTCTCCGCCCAGGAACACGGGTGCATGTTTTTGTCATTCTCACCTCCTATCCTTTCACTTCACCTTCGAAGTAGCACTCTCTCTCTTCTTTTTTTTCAATCTCCTACAGGAACCAACCGGGGTTGGCAAGGTTGGTGTACAGTTACAGTGGGCGCCATTTATTATTTTTCAATTCAGTTCATTTTCGTGTTTCCTTTAGATCTATTACAGCATACATTTATGATATTGTAGTGTATTCACTTTACTTTAAACCCGACAAGAACTCACACGCTCGTGTCAAGAAAGAAAGGACAGAGAGATCCTCCACCCATCGGGGTGAGTGAGCACGCAGTTTTGTTATAAAAGGACGACCACATCCTCAGCTTTTTCTGGTTCTTCACTCACTCACCAGTCAACCCCTCTTCTCCTACCTCCTCCCAACAGCTCCTTACAGCTCCCCTCGCACTTTCCCTGCACCTCAACTCCTTCACAGCATAACGCATTATCACAATGGCCGCCGCTAACATCACCGATACCACCCCCTGGAAGCAGTACTTCTGTAACAAGGACACCGTCTGCTCTGAGCCTGGCTTCGAGTGCCATTACAACACGTATTGTATCCCCCAGTTGAAGGAGGGCGAGACCTGCTTGGATGCCAAGGACACCGTTGCCCCCTTCGTTGCCCGTGTCGACAACATCTACCACTTGTACTGCGATATGCCCACTGAGGACTTCAAGCCCCAGAACGTCACCTGCCCCCTCGGATGCGAGAGTAAGTTCCTTCCTCCCTCTTCTCCCTTCTCTTCCACATCACCATCACATTCATCACAACAGTCATGCGCACTTGAATAATTGCAATCAAATAATCATTCGATCGATTACCTAACCATTCATCCTTCTGTCACCTTTTCCCCTTTACTTTCTCCTTGCCCGTAACCAGAGTGGGAGAACTGCCACGGCAACGTCTGCATGCTCAAGAAGTGCACCAAGGACCAGTCGCTCTGCAAGCAGGGTCAGCTCGATTACTGCATGGGTCTCCGCCGTGACGAGATCTTCTGTTACGAGGCTAGACCCCACGGTAACACCCACCCCACCTCCACCGGCGTCCCCCAGCCCAACAACGTCACCGGCGGCCCTTCCGAGGAGAAGTCCAACGTTGGTGCCATCGCCGGTGGTGTCTCTGCCGCCGTTGTTGTCGTCCTCGCTGTTGGCGCCTTCTTCTTGGTCCGTCGCCGTCGCGCTGCCAAGGCTGCCAAGGCTGCTGCCGCTGCTCAGGCCCTCCCTACTTACTCTTCCCAGGACGAGAAGAACGCCATGAGCCAGGTCGCTTAAATTTTTAGTCTCTCAACCCCATCCATTCGTTCTTGTATATTTCTGAAAAGCTGGTTATTTAGGTAGCTATTTATTTAGTTGTTTAAAAAGCTGCCCTTTCACTCTAGCATCCATATTTTGTTCATAATACATATTACCCCCCCCCCTCTCTCACAACTTCTCAGTGTGAGTTTTTTTCTTGTATTTCTCTCACCAATCTGAAAGCGTGTCTTTTTTTTTTCAGCGTTTGATTTTTTTTTTAATGGTGAGCGTTGGGAGAGCCATGTAGCGACTAGGTCTCTTTCCACCAAAGGTAAACGTTACTTCCAGTCGATTAAACGCCTATTTCCTACACTCCCTTTTGCCATAAAATGCACTTTTCATAGCAAAGATGCATTTTATCGACTGAATTAGAATATATAAGGGGTGCTATTCAATCAAATTTATTTCTGCTTGGATATACGGATCATCTCACGTGCTGTTTCCCGGTGGGTTGCGACTTCACCCCCAAGCAACTCGATCATCATAGTCGCCAAACTCTGACCTTCGTACTTAAACTTGAACGACTCGACAGCATCAAGTTCGATGGAGGAGCTCCTGTCTCGCGAGCCGTACCTCTTGGCGATCTTGTTGTGCGGCTTCTGTTTGATCTCCTCTGCCATATCTTGTGCATCCTTTTGGTTCTTGTCGAGGGAAAACTCGATCTTGTCCCCGTCCATGGCCGAAGCAATCAATCGTATATAACGTCGCTTGACTTGACTTGCGTCAGTGTCCGCCATAGGTGGATACAGTGGTGGTCTTTCCTTTATATCCATTGATTCATGTTCCAGTTTGTCAGCTTGAGCCTTTGAAAGAACGCCTGCTTTGCAAAAGCAATGCCTCACCGTCACGGCCTTGACATGCGACCATGCGTATGGAATAAGCGACCATGCCTCGCCGTTGGTAATCTTCTCTCCGGTGGCATACTCCTTTGTAACCGCTTTGTTGCTGAGCATCTCGAGGTAGTGTCGTTTAAATACGCTGATTATTCCTGCGTCCAAAGGTTGGGTAACGGATGTCGAATTGGGTGGCAGGCGCTCAATCTGAAGGTGTTTCCATGTCTCTCCTGCAAGTGGATCGTTGCCGCTAGACTTGTCGCGTCTAGAGTTGCCGTGTGCTCCACATGAGTCAATAAGTAGAAGACTCCTGTTGGAAAGGCTGTCATCCAGAGAGTGAAGCCACGCTTTGAAAAGATCCATGGTCATGTATCCGTTTTCATGCTTCATCGAGGTAATAGGCATCTCAGGGCATGGCTGGATACCTCGAGCAAGGTGCGCGCCTAAATAACAGGCAATTAGACAAAAGTATTAATTTTCTTCGCATATTATCCTCTGCTACTTTAAAACACAACGTTTTTACGCCCTTACTAATAACTTGCGGTCTCAGAGCCTCTACTGTTGCTGCTCTGACAAGCGAAGATCCAGTAGCGTTGACACAGAAGAGAATCGACACTCGAGATGCTCCCCGCTCTGGTTTGGCGCCGCTTATTAACTCCTTCGTAGTGTATGAGTGAGTGGAAAGCTCCCTGAGGTACATGCCAGTCTCATCGCAATTATAAATGTCGTCGGGTTCGAAGCCAGTGGATATTTTGCGGATTTCTTCCATCCTTCCAGCAATGGCATCCATGTCGACAGACCCTGCCTCTCCTCTGAGACTACAGTAGGCGACACCGTACTCCTGCGTCATCCTCGAGCGCCACGATGTCGTAAAAGAGATTGGGCGACCATGAGGGATATCATCGAAGTCGTAAATGTCGTCCGTGAGAATGTGAAGAACGGAATTGGCTGCGGCCTGAAGCTGAAGGCCACTAACAACGCCGTTGCTCTTCCGAACCTCCAGTAGCCACTCGTGGACGGTTCTGTCCATTATGTGTCGTATCAGGTCGATAAGACTGCTGGAGAGCTTGTATTTGTTGCCTCGACCATGAGCCACATCAAACTTGATCTTGTCGAAGTTCTTATCCCATTCCTGGATCATTTGTCTCTGGATGGGGATGTGTATGAACTTGCCAAAGTTAGATGCTGTAACCTTCACGTCAGTCCTCTTGCTGTGGTGGCGAAAGATCTCGACCATCTCCATCCGCTTCCTTAGAGGATATGCTTCACCTCTCTCACCCCTATGGCGTTTCTTATCGGCGGGTTTTTGAGGCTGGAGTTCGACAGCCATGTCGGTGCCAACCCGAGCTTCAGCCAACAGTGCGTGAAACCAAAGCGTCTGTGCCTCCTCCGGTCGCGTTGAGGTCCTGTTCGGGAATTCGTTCACAGTAGATGTAATGTCCGAAAGAGGGAGCCCATCCGGATGTGTGCCGGTGCTGATACAGGATCCTTTGTTTTTTGGCATATGGGTTTATTTAGAAAGACAATAATCAGTGAGGATGTTGAAAGGCAATGTATGTATGGGAAAATGCTGCTGATGCAGATATGAGGCAAACTATGCGAGGATATAAGGGGAATTCTACGTCACCACCTGATTGAATAACAATTTCAATTCAGTTGATAAAAATCGATAAAATGCATCTTTGCTATGAAAAGTGCATTTTATGGCAAAAGGGAGTGTAGTTAAAAAGAGAACGTTATTTCCAATCGATTAAAATTACTTCCATGTCAGAAAAAGGCATTATTTCCTTTCACCAGCACATATATTTCCATGCAGTAAATCTTCGATAAAAAAAAAAGCCTTGTCAAGGTAGAAAATCACACGCCTTTCTTGTATAGTTATATCACGTGTTTGGTAAAAAAGGTATCGCACTTCTTGCGATGATGAATTTTGACTGTGGAGTTTTGATTTCCCTGGGACATAAAAACACATTCACATAGAAGAAAACGCAATAAACCCACAAACTCGTTTTCCCCTCCCCCTCAACAGTATGATTCTCAGGTACGTAGTCCAAGAAATAGGGCAGTGGTGACCGAGAAAAGAAGCACGGAAAGAAGAACAACAGCAAGGAATCCAAGATTGCTGTAGGAGAGGGCGTAGCACACAGATCGAAAAATAAACGATGAAGCTATGCGCTGAGTAGAGGATGAGTGCAGCTGAGTACATGTTGAAGACAGTGAGCGTAAAAGGGAAATGCACACTACCTTTGGAGAGAAAGGTACAAGCACGAGTTTGAGAGACTATGGAGCACCTAGAGATATGCATAATGGGGTGTCTCGAGTGGGTTGTGGCGCCTAGAGAAAGACTTGACGGATGGGCTAAAGGCGAGAGCGCCTAGAAAACCAACTCGACTTACTTGGCTGTGAACCGATTACCCGATCATGACTTCACAATGTCTAGAACATAAAAAAACCCCTTGCCAAGTTGTTCCCATCTCACAAGCAAAGCAATCAAACAAAACGGCTATTACGACCAGATCGATCAGAGACAACAGCATGTCCTTGATGGGTACGTAGAGAATGCGTAGAACATACAAGCTTTTCTTATTCTAGTGGAAAATATTCGGTAGAAACCAGTAAACTACTCGTATGATGTGCAATACAATACTGCAAAAACAGAAAAAAAACGTGGCTGACTGGGTTGAAACTAGACAAGCAAGGTTAACTTACTCTGCCTGCCTGGAATCAGAGAGGGAGTAAAAAAGTGGATGCATACATATGAGTAATGGACGACTTGACTGGGACTGGAATGTGGGCTGTTCGTTCATGTGTTAGAGATTTGGACGTTATCTCTGGATCCCTCTGCTGCGTCTTCCACTCTTTTCGTTGCCCGCCCGCAGGTCAAAAGATAAAAAAAAAAAAAGAGAGTGGGTGGGCTCCCTTCTCTCGATTGGTGTTTGGTAAACCGGAATGGGGCAGTGGAATCGATTCGTCCAGGAACGAAGTGAGAAAAATGTACTTTCTATGAAGTAGAGAGTTCAAAGGCCCACAGAAAAATCATTGTTTTTCACTTTTGCCCGCCAAAATAACAAAAAGAGGTGAGCGAGACAAACGACTAGAAACGAAGTGGCGGCGGAACCACTAGTTGATGGTCTCCTCTGGTTCCTACCCCTTCCCTCTTACCTCCACCACCCAAAAGTCCAACAATCCAACCAGTCATCCAGCCAAGGAAACCTATTTGGTTCATACTAACCAAAGCATAAAAAAATGCCCACAAAAAAGAAAGGAGTGTTTAGGTCTAGACCTGTAACAAGCCTCTCCTTTACCTAATGCAATTCTGCGTTTTGAGCCTAGAAGGAGATGGAGGAGAAAAGGAGGCGGAAGCGATCCGGTTAGTTTCCTTCACTTTGGCATTGCCCGTTGTTTTGCTTACACTTTGATGTTCATTTGGTCTAGACCTATTTATTTCTCTGTGTTAGGCACTAATGACGCATCAAGCCAACCCTTCCTCCTCGCATGGATACGAAGTACCCCTGCACAAAAATAACAATGAGGCAGGGTTACCAAAGCAAATAAGAGGAAGGATCGTCTACTGGGAGAAGGTGGTAAAAAGATGAGCTGTGGTGGCAGTGAGGAATGTATTTGTTTTTGTTTGTTGTTTATCTGCGATAGTGAGCGAAGAAAAAAAAATGGTTTATTTTTTGTCGATCCAACATGTGTTTGGTTTGTTTGTCTTTGGTTTGGTTCATGTGGTGCAGAAGGGGGAGGATAAGTGGATCAAAACAAAGGCGATCTCTCTGGTTTGTTGATATGTCAACAAACGTGGGAAGAATTGCTGTTGCCCAAAAGGGACTCACAACCTATCCACTACTCGTATGGCGTATACAAATTGCTGCCGATATTTTTCGCTATCCTTATGGATGAAGATAGGTGTAGCTGATAGTTTTCTACGTTCTTTTGTTCAGATATGAACGTTCAAGGAATGTGTCCACAGGGATAAGAGAACACACGCCAATTGACGCCAATATGAATTGAATCTCCACTATGTTCTTTTTCCCTTCTCCTTCCCTGCAACATCGTTCTTCGTTTTTTTCTGCATCAAGGACGAACTTTGCAAGGGGCGGTTCTAGCCAACCAGAGGCCCTACTTACGAGTTGTTTCCAAGTGCACATGCTCGCTGAAGGATGGAGTTCGAATATGTTGCGGAAGTTCAGGGTGCCACACGAGAAAAGGTTAGAAAGCAATAAGAAAGAGGCAGAAAGGAAGGTGACAAAACGGCCCTTTCGGATGAGCAGATGGCAATCCGACCATTCAGAGTGCAGGAAACTCGGTTAGGTGGGCGCATGATTGATGTTTCGTTCATCGGCGCACACGGAGGCTTTAAACTTGGAGAAGAAGGTGAATGATGGGATTAGTTCGGTTGGGGGAAGGGGGACCCTTGAAAACAAAAGTCCGCCTAGTTAAAGCAAGCACAACTACACAAGAAAAAGGGCCAAAAGGGCCAACCCAAGAAGATGATTGGGGAGACATCGTTTCAAGAGTAGCATGACCATCGATAGGACTTTGAACTTCTCCCACTTCTTTTTTTTTGAACCGTGGAATTCTTCTATCTTTGCCCTTGTCCTTTCTGCCAAATGCAATTCTTCGGGTTCATAAGTGGTGAAAGAGAGGTGAGACAAAGGCTTTCTGTGAGTGGATACTAATTTGGAGCGATCGGATTGGTTGACGACAGTCGATCGAGTGTTTAGCTGTTTGGCCCTTTTTTTTTTTTTTTTTTTTTTCTATTCTTGAACAGGTAAGAAAGAATGGACAGGGAGAAATAAGGGATATAGAAAAGGGAAAGAGAGGGAGGGAGAGATCGATCAATGACAAAAGGGCCGGAACTTTGTTATTCGCTCACACGTACAATGATGAAATGGGATTATGGGACTATGATGATGCTCATGATGTTGATGAAGAGGATGGAATCGACAGGAACACATCCGAAAGGGAAAGCAGGAGCACAAGGAAGCACAAAGGAGCACAAAGGAGCACAAAGAGGGAAAACCGCCCGCAGCCAAAGCAAGACAAAAGCAATCAAACACATTAAACAACACAAACAAAATAAACAAAACAAACAAAGAAGCAAACAAAGAGGCGATCAGCTAGCGATTATTAACAATCTCATGCAACGGCCCGCCCTATTGCAGTCCAACCGACCATTTCGCCTCCCTTGTAGGCGAACGGCTCGTAATTTTTCTCACACACACGGAAATTTCATGGGCAATTTGTCTCTTTATTATCATTTTCTGTGTGAAGGAAGATATCTGTTGTATGTCTGCATTTGGGCGCCATTATTTCCATTGAAGAAAAGATATCGTGGATGAATTTGTAGTAGATCGAGAAAAAACCTCAGGTTCTTCTGCCGTTCTGCCACTCCACAGCAGGGCACATATACAGGTTGTCAAGGGAGGCTGTCAATTGACTAGAAGGAGGGAAGGAAGGCCCTTTTCTCACACCCAACATAGTCTTTACCAGGCAGTAGAGTACCCCGTCGAAAAAAAGTCCGTCTATCTCTCTCCTTGATTATTTTCACTCACACAGTTCACACTCACACGATGAATATCTTTCGCTGTCTCTGCTTACATCGATCCCTCGCACTCAGCCTGCCAAGCGGGTGTTCTAATTTCGCTCACCGTTCGACCACTCGACCACTCGTCTTACTGCAAAAGAAGTAAAAAAGTCATATTACTCATGTTACTACAACTACTCCCAGCAACCAGTGCAACTCAGCCAACATAACGGCCATTTTCTTTATCACTACGTTCTTCATGTCCATTGCTTTTCCCTAGAAAGAGAAAAGAAAGGGGGTTGTATGTGCTGCTGTGTGGCATAGGTCAAGGGAAAATAATGTGCCTGATCGATCAGGTACACCTCGTAACAATGTGATTACAGCACGAACCCCCTTTGTTGGCTCTTTTGTTTTTCTTTTTTCTTTTCTTTGTTTTTTCCTCCTATGAATCGAATTGGGATGGTTGCTGCTGTTTAGTGGTGATTCGTGTGTGCTTTGTTTTTGTTTTGTTAGCGATTTGTTCATTTTGTTTTGAGCAAATCAAGAGACAAACAATAACAATGAAGCTACCCTCTTTTTAATTTTTTTTGTTTGTCTGACAAACGAAAAGAATGGACGATCCCCACACTCTCACACTCTCACACTCTCACACCCTCTCACAACGAGCACAGGAGAAAGGAGGGATAATGATGATGAAAAGAAGGAGGCCGAACAGCTACGGGCTAAGGGTTCTTCGGAGGAACAGACAACAAAAAAAAGGGCTTTTGCCGGTAGGATGGGAGAGGGTATCCAGACCAGAGAGCTGATTGGCGGGAATGTTTCGAGTAGCCCTATTCTTTTGAGAAGAATGACACTCCATACAGGACCAATGTATGAGTGATTGAATACTAAAAATATATATTTACATTAATTACCAGCGCTTGGCTATGTCTTGGCCGTAAGAGAGAAAGACAGAAGAAGAGGCCAAACGGGATATTTGTTTGAATTGCGTATTGTATTGAGTGTCAGTTTATAGACACCAGTTAATCGATGTCCAACTACAACTCTAACCAGCCCAATAGGCCCTTTTTCCACAAGGACTAAGAGATAACCAATAACCAATACGATCCCACCCTGGAACTCATACTTCAGCCTCTCTCCACTTTTCTTTCTTTCTTATAAAAGGATCTTCCTTCGCTCACTTTTCCGAGTTTTTTATTCTCCATCAAGCGCCTCTTCTTCCCTCCCTCTTACTCCTCCTCCGCCTCTCTTCCTCCTTCCTTCACTCCTTTTTCCTTTCTTTTCCTTCATTCTTATTTTTGTTTGAAGCGTCGATCCCTTTCGGTTCTATTCGCAACCCATCACTTCTCACTTCCTATTTATATACCTTCTTCACCTACATACACATTCCAACAATGGAAAAGCACGAAGTTACCTACGCTTCCTCGGTCACCTCTGACAAGGAGTCGATCGTCGATCTCATGGCTGAGAGACCCGAGCAGGGCTCCAACTTTCTCGCCTATGCCAACGTTGTCTGCGTCGTCGCAGGTACGTTTTCTTTTTTCCTATTGGTTTCTCGACTATAAAAGCAAATCGCAAACCGGGCCAGAACGTTTGACCATTCGGAGAAATATTGTTACTTATCCCGCATTCCTCTCTCTCTTATCTTACAGGTACTGGTACTCTTGGTCTCCCCTATGCCTTGAGGTTGGGTGGCTGGATCGGAGTTGGCATCTTGTTGCTCTCGCTCTTGATGTCGATCTACACCGCCATCCTCTTGATGAAGTGCCTCTACTACAACGGCAAGTACCGTCTCTCGTCTTACCAGGAGATCGGTCGTCACGCCTACGGTCTCCCCGGTCTCATCGCCGTCTGGTTCTTCCACACCTCGATCGTCCTCGGTGCCCCCATCATGTACTTGATCTTGGCCGGTACCGAGATAAACTCTCTTGTTAATACCTCTGCCATCAACGAGAAGGCCTGGATCTGGATCTGCGCCGCTATTGTCGCTGTCCCCTTTGTTGCCATGAAGACCCTCAAGGAGGTCGCTGTCATGTCTGTCTTTGGTGCCCTCGCCACCGTTGTCCTCGTCGTCGTTGCCGTCCGCGGTTCGGTCATTGATATGCAGAACAACAACCCTAAATATGCTGAAATCACCCACAGCAACGTCATCCTCGCCAACCTTCCCACTACCATTGCCTCGATCTCGATCTGCTTCGGTGGTAACGTTGTCTACATGCACGTCGAAGAAGCCATGAGATACCCCAAGTCCTGGAACCGCGTTGTCGCTGCAGCCCTTGCTACCTGCTCCGTCCTCTACATTGCCACCGCCGTCCCCGGCTACCTCGCCTACGGTTCCATGGCCTACTCGCCCATTCTCCAAAACCTCCCCGATGATGCTTTTACCAAGACCGGTACCATCTTCATCATTATCCATGTCATCCTCGCCGCCCCTATTCTCTTGACTTCCTTTGCCCTCGAGTTTGAGCGTCTTGTCGATGTCACTGTTGCCCGCCGCGGTAAAGTCATGGAGCGCGTCTACCGCTCGATCATCCGCTTGGTTGTCGTCGGTGTCTGTGGAGGCATTGCCTGCACTGTCCCCTTCTTTGGTGACTTCCTCTCCCTCCTCGGTGCCCTCGGCAATTGCTCATTGATCTTCGTCTTGCCCATTATCTTCTACTTCAAGTTGATCGGCTGGAGACAGATGAAGTTCTATGAGCTCGGCTGGTGCGCTTTGATTGTTATCATTGGTGTCATCTCGGCCGTCATTGGATCCATCGATGCCATCAAGGCCCTCCGCACCTCCTTCCTTAACCAGAAATAGAAATGTTCACTCTTAGACACTTTTTTAGATCAAAAGCAATACCTCTTCCTCTTCCTCTTTGTATATTATTCCCAACACCCACTTGTACAACTACAAATTAAAGAAAGTGCTACCCCTCTTCTATTATACATAACAATTCTCTGTTTCTTGCTCGCTTGTATGAATTCGATGACGTCAACTCTCGCCACCACCCCGCACGAACCAACTTCCGTTTGTTTCTGATCACCTCATTTCTGTTCTCTGTGCATTTTTTGGCCTAAAAATCAAAAGCTTTCTTTATGCTTGTCTCTAATCGTCTTGACAATCGTTTTGATTCTCAAACCAATACAAGAGTACTTGTTTCCTTCCCAATGCCTTTTTTTTTTTTTTTTTTTTTTTTTTTTTTTGGATCCGTATTTTGCTATGGACCATGTAAAGCAAATCGAAAGCGAACTAAAAGGAACGCTACGCACCCAGGATTCAATCGCTTGTTCTTTTCTAGCCCACTGTTGATCGGTGTGAATTGTTACATATCGGATCTTTTTACTCTAGCCGCTTAGCATGCTTTTTTCTTTTTTTTTCGCTTGACAGTGTTCAAGCATTGGTATCTGTCGTCTAGCGCCATTCCTTTCATACCTTGCTTTAACTGACGGTTTCTTCCTAGCGCGTTTCTTCCTCGGATCTACTCATAGTAGCTAACACAGCCTCTTCATCCCTCCGTCTATTGTGCTACTGTGATACTACGGTAGGACAAGCGCACATCGCATGGAACAAATATTACAGGGGCTTGTTCGAGATCTCAATCGCTGTGTTTTTTTTTTTTTTTTTTTTTTCCTCCGCGTGGAAAAACAAAAGAATAGTATCCTAGGATACAGAAATCGACGTTCTAGACAAAAAACATGAAGAAAACATCTTAGATATACTCACACATGCATACGGGTAGGCGCTGTGCTTGCAGCATTGTTTTGTTCTTCGTTCTTTTTGGGGCGAGGACGTTCTATGGGCGAGTGGGATTTTAGTACTGTAGGGTGAGAAAGGGGAGAGAGACGGAAGCAAATGGCAAAGAAGAAAATATAGGCACAGGGGTTTCTTTGTTTGAAGGCAGGTTGTTATACAATGGTAGGAGGGGGAAAAAAAAAACAAGAAATAAAAAATAGCAAACGAGGAAGTTATAGGGGGTATGTCCTCGGTATGGAAATTGGCCTGGTTCACGCCTCCTTCCTCAGCCGAGATCGGAAAGGAACAGCCCAGATCTGGACCTTTTTTTTTTTTTTTTTTTTTTTTTATTATCGAGATTTTGACGCCAAATGCAAACCTGTCCATCCCCCATGCCATTCCAAGAAAGGGGGAGAGGGAGAAACTTTTGCTTATCCTCGAAGATCATGATTGCAGGGACGAGTGGGAGAAAACACGTTGATGACGGTGTCCAGAACCTTATGAGGATTGTGCCAGGAAAATGAAGACATCTCTTCGCCCGTGAGTTATGGTTCTTTCCTCCTCCCCCCTCCCTTTCGCTGGGAAAAAGAGGCAGGACTTCTTACTCTTCATGGTACCATTGAAAGCATTGTAAAAGAGGAGAAATAAATAGTATAAAAGTAGGACCATTCCTTCACACTTTTCCTCATTATCAAAACCACCAGTCTTCTCTCCCAACGCACAAGTAACCAAAACTCAAGTCAATTACTCTCCACTCAAACCCACACATCAAACGACCTCCTGCCCGAACAAGCAATCAAACCAAAGAACACAAAATGCGTTTCTCAGTCTCTACCACTGCCATCCTTTTCTCCCTCATAACCTTCGCGACCTTCATCTCTGCGCAGGCGCAGGAGCCAGTCCTATCCAAAGCCTGCAACGACTGCCTCACCCGCTCCGGCGTCCAGCAAGCCCCCAGCTGCGCCAACGTAACGTCGGTCCCCCTCAACAAGGACGGTGCCTTGATCGTCGACAACCTGACAAAGGACCAAGCCGCCTGCTACTGCCAGCTGTCCTCGTCCGATCACTGGCTCCGGGCCTGTTCTGCAAAGGATGTTTGTGGAGATGTGGCTTTTGGGGCGGATTATACAAAAGTGATGGCAGACCTAAAGGCTGCTACTTGTCCCAAGGGTGGTAGTGCCAGCAGTGATGCGGCTGGGAAGATGATGGTTGGAGGGATGGGTGCTATTGTTACTGTTGTTGTTGTTGTTGTTGCCGCTTCTGCTATCTTGTTCTAGAGGGGCAGCTATTTGAGGGAGGGAATACGTATATACAGAATAGGCGTATCATTGTAGAAACATCCTATTGTTTAAAAAAAAAGTTCTTCAAAAGCAATTATTTAGTGCGGCACTTTTTATTATCAAACTTTTTGAATCGTGTTTTGCCACAGTGAGGGGTATATAACAAATGAGTCAAGGGTGAGGCTTATACGACGCCAAGGGCAAGGTTACGTAAGACTTCAAACCCGGCAGTCGTCAGCGTGACACCAGGGGCCGTCCACATTACGCGAGGTCCTAATCCACGTCCGATCCTCCTCAACAATCCTCCGCTTCCACTACTCGACTGTTTCCGTCGTTGAAGCTGTGATTCGGTTCCTGTAACCATGAGTGGTCGTCGTGGTGAGTATGCAGGCGAGTCTGTGGTAGTGGTAGTCATGTTGGCGTGTTGAGTGACAGTAGCGTGTGCGTTTTCAGCAGACACCAATAGGTGAGAATGGTGATAGTGGTGTTGCGGGGTAGCCGGGACGACTAGTAATGGGGCCAGTAACTTAGCGGTCATTGTCGATCCCGAGGTCCTGAGCATTGACGACGACGGCGATGATGGCGCTATCAGAGATGTAGTTGCCGACTTTGTTGCTGAAAGTACGGTGGAAACAGAGTTAACAGACGAGGCGGACCAGTGGTCTTGGATGTGGACGCGGAGTGCTCCTGCGGTATGACAGACGGCGGCCGAGATGGCGACTGCTCCTGCGACACAGGCCATGTATGTCCCGAGATCCAGTGGTCGTCGATCCGTCCTGTAGTCGATTTCTCTTCCTGCTCCTGCTCCTGTTGCTACTGTGTGAGTGGATGCTTTGCCCTGTAATTGTAGTTGTTGCTCCTCGCGAGAGATGATAAGCAACCGCGCAAACTGCTTCAACTTTTCATACGTCGCAAAATACAACATCGTATACGGCAATAGACTTATCAACGTCGTCCTGTACCCCGACCACAGACTCCAAATTCCTCCTTTCTTTCCTTCACTGAAAACGGTCTTCTTGACGAGTTGAAAGGCCTCCTGGAGAGACAGCTGTCCGTGATGACTCCCCTGCATCTCTGCAAGTTTGATCTGTGGAGCCCACAGGATCGTTCCCGCGACCTTGGCCATCATTCCACTGATCAGGTGTGTCTCAAAGTGATGTAACTGAAAGTGAGTGAGTGAAAGGTGGGAGGAGAGGTGGGCGACGAAGTGTTTTGTGGCGTCGTAAGTAGAGAGGAAGAATGCTAGAGCGGGGACGTTGATGATTAGAGCGAGGGGTGCGCCATGGTATAGTCGGCGGTAGAGAATGAGCTGTTCCCGGAAGGTTGTGTGGTGAATCTTGTGTTGTGGTTGGTTAGAGTGAGAGTGGAGGGTGTGGAGGTGGTGACGGATTGTTGTGAGGAGGTGGGTTAGACGGGGACGAAGTCCTTGTGGTTGATGATGATTGTGGTTATGGTGGACATGGTTGAGTGAGGCTCTGAAGTGATCGACTTTTGTATTGTTGTTTTTTGTTTATGGACAAGGAAGAAAGAAAGAAAGGAAGTAAGAAAAAGGAGAGTGAAGGTGAGTGAAGACGAAGGAGAGGCAGCGATTAAAACAAATTAGCAATTGAATTATGCTGATTAATGCATCATTTAGACACCATCACTAGCCCCCCCAGATCAGATAAAAACAATGATAACTTACGAGGGTGAACACACAGTCGAGCACAGAAGGCTGCTGCTGCCGAGGTAGACAGGTTGATCGACGGATCTGTCGGCATATTCTTGGTCTCTTTTTCTTTTTTGTCTTTTTTTTTTGTTGTTGTTGTCGAATCTCGTCCAGCTTTCCTGTTTTTTGTCGAAAAAAAAAGGGTCCTGTAGATTATTTTTGTGAGGCGAAAAGAGTGAGAAGAGAAAAAAAAAAGGGCCGTAGTCAAAATACGGCCCTCCCTTTCTTTTTATCACAAGTCTCGATTGTTTTTTTTTTTTTTTTTTTTTTTTTTTTTTTTTTTTTGAGTTGCAGAGAAGGGAGAGACAACCTAACGACGTCAGATCCTGTATCGTTGCTCAATCTGCAAGGGAACAAGGAGACAGAAAAGAGACCAGCTAGGTAGCTTAGGGAGGATGATATAGAGGAAAGTAGAAGAAAGTAAAAAGAGAAGGAGAAAAGCGAGAGCTCTTGTGGGAAATGCTATTTTATACAGCCAGAGATCCAAATATCCAGAAGACTGCTATCAAACGTTGCGGTGAATGAAAAAAAAAGAGAGGCAAAGTGCTGTTGTTGAGCAAGAGGTACATGGACATGTGCGATTATGACAAGAAAGAACAAGAATGAGTAATAATAACAAGTTCGAAGCTTAAGGAGGATTACAAGAAACATGAGACCAAAACGGGTTCTCTTGTGTCCTTTTATTTTGCTCTCCAAGCTCATCAAGGAGAGAGAGAAGAAAAATGGAGGCAAAAAGAGTGAGGAAGTGCGTAGGTAGGTAAGAGCGCGATGACGGAACTGAGGATAGAGAATCAACTCTGGAGCGTTGGACGTGTGTTGTGAACGTTGATAGTGAATATAATCGTCCTTGGGTTGGAGAAAAACAAAGGATTAAGAAGCAGAGGGACGGTGGCTGTATGAGGAATGAACGGAGACATAAGGAAGTTACAGACGTTAATGTACCAAACAAACGAAACCAAGTGCAGCATGCATTCGTATGTCCATCACCAACTAACAAGCACGAATCAAGGAAGAGCAACTGGAATGACAGTTGCTTAAAAAAAAGGGAGGAGGAATGTTATTCCATGTTTGCTTTCGCTGTGCTTTACTTCTTATTTCACAAGCTGACTTGGGCGCCTGTTGTTCGTTGTCCATTCGATCCCATTCGAATCTTTTTGTGGGAGATCGTGTATTCAACCGACATAACCATTTGTTTTCATTTCTTGGCATAGCATATCCGTTGAACATGTCATTATTCCTCTTCAAGTAATAATCAACACTGGAAGACTTTTTATTTTGTCAAATACAAAAGTGACGATCTTCGACACCAAGGAGGCACTCGTTTGCCATCAGGATGTATTGAGAACAAACAAGGATCCGGGATCCTAACCGCCCTTTTCTTCTTTTTACTTAGCCCAGCACACGTGATTTCATCAATAATTGACATCTTTATTTCTCGCTCAACAAACACAAAACACATCAAGAGTAGGCAGACTCGACAAAGACTCGTCGGATAGAACATTCCCTCACCTCCTCATCGCCCACAAAAGAACTAAACGACCACCCGTCCACATCCCTCAGCTTGGTATGTTCCAACCCAAGCACTCTCAACCTTGGACACGACCTCGCAAACCACAGCACCATCTCTCGACGATCCTTGACCTTCCACCATGATGGTAATGATCGGATCTCTTCCAGAGTCTCATTGAGCCGACCTCCGCCTGTGAGGAGACCTTCGACACCGTAGGCAGGTGATGGGATAAGGGTCGAGAGCTTTAAGTTGAGGGAATGGAGTCTCTTGAAACGCCCCAGGTGCTTCCAGACGAGTGCGTGGTGGTCTTTGGAGGGGTTGGATGACATATTGAATCCGATTGTGAGAGTCTCGAGTGTCTCCTCGCACGCCCATGGTTCGATAAACAAAGACTCTACTGTTGTTGGCAATTCCTCAGCTTCGTCGCCACTGCAGCCCTGGATAAGGTACTTGGATTCGATGCAGTGCCCCGTCAAGGAGAAGAAGCGGAGACTGGAACAGTGCTGCAAGAACAACAAGACTTCGCGAGTGCCCACTTTCCACCGCTTCCGGAGTCGCCTGTTCTCGAGAATCGCGTTATTGGTGCTGATAGTTGTCGTCGTTATTGTCGGGTTGGAAAGTGCGTCCGCAGCCTCAGCCGCATTCTTGTTGTACATGTCCCAGACAAACCTGGGATCAACAGACCGCTGGTATATCTCGACATGTGTAAGGAATCGTCCCTGCAGACCCAATAAAATCAAATCCTGTGCTCCAAGAGAATGGTCTTGTCCAAGAATTAGGGTTTTCAATCGCGGGAAATGCGATACCATACCCTTGCCTTCTACCAGAAGCTCGTCCACCTCCTGTGCCTGTAACCGCTGTTCCAGCACCAAATTCCTTCCAAACTCTGCGCCAAATATCGACATCCCATCTGATGGTGGCAACAACTGCTCCTGAGCCAAGGCAGTCAAGTGCGGGATCTTGTCGGAAGGGAGAATAGGCAGGTCAAAGAACCAAAGCGCTACCGGACCCCAGGTATCGATCGCCTCCAAGTTTGGACAGCATCGGCTCAAGATCTGACCAACCACCCAGGGAGAGCTGTAGGAACAGCAGTGGAAATAGGTGACCGAGGATCGGATCTGGATCCTCTTGAGGTTCCCGAGTCGTCGGAAGATTGCATACACTTTCTGGTCAGATTTCATCATTAGACTCGGGTCAAACGCGAACGTCTCCAGGCGGTACGGCTGATGACTTTCTGCTGTAATAGTAGTCGCCGTCGCTGTTGCCGTAGAAAAGGGCGAAGAGTGAGCCTCGACATGCTGCCAGAAAAAATCCGCCTCTACTATAGGCGGAGCCTGGTATTTGACCATATTTCCGGTAATGGAGAGAGTCTTGAGGTAAATGAACGTGTCCAGGATTTTAGCTATGTCCGCATTATACATCATGGCACTCCCATGGCCCACCAGGTCGAGCTCCAGTGTTGTTAAGTTGGTCGTCGTCAAGTTGAAGAGAATCGTATTCAGCAGACATCCAAAGTGGTCTACTCCGACAAACGAGAAGTGTGTTAGGCTCGGGCGGTGGGGTCCTGGTACTGCTGAACTCGTCGCGACCATTGTCCGCAGCCTTTGCTGCGTTGTCGTTGTTGTTGTAGTCGCTCTTTCTGCCGCTCCTGAGTCATCGTCCTGGTTACTGTCCTTGTTGTCGACAGCGGGTGGTGGACGGTAATCGAGAAAAATATCCAACAAATCCTCTGGAAGGAGAACCTCCCCACCGTGAAAATGTGACTGCCACTCGACTTTTCGAAGCAGATGTTTCCGGGTCTTGAGGGCCTGGACAAAGGAAGTGTGAGTTCTTTGGAAGGCTGGGTTGAGGGTGACATTGTTTCCATAGAGCCAGGGTTCTGCTTGCGCGTGCCATTGGCGTGAGATGAGAAGACAATGGTAGAGGTCTTGAGGGCGGAGGTGGGTGAATATTTGGGAGAATATTTCAGTGGGGAGTAGGCGGTGTGTTGACATTCTACTTTTCTTCTTTTTTGACGAGAGATGAGATGGAGTTGAGGTGGAGGTGAGGGGAGGCAGGAATGAGAAGGAAGAGAGGGGAAGAGAGGATAAATGACGAGTGGTGAATGTATTAGCCGTGTGCTTTTAATAGAAAAGGTAACGAAAAGGAAGGGAGAAGGAAAGGAGAGTATAGCAACGAGTTAGAAGAGACGCAAGGACGAGAAGTTGGGCGATGCACATAAAAAAGGAGGCGTATGTGCAAAACCAAACGACGTGAGAAAAAAAAAAAGAATAGGCGGACACACAAGGGACAAGACTTGATTTACATTTGTACGCGGCGCATTTTTCGTTCAAAGCAACCAATGCTGTTGTATCAATAGAAGAGCAAACATCAAAACAAGAAAAAAAGAGAGGAAAAGGCACTCCATCACGACTGAACACAAGGATGGTTCAATAAGCAGCTCTTAGTCATCGCTAACAATCATAATCCGAGACAAATAAACTACACATCAACTACCAGCCTGGTCTTTCACCTAATGCTACTAAATATCAAGAGCAATTTATTTTATTTTACCCAACAAACCCAATTCAACTTCCGCAGTACCTGGCAACAACGATGCGCCAGATAGAACACTGTTCCGCTTCCTCATCTTCCAAGAACATCAACCCTCCACGAGCAACCATCACAACCAAGTCGTGCCTATCAATCGCGACATTACCACGACAACACACCAATGTTCTGAATAGAACACCGCTTCACCTCCTCATCCTCCAAGAAAGCCCTATGTCGAACATCCATTGTAGTAAAATCACTAAACAAAAAGTGATACTCCAACTCCAAATCCTTCAACCTAGGACAAGACTTCGCCAGCCAAAGAACCATCTCCTTCCCCACGGCTGCATCCCACCATGTCGTAACCATTTCCAGCTTTTCCAATGTCTCGCTCATCCCTCCCTCATAGAAAAGGCCCTCGATACCGTAATCAATGGTTGGTATGAGGACCCAGCGTGGCTTTAGAGTGGGTACCAAGGAAAGATGGCGCAACTTTTTAAATCGGCTCAAGTACCTCCAGAGAGCTGCGTGATGCTCTTTGGGCAAGTCGCAGGGGACATCCAGTCCGATCTTGAGCGTCTCCAGTGTGTCTTCGCATGCCCAAGATCGAATGTATGGTGCTCCTACTCCTCCTCCTGTCGATGTAGAATCAAAGGACGATGAAGCTGCTGTATAACCTTCGACAAGGCTTTCAAAGGTAACACTGCAACCTGTCAAGGAAAGAAACTTTAGACTGGAGCACAACTGCAAGAAGAGCATGACATCCGCGCTGTGGAAAGGTCGTCTTAACTGAAGTCGTTGCAGTTCAATCATCCTAATGGCCCCGGGACCGGCCGCAGACAGGAGTGCCGTCGTTGGCGCAGAATCCACATTCTTGTCGTCCTTGTTATATACCTCCCAGGGCTCGGTGTGTCGTGTGGGAGGACGGAGAATCTCCAAATGTGTCAAGAACCGAGCCTGAACTCCCAACGAGAACAGGTCCTGAACCGACAATGAATGATCCCCATCAAGAACCAATTTCTTCAACATGGGGAAAAATGGAGCCGCAGTCTTGCTCTCCAACAACTCTTTTTGCTCCTGGTCCAGTAGTTGCAGTTTCAGACGTTTTTCCTTCAGGAGCTGTGCCAACTCTGCCGGTACTTCCGACAGGTAGGCAGGGTTCTCCTGGACCATCGAGGTGATATGAGGGAGCTGGTCGTAAGGGAGGATGGGAAAGTCAAAGAGCCAGAACACGACTGGTCCGTCAATGTCGATCGACTCCAGTTTCGGACAGTACTCCTTCAAAGCTCGACCAAAATCCCAGGGTCGACTTTTGGGAGCACATTCAGCATAAATTGTCGTGGACCTGATGCGGATCTTCTTCAAGTTCCCCAATCGTCTAAGAAACAAAAACGCATCGGATCCTTCCCGGCTCAACAGGTTTGGTCCAAATGTGAATGTCTCGAGGCGATGCTGCTGGACGACGACGACCTCCAGTTCCTTTGTATAGCCCATCTTAACAGAAACAGAGGCAGAGACAGAGGCAGAAGAGACAGTAGAGTTCATGAGGCGTCGCATAGGCGTGTATCGAAACACCAATCCATCGAGGCAAAGATCCTTGAGGTACGGATAGGTTTCCAGAATCTTTTCCATATCGACCTCGTACGACTGTTCCGGCTCCGCATGTTTGATGTAGATTTCCAGAGTTGTCAAGGTTGTTGGCATCAGGTTGAACAGAATCATCTCCAGTAGAGTTCCCGTTAGGTAATCCTCAGTAAAGGTGAAATGCTGCAAGACTGGACGATTAGGTCCGGGGCCTATTGGCCATGTTGTTGTCGAGACATCGGACGTGGGATCAACTTCGGCAGCAGCAGTAGCATCAGCAATAGTAGTAGCTATAGTTGTAGTGGTAGCAGTAGTAGCAATAGTAGCAGCAGCAGCAGGCGTTTTCGTTGGTCTTGACCAAAAAGCCGAAGCGAGGCGGGAGAACGACCGTGACAGCGACCGCGAAGGATGATCACGACCACGCTTGTCGGTGTTGTTATTACTTTGGCTGTCACTACTATCAGCAGCAGGAGTGACAGTATCAGTGGCAGCATCAGTAATAGCAATAGCAGCAACAGGAGCAATAACTGGACCGTAGTCAAGAATGATATCCAACAAATCATCCTCAAGGGCATCACTACGGTCGTGTCTCCTAGATCGCCAAGTGACCTTGCGAAGGAGATGCTTCCGGACCTTGAGGGCAGAGACAAGCGACCGATTGTGCTGCTGTGTTTTTGTTGTGTCGAGGGTCACGTCGCTACAGACATGGGCTTGGGCTTGGTCATGCCACAGGCGGGAGACGAACAGGCACTGGTAGAGGTCTTCATGCGACAGGTTGTCGAAGATAAGAGTGAATATCTCTGGAGGGATTTGTCTCGGTGCTGACATAGTAAAAGTGGATGAGAAAAAAATAATAGGGAAGTGAATGAGGAATAAGTAAAAGGTGTTTTTTTACTGTCAACCAACATTTACATGAGACTGGTCGATGTAAAGATGGGTGCGAATGAGAGTCAGTGTGAGTTGTAGAAAAGGAAAAAGGAAAAAGGAAAAAGGAAAAAGGAAAAAGGAAAAAGGAAAAAGGAAAAAGGAAAAAGGGAAGAGAAGAAAGAAGAATACGAATGAGAAGGGGTGAATAAAAGAAAGAAAATTGGGCGAACATTGAGGTGCACCTTGCAATCATGCATTTTGCAGTCGAAAGTCCCTCCAGACCCATGGCGCAGACTTAAAAGAGAAGGTCAAAGAACAAACGAGCACAAAATTCAAGCGGCGCCGTCGCACTGATAAAAGGATGCGTCCACTTAGAAGCTAACATAACAAATGGTTCTCAATGGGCGCATTAGATGCTTAGAGGAATCCTTGTGTGAGCAAAAACGATTATCCAGAAGGACGTGGCGAGGGACAGAGATGCTCGCCAAGTTTGGTGAAATGGTTTTCCGTAGACATGATCGTTTTTTTTTTTTTTTTTTTTTCCCAGAATCAATTGGTATCGTGCTCAGAGCGTCACGACTTGGAAGGCGCAGGATACGCAGATATCAAAAACGAGGCGGAAGAAACTAATGAAACACAATAGGCATATGCCTCTTGCGAGAACTGAACCACTTTCCTTCTGACCTGAGCAGCAATCCCAGTCGCTCAGCATAACCAAAGCGTGTTTCGCCTCCCAACATGACAACACACAAAAAGATAATTACCCGCTTTATTTTCCACAGGCAGCAGCTAAACACGAAAAGAAATTACTTATGTTAGCCTAGGCTCAATGAAAATCGTATGAATCGAACACCTCTTAACCTCCTCATCTTCCAAAAAGCCAATATACTTTTCTACGTTCCCTCCCTCAACTTCCTTTCGATAATACATCAGTCCAAGGACAGCCAGTTTTGGGAATGACCTCGCAAACCACAATACCATCTCGCGTCGGTCTTCGACCTCCCACCATGATGGCAACGACCGGATTTCTGTCAACGTCTCGCTCAGCCTTCCTCCTCCTGTAAGCAGGCCCTCGAGTCCGTATGTGAGAGATGGGACCAGGGAGGAGAGCGGGAAAGTGAGAGAGCGCAATTTCTGGAACCGCCCCAGATGCTTCCAGACCATTGCGTGGTAGTCCTTCGACCGGCTGGGGTGGACGGACAGACCGAACTTGAGTGTCTGCAGGGTCTTTTCACAAGCCCAAGAGTGAATAGCTGGTGTCGCTGCTTTTCCGGACGTCGCTGAATTTCTTAAACTAGTGGGAGTAGTGAGATCACCGGCGGCAAGATCAAAGAATGGGATGGTCCGTCTTGTGATGGAAAAGTACTGCAGACTAGAGCAAAGTTGCAAGAAGAGGATCACGTCCTGATTGCTGATCTGACGTCGTTTCCAGAGTCTTCGATCCACAACCAGCTTGTTGTTGATGACCACTGCAGATGAAGAATGGTGGGTTGTTGGGTCGTAGGGGGCGGTCGCAGCAGCTGCTGCTGCCTCCGTGTCGTACATCTCCCAGACTCCTTCGTAGTTGTAAATCTGGTGGTCGATCTTTACATGCGTCAAAAACCGGGCCTGAACACCAAGTGAAATCAGATCCTGCATCGAGAGAGAGTGATCCGCTCCAAGAATCAGGGTCTTCAACTGAGGGAAGAACGGTTCTGCAGTCCTCCCTTCCAACAGTTCGCCTACTTCCTGTTCCTGTAATCGCTGTTTGAGACGGTCCTCGGCCTCCTTTTGTGCCTTCTGCGTCATGTTAACCGACATGTCCGATGAGTTGGATGGTAGAGCCTCGGAGGCCAATCCAGTGAGGTGAGGTATCTGATCGGATGGGAGAATAGGCAGGTCAAAGAGCCAGAGCACGACCGAACCACTGACATTGATGGACTCCAGCTTTGGGCAAAACTGTTTCAAGGCTCGCCCAAACGCCCATGGTCGAGTTCTCTCTGCACAGTGCGAATACAACATGTGTGAGATAATAGAGATCTTCCTCAGATTCCCTAGTCGTCTGAAGAACGTAAATGCATCCGGTCCTTGGCGCCACATCAGGAGCGGATTGAAGGTGAATGACTCAAGGCAGCAATATCCTCTCGTCTCGTCCTGATGATCCTCGAGTCCTGCCGCCTTGGATGGTGCGTATTCAAGCATGCTTCCGATGATACCGAAGTGTTTCAGGCGAGGCAGATCCGTTAGGATTCTATCGAGGTCCGCAACGTAAGTCGCCTGCGTAGCGTCACCGTAGTGAGAAAAATTCAGGTCAAGAGAGACCAAGGATGTGAGACTGTAAAGAATCGCATCGAACAATTTCCAAGATCGATGGCATCCAGTGTGAGCAAAATGCGTCAAGATTGGGCGATTGGGTCCAAGGGGGATCGGATAAGTAACTGTTGCCGTGCGCGTACTCGATGTCCTTGAATTGTTGAAATCGTTGTGTTTGAGGGGTGGTCGATAATCGAGCAAGAAATCCAGAATATTCGCTAGAGGAATGGTGCCACCATAACTATAAGCGCACTCGACTCGACGGACAAGGTGTTTTCGGGTGTTTGCGGCTAAGATTTGTCGTTGGTATGTCATTCCAGGTGTGAGGACTATGTTTTTGTACAGCTGAGGTTCGGCCACGGCGTGCCAGAATCTCGAGGCGCGCAGACATCGAGCTAGGTCTCGTGGTAAGAGGTACGAGAATATGAGGCTGAGGGTTTCTGGAGGGAAGTGAGAGAATTGAACTTGATCGGACATCGCCTTGGTGATGGGGGAGTGGGTGATTGAGAAAGAAAGAGAGAAGAGAATAAATGAATGTGAAGGGGAGAAAAGAAACAGAGTGATGGTCGGTTTTATAGTTCGGAATAAGACGACAGAAGTGAAAGAAAGGAAAGAAAGGAAAGAAAGGAAATTCAAAATTCAAAAAAAAAAAAAAAAAAAAAAAAAAAAAAAATAGCGGCAAAGGAGGGAAGAGAGACAAAAAGATAAGGCTGGATCTAAAATGCACGCCGCGTGTGAGTGTATACTTGCTTTCGATGAACAAAAGTGACTAAGAGCTTTCTCATCGCATAAAAGAAACTAAGTTGGCTTGTCTATATACCAACGAGGGTTCCTTGACGCGTAGGAAGAAAAGGATAACATAGAAAAGTAACGCGAAAGTTGACGTACGTTTGTCAAATCAGTAGAGTTAAATGGTTCCTAAACAACGATATAATTTGCCGCCAAAAAGTATAGAAGACTCCTTCCGAATCGAATACCCTTTCACCCATCATCTCCTCCTTTAAAAACGCGCGATACTGTTTTGCTTTCTCCCCAACAGAGAACTCTGCATCTCAAACCAGCTCTAGGAAATGAAGCCTTGGACATGATTTCGCAAAAACACAGTGCCATCCTCTGACCGTCCTCAAACCTCCCATCAAACATCGTTCACTTTATTCTATTTTACTTCTCTACACTTGATGAGCAAACTGGCGAAGCTAAGGGTGCCAGCGCCTAAGGAAAAGTATGTTCTCCATTTCTTCGCACCAATCTGACCTCGCCATTATTTAGTACTTAATTTTATTGGAGCATTCCTCTTTGCAAAATACATAACGTTGAATATTTTCCTGTTGCGTTCCATCGTCCCCATGTCACATCCATTCTTTCTCAACAGGGCTCACAGCTTGGGTGTAGGAGCAAAAGGGTCCGAGAAATACCGCCCAGTTGCATCCGTCAAAGTCTTGTACGCCCTTGAAGACCTCCACTTGTCGACCCTGGGATCATGAGCAACCTCCATCCGGAGTTTTCGCATCGAGAAGCTCCTGTTGACAATATTCAACAAGTACTCCCCGCCCGTTTGGAGCAACAGGTGTTCAATCAAGTTTGCCGTCCTGATATCCGCCAATGTTAACTATTACACACATCGCGTTACAGCACAAATGGGGAAAAAATATGTGTTAGCAAAACAACGACTCATTAATCGGATGATGTTGAATGGTTGCGCTTTATCGTATTCTTATTTACTTCATACGCTTACCTTATCCCCAATGTAATGACCATTAGATCCATTATCTTTCAAGTGCTTTTCATGAATCGCCACCCATTGCGTGAAAGGACCCTCCCTAAACACTTCCATAGCCTTCCAACGAGCCTCCCTGTCAGGGATAAACGCAACAGTAGTAGCATGGAGTGTGTGAAGAGAGGCGGCGGAGGAGTGGAAGCTTTTGATCAGATTCATTTCGTATTCGTTGCTGCCCATGAGGTCGAATTGTTTGGCGAGGTATTGCTCAATAACTCCTGCTTCAGCCAACACCACATCCTAAATTTGCACGACGAAGTGGAATAGAGGAAAGTGTGCGTCAGAAAGAAGAGAGAAAGTGGGGTGGGAGTACATGCAAATGAAAGGAAAAGAGGTGAGGGCATTGGGACTTACTTTGTTGGTTGGGGAGGTGATGAAAAGAACCGGAAGGACGTTGAACGGTGTTTCCTCCTTTTCCTTCTCCCAATTCTGTAAATCCAAACCCCCCCCCCCCACACACACACACACAAACGGCGAACTTAGTATCAAGAACACTGAAACCTTGTTTCTTAGCGTAGAAGAGAGCAGCAATGAAACGCACCTTGGGCACAAGGTTTTCCCACTCGGCCTGTGCGATGCTCAGAATCTCCCGACTGGTGGCACCGTTAGAATGGATAGGGAAGTAGAGAAGTTTGAAGGATGTAGGGTTCTTGAAGGTTACGGACAGGGATTCCGTGTTATTGTATGCGAGGTGCGTTGCGTCTGGAGTAACAGTTTGAACAGTCATCTTGACAGTGTTTCCGTACTGTTCCTTAGATGAGTGAGAGCGAGGGTGGTGGATGAGCTGAAGAGGGGAGTAAAGACGGAAAAGAGAGGCGTAAAAAGAAATAGAAAAATACACTGAAAAAAGAACGAGCGCGTGTTTGTGAATGTTGTTGACACGCCGCGTCCAACCGCGCAAGCGAGGAACAAGACTAAGAAGGGCAAAAAAAAAAAAAAAATGGAAGTCTGAAACGTGCCGAGATTTTTTTCAACCTTTTTTTTTTCTCCGGCGAACTGTGGAGGATTGCATGGATAGCCCATGGTCTTCCATTGATCTGTGTGGTTGGAGAAAAGTAAGGTGGGCGCACGAGTAATGGAAAGACTGAGAGTCTGCGCACTGGTGCATAAAAAAAGACGGCGTCTATTTGTTTGTTCTGCCTCCTAAACTTCCTTTTCTCATTTACCAAAGCAAAGTAATTTGATCCATCATCCAGTCGGATCTGTTTTCCATCACCTAAAAAGTTTACAGCACGCACCATACTCCAACAAGTACCATCAAATTGACATGTTTTTGGTGGCGAGCTGCGTCAACAATTTTTTATGTACCGATAAAATGTAAAAAGGGAGAAAAGAATCAATAACTGTGACCAAGAAAAAGTGTGGGAAAAAAAGAGAGAACTTCGGGGAACAAGTCGTTTAAGAGATGAAGGCATAGGGGTTAGCATAAAAGGCAACATTAGCCTCATAGTAGCTCTTGTATTCGCTTCCAGATCTCCACTGAGCCATCTTGGGGTGCTTGGCGACCGTGTCGCGGAGCTTGGTCAAGGGCACCGACTTGTTGATGATGGCCATCAGGGTCGCGGATTCTGGCTGTGTCACAAATTGCTCAATGATATTCGCGGTGCGGATGTCGGCCAACGAGAGCTATTTTGCAAAAGGGGGAAAGAGAGAGAGAGAGAGATGTTATTAGTGTGAGAATTTGATAAAAGTAAAGAATCAAGAACGTGGTCAAGCGTATAGAACAACAATCCCCTCGTTCCTCGTCATCAAACGTACCTTGTCACCGACGTAATGGCCATTGTTGCCATTGTCGATCAAATGTTTCTCATGAGTCGCGATCCAAGTGGGGAGGGTGGAAGTGGTAAAGAACTCCAAACCACCTGCCTTGCCCTCGGGTGTGTTCCAGGTGACAGAACTGGCAAACGCACTCATGATCGCTGCGCTGGAAGAGTGGAAACTCTTGATGATGCTTTCTTCGTACTCGTTCGAGCCCAGGAGACCGAACTTCTTGGCAAGATAGTGTTCAATGACGACCGTTTCTGCGAGCGTAGCCGTCTACATTGAGATAATTGTTGATTTGTTAGACGAATAAGCATTTTGGGATGAGACTTGTCGGTTGAAACAAACATGGCAAATGAAAAAGAAAAGGCTAAAGACGGTCGGTAGTATTACCTTGCCGTTTTCGCCAGTGACAAAAAGAAGAGGCATGACGTGGAAAGGGGTCTGATCCTTCTCTGCCTTCCAATCCTACATTGCGACAAACATGAGGGAGGATGATGAGAATTTCGTTAGTGGCAGAAAAAAGGGGGAGAAGGAAAGCGAAATGCGTGGCTTTTTTCTTTAACCATTGATCTTCACAGCGAGATATCTTACAGCGGGAGAAATGGGGGACCATTCAACTCCTCCATAGGCCAAGAGATCACGTCCAGTAGCACCATTGGCGAGAATGGGGAAGTACATCAGCTTGAATGAGGCAGGCTTAGCAAGGGCCTCAGAGAGCTCGACAGAGGCATCGCGAGAGAAGTGACCAGCATCAATTTGAACCATTGTTGTTAGATTTAGATCTGTGTAGGTGTAAGGATTAGGCGCGGGTTGAGTGTGGTTTGTTGTAGAAAAGAGAAGAGTTGTTGTTAGATGAGACGGAAATTAGATTGGGGGACGATGGTTCCTTTTTATATACGAGTAGAACTAGTTGGACGAGTAGAGGGGATGTATCGATTGAACTGAAGAGCGGACGCTTTCCGTGGTGTCAAATGACGTCTCCGTCGTTGTAACAAACAACAAAGAAAAAGTGCGGCGCGATTTTCCTTGTGTTCATTGCATGGATTTCGCATTGCGTGTGCAGTGACTGGGCATTGTTTGCCTAGAAAGTCCAATCGAAGGCGGTCATGATTCTTGGCCACTAGGAGGGCAAAATAGAAATTCGTACGATGACAAATGCAAAATAGGAAGGAGGGAAGAGGGAGGAAGGAGGAGGCGGAGATGCCAAGGAATATCATCCATGCATAAAACAAGACAACGCCCTCAGTAGATACGATCGAAGAACAAAGGAGACGTAGAGTCCACGCATTCATTCAAAATTGCAAAGAACCAGTCCAAGAAGCAAAAAAAAAAAAAAAAAAAATTAAAGACACGAGCTACGCGTACATTCTTCGCGCGTTTAGGTAGGTAATCTACTAATGATCATATCGCAGTAGTGAATATGCTCGGAGATGCATGCAAAAGGTGCAAAAGAACACGTTTATTTTCTGTTCCTGAGATTTCCACATCACAAACATCATCAACACCAGATCAACACACAGAGGAATACCACACACACTACCTCTACTGCTCCTTGGCAGCGAAGGCCTTGGCATCTTCAGCAGGGAGGGCAGACTTCTTGTAGCAGACAAACGACCCCTGACGGAGAGACTCCCACTCCTCACTTGCTCTCCACGCGGCAATCGAGGGGTGCTTCTCGACATTTGCGCGAACTTTGCTGATGAGCTCGCTCTTCTCGAACGAGGGCATGATCAGGTGTGCGACGGGAAGGTGCGAAAAGTGGTCAATCACGTTCGCCAGATGGATATCTGCCAACGACAACTGAGGAGAATGAGGAGGATAGAAATGACGAATAGTATGAAGGGGATTAAGATACTCGTTATATCACCAAGAAGGAGCAAATACACAAAAGACATGTGTTCTCATTTGTAACAGAACGAGACCTACCCGGTTGCCGACATAGAATCCATTAGAACCATTGGCCTTAAGGTGCATCTCATGGTCAGAAATGAATTCGGGCAAAAAGTGCTGCAAAAAGATCTCCAATCCACGCTTGCGTCTCTCGGGAACGACCCAGGTCATTTTGGTCAATGCACGTTCGAGGAAGAAGTGGACGTTGCTGTAGAGTGCTTGAATGGTGAGGCTTTCCCATTCATTGTCGCCGAAGAGGTTGAATTTCTTGGCCAGGTATTGTTCAATCACCATCGATTCTGCGACGATGACCTCCTATTTGAGTCGAAAAAAAAGTTGAGGTTAAAAAAAAAAGTCAAAGTAATGAAGAAAATGAAATTGGAGTGGAATGAGCATGCACAAGAGGAACAAATGCCACGCAAGCTGACAAAAAAAAAGTGCAAGTCTCAAAAAAGGAAGGCATTTGAAAAATGTAATTTTACCTCATTAGCAGGTGAAATGATCTTCAACACGGGCACAACTCCAAACGGCGTGGGAATCTTGCCGTCCTCCCAAGGATCTTCCTATTCCAAACACAAAAAAACACATATGCATACATGTTAATCATCCCTTATTTCTCTCCTCTCTACTAGTCTACTTCCTCGCGGAACCAACTTGGTTACCTTATCTTGCTCGTCAGAACTAATGGCGATCCGCTCGTTAGACCATTTGACGTTTCCAAAGGCAAGCAGTTCGCGTGCGGTGGCACCAACCGAGAAAATGTCCCAGTACAACAGGGTGTAGGAGACATTGGGGTCAGCAAGGATCTGGATACTCTTCTCGACAGAGACGTCGGTGATAAAGGGACGTCTGGCAACCTTGGACATCTTTGTGTGTTCGTGTGTATGTGTTTGAGGGAGAGGGTCGAAAAGAGAATGTTTGAGTGGAGAGAAATAGAAACGGAGGGGCAATTGAGTTCTTTTTATATCTTTAAGTTACTTAGGCTCACAACTGACAACAACAAACGACAGAAATAAACTGCGGGCCAGGGACGTGTGACAAAACTGCGGGGAAGTCAGGGAAAGGATCTTCAGTGCTCAATTATTATCACGCATCCTCAACGTGCGTAATGGTCTTTTATCGAATTCATACACGCCGCATTTTTTTTCTTTGCTTGTCAAGAAAGAGGAAAGAAGAACGGCGTTGTGTATGAGTGGAAAAGGTGGGAAAGGTGGATCCAAGAGTCTAGATCAAAAACTAAATCTTTTTCTTATGCCCAGAAACATACACGTTATCTCATTAGAACAACAAAAGCAAAAAGCAACTGTGTTTGCTTTATTTACATCCTTTTCCTCTTTCCCTCATGCTTCGCCCTGTTCTTCAGGAACGGCGGAGACAGAATATCCAACAACAGACTGGTGCGCTAGCTGTTTCCATTCATCCGTCGATCTCCAGGCAGCAATCTCCGGGTTGGCTTCGACATTCTTGCGCACTTTGGAAAGGAGCTCACTTTTCTCAAACTCTGCTGCGATCAGTTTTCCGGTGGGGAGATGTGAAAAGTGGTCCATCACATTCACTAAGTGGATATCTGCTAGCGAGAGCTATATCCATCGAGAAAAAAGGAGTGCGAAAGTCAACTTCCTATCCAGCTTCAAATAAAACGATATTCCAACGTGCATGCCACCGAATCTCTCTCCCTTTCTGATCAAACTATTCGTACACCGTACCTTGTTCCCAATATAATGCCCGTTAGACCCATTCGTCCTCAAATGAAACTCATGGGCCGCAATAAAAGCAGGCAAAGCCGCCTTCATGAACCTCTCCAGTGCAATCTTTCTCTTGTCGGCATAGGTCCAAGTGACACACATGAAGGACCGTTCCCGAAGGTAATGGATGTTGTTGTAGTGCGCCTTGATAGTCTGTTCTTCCCATTCGTTGTCGCCGAGGAGGTGGAATTTTTTGGCGAGGTAGTGGTCAATCACGATCGACTCTGCCAGGAATGCCTCCTAAAAGGGGATGTAGAGATCGGGATGAGGGGTTAACACTGATAATGGCATTAGAGAAAAGCAACGAGAAAGTCAAAAATGAGAGAGAAAGTTCTACCTTGCCATCGGAGGCAATGATATTCAACAAGGGCATGACCCTGTAAGGCGTGGGAAACTTGTTATCCTCCCATTCCGCGTTCTAAAAAAAGAGCCACACAAAGAAAACAAATCAATTTTCGACAGCTAATTGACCCGGACCTGAGCGACGATTCTTTGTGAACCATCTCTCATACTGTTGAAAAACCGGACATAAAAGTGTACCGTAGGGCATTGGTTGGTCCAGTTCGCTTTCCCAAAAGCAAGGATATCACGGGCAGTGGCCGCAACAGAGGCGCAATCAAAATACATGAGACGGTAACTTGGATTTGGATCTGTCAGGATTCTTGCGTTCTCTTCTGAAGAGACGTTATTGTAGAAAGATCGTCGATTGATCATCGTCGTCGACATGATATTGTTTTTTGCTGTGGGTGAAGGGGGATATGGAAGGAGGGTGTGAGGGAGAAAGAAAAGGTTTGAGAGAAAGGGAAGAAAGAGGATCAAATATGGGCTTTTTATATCCTTGTTCGTTTGTTTGGTGAATGATGTAGTGGGTTCACAAAGAGGACAGACAGGGGAGAAGTGGATTGACGCCCTCAAGGATCATGTACACTCTAAAAAAGTAACACACAGTAATCGACTAAAAATCCAACAAATCCAACAACTCCAACCGCATCGTTTATTTATTGCTCCTTTCCATTACGCTCACCATCATCCGCGGAAGGAGGGGGAGGCCGAGTAATAGCATAAGTCTCAATCGACCCGTTTCTGAACTTCTCCCACTCCTCGCTCGCTCTCCAAGCCGCAATCTGCGGGTTAGATTCAACATTCTGGCGGACCTTGGTCAACAACTCGCTTCTGGCAAACTTGGCCGTGAATCTCTCGCCGTTCGGCAGGTGCGAAAAGTGGTCCATCACGTTCACCAGATGGATATCTGCCAGTGAGAGCTAATGCGAGAAGAAAATAAAAGAGGAGGCGATAAACGTCAAATGAGTACATCATAAACAATGTAATATTGTAGGTCAGCGCGAATGCACACGAACGGGTTTATCCCGTCCAAGAAAGAAATAAAAAATCATTTCTCCCAAAACTTACCCTATCGCCAACATAATGCCCGTTTGACCCATTTCCCTTCAAATGGAACTCATGGTTCGCAATAAAATCTGGCAACGTTTTCTCCAGGAACAGCTCCAGAGCCTCAGCGCGTTTATCGGCCCAGGTCCAGGTCATCTTCATGAGAGATCTCTCTCGAAGGTAATGGATGTTGCTGTAGTGGGCCTTGATCGTCCATTCTTCGTACTCGTTATCGCCGAGGAGATTAAATTTCTTGGCGAGGTATTGGTCAATCACGATCGACTCTGAGAGCACAAGTTCCTGTCAAGGGGTGATATGGAGGTAGTACCAGAAAATATGTGAGTGTTACCAAATGAGACGGCCATCAAATAGGTGAAAGAGGGAGAAAAGTGAGTTGTACCTTGCTATCGGGCGCAATGACATTCAGGAGCGGCAGGACCTTGTAAGGAGTCGAGATCTTGCTATACCAACCAGTCGACTAATAAATCATGAAGATTTCCACATTAGTAAACGACGCGTACATGTGCATATCCCACGAAAGAAGAACGAAAAGTTAAACCTTACAATCTTGTGGGACTCATCGGTCCAGGTGGCATTTCCGTAGGCAAGCATATCACGCGCAGTCGCAGCAACGCACGAAATGTCCCAGTACACGATTCGGAAGGTGGTGTCTTGGTCCGTCAGCGTCTTGGAGTTCTCTTCTGCCGAAGCACCGTTCAGGTAAAGTCGTCTACCGCAGGAATCTGACATTCTGTAAGTGTTGGAGGGGGGTTTCTTGTTTAGGATGCGGAGATTGCAGATCTTGTGTCTGTGATGAAGAAAAAAGAGAAAAAGAGTAGCGGTGCATGCTTTTTTATAGACCCAATGTGGTATAAACACAAGCAATTATTAATCAAAAAGTATGGATGCTTACAAATGGCTCCTTGCAATTCTTCAATTGAACGCCGCGCCAGGAATACACCGGTAGGTGGAGTCGCGTCATTAGATGCTCGGTGCACAGTAGTAGGCAATTGCAATACCGAGAATCAAAATTTTGGGGGTGAGGGGTAACAATCATACGCCGTGTAGAGTGTAAATTACAGTTTGAGCAAAAAAAAAAAAAAAAAAAAAAAAAAAAAAAAAAAAAAAAAAACACGCATACGCAAACAAAATCAGCGCAGTAGACGCCGTGTCACAACTTTTTTTTTTTTTTTTTTTTTTTTTGCCAAAATAACCATTTATTTTCAAAACATCCTAAATTCTACAACTCCTCACATTCTACTCCTTAGTAGCCTGCTTGTGGTACCCAGGAGGAGCCGAATCCGCATAACAAGCAATTGACCCGCGATTAAACCTCTTCCATTCTTCACTGGCCCTCCATGCCGCAATCTCCGGGTTGGCTTCAACACGCTCTCGGACTTTGGTGATAAGCTCGGACTTTTTGAACTGGGCCATGACATCCTCGGCTACGGGGAGTGTCAGGAAGTGGTCCATTAGGTTGACTAGGTGGATGTCTGCCAGTGAGAGCTATTACCGAATACGCGCAGAAAATAATCAAGAGCGAAGAGAGTTAGTGGGGCACGCTATTGTGTTTTGCCTAGTCTCTCTTCCTTCCCTCCTATTCTCACTTTCCCTCTCGTATTGTCAAGGCCCATCGCTCCAAATTGCTAACATCAACATCCTCCATCCACGCTTACCTTATCACCCAAATAGTGCCCGTTTGATCCATTTGCCTTCAAATGGAACTCATGGTTCGTAATAAAGTTTGGAATCGCCTCCTTTAAATGAAACTCCAACCCTTCCTTCTTCGTACCCCAAAGCGCACCCGTCATCCTCGTAAACGTTCGCTCTCGGAAGTGGTGAATGTTGTTGTAAAACGCTTTGATGATGTATTCTTCCCATTCGTTGTTGCCGAGCAGGCCGAAACGTTTCGCGAGGAAGTGTTCGACTGGGATGGACTCTGAGATTATGACCTCCTGAGAGAAGGACAAAAAAAATAAGGTTAGGTGGATTTGGCCTTTGACGGTGGAGAACCAGTAAATAGCGTGTGCCAAATTTTGGAAGATGGGTCGAGGAAAGAAACAAATCTTGCTTACCTTGCCGCTGCTGGGTGATGTGACGGTCAATACTGGCAAGACTTTGAAAGGAGCAGGGATCTTGCCATTATCCCAGTCGTTTTCCTAATGACCGAACCAATATATACCGTAATCGTTAGACACCAAACCCAAGGACAAAAAAAAAACAACATGTAATAGTCCAACCCTGCTACTACTCAGTGCATACATCGGGAACGTAGTTTGACCAATTGGCCTTGCCAAAAGCCAGTATATCCCTGGCTGTCGCGCCGACGCTTCCGATATCCAGATACATGAGCTTATAGATAGGATTAGGGTCCGCCAACACTTGGGCGTTCTCCTCGGACGAATTGCCGGTGAAGAATGGCCGTTGGAGTTTTCGGGTGTTTAATGTTGCCATGGTAGGGTCGGGGTTGTTGAGTTCTGAGTGAAGTAGGAGAAGTGGAGGAGATGAGCAAGAGAGAAAACGCAAAAAATGGATAGAAACTTGTTAAATACTGCTTTCTTGGATTGATGTCATTACTCAGCGACCATTGCCAAATTGACTTGTGAGGAGTAGGGACCATGCATGGGCGCGCTGCGCAGTTTTAGACGCGGCGTGTGAAAATTTTAGGCTTGTTTTTGTGGTTTGTAACCACAACGAAAAGCAGCAATGAGTCAATGCCCAGAATCATCCCATCAATCATCTCACATAAATCTCTTCTAGGTCCTTGCGTTCAGGTCCATCTTTTCATTTTATTCTGTACAGTTTGCTTGTTGTTTGCTGTTACATGTCAAAAAGAGCGTATGTAAGCAAAGAGAGTATATGGTAGATTGGTCGAGCGACGAGGAGGACGATTCCCTACAGCACAGACGAGCCATCCTTTTGTCGACGTGGTCCAAGGTCATGTTACAGTAGATGGAGATTGCAATCAAGAACACGAAAAAGTTGGTGGTTGCAGCCGAGCATAGTTGGCAGAGCAGCTACTTTGACGGGTGTCAGAAGCAAGAAAGCACCGAAGAAGGCAATTTTGAGATCCAACTCGAAGCAACGGGGATCATGCTGTTATGTGAGCCGAGGGTCGAGAACGGAAAGAGGCGTGCGAGACTCATGCTGCAGATGCTTGAAGATCTACAGACAAGGGCAGTGCGCGTGTCGCCTCGGTGTCCTCAGCACAAACTTTGGCGTCAAGCTGTTTCGACTCGTCCAGACCATCCTCCATCTTCTTCCTCAGTCTCAGTACAGTCTCCACCATCTTCTGCAACTTGAGCCCCTTCTCCAACTCAGTCAGAATAGCCGCCATTAATTCCAGGTCCTTTTGCGATTTCAGTTGGCTGTGCAGCTTCATGTGCAAGTTCTTTTGCATCCTCAGTCCCTTCGCTAAATCCTTCTGAAGTCTCCTGCCCAGCCTCTTCTTTCGCTCCTCTTCCATCTCCCTCTGCTGGCCTTGTTTTACCACTAGACTGCTGTCCGGTTTTTGTTTCTTGTCCTTGTCTTCACGCTCACCATTGTCTCGCTCATGCGCCTTGTGACCATCGTTGTCCTCCTCCTCCTCCTTGTTGTCGTCGATAACATAGGCGTAGTCTTCATGGTCACTGTTGTCCTTGCCGTGCATGCGATTTTTGGTGTTTGTCGATGTAGTATCCGATGTTTCGTTGACCCCTGTACTCGGACTTGCCTCGACTTTACGAGGGGCATGCTGTTCTCAAAAACGACAAAACAGTCAGAATTTAGACAATGCATGTAATAGAACCGATTGTTTGAACGATAGGTTACTGACCAAAGGCATACCTTGGTTGCTTTCTCCTTCTTTTTCTTGTGCTTTAAACGAGTGGGTTGAAGAAGGGCGACTACGTCTGTCTCGTAAATGAATTGCTGTCAGTTTCAACCCGACAAAAAAAAGTGAAGCCGTGCTGTTGCTGTAAATGAGACAAAACTTGGAGACAAGAATTACCTTTAAGAAACCTGCGCTCTTCGACGATATGTCTAGCACTTGCCGAATCGTATGTTTCCTGGATGACATCTTCCTCTCCTGGCTTGTCCGCCGCACACTCCCAGATCCACTCGATCTCGTCCTCTTCAAGTTGTTCCACGGAAACCTCGACCTACATTTTTATGCCAATCAAACAATCAAACGACTAATTAAACAATATTGTAAACCACGCTTTCACAGCTTGGAAGTTTACGCCACCATTGATCGCCATCAAAGCCTTCTCTTGGTAACGAAAAATGCAATTTAGACTCTCACGGTGTAGTGTTTGCATACATGGATTGCATGTATCTATTGTGCGTATACGTGTCCACGTAACCATCAATCCATACCTTGGTGTTGTTGATAGCCATCTTCTTCGGAACCAAGCGACGAGGTCCCGCCTGGACAGTTTGATTTAACTTCTTCATTTTGCCCGTCGCCTTGTCGAGCGGTCCAGGGACCTTGATGGCCTTGATCGCCTTGATGTCCCTAATATTCTTGGTATCCTCAGTCATGTCCTTCGCTCTATACTATTCAGTCCCAACTGCTCAGAGAATTTGGAACGTCTATTGATAAGGCGGTTCAAAGCAGACGGCAACGTGTCTAGGCGGATTTTAGTTCTGAGTATTTAGAGTTCGTTTTTTTTATTTCGACCTGACATGGGCAGAATGAGGCAAGTGAATGAGGAAAAGCAGACTTTTGACAAGTTTGCATGCAAACTTGAGTGAAATGAGTCTCATTCATACAGTTGGCGATGCAAGCCGACATAAGCGTGAAAGTAAACTTGCATTCGTTGTCCGAACTGACCTTACACAACTGAAATTACGCGCCTGTGGTACTCCTTTGTAGTTGTTTTTTGTGTCTATCGTGAGAAAGTACTTTGTTATCTCCTGACACTCTCTGTGTAAATATTCGGCGTCTGGTGGGTGATAGAAGGCGTTGTCACTGTTAGTCAGAGGAGTTGCTGTCGACCTTGGTGAACGATACCCCGACGCGAAGGGAGGGGAATGAGAGGAATGAAAGGTAGAGACACAAAAAGTTGCCTAATAAATGGGGTCCGAAGGTACCATTGATTGCATGCAGTTAAGAATCTCGATCGTCAATTAAAAAATAGTCACGTGCAATCTTGACTTCGCCCATGGTTGATTTTTCTCAAGGACATCCTCCCAACGGCATCTCTCTTTCCATCTCTTCGTCCCCATTATGCCATTGAGAAATCTGTAACGTCAAAAAGCAAAGAAGTAATCTATAACCCATTTCCAGCATTGTATATCAAGCATATCTGCTTAGGTGCATCAAGCGACTGGGGAAAAAAACAATCGAAAAAAGCATCAAACCGTCCATACACTCAAAAAGAACTGAACTTGCATAAAAAGCAGGCCGCAGCAGCTAGGGCAATACACACAGCTGACACTCTTCGTCCACTCGCTCTCTCCCTTTGTCAGATAATGACAGAAAAGAAGGAGACAGGCGAAAAAGGTGTGTTGGTACCATTTCGTTATCTATATCCCAAGTCAGTCATTGCGAGAAAAAACATAAAGGGAGTTGCGCAAAGCCAACTGTGGGGTTTGGTTTTGTTCCTGTTGACTCCTGCATTAGCATTTATTATTAACTCAAAGGGCTCGATTGCTTATCTGCGTGGTAAAAAAAAAAAAAGAACGAGACTACCTCTTTGTATACTAGGCTCAAATGAGGAAGATAAAAAAAGCGACACTCAGGCTAGTAATATCTGGGATTTTCGTTGGGTGGACGTGTGTACCTTTTTGTCTGCCTTGTTGAGAGTGGACCGAGATGAAGAAGAACGGGGGTTATATGCACGGAGGTTAATGAGTGAAAGAGAAAAGGAACGGAGGGCATGCAAAAGTTGGGGCCAAAACGCATCCAGCCAGTCCTTGTCCTGTCCTCTGTCCTGCACGACATTACAAAGTCGCCCAAGGTCAACCGTCCTTCCTATCCCATCGCGCCCTTCGTCGACCATTCTTACCTTACAAACGAATGAATAAATAAATAAACAGACTACAAAAAGCGCTAGACAAAGGCTAAAATTGGCAGGGAAGAATTCATTATCGAGTAGCACAACTGACATAACCATAACCCTATGCACTCACCCTCGTCTTTCTCTTTCTCTCCTTGATTGTTGGCGTTGACGTGTGAACGACTGGGGTAAACCATGCTCGTATCTCTCGGAACCGGAGCTATTTCTCCGGTGGTTATGTCTTATCCTAAAAAAGGGATTCGCCACCACTGTTTCGAGTGTTGTTAACTGACTAAAGTATGATCCAGTTCCTTCATTCAACTACGCTACCGAACTACCGAACCAATCCTGTTGATAGGGGGGAAAAGCGCATTGGCCATCTGTTCATGATCTGACGTCGGGTGTGAGCGTGGGTTCTGCGCCATTACGACTCTTAATACATTCATTCGTGTTAGTAGTCAAGCCAGCCTTCAAGTGAAAAGAAAAACAAAAGGGATTCAAAAATCAAAAGGGTATTATCGAGGACGGGAAAAGGGGTTCAAAAAAAAATGAATGAAGTAATGAAGGGCGCAAGACAACAAAGAAAAACAAATAAAACCTCCCTTCGGATATAGCTTTGTCAAGATTCATGTTGAGGGTTGAATGTTTATTTTGTCTGTTTTCTTCTTCCCGTCGTTGTTGTTTGTTGTCTGTTCACAAATCGATTTTGTGTTTTTGTCCGTCTGTCTCTCTGACTTTCCTTTCATTCGCTCTTTCCATCTCTGACCCCTTTTTTTATCGTCTGTTTTGAACCTTGGTTCGTTCCCTCCCTCTTGTCCTTTGGTCAAAGCAGCCGAAAACAAGCACGCCAGGACATTGCACAAATAAAAGGGCTGACCACAGACCAGCCAAAAATGACAAAGGGACCTTGTCGTTGATGTCGTTCAAAATTATAAGCAACGTCTTCTCGTATGCTAATCATTGCATGGTGTTCCACTAAGGAAAGAAATACTGGTTTCTGTCGACTGATGAGTCAAGCCAGTCTAAACTCTCATGTCCATCTTCATTTCATTCATTCGTTCGTTCATTCATGTCACTCCGTCACGTCTTTGACGTTAACGTATGTCCGTCCCTCTATCCATGTATCTTAAAAAAATACGTCTTTTGGTCTATTTTGAGTTGTTGGTTCCCTTCTTTCCTTCCCCTCTCTCTCCCCACTTTTGACCCTTGCTTCATCTTGCTTCTCCCGCGACAAAGAAAACAATGCTCGTAATCACCCATCAGAGGTTGAATCTACATCTCCAACCCTCCACCCTTCCTGAATGCAGGAAGAAAGATGGAGGATCGGTGAGGAGAACACAATGAGAAAACCCAAAAGATGGATTTTTTTCCCGGAGGGAGAGGAGCAAGAGAGTGGAAGAGTGTGAAAGGGTGTATGAGAGGAGAAAGAAGAGAGAGAGAACGAATGAGAGCATGGAACACTCTGGAGGGTAACGGACTCAAGTGTAAAAAGGAGGTAAAGAGAGAGAGAAAGAAGGAGGTCACCAGGAACACCATCATCATCCTTCTCCTCGTCAACTTCGTCGCCATTGATTGGTATTCTTTCTTTCTTCCTAACTATGTGTTTCCCAAAGTCAACTGCCTCCTTTCCTTTCCACCTATGTGGAAGCCCAGATGCAATTTCGAGATCAAGAAGTATGGACATTTTTGTTTGTTGCATGTACCGTACACATCACCCCATCCATCAATAACCCAAGCAACAGCTGTAGCTGTAGTTCATGCGAGTAAAAAAAAACCGCCTGTTGACCATGTGTGTCCCTATGGTCCACCCCTTGTGTATCCGTTTCGCATTCGAGTCCGCTTCTTTGTTGTCTCTCTTCCATCGATTCTTCACGTCCAATCCCTTTTGTCCATCCCCATGCACAAGATACCCTCTTTGTCATGAAATTATTTTGAATCCATCAAGTCGTGTTGGTTGTGTTTCTAGTTCCTGATCACTGATCCCTCACTAAGTCCATTTGGTCTAAGCGATCGTTTCCTCTTCGCGTTTATTCTTCGCGTTTATCAATTTATTCTTCCTTCGAACAACTTGTCTCCATCATTCAGCCCTTGAGCAACCATTGACCCTTCCCTCTGTCTAATTGAACCTCGTTCGTCTCCCGATCCCTCCTTCTGTTCGGTCGTCCTTCTTATTTTCTTTTTCTTTTTCTTTTTCGTTTTCTTTTTCGTTTTCTTTTTCGTTTTCTTTTTCTTTTTCTTTTTCTTTTCTTTTTCGTTTTTTTCTTTTATTCGCACTCTATTTAATGTTCCTTTGGACCTCTTCCTCCATTCCCTCTTTTTTCTTACCTTCCTTCTTTCCTATCCTTCCTTTCCTTCTTTTCTTTCTGGACTTCCTAATGTTTTTTATCCCCTCATCCATTAATCCTCTCTCCCTCCCTTATTTCTTTTGTGGTCTCCCAGCCCTCTTTCTTTAATTCGTTCACTATCATTCTTACTTTTCCTTCTTTCTCTCTTTCTCTTACTCTCGCACCTAACCATATCCGACTGCATCCCCATAAACTGTATACATCGTAACGCGCTCATCTCTTACTCTCACTTTCTTTATCCTTCTTTTTCTCCCCTTCCCTTGTTCCTCGACCATTCAAGAAAAAAGAGTCTTCTTCCATTCTGACGCGCTCTCTCTTCTTCATTTCCACTTGTATTATTATTTTTCCTTTCACTCCCTCGACACTAATTTGTTCGCGCACTCTCTATCTCTCGACACAAGAATAACCCCTCGAACACAAACACGACGCTTTTCTTTTTCTCTCGCTCTTTCACTTTCACCAACACTCTCCTTCCTCATTCCTTGAATCTGATTCCACTCTCAACAGCCTCATTCCACAACCCACTCCATTGGATTCCTCTCACTCCAATTGCATGAACTACGCACTTTATTAAAAAAAGCTTCTTTCTTTTGTACACTACCTACCGTTATTACTTACGTTTCTAGTGCGACCACACTTCATTATACACAGCCCTCTGGTCCGCTTCTCACCTGTTTTTCACGGACCACCTTCTTTCTTTCGTTTGTAGCACATCATCCATTTGACCCTCCCCCTTCTCACTCTCTTTGTGTGTGTCTCTTCGCCTTTCCACCAATTACACACCAATCCTGCACTCTGTCTCTCTTCTCCCTCTTCTCTCTCTCTTCTCTCTTCTCTCGCTCTCGCATTCTTTCTCTTATCTCCCTTCTCCTCCCCTCATCCTTCACCCCTTCCTTTTCCCCCTTTCGTCAGATCCATAACAACACACATCTCTTCATCCTTCGCGCCCTCTCGCAGACACCCCAAAAAAGGACTCTTTTAGTAAAACAGCAACAAAAACAATCCCAGTGCCGGAGGGTGCTTCTCCCCTGGACCCATCTTCTCTCTAATACTGCATCCCCTCCTCCTCCCAATCCCTAATCTCCCGTCTTGTTTCTTTCACTAGGGATCTCCCTTACACAAACAAACAAACAAATAGGCAAAACAAACAAACGCTCCCTTCCCTCTCTCCCTAAGCAATGACCCCCTTCAGCCAGCCTGCAGCAGCATACACCCCTCCTCCTCCCGCTGCTGCATCAATATCACCTCGCTCCGACCGTTTCCTCGCATCAACGCCTCCTGCACGCAATAACGGCCACATCGAGCACAGCAGCAGCAACAGCACTAGCTCAATAACAGCGACATCTATCCCATCCTGCAGTACTGCCACCACTGCTACTACCTCGACTACTCCGCGCGTTGCTCTCTCGACTACCCAATCGACGCCAACAACAACAACGACAGCGTCAATAACAAATGTATGCAGGGATCATGATGACAACAATACCGAGACCGAGAAAGAGAAACAGGGTCAGAAACAGAAACAGAGACAGATACAGGATCTGTGTCAGGAACAGGGACCATGCACTCCCCTCCCCTCTTCCTCTCCCACACTTTCTCGCACGCCTTCTTTCAGTACCTCCACTCTCACGCCCACGCCCACGCAAACGCAAACGCCTGATAATTGCATTTACTCAACACACTCTCGACGTGTTTATATGCATAATCCTCATCTATCTCGACCTCCTACGCAGCAGCAAAGGCAACACAGCCTCTCACATACGCATAAAAAAGATGTACCTCATTATTACACGTCTCGTCAACACCTTCAGAGCCATCACCTATCTTACGGCCTTTCTGCTCACCAGCACCACCAACAACAACAGCAGCAGTACTCCTCCCTGGTTTCACTACAACGCGAGCCATCCATTGGCTCATATTCCTCGAGCAAACAGGGACATGGACAGGGACAAGGAGGAAGTGCACAGCCAAATAACATCTGCTTTGTCCGTTCGCCTGACCCGAGGTACCTGGAGGCCTTTGAGGGGTACTTTGTTGACCACTCCTTGTCTTCACGACTGGAGGAGGAGGCTGTAGGGGGGCTGGGTCTTCAATCAAGAGAGGTAACTGCCTCTGAGGATGAGGAAGATGAAGAGGATGGGGAAGAGGAAGAGGAACCGAAGGTTCGCTGGGCATTTTCTTACAAACCTGTCAGGTAAAATAACAATGGTCTTCAAGATGCTAACAAGTACAGCTTCGTAAACTGCTCTGTGCTGATATGCTTCTCTACTTAATCGATTCTTTCTCATAGAGATGGGCTAAGAAGAGAGCGGCGTCGATCCCGGTCAGTTTGCGGGGTCGTGTCCCCTCCAGCATCGCCCACATCTTCCTCACCCTGGACATCTCCACCAAGTCGCGACCCGTACGATGGACTAGCCACACCAATGTCGCGAACCAGCAGTCTGGTTGTGTCTCCAGCCATAGACGGCACAGTGACGACCCCTCCGCCTTCGTCACGCGTCTCTTGTTCGCCTAGGCGACGCCGCCACTCCTGTGTTGCGCCCAGTACTAATGAATTTCAGACTCTTGCCACCATTTTTGGCTGGGTCACAGATGCGTCTGTAAACTACCCCTGGCCAATCAGATTCGAGGAAGACGACCAAGAGGAAGAAGAACAAGAGAGACGAGGGAGAACTGTCACGAGTATCATTATGGAAAGTGCACCCAGGTACCTTCCTAACGGTCAAAGTACAATCTGTGCAAGCGATAATGACTCTGATCTTGACGATTGTTTCCGACAAAGATTCTCGTCTGCCAGCTGGTGCCCATCGCGTGGATCGAGGTTAGTATATTATTCTCTTAGCTCAGTTTAATATTTCCTGCCACTGAAAGCAATGCATTGATTCATATCTCGCACTACTTTCTTTGATACAAAATTGTACGACGAGCAGAGGTCCAGAGCTATCACAGACGCATGTCGAGGGCAGATTCGAACACAACCTACACATTTCCGACGGATCAATCGAGTTCCTCAACGAATCAGGCGAGGCTGCCGCCGCCGGATATACCGCCACATCGTGGTCAAGTTCGTCAAAGTCCTCCTCTCAGAACAACTGGCAAACAGAGACCCCAGAATCTGAGAGCGCCTCATCCTCATCGTCCTCGACTCCTACCCCACCTCAACTGGATTCAATGGACGATTTCCTTCAAGATGTCCACCGCCGCTCGCGTGCTATTCAACACCAGCAATATCATGCATTCCAAGCAGAGTCCCCAGAAGTGCTCACCGCTGACGAGATGTTGTCGGCCAGCCTACTAGCTCGGACGGCAAGCGGGTTGCACCGGTCAGATACCATGAGCACAGGACATTCTTACGAGTCGTTGTCTTCTCCACCGGAAACAGAGCAATTGGAATCGCCTCTGACACGGTGCAGTAATAGCACACTGATGTCGCCTTTGTCAAGCAGCCATGGCAAGGATTCAGGGTACATGTCTTTTTCGTACAGCAAGCATGGTCTGCCCCTTGAGTCGTTTGCCACGGGTGTTTCACAGAGACTTTCAGAGCGACAACAGTACACTCATGCCGAAGATGCCTCAAACAAAACAGTTCAAGCAGCAGTCGCTGTTGTTAATCCTCATGCAACCATCGAGGCCACCAATGAGCCACCCGTACCTCCGCCCATCCCGCCACGATATCCCGAGATCGACCTTCGAGTCTTTGATCACTCCCAGGAGGAATCATTCGAGACGATCGTTTATGCGCCGCCCTTGGAGGTATCTAAACGCGTATCGCTCTCTGGTACACTCGAGTTACGACCCATCGTTGCTGCAACCATTGTTAAGTTGATCGAAAAACTGACTCACCAGTACGGCATGGGTAAGTGCTATTATTATTAACTTGGTTCAAATGTATGGGCACCGTGATTTTAGGTTCAAATATATGGCCCTAATTTTAAGAATGAACCTAGAATCTTCTAACCATTGTCATTTTTGTTTTCTAGACTCTGGATTCATGTCGGACTTTTTTCTGACCTACCGGTTATTCATGTCTCCAGTCCAGCTATGCAAGTACCTCATCCAGCGGTATTTATGGGCCTTGGAAGAAGACACTGAGTTTCGATGTGTTGTCCGCGTCCGGTAAAAACAATACTGCCTATGCTCTTCCTTCCTGAATGGCAGTGCTGCACTGTGCACACCCTTACCTCTGGCTTCTTTTTCTGTACATGATAGGACGTTTGTGGTGTTCAGGTTCTGGATCAACAACCACTTTGCGGACGATTTCTTGACTTCAAAATCACTCCGGTTCCAGATGGCGTCGTTCTTGAACGAGATGCGGTTCAACACCAGGGTCCAGGCGTCACCACGGGACTCGCGGATTATTCGTAACTTGATGGATTTTTTCAAGTACCAGCGGCGGTATTACAAAAGCCTTGCTCAATGTAATGCTTCCGTTGAAAAGGAGCGCTGTCATCGACAGGAGCATAAATACAGCAACAGGAAGGATTCGGGACTGGTTTCTGACAGCGGCGAGGTCAAGAAGTTTTCTACCGACGAAATGGCAGATCCGGCGACGGCTACAGAGGTGGTTGACCGACTTCACGTATCGACTGTGCACAGGCAGGTGGATCCGGTCACAGGCAAGGTGACTACCAGTGATGTGACCGAGACTGCAAACGCACCTAACCCCGCCAAAGGCCGTCACAGGGCTTATACTCTCGGAGGCATGATCATCAAGTCTACGAGCAGCGACGCCCCGGCCAAGCACGCCGTAAGTTTATGGAGGACTTTGTTCAAAGTTGACGCTGTTTTTGTACGATTACAACAGTTTTACTAACCAATCCATCGCTCACATATAGAACACGAAACCACCACTGTCAAAGGAGCAACCACGAACAGCACAACAGATGAGTCGACAGAGTAGCGAAGGCTCAGGCTTATCCATGACCCGAGAACGCCGGCTATCCTCATCATCCATCAAATCCAACAAAAGCACCAGCACCTGGTCGACCAAATTCGTCAACAAAATCCGCCAAAAGTCCGAGGATTTCTATCAACAGATTGTTCACCCCTCAGGAACAACACATAAATCCGACTCGAAGCAGTGCGTCTGTTGGACGTTGGCATATATTGGCATCTCGGAGCAGCATCATCATGCCCCGAGCTCTACGCGAAGTTTCCCTAACCTTCGACCTTCTGTAATTTCGACTCATTATCAACAACAGCAACAGCAGGATACTACGGGATCTGGGGTTGCGAGCAATACTTCAAGTTCTATTCGTTCGTTACCATCCAACAAATCGATCAAACGTCTAAAGTCGTCTCTCAGTCTGGGCCTTCATTCGTCGACTAGCTCCAGCATCCCCTCACCTATCCCCTCGCCCACCAAGAACCAGTTCTCAAGTATCTCCAGTCGTCACTCGCGTTCAAACTCCAACTCTTCAGTCGGCTACCACCCGAACCCAGAGTGCCCCTACCACATCCCATGCGTTGAGGCAATTCAAACTGAGACCATTAACGCACCGCCACCCTCTGAGCCGTCAGAAAGCGGCGCCTCTTCCGCCACGTTCACAACCCTTAAGGAAGCCCTCCAGGAACAATACATCGGAACTGGAAGCGAATCAGGATCATCCTCCCAGCCTCAATCAGGCGGAATAGTGCCCCCGTCCCCTGTCTGGAACTATGGCCCCTGGCACTCATCCACGCATCAACTTTTCCCCACCATGGCCCCGTCCCCACCGTACAAACCGTTCATCCTCTTTTATCGGTCTCAACTGATTGCTCAACAGCTCTGTTTGCTTGAACAACACTTTTTGGAGAATGTGAAATGGGACGAGCTTTTGGAGGTGGAGCTCTGTCGGGCGGGGAGGAAGAGTCGGAGTAAGGTCCAGAGTTCGATCAGTGGATATTTGCTTAGAGCTGAGGGGGAGCCTAATGGCATGGATGCTAGCAACGAGCGAAGCAACATGGTAAATAAGCCATACTATTCATTTCGCATTTTTGAAGCTTCTGGTTTAGGTATATTGCTGTTTTCTAAACTGGTCATTTTTCTTTCTTTTTTGCAGCTGTGTATGTGGGTAGCCTCGGAGGTTGTGAGCACGCGCATTTTGGATGACCGCGTTCGCGTTATCGAAAAGTTCATCCGGATCGCCCAGGTATGCATTTCTTCTATCCCGTCCACAATTGGCTCTCCTTATTTTCTTTACCTCTCCTATCAGTGCACTCCATACTAACTATAAATACCTCTCTAACACCCATCACTCCAATAGAAATGCTACCAGTACAGGAACTTCAACTCCCTGATGCAACTAGTCATGGGACTCGGAGCATCCCCCCTGTGTGGTCTACGACGGACTTGGGCGCGCGTCAGCAGCTACGAGATGCGAGTCCTTCAGGATCTTCAGGATTTCATCTCGCCCTTTGGGAACTGGAGTGATTTAAGGAAGGCGATGAATCAGGTGGCGTACCAGGAGACCTTAGCTGCTAATGCTTCTGCCTCTGGTGCTAGCGAGAGCAATGGGCATCAGCGACTTAGTGTTCAGGGGTCTGATGGCTCTTCCTCGTCCATCCACGCCGCAGGTAAGACACGCCTTTTGGAAGGATGTAGAAAGTGGCATTTCTTGCAACGGTTCGTACCAAATATATCCTGGCCATTCTTCGTAACAACTCTATGGTTGTAAATAGGACAAGATGCGAATGGGACGAGTAGCAATATCCACACGCAGACAGAACCAGGACACAGCAAATACCTCCAATACCAAGCCCCCCTGGACAGACAAGGTTGTATCCCGTTCTTGGGCCTCTTCGTCTTTGACCTCACCCATATTGCTGTATCGCCATCCTGGTTCCTTCCTCAAACGTCATCATCGTCGACATTGTCGTCTCCCATGAACGGTTCTACTTCAGAGGATAACAATGACACTTTTATCGAAAACGGAATGGGATCAGTTCCACCGACTCCGATGAAGGCGGATTATATGGCGACTGCTGCGCGTCTTGAGGCACCGGAACCCAAGGATCTGCAGAGTCTTCTCCCTAGTGGCACTCTTCTTGTCCACTTTTATCGATACCAACTAATCGGTAAGCGCCTTGCACGGTATCCAACCGGTAGTATATCAACACGTTTTCCTTGCCTGGTAGTACGCATCTAACCCATGTATGCATTTTCGTTTTTGACCTTTATCCCAAATCCCTAATAGCAAAAACGATCAAGTGGTTTATGGCTTTCCAGCAGCGATCGCCAAAGTACACGTTCTCAGTCGACAGCACGTTGTATTCAAAATGTTTTCTGCTCCGTGTCTTGACCAAGGAGCGTGTGAGGGAACTGGCCATCAAGTGCGAGAGCGAGTAACTAATTCCTTGTTATTTCTCAGCCAAGCACCCGCGCCAAAACTGTACATATTCGAGCAGTCTTTTTGTTTGTTTTTTCTTTTTTCATTTTTTGTTACGCGTCTGTTCATGACTATGTGGCTCTGTAGTTGCGTAGTCTCTCTTTTTTTTTTTTTTTTTTTTTTTTTTTTTTTTTTTTCTAGTTATGAATTACCCGTACTCTTCTTTTCATTTATTCCTGACATCTTTCCTCACACATCCTCCGCCATCCTTTTCTCACACTTACGTTCTCTTCATCCTCGTTGTTCATTTTTTCTTCTCATCCCCACCCATAAACCAAACGAGGCTAGACCACTTGAGATTCTGTCATGTCCCCCTCCCCTCCCTATTCTCCTTTCAACCATTATCTCCATTTCCTTTGCCCCTTTTCATTTATTTTTACCCTCTCTTCTACTCAATCAGACCCAGCATACCCTGCATTATTCATCCACGCTAGCATTTCTTCCAATTTTGTTTTCTGTCTCGTTTTCCCTACCCTCTTACCAAGTCCCGTTGGATAACTTCTTCCATCTTTGCCATTTCATGTCACCCATGGCCTCCTCTCTTTCCTTTTTCCCTTCTCTTCCTCCTCCTCCTACTCCTCACCCTATTCATCCTCGTTCTTCTCCTTTACACTTTGTATGTACCTCTCTTCCTCTCACCCACTCTCTTCTTTCCTTCTCCACGCTTCTATGTGATCCAAAACCCTTTCTCTCATTTGCTCAATTCCCTTGTGAAAAATAATAAACTACAGTATGAAAAAACAGAGTTAGTCTCCACTAACGTACTTTTCGTCCGTACGAAACGCTTCCCTCTCCGGAGGCATCTGGTGAGCACAACAAGCACAAGAAAGTGAGAGCAGCAAAACAACATAAAAACTAACTTGTGCACAAGAGTCCACACGGTGATCTGATTGGGTCGTACCTCCACTCTCTCTTTCTCCTCCGCTGACTTTTGACTTGCCTGTCAACCTTCTACCAGCTACATTGTTGCCTATAGAGAATTCATCCAGAACCAAAAACCAGAAGCCTGGACCTGAAATAATAAAAGTCTTTGTGTGATTTTCCCTTTTTTCGACTTTTTTTTTTCTTCTTTGGTTGATTCCCTTTCCCCCAAGCCCTACCCACCCACACTCACATTCCCTATTCCATCCTCCCCCCCTTCCTCCCTCCCTCCATCGTCCACCTTCCGTTTCATCTCCTCCCCAAACTCCCCATTCCTTCCTCTTTTGCTCTCTTGAAAACAACCTCATCACTCACACCTTCCTCAACAACTAAATCAACTCGAGCCATTATGAAGGAAGAGTTTGAAGATGGAAAACAACACGACCTGGAGAGGGTCAGTGTCAAATCCGACGGCGAGTCCGTCGCTGTCACCAAGCGTGAGATCCAAGGCTGGTAGGCTACCACTTTTTACCCTTGTTCACCTTGTGCCTTTCCACCACCCTTCACCAGCTTGCCTCCGATCGTCGCTCACTTTCTTTCCTTCCACTTCAAATCGATCAGTTAATTGTCTTGATAAATCCAAGACAAGCAAGGTTGCAAAAAGAAAAGAAATCATCTCTTGGAGATGTTCTTTCTTGGACATCAATCAACAAGGCCTTGTCAATCCCATGCTTGATCTCCCTGCTCACAAGAACAGCCTACAGCCAGCATCAACTTAATGACAACAGAAACGAAAAAAAAAATGGCACGCGCACAACAACTAAGCAGTCAAGGCTTTTCCTCAAATCATCCCACAACCACCAAACCACCAACCCTTCACCCCTCCCCCTCCCTCCTCCTCCTCCCTCCTTCTAATTGCAATTTGCAATTGAAAGTTGTTCTCCACGTGTGTATCATAGTCTAATTTCGTTTGAGCAAAAGAAACTGACAAAGACGCAAAGCAACAACAGCCTTGTCTTCGTCTGACTGTCCGACTGTCCGACGGGCATGTGGGAGAGAAGTAAGAGCGAGCGAAAGGAAAAAATAGAAACAACGGAAAAAACAAGTGTGTATGTACAGCTTGATGTGCAGCGACCAAGCGCAATTGAACAAAGAACAAGTAAAAAGAGCTCTGACCCAATCCGCTGGCTGCGTTGAGGCATGGTCTTGTCGGAGAACGTAACGAGGTGGGAAAAACATTCGCAAATCGAACCAAACCCTCTATACCTGGCTCAACTGACGCGTGGATTCTGGTTTTTTTTTTTTTTTTTTTTTTTTTTTTTTTTTTTTTTTTTTTTTTTTTTTTCGTCGTCCGCCTTTGTGGATTGAAGGAAGAATGTGAAGGGGTTTATCGTTCTTCCTTCTTCCCACTTTTACCTTTCTGTGCTTTTATTTCTGAAGAGCCTTCCCTCTCCGAAGGTTAAAGGGCGGAGGAGGAAAGAAAAGAGAGAGAGTTTTCTTGTTTGCTCCACAACAGCCAACCTGGTTCGACCACACTCTCACAAAAGTACACTCCTCCAACATAGACCTCAACGCTGTCCATCATCTCATCCTGTCTTCAACATCAGCAAATATAATAACAAAGAGAAAACGAGAGCGGATTCGATTGAAAAAATCGAGTCTCGAGGAGGGAGTGTGTATGCATTATGAAAAAGAAGCTTAACGGAAGTCTAACCTTTTTTTCTTATCCTTCTCGTTCCTGAATTAACCTGTGATGTCTTATATGCTCCTGGTCGACATAAAACAACATTGTTGATCCGATTCGACGAAAACAAACAACAGGCTGGCCTACGCCGCTGCTGTAAGTTCATCCTCTTCCTTACCGCATTACTGTCCTTTCTACCTAATGCACAGAGCCAGCTCCTGACAAAACTATTCTCTTTCTCGTTGCATGATAGGCTGAGCCTTACAGCGTCGTCTGTATCTCTGCATTGGCCCCCATTGTGCTCGAATCCCTGGCCAGTGGATACGGTTACCAGACCGGCAACAGGTCTCTCCCCTGTGACACTGTAAGTTTGTCCAAACGAGGATTCATATTCGACCTTGTGGGCGTATATGCTGGTCTAGGCCAAAAAAAAAACGTTAAATCTTTTAGAGTAACAGAGGAGGCGGCGAGTGCGAAGCAAAGAGAGAGGGAATAAACAGAGCAAGAGCCGCCTGAGAGGGAGGTTGTACAGAAACTATATAATACTAACACCAACAATAACAATTGCTTTCGCTTCCCTTTTTCTCTTCTTTTGTCTTCTTTTATACAATAGCATGCATCTGACTATAAGGTACACATCAACTCTGACAGGAACAACGGACTTGGACGGGCTTACGGGAGTAACTGATTAAGGGAGACGCTCGCTCGCTTCGCCGAGTGGCTGGCTGGTTGCATGGGCTTGCATGGGCGCTGGATTTGGATATGTAATATTTTTTCATCTGGAGGCAGCAAGGGCTCACAGGGAACATATGGACGGACGGACGGGATAGAACAGTGGACAGATGAAGCTGCGCGCTTGCTTCCCCTTCCACAGTGTGTTGCAGCGACTGTTTTTCTTACGCCGACATCAAATACCATACATATCACTAATTACCAACTACCAGCTCTTAACTGCCAGGACTTGTTCAGCATTATTTTTTCTTTGGTACATGTCAACTATCAACAAAACCAACATCAAGGAACAGGAATGGACACCTGTCGAAAAATTACTGAGGCAACGACGCTTCATTTGTGCAAACGATCAACCATGCTGTACCAGGAAAAATGGACGGTGGTAGTCTTCTGCGCTAACTCGACTTGTACTGTCTTTATTTGCACATTTCGATAATAGTGCGAGGTGAAGGTTGGAGGATTATGGTTGGATACTGCGTCGTTCTCGCTGTACTGCATCTCTGTCTCGGTCTTCTTGCAGGCCTTCGTCTTTATTAGCATGGGAGCTCTTGCTGACCACGGCAGTAAGACCCTTTTTTTTTTTTTTTTTTTTTTTTTTTTCCTCTCTCTCCTCTTTATCATTTGTTGGTGTTGACAAGCGTGCTGAAATATGTGCATTTTACTCACCTTTTTTGTTTTGTTGTGTCCGATAACTAGCCCGTCGCAAGACGTTTTTGTTGGCTTTCTCGTTCATTGGATCCATCTCCACTATCCTCTTTGCCGCCGTCGTTAAGGATAGTAAGTTCATCTTTGCTATATTAATTGCTCACACCACACTACATGACATGTCCCCTCATGAAAGAGAATCAAATTGCCACTCTCATAACTCACACAGCCCCCCGCTTTTACATCCTCCCAAAATAGGCTTGTACTGGTTGGCAGGAGTGCTTGTAATCATCTCTAACGTGGCGTTCGGAGCCAGTTGGGTCCTCTACTACGCCTTCATCCCAACCATGGCCCGCGATCACCCCTCCGTCCTTCAAGTCCGTCAAAACGTCAAATCTGGAACCGATACTCCTGCCGACTACCAATTCGCCCTTGATCGTGTCGCCAACTCTCTCTCCTCCCACTCTATGGCTATTGGGTATGGTGCTGGAGTGACTCTGTTGATTGTTGCGGCAGGGATTGCATTAGCCATGAACCAGTCGAATTACTCGCTGCAGCTTGGTATGGCCTTGACGGGGCTTTGGTGGTTTGGAGTTACTTTCTTTGTGTGGAAGTTTATGCCCGCTCAGCCTGGTCAGCCTTTGGCGGAGAAGACGAATTTGTTCTTTTATTCATGGAAGCGTCTTGGGAAGACCATTGCCAGAGCAAAGTCGTTGTCCGAAACATTCAAGTACCTGATTTCGTGGTTTATCCTTTCGGATGGGTCTTCGACAATTATTTCTCTGGCGACGTTCATGGGCAAGAAAAAGTTCCTTCTCTCCAACACCCTCCTGATGGTCGGTGCCATCCTGGTCCCGCTGTCGGCGCTCATCGGAACTTACATGTGGCTTTTCATTCAGCGCCGTCTGAACCTGACCTCCAAACAAACCCTCCTCGCCATCTCGGTCGCTTTCGCTCTGGTCCCCATCTACGTCCTGATCGGCTTCTCTGAGGTCTTTGGTCTCGTCCACAAAGTCGAGATTTGGCCTACGTTAATCTACTTCGGTCTTATGCTGGGCGCCTTCCAATCCTTCTCCCGCGTCCTGTACGCATCCCTGATCCCCCGCAACAAGGAAGCAGAGTTCTTCTCGTTGTACGGAATCACTGACAAGTCGTCGAGTTGGTTGGGACCCTTGATTACAGGGGCGATTATCGAGAACAATGATACAAGGTGGGGGTTTGTGTTCCCTCTGGCCATGATGGTCATTCCCTTGTTTATTATTTGGTGGGTTGATGTTGAGAGGGGTATTTCCGATGCAGAGAAGTTTAGTATTGAACATACCGATGCCAAAGATGGCATGTAAAAGCCCTGCTTCTCTTCTCTTCTCTTCTTTCTTCGTCCTTAGTGTTTAATACCCTTTCCCCTCTCCTCCTTTTGCCTTATCTTAATACTTTCTCGGTAATTATTAATAAAAAAAAAACCACTCTCGTAATCCAAAAAAAAAGACAAAGGAAAATAACATTTACGTTAGTTGTTTACAATTCTTGTAAATGGTATTTTAATAATGAAAAATGCGAAAAATGCCAGAACGACGAAAACGACGAAAGAACAAAACAAGAAAGGGCGCTGCGCTACATCATGCCGGGCCAGTTGGTGGTGGTATGGAAATCTTCCTGGACGCCACTCATTTCCAGACTAGGATTCGACACCATCTGTTGCTGCCTGAAATGCTGCTGCTGCTGTTGTTGCTGGAACATCTGTTGCTGGTGCTGATTCGGCGGCTGCTGGTAGAGGTTGCTGTTGTTGGTGGTATTACGGGTATTGGCCGCAGCAATCGTCTGCTCCAGCAGAGCCTGCACCTGGTCTGAGCTCAGCTCCTCATCCATTGCTCCGCCGGTCCCTACACCCGTTCCGAGCGGGCCCGTGGTTTCGGTAGGCTCGATCTTGAGCGGGAGGAAGAACCCAGATGTGTCGGCAGCACTCAGTTGTTGCTGTGTTTGCTGTTGCTGTTGCTGCTGCTGAAGGAACTGTTGTTGCTGCTGCTGCGAGAGGTTGTTATCGAATCCCGAATTATTATACATAGCGTCACTATTATTGCTGTTGTTGGAAGTGGTGTTGTTGTTAACCAGGAAGCCGTTCAGGATATTACTGCTACTGTTATTATTATGGCCGCCAAGGTTGTTATTGTTGGTGTTGTTGGTATTAGTCGAAGCGTGGGTAGTGTTGTTGGTTGTAGACGTCGTCGCCACAGATCCTGCAGGCGACAGCGGGTTCAGTCCCGCAGTATTATTATTATTGTTGCTTCCAGGACTCAAGAGCTGAGAGGAATCCGCAAAGAGTCCTGAAGTGTTCGCCCCCGATACGTTATTCATATCCCCCCAAAAGTTTTGATTGAAATTATTGGGGTCGTAGAGTGCCACCGGCTGCTGTCCAAGCTGATTATAGAACTGCTGTTGCTGTTGACCGTTATTGTTGTTGTTGAGGTTGAACTGCTGATTCTGTTGCTGCAGCTGTTGTTGTTGGGCTTGCTGTTGAGCTTGTTGCTGGGCTTGCTGTTGAGCTTGTTGCTGTGCTTGCTGTTGAGCCTGCTGTTGCGCCTGCAACTGTTGCTGCTGCTGCTGCAGAGTCGTCATGGTCATCGCCTGCTGTCCAAACGTCGGGAACTGCGACTGAACATTCGTCGTCTGGAGAAGAGTGCTTGTAGTAACAGTAGGCTGGTTCAGGATCGCCGTTGCAGTCTGGTACTGCTTCAGACTCTCCATGACCTGAGGCCCACCAAAGGGTCCAATATACTGAGACACCTTTTGCAGCTTGCCAGAGTTATAATATCCCGCAGTCCTTGAGAGTGTTGGGCTCGTGTCCTGAAGGCCCGCCAGACCGCCTAAATTCGAAGGTGCAACAGATCCTTGACGCTGCTGTTGCACTTGCTGCAGTTGTTGAAGCTGTTGTGGAGTGAGCTGCTGTTGCTGTTGCTGCTGTTGAAGGTTCTGAAAGTACATGTTGGGGTTGAGTCGCTGTTGACCCTCATGTTGCAGATGACTGTGTCGTTTCCGATGAAGTCCAGAAGCGTCCCGAGTAAGTGGTGAGGGAGAAACAGTCGATTGACTCCTAGCCTTGGCACGCTCCTGACGACCAATCTTAACCAACCGTGCCATGTTCCTCTGATCCGTCGCCTGGTAACCACTACCACCACTACCACCATGACCACCCTGACCAGATCCTCCTGCCGCACCTGCCCTACCAGTAGATATTCTGTTGCGTTTCGCAATCGCCAAACTCTTGATAGCGCCCGCACAGACGTGAACACTCGACTGACTGAGTCCCTTGACGGTATGCATAAACTCCTCAAAGAACGAGAGCACACAGTTGATGCTCTGCTCGTCGCAGTTGGCGCGCGGAGACGAGTAAAATTCACGGAAAAAGCGCATAATGTAGTCAAACTGCGTCTGTGCTGCCTCGGCGACCTTGATATCCGTTGACTTGAGGAACATGACATGGATACGGACCGCATTCAGCATCGCATACTCGCCCACACTCGTCAACTCGAATGCCTTGTAGTACGATTGAGCCAGGACTTTTGCAATCTCAGTGATCTTGGTCGCTGCCTTGATACAAATATCTTGAGATCTGTAGGGGGAACGCTTGAGATGCTCTGACGACGACAGGTATGGCTTGTGCAACAAGATCAAAGCCGACTCGTACAGCATCTGTACAATACCTAAGACAATCAAGCAGAATAACCGAGTAATTAGGTATCTGCTCCTGCTCTCAACATACGTCCCAATAAAAACAACAGGCAAGGAGTATCTCTTACCGGCACGCGAGTTCTGCATGGCTCGTGGGTCGTCAGCTGTGATGTCAAAAGAGAACCGGAGAGCTGCTGGGAGCTGCAGTTGCCACTGAATCAACTGCTGCTCATAGCTCTTGGGCAAGCTTCCTGGCACCATATCCTGCACCTCGACTGCATTGAAAATGAATCGCTTGATGTTCCTGAAGATACGCCAAAGTCGACACGTCTGGACCAGAAAGAGAAGTTGTATCGTCTCTGACTCTGTATCGCCCTCTGTCGGAATGATCATGGGGACATCAATCTCGGCATCGTCAAACATCGGCCTCCGCCCTGTGACGCTCGACGTCGAACTATCAGCTGCATAGACACACCAGAAGACTCGTTTTCTCGACTCTTGGACTTGCTTGTCGGGAATCCAGCGGTCGCATTTTCGGTGCAAGCCCAGATCCATGCCCATTAGAATTGCCTGCTGCATATAGCTGTGGCCCAATCCTGAAATTCTTGGATACCGCGACAACATGATCAGTCCTTGAACGGTCGAGAGGCGAGGAATGCCAATGCAGTAATCCAAAACCATACGTGCACGCTCAAAGAAGGGTGTCCCGAGCGTTTTTTGGTCGTTCGGGTCCGTCCAACAGGAAGGGTGAGAGCAGTCTCCTGTTAATGACGCCGCCATGAACACGCTGTTCAGCAAGAATATACTCTGCGGCTCAAACCGATCCTCTAGAGCCTGCAACAGGGTTGTCTTTTGTATCATCGGTAGATACACATAGTAGTGCTATCAATTTGAGAAGGGGAAAGAAAATGCATGTTCAAGTCAGTTAGAGGTGGAAATTGGTGGCTAATTAAGCTCCAAAAAGGATCTAATTAAATGTCAGTTGTTACCTGGTAGTAAATATCAAACAAGGCGTCCATGACTTCCACTGGCGGTAGAATAGTCGCTTCGGGAGGGATATCGACGCCGCGAGCCTCGTGGACATCAAAGGAAATTTCCTCGTCCCAAAACTTCTCCTGATCGGTCGATGTAAATAGCATGGATCCCTTGCCAAAATAGACTGAGGCATCAAAGACTCGAAGCTTGTCCATTGTTGCCGCCAGTTCACTCAGATCGCCCTCATCATCGCCTCCGCTGTCCTCCTGCATTGGGTCTGCTGTCGATGTAAATGATGGCGCAATCGACGATGCTGGCGACTTTACCGATATTGACGACTAATTGTATCAAATAGTGAGGAGATATGGTTACTACGAGCTTATTTTGCAACGAGTCAAATTGTCACCAAATGAGATATATTCTGCTCTTTGCTGCATTTACTTGGCCCTCGGGAGTGAAAAGTGGGTAGTTTTGCGATTCTTCCTTCAGGAATGGTGTCCGCGGTGTTATTGGATCTCCTCCTATGGTAGTCGTGAGTGTCGGTGTCCCCATCGTATCCAATGCCTATAGATGAGTATATTCGAAAAATGTCGTTTTTCAGTCAATCAGCCAGTCAAGGATGGCAGGGATAATGTCGAAAATGACGAGATGGCCGAGCCCAAGTTCCGGTACCAATCAAGGCGTATTATTGATTTACCATGGAAGGACTGGTGAATTCCCGATCCCACTGTGTTTCTAGATGTAGAGACGCTTCTTGCGGAGAAGTAATGTCCGCCCAACCATCGTCCGTTCCTGAGAGCATATCCAGAGGCAAGTTGGATGTGTTGATTCCTGGTCCCTTCATGGCGCGGTTGACTGGCTGTGAAGCAGATGATGATGATCCCTCGCCATTGCCGGTGCTGTTGGGATCCTGTCCGTCTGTGGGCATGACCTTGCTGAGAAGCGACTCCATCTGGCTCAGCCTCTCTGAATACCTTGACTCAATCGTCTCCAATCGGGCCTCGAGAATTTCGACCTCAGAGTGAGGCTTTTTCCGTTTGGAGGCTGGTGTCTTTCCGAGCAAGAATGTGCACTCCATCAGTCCTGCGTAGAGACAAGGCCCGCAAGTGGGTCGTGCTTGATCGCATTTTGTCTAGCAGGAAGATATTCGATTGGTCAAAACTTATGTCAGTTCATTGTTACTAGAAAGTAAGAGGCGGCGGAGCAAAATAAAGAGAAGAGAGGACGAGGCTTGAATAGGGTTCAAACAAACCTCCGCCAAACTAAGCCAGAAAGGCAACGTCCACCCAATGGACCAATCCAATATTCCCACCCAAATAATAAGAGATCACGTAAAATAACCCCCGAGCAAGAAAAAAAAAAAAAAAAAGAGAGAGCGTTTTCCGTTTTCCGCAGGAATTTACACTGGACTAATCGATGGTTATTCACCACACAAAAAGGAGATTGAGCCATGAACGTACTTTCGAAATAAAGAAAGAAAAAAGAACGACAAGAAAAAGAAAAACGGATCAAGGATAAACTTGCCAGGTGTCAAAGCGAGAGAAAGTGAAAAGAGGGGTGATTAGAGCCATAATTGTCAATTGGAGATTAGTCACATAATGTCAAAACCCAAAAAAAAAAAAAAAAAAAAAAAAAAAAAAAAAACCAAAAGAGAAGGATCGACCTTTCTCTTGTACTGTTTTTTCCTTTTCCCCTCACTTTTGTAACTCCCACACAAACAGTTCGCAATTGACAATAAGTTCCAAAAAGAATCTGGTTGTCTGAGTCTGAGGTTCAATGGAGTAATAAAAAAAAAGTTGGCCGCATGGTTCTTGAGTGGGGGAACCAGTCGGAGGTCTTCCGGATGAAGCAAGTCCGTTATTTTCTTTTGACTTTTTCTTTCTTTCCTTCTTTCCTTCTTTCCTTCCTTCGTTTCCTTTAACAGTGGGCGTTAATCAAATACAAAAAAAAAAAAAGATCCATTTTGGGGGGGTTGCATTTGGCTGGCGTCAAGTTGAAAGGGGTGAAGGGAGAGACAGAGAGCATTGGAGCAGATTATTGTACGTTGCACGAATGCGAGCAGCACCAACAGCACAGGTAACAATCTTCTCTTTCTCTCCTTGTCACTGCACTGTCTGCTATAGTTGTTTTTTACCACATCCCAGCCTACTGGCAAAATTTACTGTGTTCGCTTTGTTAACGATCGGTCTAACCCTTGTTGGTCTGGACAAACACAGACACCCAACACACTGAGCATCCGTGGAGGTGGGTAGGGTATGTTCAGAACAAAGCACAATAACAGTGACAACAAAAGAAAGAAAGCGAAGGAAATAGAAGGAGGGAGGTAGAAAGGTAGAAAAGAGGGAAAGAGAGCGAGAAAGGAGTAGAGGGATCGAGAGTCATCCACATCGACGCCCAGTCTCCATGTGCCCAGATCGCTCTGAGCACCCGACGCGTGGGACAACTCCATTCAACCTCACTCCCCCCCCCCCCCCCCCCCACTGTTCCTCGTCTGTTGCTTGATGTATACTTCAGCAGAACGAGAAGAGGTACTGGAGGCGGGATATGAAGGTTTAAAAAAAAGATGGAGAGATAGATTGTTAGTGAGTAAATGAAAGAAAATTGTTACCTTTCTGCGACGGCATTGGTCACAGCCGAGGACGACGGCAGTTCTCTTCTTTTTGGGTTTTATTGCTGGAGTGGGGAGGGCCATGGTATAAGACGGAAAGAGAATGGGGTATTGATGACCGAGGAGATGGATCGACCGGGGATTTGGATATGGAGTTGACGAAGAGAAGGATGAAGAAAAGGCTCAATGCGATTCAAGAAGATTGACAAGTAGAAGGAGTAATAAGGAAGAACAAAGAAAGAAGAAGGACTTTCTATTCACTATTCAAGTGAGAGTTGCTGTTGTCTGGTTGGATGAATTCGATTGTTTGTTGTAGTTTGTTGTTATCCAGTAGGGGAGAAGAGTGGGGTGGCGTTTAGAGGAGGAGGAAAAGGGTATCGAGGTGAAAAAAGGTGAAAAGGGGGATTGAGACAGAGTGGGGAGTGTAAAACGAGAAGGATGCAAGGATGAGCTTGTGTTTTTAACAGGGATGTCAAGTTAAAAGAAAGTTCTGATGGGGTAGAAAGAGAGTGAGCAGAGGAGGGAGAGAGTGAGGCGGGCAATGCAAAGAGAGGAATGAATGTAAGGTTGACAGAGGAAGTGGAGGGTGTTGCCCAAGGGAGACAGAGGGAGGGAGGGAAAGAGAGGGAGAAAGAGGAAGGGAGGGAATGACAAGAGGAGGAAGAGAAGCAATGAAGGTGAATGTAATAGAAGTGAGTGACAGTGAAAAGAGGGGTGGAAGAAGAAGAGTCAAGAAAGGGAATAAGGGAGAGAGAGATAGAAAGAGAGAGTGGGAGAGAGAGCTCAAGTCAAGTTGGAGTGGAGGGAAAATGAGGAGTGAAGCAAGGGCGATTATTCAGAGTGCGCAGCCACTGTGTGTGTGTTTGTTGTATACACTTCACCTCAATTGAAATGGGGGGTACTGGGCACCCTGTGGAGTCGAAGGGAAATAGAGAAGTTTAAACTACTCAGAGATGGTTGCCGGCACAGTCGTGCAGACAGACGCAAAGGATGAATAGAGAGTTCAATTGAAGAAGAATGGGAAGACGAAAATGAAAAAAAGAAGAGGAAAGTAAAAAAAAAAAAAAAAAAAAAAGGTAAGAGAAATGGGCCAAAAAGAGACGATTCAAACAGCAGTCCAAAAAAGACGCGACCATGGATACAATCGAAAGTGGCCATGGCATGAGCGACTTCTAACATTGTGTGTTTGATGGGAAAGTCGTTTTTCTCATGTCCTTGTATGAAAAGCAGGTCACAAGGTAAGAGAGAAAGACAAAGAGAGCGTAAATGAGAGAAACACGCCAAGAAGCGATCGGACAGAGGGTCTGGGAGAAGAGAGGGAGAGTGCCAAGAGCAAAAAAAAATAACAACAAACAAACAATCAAGCAAAGATAAACGGAGCTGGTATTATCCCTTCATTCCATGGACAACAATTGAACATTCTTTCATTGAACACACTTGCAATTGAACCAAGAGGGAACAAGGGGATTGAAAGAATAGATGTGATCGACAAAGGAGAAAAAAAAAGGTCAAAACAAGCAAGTGACACGAAGAAAGAAAAATGCTACAGCCTGTGACATTCTGTCTCCACATGGCGTCCATCCTTCTTCTGCCCTGTCTCTTTCGGAGAATCTAGAGGGAGGCAATCGAAGTCTCCTTGTTTCTTTTCTTCTTTGCGTTGAGCTTAGCCTAATTCTATCTTGCGTCGTCGGCCCCACTTCATAGGAGACATTGGCGCAAGGCAAGGTAAGGCCAAGAAGGCAGTTCATTCTGCCATTAGACTCTTTTTTTTTTTTTTTTTTTTTTGTTACACGGCCTTGGCAATTATCTAGTACATAGGGTATAACTGTTCCATTCATAAAGTCGCCTTGTCCATCACTGACCAATCGCATGCCATCCGGAGATAATTGATGGTGATGATAGTGATGAAAGTGAAGATATAACAAAGTGCGGATATGCAAAGATGGCAAAGAACCTGTTTGAATGAAAATGTGTACAGAATGTTAAGGTCTCCGTAGGAGCATCCGTAGGTTCATACCATAGAAACGCACGACAATGGCACCGCTAGGGAAAAGGGAACCAATTGAGAACCCAATCCAGCAAACAAAACAAAATGATGATATGTCATCGACGGATCGAACCATGTTTTGAACGTCCTTTATTATTATTATTTTTTTTAAAAAAAGAAGAAAAAAAAAAAAGAAAGAAATTACATTAGCATGCCCTTGTGGGCGTTTAAAAACTGTTGTTTGTGGTTTCTGCAACACTGTGCTGCTGCTGTTGTTGTTATCGACCAATGGAGGCCTTTTTTCCGATTTGCAAATCACCTCTTTTTCCGTTCTACGATTCTCTTTTCTTTCATTCCTTCTTTTCCCCTTTTCTAATTGCTTCCACTCTTCTGTCTTCCTTCCTTCCTTCTCTCCTTCAATCTTCGCCCATGCTTCTGATTGCGTCCCTTGCTTCTCCCCTTCACTATTCCATACTTTAAGGTTGCATATGTTTCCATCCATCCCTGCCATTACCATTGCCATTACCATACCATTCGCCCTTCTTTTTATTTCTTTCTTGCCTTGATTTCTGCTCACTTCTGTCAACAACAACAACAACAACAACAATCAGCATACACAAACATAAACAAACAAACAAACACACACCAACATTACACACTCAATTGGTCGCATCCTCACCACTCCTTCCTCACTTCTTCTTCCTTCCTCTTCCTTCTTCTTCCTTCTCTTTCCTTACTCATGTACCCTATCTGCCTTTCCTGGCCTGTCGGCATGGAACACAAACATTCATCGTAGACATAGATAGCTTCCTTTCTCATTGCCTATTTTCACAGTCTGGACACAATACTCACCTTCTCTTTCAGCATTGTTACCGACAGACACACAAAACGCAAAAACGGATACACTATCGCTCACTCTCGTGTTTAGATGCTTCTGTTTCCTGTTGTTCTTTTTTCTTTCCTTCCTTCCCTGTACTCTTTTATTTCGCTCTCTTTCTTTTTTGTTCTTTGTCATGACCTGCTTCTCTCTCCTCTCCATACCCGTTCCTCATTCCTCTTGACATACACTTCTTCCCCTCATCAGCTCTTTTCTTTGCTGCATGCCTACATTCAAAATAACATCAACAACAACAACAACGACTCGCTCTACTCAAATACCGTAGCTTTTTTTTTTTTTTTTTTTTTTTTTTTTTTTTTAATTCACACTTCCCTCGTCTTCCTTCCTGACACACTTATTCTCCGAACCGTTGGGTCAGACTCGCCCAGCCATTCACCTTTTTGTTCACCCAACACCCAACACCCAACAACACGTTTCCCTACCCTGCCCATTCTTCTCCCCTTTTTTGTGTTCTATTCCCTCAGCACAGCAACACCAAACCAGCGAAGCAACAAACAACCAACACCCCAAATCCTCCATTGCAACAAAACGAAACAATAACAGCAACAGTAACAAGTCGTGAGGACAATGTCGAAACCACCGACTTTTCAGTTCGGGGGGATGGACGATGACGACGGTTATTACTACACAGGTCAGACACCCTTCAGAAAACCCAACGAATCCAAACTACGGTTCCATGCCCGCCGACTCATCTCCATTCAGACCCTCGCCCGCCTCGAATATAACGCCGAAGCTGCCGAAACCAAGTTCAATCGATCCCTCGGCCCTATCGAGCTCACTCTTGTCGGCCTTGGTATGCAATTGAGTTGTTTTTTTTTGCTCTTTTTCTTGTTTATTCGTTGTCAGAAGTTTACTTGTCGTGATGTAGTCGTTTTGGGACGTATCAAGCAAAGGCACTAGCGCGACATATTGGTTGAACAACAAGCAGGCATGGAGAGAAAGAAATGACAGGATACCTCAACAAACACCTTCAGACGCATTATGCGTCTCTTTTTTCCACCTACTGCCTTTTAAACAACTCTCTTGCCCTCCTCTTCTTGTTTTGTGCTCCCTTGAACCCTACGCAATCCCTCTGTCATAAATATGTGTATGCACAACAACAACAACTGTTGGAGTTTGGTTGGCGTGCGTTCGTGTGTGTGCAGAATGAGCAAGAAGAGGCGCGCGTGTGATCGTGCAGAAAGTCTCTTTGAAGATCGACTCTTGGTCGATATCCATCTCTTGTTCTACCCCTTTCCTCCTTCTTCGTCGCTCCCTTGGTGCATTAAGCACCCTTCCACTCCTTTTCTCTCTCTCCTTGCCTGCATCTGCACGTACACAGATATATAAATATACACCGTTCCACTTTTTATCTGAAAAATAGAGAATTGAGCTGTAGGCAGAACAAGGTGTTCTAGGAGGCAAGGGATTATTTTAGTCGGGTGTCCCTCCCATCTCCCTTTCATTCCACTCCCCCTCACTTTTTCTCCAGTCCTTCCTTGTCTTTGTGTCTTTTTCGATCTCCTTTCATGCACCACGCGACTGGCCCCCAGGAGTTTGTTCCTTATCAATTGGCTTCAGACATTTTTTTTAATACGCGCTCAGCTACTGAGTTCGGATTCTACCACATAAATGAAAAAACTGGCGCCGCCGCTGCATTGGCAAACGATAAAAAATCGAAAGAGGATGGGCAGCAGGGGAGAGGGGAGGAGAAGGGAGGACATGCGACTGAGATTGTGAGCAGTATGTTTGACGCATCATCTCCTCAGGGTCTGCATGGTAGAGAGGACGGCCGAGAATAGCCGATGGTGTGTGCTGCCTGACCGAGTGAGCACATTCCTGCTTGTCTCGCTTGTGGCCTTGCTCTTCTTTTTTTTTTCTTTACTAACTCTCTCGCACTTACTTCCAAACCAAAAACGAACATGACTATAGGTGCTGTGGTCGGCACGGGCGTGTATGTTCTCCTCGGTAAGTCGCATTTGTTGATTGTCCATGCGCCCTTTTTTTCTTTTTTGCACGGTGCATTGTTGATACTTGTCCTTGGTTTCGCGCTTTTTTTTTTTTTTTTTTTTTTTTTTTTTTTGTTCAGTTTTCTTTTTCGACCTTGACTGTTGTCCGTTTTCACGGTTTGCCTTCTGGCCGTCTTGCCGACAACGACGCTAAGAAGGAAAATAACCTTGAGACCAACAACTTTTTTTGTTAATTGTTCTTGTCCTTTTGTTTGTAAAAAATCTCCTATTGCCCGTGAATGAAGATAGATGACCATCGAACTCACATTCCTTTCCATTTCCCTTTTTATATCCTTCCTTTGTTGTATGTTATGATGACACCATCCCCTAATCGTTGGGTCGATACCATGACTCAGGCACGGCTGCAAGGACTCAAGCAGGCCCAGCAGTGACTATCTCGTTTATCCTAGGAGGCGTCGTTTCAGGAATCGCTGCTCTGTCGTACGCCGAGATGGCGTCTATGATCCCCATTTCAGGATCTGCCTACACGTACGCATATGCGACACTGGGCGAGCTGGCTGCATGGATTATCTCGTGGAATCTCATCTTGGAGTACATGGTTGGAGCGGCGACGGTCTCGATAGGATGGTCATCGTACTTTGTCGCGTTTGTGAAGGATGCCTTTGACTACGAGTTATCGGACAAGTGGACCAAGGCCCCGATCAAATGGACATCGGACGTCTTTGAACTCACGGAGGACTACTTCAATGCGCCGGCGTTTTGCATCCTCCTAATCGTCACCTTCACCATCTACTTTGGGATCCACCTCACGGCCAAGATCAACAACGTCCTGGTGTTGTTTAAGATCCTGGTGCTGATCATCATGATTTTTGCCCTGATTCCGTTCATCAAGACCGAAAATTACCACCCGTACCTCGTCCCAAAGGACATCAATACTGGCCAATTTGGCCCAGCGGGCATCTTGCAGGGAGCTTCAACAGTCTTTTTCGCCTACATTGGATTCGACAGTATCTCCACGACCGCACAGGAGGCACGGGAGCCTCAAGTCAGTTTGCCCATTGGTATTCTGAGCACGCTGGGAATTAGTGCCGTCATCTACATCTCACTCAGTGCGGTCATTATCGGCGTGCACAATTACGCGGACTTGCACGATAGGTACCCGTTGGTGTCGGTCGTCCGGACAACCAACATGAAGTGGCTCATGGTCCTAACAGACGTCGGGGCCCTTGCGGCTACCACATCTGTCATTCTTGTCCTCTTGATCGCCCAGCCTCGTGTCTTTTACTCCATGTCCAATGACGGCCTTATACCCCGCTTCTTTTCCAAAATCCACCCCAAACACAAGGTACGCTGCTGCTTTCAACTCATGTTTTTTTGTTTGTTCGAACAGTCGAAGAAGCTTTGTGTTTCGACTATTCCTTCGTTGTTTATTTAAACAGTCGAAGAAGTTTTGTCTTTCGACTGAGTCATGCGAAATCTTACATGAATTGACCCTTTGTTTACTTTTGTGTGTTGGGTTTTGTTTATTTCATATGACACAGATCCCTCATTTAGGCACACTGTTTACAGGAATTGTGTGTGCCATCTGCGGAGGACTTTTGCCGATTGAAGTCTTGAGCGACATGGCTTCGTTGGGCACGATCCTGACCTTCTTTGTCGTCAACATTGGAGTCATCATTCTCCGCTATACCCGCAAAACGGTCCCCCGCCGCTTTAAAGTTCCTGGAGGTAAGAACTGTTTTTACCACGTTGTTTTTTGTTCTTTGTTTGCCTCTGTGTCTTTCTTTTAGGTGATCCCTATACCTACCGTACGTACTCACTATAACACTCTCTATCCGGAAAAAAAACGATGGAAATAGGCCCGTTTTTGTTACCAGGAATCGGAGCAGCATCTTCAATCCTTCTGATCCAGGGCGCGAAACGCGAAGTCATCATCCGGCTCCTGGTGTGGGTTGGTATCGGGATCGTGATCTACCTCTTCTATGGACGCAGACATTCAGAAGTTAATAACCCACGACTGGTTCAGGATGACCCGATGCGGGTTCTGCACGAGAACTTTTCTGTCGATACGGTAAACTATCGAGGGTTTAATGATGAGCATCTCAGGAGACAGTATGAACGGCAGCTTGGGAGGAGGTTGGGTGGTGGGATGAGTAGTGGGAGGGTGAGCGAGAGGAGTTGTGGAGGGGAGAGTGGGGTGGTGGATGATGGGCAGGAGTATTTGCCCGGTGGTGTGAGTGGTACGGGTACACCGCGGAGTCGAGGGAGCAGTCTTGGCAGGCGGTCGCCGCCAGTAGTAGTAGGACCAGGAGGGCAGGAGATGACGGAAATTGGGATCAATCGGTTGGACGGGACTGGTGCCCGTGGAAATGGAAGTGATGCCGATTATATATACCAGCAGCGCCTTCAACAGCTGCAACACATACACCAGCAACAGCAGACGATGTCGGATGAGAGTGATGGTAGTGGAGTTGGTGGTTCTGGTACTGGATCAGGATCAGGATCCTGGTCACAGTCCAAGTTGTCACGGTTATCGTACGCCGCACGGCCCTCGATGGTTGTCAGGACTGAATCTGGAGACAGCAAGGAGGATTATGAGCTGAATTATGGTGGTGTAGATACTGAGATGGAACGACAGGGACAACAACCTTTGGATACCCCCCACTCATTATCACCACCGTCACCACCGTCACCACCACCAGGAGGACGCTGAGAATCTATTTATCTATTTATCTATTTTACCCCCCTTCACCTAATATAAAAACAACACATAGCCCCTCAACAATCTTCTATTGAATGCGTTACATGTTCTAATGAGAAGTTTATGATACGTGTTGTAAATCTACATAATTCGGAGAGAAACATCTATATCTTTTTTTTTTTTTTTTGCACTAGGTGTTTACAATCCATTTTCCATCTCTTATACACAGAAACTCCACCGCTTAGATGCGCTTAGGGGGAGCACGCATGCCAAGGGTAACCAAGAGACGAGCGACATACTCGACCAAAGAAGCCTGGGCCATGAAGAGGAACGAGGCAGTGAGGATGGACTGAACAATCTTGGACGAGATGCCCTTGTAGAGACCGGCAACACCCTCGTACTTGATGATCTTGCGGAATCCGTCCATGATCGAGCTGTAGCGCTCCTTGGCGTCGTCTGACTGCTTCAACTGCATACGCGACTTCACCACACTATTTTGTTTTGGGTACAGAAATGAAGAATAGAAGGGTAGGGGGGTTAGAGATCGGACATATATAAAAGAGTTCGAGTGAGAGACTCCAAAAGACAAGGAAAAAAAGGACGTACATGTAAGGGTAGGTGATGCTGGTAGCGGCAAGCTTAGAGATAGCTCCAAGCAAGAAGAAGTCAAAGCTGCTAAGAGCACGGGACTTGGCAATACGAGCCTTGATCTTCTCAAAGACGGTGTACTGGATGATAGGGTTGGCGACCAAGATGAGGGCGGGCATGACACCCTGCCAGAAGGACTTAAGGCCATTGTCCTTGATCATTTGCTGAGCGGTCTCCAAGGTGCCCAGAGGGCGCGAGTTTGGGGCGCTTGCGTTACGGGTCGCAATGCGGGTCTATTGTTTTTTTTTTTGAAAGGTGTAAAGGAGAGTTCTGTCAACATGTTTTGAGCGGTGTGGTGTGATCTGAAGTTGTTCAGAGAGTCGATGTTTTGGTCCTGAGTTAAAAGTATATCTGCGATGGGGGACTTACGTTGATGACCCAGATAGGGTTGGTGATCATGACAGTGGCGGCACCTATCGAACATGACAATAATTAACGAAGGAATTTAGGATATGCCACCAATGAACGAGTTATTTCCGCATCTCAAATCCACGCACAGGCAGGGGTCAAGTTTCAGATCACCAAAAAATTTCAAAAACACGATCGCCCACTTTAAAAAAGTACAAACACACAAAAAACGGACAAGAAGAATCGTACCGGCGACGGCTCCGGCAGACATGGACTCAAGGGTGCTCATCTGGGCCTTGTCGATGACCGACTTTGTGAACTCGTAGAAGTAGTAGTAGCAGTAGTTGGTGAGCGAGATACCGAACAACGCGCTGTCCAATCCACTACGAAAATAACACAAACGTGAGGAAGGTGGAAAGTAGGGTTAGTAAGTTGATATTTTTGTTGTTACTGTTGATGCTCAGCCGAAAAAAAAAAAAAAGTGTTGCACATGGGATCAAATAGAAATGTTAGCCTATTCCTATTCCTCCGCCCTGTGTGACCATGTTGTTGATGTCGTCCGGGACACAGAAACAAGAAAAAAAAAAAGCTGATCCAGCTTGACAAACACATCCAAAAAAACAGCAATTGTCAATGAAAATGCCAGTGGCAATCATGCTAACGAAGAGAGACATACGAGTAGAGACCGGAGATACCCTCCTTGGCGACGATCTTCTTGACGGCATCCAAGCCGCTCTATTGTATCAAAAGTTGTGTTTGTGGACGTGTGAGTGTGATGATACTAGATCTGTCACTTTAATTGAACTGTGACCCATCGTTCAAAAAGCAGCATGAACACTCGCCGTCGCTATACCTTGTAAGCTTCCTTGCTGTCTTTGTTCTTCTGGACTTGGAGTCTGCTGCTGATGGTGATCAAGGGATAGGTCAATGCCATGGAAATGATTCCACCTCCGGCACCTATTTTGTTGTACACGAGAAAAGAAAGCGTGTAAGGCGGAGGCTCAACTAGGTGAAGCGTGTGTGTGTAAAATACTACGGTTCATGTGTTTTTGTGTATCCTGCGTTATTGCTGTCCTTTGTTCGTTTCTGATAACCGCATCGACTTGTAGTTGTGAAGAGTGAGGTGGTATGGAAAAAGAGAGGCATGCGACGAAGAAGGAAGAGTAGGGATGAGAGAAGTAATGGACGTACCGGCAATGGCGTGAACTGTGCTGTCAGACATGGTTGATGTGTATTAAGTATGGAGGGGAGAGAAGGGGGAGCAGGGGTGAATGTACAAAAGAGAGGGAGGAGTGATGAAAAGAGGACAAAAAAAGGAGAAGAGAAGAATGAAAAAGAGAAAAGGAAAAGGAGAAAGAAAGGAGCTGACCAAGAAGTTGTGCCACTCTTCGCTGACTCGCCCGGCGACCGTTTTTTTTCTTTTCTTGCTTGTTCGAGTGCCCCGGATCCGCATCTCGACTCGAGTCGTGTCACATGAAAATCGCTTTCTGATGTCTTTGTGCTTGCAGTCATCTAAACTAGCTTGTTGGAGGCTACTCCTGAACTAACCTTCAATCGTCAGGCACGTTTACTCTTCTTCTTCTTCTTGCAGCTACTCTTCATCCACACGTCCTCACATTCTCAACAAGAACAGCATTGTTCTTCATCCATTGTCGAAAAGTGGAGGTGCTCCCCTTTTTTCCGAAAACGAGAACTTGCGTGGGAAGAGTCCTCCTCTCCGTCAAGAATTCCAATTGGACTTTTGACCGTTTTTATTTTTCATTTTGATCCCTTTTGACCAGTGTCAAGGCGGACCGACAAAAGAGTGGGCGATCGTCCCTTTTTGTTTGCTCCGTGGACACCTCTTCCTTCTTCTCGGCCAAACATTTCCCGTCCACTAACTTCACTGTCTAGTCGAGATATAGAGCTCTCGTCATCTCACGTAGTCGGTCCTTCTTCCCATGTGTCGATACATCCCAGCTCTCTCCTCACGCTTGTTACCCCGGATTATTATTCAGGGTCATCATATATATCTCTTCTCTCGCTCTCAGTCCCTCACGTTGCCCTTCCTTCACGCATAAGAAAGCATAGACAGCACAGCTCGTCTACCCCACCTTCCCCCTCCATTCCCTTCTGACACTATGCATCCCTAGTGTCTTTTCCACCTGGTTGTAGCAGACATGTTTCTCTAGAACGACGCTCAGTCGCTTCTTTCTTCTCCTGCTTGCTTGTCTCTCCCCCGCATCTTTCAGGCCGATCGCGATCTGATTTTCCCTTCCTTGAACTTGGACTTCCTGGGTGGCTTTTCCAGGTTCGAAATTCTTACTTCAATCGGGTAAAAAAGAAGGTTGAATCAGATTCTCCCATTCACATTCATTCACTTTCAAACACCCCATTCTCATAAAAACACAATCACTATGAGCTTCAACCGCAATATCCCCCTGGTTATCGCCGCAGGTGTCGGCGTCATGTCTGGCTTTTACATCTGGGAGCCCATGTTCAAGAAGTACCAGAGGTAAATTTGGATACGACTTTTTCGTAATGCACCTTTGATCTGATGGGTAGTAGGTACTTGAAGTCGACAAGGAAAGCTTACTGGCTGACCCAATTGGCATATCGTTTGTTCATACTATACATATAGAGAGAGCAAGGGAACATGGCAGTATGAGGTTGTACAGCAGACTAGGGCAGAGGAGATGAACCGCCAGGCTGAAGCTGCAGTCGCCAACGCCAATGTTACAGCTGCTGCCAGCACATCTACACCTGAACCAGCATCTCCAGCAGTGCCACCTGTTCCCGCTCAGGGTGCGCCCGCACCTGTTGATACTTCTGCTCCGGTTGCGCCTTCGTCAGCAGAGACTAAGTCTGCATAGATCTGACATTATTTTCTTCTAGCATTTGTCAAATAAATCACACCTTCCTGCATTCTTAAACATATCTTCATGGTCAAGAAGAAATATATGGATCCTTACCTCGACGGCCACATCCATATCACAGGAAGTTTATTTGCCACAAAAAAGCAATTGATAGCGATCGCGGTCGATAAAAAGCGAGATAGCAAGAACGGAATAAAGGAAGAGAGAGATGGGCTTTGAGCCAAGTGCGAGATCTGTGCTGTGTGCGATGAGATTTTCATTCCAGCACGTCACATTGGCGTTCCTTTAAAAAGGACGATGGGGTTGCACACTCTCCTCCTCCTGACAAAGACATCATCTCTCTTCTCTCTCCTTTTATCATCAACAGACGACAAACACACACTCACCACCCATCGCCTAACCATTCACACAACAACAACTCAACCAAATAACGACAAACTAACCACACCTCCCCTCTCTCTACCATGGCCACACGGAAACTGCAAAGTAATAACTTACACACTCAACTCAAAAAGAGGGCGGGAAAAATAGAGGCGATGACCTGCACACGCCGTTCACGATGACCAGCCAGCTGAGCGTGCATGCTGATTCTGTTGACTTTTCCCACTCGACCTGTGCTTCTCCTTCCCGCATTACTTTCCTTCTTTCTCCACTTTCTCTTTCTGTTCAGTTCAACAACTTACAGCAAGCAACCCTATTCTAAACACGTTCTCTTTGACCTGTCCTTTCTCTTTTCACCTCCCGCCTTTTTATTCTACCGCCTCATTCTTCCATCAAACTCCAACTTTCACCTACTTGAACACCATGACCTGCTCACGAACCTTTTTGTTGCTCCTCTCCTGACATGATGACATTCACGTCACATCGGACAACTGCCTACTGCCAACATCTCGACAACAGCCGAGATTGACAAGGTCCTCAAGAAGGTTGCCGAGGGCGTCGAGACCTTTGAGGAAACGCTGGAAAAGATCGAAACCTCGACGAATGTGAACCAGAAGGAAAAGTACGAATCTGATCTCAAGAAGGAGATCAAGAAGCTGCAAAGGCTTCGCGATCAGATCAAGACATGGATCTCTTCCAACGACATCAAGGACAAGCGCGCCCTCATGGACAACCGAAAGCTCATTGAGCAGGTATGCACCACTGTCGTTCCTTTTTCAACCCGCGTCACTGATGTGCTCCGTTTCTCTCTTAGGTCACACGCCAATGTTTGAGATTTTTGATAAGCAACAGTACCACAGAACACTATTTTAATCTTTTTTTTCCATTTCAAACAACTATCATGATAGCAAATGGAGAGATTCAAGGCAATCGAAAAGGAGATGAAGACAAAGGCGTACTCCAGAGAAGGCCTGATTATGTCTGGGCGCTTGGATCCAAAGGAGAAGGAAAAGGCAGAGACATGCTCCTGGGTGACAGAACGTGTGGAGACATTAACGATCCAGATCGAGGCCCTGGAGGCCGAGGTCGAGACTTTGCAGGCAGGCGCAAAAAAGGGCAAGAACAACCCAGCCAAGGAGAGGATATCGGAGCTCGAGGATAAGATCGAGCGGCATAAGTGGCATCAAGGACGTTTGGAACTGATCTTGAGGCTACTGGAGAACGGCCAAATCGAAACTGACAAGGTACCAGATCCTTGCATTTTCTCTTGCAGACGAATGTCATTACTGGCGCTACTTTTTGGGCGCAGGTTCATTCCTTTTCGCAGATTACTGCCATGTTATCTGTGACTAATACATATGTCCTGTTCGTTCTTTTCTTGTCCAATTCATAGGTTCAAGGGATTCAGGAGGACGTCAATTACTATGTGGACGAAAACTTGGTACGACGGCTTTTGATTGACTGCGGCGCGAAGTCTCATCACAGAACGTTTCATTGGAACACACGCCAAGGAATTATGGGACTGATACAAACATTGCTTGTATTGAACAATACAACTATAGGATCCTGACTTTGCAGAGGACGAGGAAATCTACACGGATCTTAACCTGGAAGAAGAAGAAGACTACTTCGCAGTGGGAGCCGACGACCATTCGCATGACCATGATGACGACAAGCACAGCGAAACTCACGAGCCAGCACCTTCAAAAAAGCAGGCCAAGGAGCAACACGAGCCAGAACCTTCGCCCACAAAAGCAGCAGCCAAGCCTATACCAACCAAAAGTAAGCAAACGCATTTTATTGGATATCAGCACGCAAGAAGGCTGGCATGCAAGCGCTCGGGAACTAATGACATAACTCTCACACCTTTCCATATATATCGTAGAGGGGTCAATGTCCGAAACAAAGGAAACGAAACCAGTAGCTGCAGCCAGTCCGGTAACGGCAAAATCAACGCCAGTCAACGTGCCACCAAGTCGACAACCTGCACAGCCTCGAACAGGAACAGTGGAATCACCGGTCATCCAGTATGCGACGGCAGTTGCTGCCAACTTGCCAACAGAAACACCGCGTACTGCTCCGTCGGCGTCACCAAATGTCGCAGCGGCCACTCTCAAAAAGGACTCGCCCAAACCAGCAAATGTCACAGCCAAGGTGGAAACAGCGTCTCCCCAGCCAGCAACAGCGACTGTACCAGTACCGGCGCCATCAGCATCAGTGGCGCCCGTATCAGCCTCACCTATACCAGCTGCAGAAGAAGTAGCTTCACAAGGCGCAAAGGCTGGATCACCGGCAATGTCACAGGCTTCCAAATCATCAACATCAGCGTCTAAAGAGCCTTCCACCTCCGTGTCAACAACTGAGTCGTCAGCAACCAAGGCCGGCAGTAGCTCAACATTAGTACCGGCCACGACTGAGGTACATATTCACCCCCGTAGCCGAGTTTCACGACGAAACGATGATTGCTTGAATATGATTGACTGGAAGATAAATCTAACAATTGCCATTTTAATGTTTTGTATTTTGATAGGAAGTACAAAAGGACAGCGCTTCAGGACAGCAAGCATCGACGTCAACTGCACAATCACTTTCTGCAGGAGAGCCAGAGATCCGTCTACCAGCAGCATTGGCAGATCTTGCGCATAGTTTTGAGGTGTCAAAGGAGCGTGCTATGACGAAGGAAGTTGGATTCTTTGTCCACCAAATGTTGGAAGCAAGTTATCAGTTCATCCCTGAAGCTGCTGACACTGAGAGGTACAGTTCTCGAGCTTTTATTCATTCTGATTTATCACTGCGAGTTACTATGGTTTTTAGTGCGTGTGATTAATCCAGCTGCTCTTGATTTGAATAGGCCCAAGGCACCCAAGAATCCATATCCAACGCCATCGTATTATCCTCAGACACCACCACCAGGGCTCTTTGAAAACCCAGCCACGTTCGAGAAGTTTGATATCGACACCCTCTTTTTCATCTTTTACTACCAGCAAGGAACCTACCAACAGTACGTCCAAATTCATTGAGCTCGTTCGCAAGTATGAAGTGCATGTCGTGTATGGCGAAAGCATAGTTGCTAATCTTTTTATTTGGCGTTTGGCGTGTTTTTATTACTTTGACTAATAGGTTTTTGGCGGCAAGGGAGTTGAAGAAGCAATCATGGCGTTTCCACAAGAAGTATCTTACATGGTTTCAACGCCATGAGGAGCCCAAGGCGATCACGGATGACTATGAGCAAGGAACCTACATCTACTTTGATTACGAGGGAGCTTGGTGCCAACGCAAGAAGACCGATTTCCGCTTCGAGTACAAGTTCCTGGAAGACTCTGATCTCGTCTAAGAGAGATCCAGTAGCGAAGACATAGTTTTTGTCATTAATAATGCCACGGCTGAGGGTAGCCCTGTTTGTTGATATGATTTTTTAGTACTTTGCTGTTGTTGACTTGTTCTGTTAGAATGTTTTACTCGTTACTTTTTTCGTGTTGTACGTAATGAACATCAAAAGAGTATTCCTGTATTGACATTGTCTGTCTGGGCACTTGAGATGCTTTTTTTATTTTGGTTTGTGCAGATACAGCTTGTTCGTCTCAAGATTGATCGCCTTGAAAGTGGTCTGTGCGTGTCTCCAGATCAGGAAAAGAAATTCTTGCCCATTGTTTATAAGGATAAGACAGACGATGATAAAAGTCTGTCGCATTAGTTGCTGCCATCAATGGTGATGAACAGATATCGGTTTCATGGTAGGTTAACCTCCTTCCTTGCATCAGTGCGCACCATGGCATGTTTGTTTTTTTTTTGGTCCCCTTGACACATAGAACAAAAAGTCGCGTGTGTTTGTGTTTTCTCACTTTGCACCATACTCCCTTCCTGTTCTCCATGTCTTGAATATTACACAACAAAAAAGTGTACCCTCATGGCTTCAACACATGCATCTATTCATCGCTTTCACAATGATGTGTTCATTCCTCCAATTTGCTCGCCTCGACCAGTGAATATCCACTCGCGCCCTTCATGCTGCTCCTCCATCGCCTCCACAAACATTTTCTATTCACCCACCCGTTCCCAGTCCAAAAAAGTCATGATCAAGGAAAAAGCGAGGCGGACGACACATTCACCCATTGCACATCGTCGGCAAAAAAGTAAAAAGAGCGACATCAGTAGTCACTGCAACAGCATGTATGATATTCTTTTTGTTCCCCCTACTCAAGTTTTCATGCGTGTTAAGTGTTAATCCTTGTTGGCAGTGTGGACAGGGCCTAAAGTATATATATATATTCTAACTATACACCTTTTCTTCTTTCCAACCTACAAGGTTGCGTGGCCCCGGATTCCAATTTCAAGGAGCCAGAAAGTTGTCGATTGTTATTTGACAGCTCCAACAAGAAATGGTCGGTCCTCCAGAAAAGGGCGTATGGCTTCTAAATAAAAGCGCCGGACGGAAAACATTTAGCGATTCATTGACCAACAGACATGTACGGCCCTTCAAAGACAGTGTTGTGGTCAATAAAGGTTAATACACCGTTTTTTTTTTTTTTTTAAAAAAAAAAAAAAAAAAAAAAAAAAAAGAGGCTTTCAAGTTCGAGCTTTGGATCGGGCCGAACAACCTGGAGGTTGACAACCTCGGCAGGGTATTATGCGTTCCTATGCAGTCGTCTTTGCTCCCCGCTAGCACAAAGTCTTGAGTGGCCTAGTTATGGTCAAAGATGCCTTTTTTGAATCTTAAAACCGACATTGAAGGATCAGTCCGCCTCTGCTCACGCCCACTTTTGTCCGTCATATCCCCATAGATATGCAGAAGTTTCGGCACTCCTGCGAAGTATAAGATTACACCACGTCGAAGATAGCGCGCAACAGGACTCAGTCGTATGCCCCAGTACAGGAATTGGATGTATCCTTGTTGGCTTGTTTCGCATGACTTTGGACAATTGCAGTCTAATCAGCAAAGACCTTTATTCTTAGAGCATTGTTGCAAAACGAGGTGATGGCTAGGCAGCGGTGGCCATGCCTTAGATTAGCGGTCATATTCCTTAATAGACGTAGCATTAGTAGTGCGCCCAGCCCTCTTGGCTGCTCTTTGACCTTTTACACATCACTTCTTGGACGAGAGCAGTGCTGACAAGAGTTTCGTTGGCGCGCTGCAGTGTATCGTTTCGTGTGGTTCCTTAGGACACTATTATCACTATCTCCGTACCAATTGAGGACTTAACAGTGGTCCTACAACTCTGGCTTTCGACCCTCTCCCTGAGTAACACTGTGCAGAAAGCAATTTTATTTAAGGGGCTCACTCTCAGAAGTCAGCTTGATGCTGTTGTTACTTAGGGAGAAGGTCGAAGGCCAGAGTTGTAGGACCACTGTTAAGTCCTCAATTGGTACGGAGATAGTGATAATAGTGTCCTAAGGAACCACACGAAACGATACACTGCAGCGCGCCAACGAAACTCTTGTCAGCACTGCTCTCGTCCAAGAAGTGATGTGTAAAAGGTCAAAGAGCAGACAAAAGGGCTGGGCGCACTACTAATACTATGTCTACAAAGAATATGACCGCTAATCTAAGGCCTCGCCACCGCTGCCTAGCCATCACCTCGTTTTGCAACAACAACACCACGATCAAGCGCTATCTGAAGCAAAAATGTATGGATGCGCACATTAAACAGAAGGCACCTGCTCTCCCCAATAAACAGAGAGCCAGAAGACTCCAGTTTGCTAAAGATCACGTTCATATGGATGCCGGAGCCTGGAAACAGATCATGTTCTCAGACGAAAAGATCGTTGAGAGTTTTGAAGCAACAGCTGGCAGTACTGTTAAGCAACAAGACGAGGACGGACATGAGGGAAAAAAGGAACAAGTGTTATTTTACGTGTGTATTTTAATAAAGTGAGTTACGAACTAAAGAACTATCTAAGTACTGAATGTAAGTAATTATATATGTGAGGAACAGTCAGCGCAACCTATTGTATCTTCTAGGGCTTTCTAGGAAGTGGCTGTTGGGCTTAGTTAACTTGAGGAATTAGCTTAAGAGTTAAAAGTTATTGCGCATTCCACATAAAATATTTTATTTCGGCCGCTAAGCCCCGATTAGCCAGCTATTCTTGACTACGTCTTTGTTCCACACCCACGCAAACCCCGCTCAAAACTGGATTAGTGGTTAATTTTTTAACTCATTTTGGTTGAAAGGCACAATAACTCGGATTAACTCACTCCCGATTTGGTTAAGTTTACTCATGTTCTGCAGTTAACTCCCTGGTTTTTTCCTTTATGAGTAAAGATGTATTTTCTCTGTTATTTTTTTTCCATTTGGTATTCGATTGTGTCCCCTTGCTCGATTGTGTTCCACAAACACCGCTTTCCAACATTGCAAACAACCAAATCCCTCAACGCCCCGTCAATCAAACGGCTCCGTTTCTCTATGGCAAAGTGTCCATCTGTGCTAAACAACCGTTCGGAAGCGAACGAAACTGTTGGGTCTGAAAGGTAATTTCTGGCCAGCTATGCCAATAATAGAAAAGTTGTTTAGTGTTCCTTCCACCATTGAATAGTGTTGATGAGGAAAATGTCGCATAGTCAATACATAAAATACCTCCTAAATCCGTCCTCACGCGGCGCGCCGGTATTGGCGTTGTTGTTACCGTCCTGAATTGCAACAAGCTCGAGAAGGGCGTTCGTCAGACTGTTTGTTGGTCGCTACTCTTCTTGTGGTTGTTGGATTGGAGCGTTTTTGCGGGGCCTGATGACATCAAGTTCATGGCGGTCCTTTTCCTTGACAATCTCAAAGCGACAAGGGTCCATCCTACTGTAGGAGATGTTGAAAGAGGAGTGAAAAAGACGCCTTCATCATCGACTCTGACTCCTTGACACGCTTGTCGAGTTCGTTTCAAAGGCTGTGGCGGAAGGAATCAGCTACTTCAACACCAGTCCGCTTTCCCATCTCGGTGTACACAGAGATCATCCGCGGCAACAATGGTGCTGCTAGACCTTGAGGTGCCGAACTAAAAATCAAGGTCGCCTCCTCGAATAACTTCAGGACATCGACAATCAAACGGGCATCATCCCAGTCGTCATCGGAGAGATGGTGGTTGTCCATGTCTTTCAGGTGATCACTCTCATCAGGCACGGTGCAGAGGGCAGCATGGACTGCTAACAACAACATAAGTAATTCTCACGTCCATAGTCTAATCCATAGTCATCCTGTCTAGTATTAGTATAAATAGACAGCCTTGTTCCTATTCTTGTTCTTCAGTCTGCAACAACTTATTTTAACTCTTTCCCCTGCACCTGCCCTCCTTTTGCACACTCATTCATTATTTCCATTCTGTATTCTCCTTTCATAAAATAAAGAAAACAGTTTCATCCTTCCGAATTCTGCCTGATCATTGCATCGAAACCAAAGAATCCTTTCCTTTTTTACGGATTGTTGAGGCGCACGGTTCGAACTGAGGAGCGGGCGACCCCCTGAGTGGTATAAAACTGGATCCACACCCATTAAAAAATAACCATCGTTTCCTTCTCTCAATACAAGGTATCCTCTTATTCCCATCCTCTTTCATATTCACGCCTCTCTTGATTCTACCTTGGAAACTCTGAGCCTTTCAACCATTTCCTGCCATCCTAACTCTCATATTACCTCTCTCCGCCCTATTCATTCACTGCACTTGGACGTCAATTTATAAAAATAGTCAAATCGATTTTCTTGATAACAACTCTCTTTACGAGCTTTGCATCTGCGGCCGATCTGTACTACGTCGCAATTCGGAACAATGCAGGCAGATCTGATGAAATCGCGGTACTGAAGACCCAAAGAACATGCGTCTGTCTGAAGGATACTCAGACCGCCAGGATCCTCAACTACCTGGGAGAAGACGTCAAGCTGTTCTCGAGCAGCAACTGCACAGGAAACTATGCTACGCTTGACGAGGATGCCTCGCAGTACAATGCTCAGTGAGTTAACAGTGTGTCCTTTGGCAAGTCCGGCATCCCCTCTTACGGTTTCGATAGCTGCCCTAATAGGTTTGCTTAACAATCGACAGATTGCCCTCCATATTCTAACAGCAATGTCTAAGCATTGAGGATTCTCATTCACTGCTCTTGAAAACACAACAGAGTTGTCCTCCTGCAAGGGTACGCAAGCCCTCTTTCATATATATATATAGACAACCTCGCACTCCTCTCCTCTCTGGCATAGTTCCACTCTCCTCAACAAATAAATCTCTTCAACATTATCACTATCGTTCCTATTACACCTCCGCACCTTTTTGCAATACACTCATTAAAAAAAATTCCACGCTTGCTTCGTAAATGACTTTGTGTTTGTTGCCTATTTCTTCAGTACATATGGTTTTATTTTTTTAACGGCTGGTTATTGTAGACTCGCATATTTTATTAAATGCATTATTTTTATATTTCTTTCAACTCGCGATGTTTTTATGCTCATGAGAGTGAAGGCCCGCATTGATGGAAATGGCTGCAAGAATAGGGGTCAACACAATCGAAAAGTATGCAAAAGAAAGAGTAAACATGTGCTAGATATATTATTACTCATGCCTAGGTAAGGGATCATTCGCCTTCATCTTCTTTGATGTTTGGGATTGCTGTTCATCAGAATGTCGCTTGTGTCCTTTGAGCTTGTCCAGAAATTCGACGCAACGAGGCGGGAAGATCTTTGGAAAGTTGTTGTCGTCGCTATCGATAGACACACGATGGCTGAGAGTGTTGTACAGCATGTTAAAAATGGCAGTGGAAGAAAGCTGCTGTAAGTCGCGTTTGGACTTTTGCTCACGCGACATTTTTTTCTTGTTTTAATTTGCTACATCAAATGAAGTAGATCGCATCGATGAAAACAAAATGGGAGCCGTCAAAATCTAAACAAACCAGGTTCCAAATCTACTGAGCGGCGTGCTGAAGACAAGTGGGCGAATGATCGAGCGGGATGACCAAACACAAAAAAGAGTATATGGGCCAAGGACGGATAGGTAGCAACGATGCTTGTATTTGTCTTTGTTGCAAGTCGATACGACCTGATAATTTGTTTTTTTTTTGTGCGACTCACTCACAACAAACATCCTTTTCTTTCTTCCGTCTTCTAGGAATCGTGCCAACTGACGCGGAAGACAGGAAGTTACAGGCTGAGCTTCGGGCAGGTAAGGCTGAGAGAAGAAAAAGGAGGCCAAGATACGAGCCAGTGAGACTGAGAGCAGAGTTAGAGATGTAGGAAATAGAGCCGAGGACGCAGTGAACAGGCTGGCCGATATGGAAGAAGGAGTGTCTACGCGGGAGAGATGGGAAGCAAGGGACAGGAAGGCTGTTGGAAGAGGTTGACCAGACAGCGTCTGTGCCGGAGATGCGAGGGGCAAACCTAGGGAAGGCTGAGGCAAACATTGAGATGATGAAGGCAGATATTGAGAACAGAATCGGGCAAACTGAGGCCCTGGTTTCGAGACACTATTGGACGTTGAGTGAGGGAAAAGTCGACACCACCTGGGAGGACCTATGGGTCACTTTCACTTTTTGACAAGCATCCCTGAGCATATGGATCGAACCATCACCCCCGCGCAATAATAACAACAACAGTAACTACAGGAGAGAAAAAAGTACTAGCAGTGAAAGCAATAAACAAATAGCAGGCTATGAAAAAGTGAATACAGCGGCAGCCCAAGTTGTACTTGGTTCTCTCTTAACAATGGTACCATGTTCTCTGAGAGGCTGAAGACGTTTGAGACATGCAGGGCATGCAGTGCATGATCGCGAAAGCCAAAAATGGATGTGGCTGGGGTTCGTTTCAAGACATTTTTTTTTTTGTGGTAGAAATTTGGGCAAAGTGCATGTCACCATGACACTTTCTTCCTTTTTAACATTTCTCATTCCACACTCATGACCTTCCTCCTCACTTCGAGACGAGTCACTGTCCGCCATATACCCCTCTCGTTGGGATACCGGTACCGAAGCACAGCAGGGCCTTGTTGGACCAACACCGTACTCAGCCATGTAACTCAAGCTCGGCCTTGTCTTGGATCAAAAGCACAGACAGGAGTTGGACTCCCTGCAGCAACCGTGCCACTCGTTTCACAGACATACACCCAGCGACGATACGACAGCAGCAAGTCCACGTCACCATCACTGGAATCGTTCAGCAGGCATGGAGCCGCCAAGCAACGGCGACAAGAAGAAGCAAAGGACAAAAACAAACGAGACGAACGGGCAAATCCTGTTGATAAGCAGGAGGATGTAAGCCAGGATCGCGGATCGAGTCAGAAGCAGAAGGAGAATAAAGAGGCGAAAGATGATCCACGCAAGGAAGCTGTTCAAGACAAGCAAGGCGTCAAGACCTTTCGTCCAGCCCGGCTCCCCATTGTTCTCTGTCATGGTGAGGAAACACCCTCTTGCTTGATTTTTAGGTCCTCAACGGATAATGATGACAGCATACATATACATGCGCTCAGCGACAACTTCACATGTTTGTTCAACACCTCCCTTCCTCTCTTATTTTTCAACTAATAGGGTTCTTAGGATTCGATTCACTCGGAACAAATCCAGATTTCCAATTTGACTATTGGTATGGAGTACGACAGGCGCTGGACGAGATCGGGGTGTGTGTCCACACAGCAAAAGTCCCACCCTTTTCTGGTATCCAAAACCGAGCTGAAGCCTTGCGTACCTATATCGAACGGACTGTCCCACATGGATCAGAGCTCAACTTGATCGGCCACTCTATGGGCGGACTCGACTGTCGATATCTCATCTCTCACCTCCAGTCTCCGCACTTCAAAGTGCGGTCCTTGACTACGCTGGGAACACCACATCGAGGATCACCTTTTGCCGATTATGTCATGTCAGATATTGTGGGTCGCGCACGGCTGGAGGCATTCTGGACGCTGCTAGGACTTTTTGGGATTCAACGTGGAGCAGCTGAAAACTTGACGACCTACTACCTCAACAATGAGTTCAACCCCAGCACACCCAACCAGCCTGATGTATCCTATTTCAGCTACGGAGCGTCCTTCGAGCCCGGCTTCTTTTCTCGGTTCCGGTTTCCTTGGCAAGTGATTATGGATCGAGAGGGACCCAACGATGGGCTAGTGAGCGTCAAGAGTGCCCAGTGGGGAAAGTACATCAGAACGATCCCAAATGCCGACCACATGGATCTAATGAACTGGGTTAATGCGCTGGCGTGGAGTCGAGCTCGGTTTCCTTGGATTCTAGGTGGTTCGAGTCATGATCCTGAGGGGCGGCCCAAGGGTGCGTTTGAGACGGATAATGATGATGAAGGGGATAAGGAGTCGCCGAAAGAAGAGCCTGCTTTGTTCAATGCCATTGAGTTGTACCTCGAGATCTCTGACATGCTGTACGAGCATGGTCTATAGTTGTCCTGCCGGAGGTGTAATAAACAGTGGTACGATGCAATCTGATATTTCCTGCTTTTGTCGACTTTTCCACTCCTGGCGCAATTATTGGACGATCGTTTGTTTGTTGGATAAAAAACAATGGGTTTATTGCTTGGAGATCTCGTCAATGAACTGGGCGAGCTTGACATCACGAATGGACAAGCCCTGGACGTCATGAGTGGCCAAGGTGACCTCGACACGGTTGTAGACCTATTCTCAGAAAAAAGAAAAAAGAATCGTTAATGGACGAGTCCAATATTCTACTCGCGACAATAAGATCTGACGCCTGTTTATGCAAACTAAAGAGTCCATTTACGTTAAACCACTCGGGATGGTGGTCGTGCTTGTCGGCGTAGAGGGCGACGCGGGACATAAAGCCAAAGGCCTCGTTGAAGTCCTTGAAAGTGAGGGTGCGCTTGATGGCCTCGCGGCCATCGACGAGGGACCAAGCAGAGAGCTTGGCAAGAGCGTCGGTCTGTTCCTGGGCGGTCAACTTCTGGAGGGTCATTTCCTTTTTTTGTGTAGTGCTGTTTCCGGTAGTTGAGTAGTTATGTCGTGAGAAGGAGAAGGAGGCGAGAGCAAGGGAGGTGGTAGGAAGAGACGAGATACTGGTTAGACGTGTGACTTGAGACAGTTGTCTTGTTGATTGAGCGAAGAAGGGTCTTGCGAAGGATCGAGCTGCAATTAAGAGCGAGATTGACATCGAGTGCAAGGTAAATCGAAAGAGAGAGAGAGAGAGAGAGAGAGCAAGAGGGTGTTCTTACCAGAGGGATGGAAGAGGAAGGTGAAGAGGAAAGAAAGAAAAAAAAAGAAAACAAAAAGTCCTTCTTTCTTCAGAAAAGTGGAGGAGGTGTGGGCACCCTCCGCTGTGGGAAAGTGATTTGACCGTGGGAAGTGGAGGATGTGGAACCCTACCTAATTGACATAACCCAACGACGGATCTCTAATTGCACGCGCTAATTTTTTTTCACTTTGTGCACAGGTATCGGCCTATACAGTGGAATGCGTTGCCACTCTGCAGCCTGAAGTATGTATGTTTAAGGAGTGTCATCGGACCATCAAGTGGCCAGCGCATGAATCTCCCAAGCTGGAGTATGAACTTTTTTATCGGCAACTGCAGAAAAGTGGAGCGTACGGAGGTCACACTCACCAACAGTGACATGAGATCGCTTAGATCGCTTTTTGCCCCTTTACTTTGCCGCCCTTGGTCTAAAGAACAGCTTCGTTGCAAACCTCCCCTTTGCACCCTTACGCTTGCCGTCATGTTTTGACCCCATTCCGGTCCCAATTGCCAACCTCTCTTCCTCTCTTCCTTTTTTATGATACAGTCAATCATGCAATAGCAGCGACAGGACGCATCCCAATTTTTTTTTTCTGTTGTCGTTCACTTTACGCTTTCTTTCTTTCTTTCTTTCTTTCTTTCTTTCTCTTTTACACTCCTTTCTTCACGCCATTGGATCATCCATCCCTCCCATTCATTCTCCACCTCGATACCCCCTTTCGTCATCCTAGGGCTCACTCTCAATCCGGTCCTTCTCTCTCCTCTCTTTACACATCATAACCCTCCAGGTTTCTCTTTTCCGCCCGCCCGGCGGTTGTTCCTGGCTTCCAATTGCTTATCCAAACTACCACTCTTTCGCCCAAAAATACCTTAATCACTCTTCGCTATTTTTTTTTCTTTCTTTTTTTTTTTTTTTTTTTTTTGTACATAAACCAGCGTCTCTCGTCGTCCTTGTTCGTCTTTCTCCACAACAACAACTTCTCTCTCTCCTCCTTCTGTTCTTTAACCCTTCACGAACATTCATTCAACATGGGCTGGACTCCAATGGAACCTGATTTCGACACCTGTGGCATGACCAACTGGGTCGGATCCTTCGACCCCATCATGTTCATCTACTTCATGCTCGCCACGGTCCTCATCCCATACCCTGTCTACGTCTTTGTCGCCACCGTCTTCAACTGGGAACACCGAGCCAAGCGACCAGCCAGACATTACCAGGACGTCCTGCATGCGACATCTTATGGTTTGATTGTCTTTATCTTTGGCAACTATGCCCAGACCCTGAAGTAAGTTCAAGTTCTAACAGCCCTTTCGATTGATCTACTGGCTTCTCTATGGGGCTCCGGTCACCTATGGCTGAATGTGGGTACTCTGCTTTCTCCAATTGAGATCTAAACCTTTCTCTTTTTTTTTTCTTTGTTGCTCATAGTTGGATCACGATCCTTGCATTCTGGATTACTTGGCCAACTTACTCTGTAAGAACACTTCGCAGTTTGCTCAATTGGACCCTTGCGCTGGTGCATCTACTCCTCTGTTCATGTTTTGCTGGGCTCTCTTCAAAAATGGTGTCAAAGATACATCATCGAGCTTCATTCACTGACGTATAGCACTTCCTAACCCAGCTGATCTTTTTTTCCTCCTCTTATCATAGTTGATTGCTGAACTTGACTTTGCAAAGACCTCTCTGCCATCATGGAAGACTTGGCCCTTCGGGATGTATGCCCTTTTTGCTGGCGCTACGGCTGTGGTCCTTGCCTTTGCTGGATACCATATCTACCTTGGAGTCATCCTCAATCGGACCGTGCCTGGCTTCTTGGGATACTATCTTCTCGGACTTTTGATCCCCGTCTTCTTAACCTTGATCGGATACGCCTGTGTTAAGCAGCAGAACAACGACATATTTGGATTGTCAAAGTTATACAACTGGATGCTCAACCTGAAGTGGAGAAGGGAAGCCTATGTGGCCAAGAAGAACTTTGAGAAGCAACAAAAGCTCGCGGCTGCCAAGCAAAAGACCATTGATCCTCCGGCAGCATCGCCAGCAGTTGGAGAGTCTACAGGGGTGCAACTTCAGCAAGCCCAACAGCCAGCAGGTACAGTCGTCGTCCAGCTTGAGGGCGATCAACAAAATGGTAGCCAACATGTCAGTCGTACTGGAAGCTATGACAACCTCATATATCCAAACAATCATTATACCCAGCAGCAACTGCAGCAACAAGGCAATAACGCGTTTCTTTCTCCTTCGACAGAGCAACAACCACAACACCCCGCAACGGGCGATGCATTGGATGTTATAGCGCCTGAGCCTCAGGTTTCGATTCAACCATATGCGCCCTATGTCTGGGCGGCAGCGGTCCCCGGATTCTTCCATCCTCATCACTGGCAGTTGTTTTATACCCTTGCGTTCTTTACTCGGTTCGACCATTGGGTGTCCAGAGTTGGTGGCGGCATCACTCTGGGCTGCTATATGCAAGGCATCATGGGTAAGAATGACTAATTGGAAGTAGATGTCATGGTTGTTGTGTCAACATATGTCAATACTTACTATACTTTGTTGTTCTCTATTTTGTAAGCCTACGGCTACGACTACCTGATCGAGGAATAACTTTTGTTTCCACAGATACGCTCCCTTTGGACCCTGACTCTGCCCTTCATTTTACTACATACCTATCTAATCCTTGTCTGCTACGTATATGCACACAATAATAAACCCGTTCATCTTCGATCTGCCTTCCGTATCTATGTTACGCGTCCATGATCCGGCATCTTTTTCATCAGCCGTTCATCAGTCACTCGGAAATCCGGCACTCAAAAATAAAATGATCGAAGTGACTGCCACCGCAGCTCAAACCTTTTCTTCTCTTTATGTCTCTTCCGCTTGCTCAAACAGCGTCTCACACTCTTCCTTCTTCTTTCTTCTCCCTTCCTCCTGCAACTCTCATTCACACCCTGCTCAATTCACATTCGACGACTCACGCTACTTTGTTCCTACACTCTCTGATGACTCTTCGACTCAAGTTCACCCATGGTTCACATAGTGTCCATGTCCAAGTCCCTGGTAAACAGTCATTTAATCAACTCATTCAATTGTCGAGAGCAGGTAAGAAAATAAACTCGTCGAATGCAATGACGTTTAACGCGTTCCTTTTAAACTTCTTGACTTTTGATAGACCTTCGGCCAGCCACCATTTACGCAAGATTCTCAAGCGAGTTCCCAGACGCACTGAAGCCGACTTCCACGTCGACTGCGGCTCCGACACTCCGGTGGCTCGATAGCGACGGCGACTGGATTGAGATTCGACGAGGTATGGTTGTTATTGTTCACACCAGGAAGCGAGCAATGGCAGTCGGTGTCGATAAAAGTAGTAGCTACTGTAGCTACTTTTCTTTAAACAAAGCACTAATTTGTCATCGCATTTGTACCTGACAGATGACAAAGATTGTGAACATATTCTGTTGCAGGTCGTGAACAAGAGCGGCGTGGTGCATATTCAATCTGGATTCACCTGCAGTGTAAGCACCGTGCACCATAGGCATTCTCGGATATGGAGTAGGAATGCGGCGGTCGGATCGCTCATGCTTGTTTATTCTCAATCTTGAACAAATAGGCCGACGAACCAACAACCCAACTTGGAACGCTCATGCATAGGCAAGTCTGAGAGATCAGAAGGAGACACGTCATCGTCAGGAAAGAGGAGCAAGAGCTACATTTCGCTAACGCGAGTGATGATTCTGTCACTACTCTGTAGATACGAGAAGGTCATGGATGCTTTTGACCATCTTAGCCGGACTGTCGTCAAGGTATGGTGCCCTGCCATGATGTAATATATTATCTTTCCTTTCCCCCTAATGGCTCTTCGCTCGATCTAACAAACCTATTTCACTCTTCGATCATAGTTGCCTCCGATCTCCAACATCTTGATTGTGACAAAGCCCGACCCAAAACTGTCCAAGCTGACAAAGGAGCTATCAGTCTGGTTGCTTGACACCTTCCCTGGGATCACACTCTTTGTCGACAAGAAACTGCAGGGTCGATCCTCGTTCAAGTACCAAGAGATTCTGGATCAGAACCCCTCATGGGAGGACCGATTGCAGTTCTGGACAAAGGAATGTCAAACCTGCAAGGACAAACAGATTCATCTGGCGGTCACTTTGGGGGGTGATGGCACTGTGCTCTATACAACCTGGATGTTTCAACAGCGTGTGCCGCCCATCGTTGCGGTAAGAGTGTAATGATTAGACCTCGAAGCGTTTGCTGTCTGGTTATGTCACAGAATCGACCCAGAACTGACAAGGAATGTCGCTTGTAATTAATCGGTATGTTAGTTCCACTTGGGAAGTCTGGGATTCTTGACCAACTTTTGTTTCGACACCTACCGACCGACAATGACCAACATTATCCGAGGCGAAGGGATGAACTTGAACATCAGGATGCGTCTCCAATGCTCCGTCTACAAGTACGAGGAGGGTCCAAACATCTACAGCCCACTTCAAAAACAACCTGACCAGTTGCTGACCGCCAACGGACTGGATGCACACAGCACCAGCACTGTATCTGTAACAACGTTAACTTCGTCCTCCACAACCGCAGACGGCTCAGACGACAGCGATGACGATGGAGGCGAGTCGCATCGTCAACGTGTAGAATCCCGCCAAAAGGCCGAGATTATGCGTCGCGTCAAAGAGATGGATTCCAAGCGTGGGACTGAGGTTATGGACCTGGGCGTTTGTCATGAGCAAGGACACACTTTGCTTAAAATGGTACCCAACCCCTCAACACGTCGCGATAGTGTCAGTGGCATTGGCATTGGCGTAGGGGGAGCGGGCGGCGAGGAAATGATTCAGCCGACGGACACCTGGCAGGTGCTGAATGAGGTGACCATTGACCGCGGCTCAAATGCTGGAATGCTGCAGTTGGAGTTGTTTGTGGACGGGAACCATGTCACCACCATCTTGGCCGACGGACTCGTCATTGCCACTGCCACCGGATCCACTGCCTATTCGGTAATGATGAAAATCCTCTCGAAGTGTTGGTGTAATTTGAATGACACTGGCGTGTATGTAAAAGAACTAACGTAGTTGCAAATTTTCGGATCTAGTTATCTATTGGCGGGTCATTGATCCATCCGGACAAGAACTCGGTCATTATCTCTCCGATCGCTCCACATTCCTTGACCGCACGGCCCATGATCATTCCAGGAACAAAGCATCTGCGCGTCTGTGGTATGTATCACTCACCGTTAACCTTGTCGACTTTCGATCCCGCTTGACGATGAACAATAGGTTAACATACGATTGACACATTCTTCTTTTTCGATATTTTGAAACATTAGTACCGGCAGCAAGCAGGACAACAGCGTGGGCATCATTCGATGGCCGACACCGTCAAGAGCTGGGCAAGGGCGACTCGGTCATGATCACAGCCTCTCGATACCCAGCCGCAACCATCTGTCGTCGGGACCAGAGCACCGATTGGTTTACGGGCTTGACCCAGGTCTTGAACTGGAACAGTCGTGTCCTCCAGAAGCCTCTTGAATCCCATCTTTAAAATTTTTGTCAATCAGAAAGAAACGTGTATTTTGTCAATTAAAATGTAGTATGTTTTGTTATTTTTATCAAGTCTACGACAAAACGATGAAATGATGGCATGCGTAAAATATGGAGAACAAATAGAATGAAAAGAAAAGGAAAAGAAAGATGACGAAAACACGCAAGTAAAGATGGTTTACTTGCGGAGTCTCCAATGGGGTCGCTTCTCATCCTCTCGCAAGGCCTTGGTTCCAACAGCATCGAACAAGTCCTCCCGCAAAGCCTGGAAGGCCTTTCCAGTGGCATCGGCATCCTCGTCGACCAGGACGAAGAGCTTGAGCGCATCAGCCTGGGTCTCTCCCCTCTCTTTCCGGGCCTTGGCCAACACGCGCTGCGCATCCTCGATCTTGGACTTTTCCCTGGATGCAGTTCCGTAGTCCTTGGTATTGATAGCATGTGTAACATTGGACCACAGCCTATGCGACTCCAAAGGTCCCATCTCTTCCTTGGGCTTCAGCTCGGGCGCCACAGGCTTGTCTGCCAACGAATCAAAGAACAATTTCGACTCGCCATCACCCTTCGTGAGGTCGACATAATTTGACACGCCGCTCCAGACACCCTGGGCGGTGTAGAAGGGGTCGCCACCATCCAGAGGCTTCAACGTCGCCTTGAAACTGTTACGCTCTCCCGAAAAATAGCCCTTAGTGCTGTACTCGATCGAAGCAATCATGCCTGCGCTGCTGACAATATGGGTAGCTCCCGACAGTTCAACCGAGGGCCGTCCTGTCACGATTCCGCGGATGTTGAGTGAGGGTAAGGTGATCAGGTAGGTCTCGTTGTTGTGGTTAGGCAAAGTCACGATCGCATGTCCCGTCTGGTGAACGTCGATTCCTGCTGGCATTGCAAACCGGGATTTCTGCCCGCAGTGCCCCTCCAGAATCACGCCTGCCTTCTTGTTCTCCAAGTGGAATCCCAAAATCTATTCCGCAGATAAAAGCGAGACGAGGATCATGCAAAGTGAGAGAGTATTACGCAATGAAGAAGGAAAAACATAAAATCCTCTTGCCGTTCTACTCGTTTGTTGTTCTTCTGTACTTGTGTGTGACCACATGCTGTTGTTGGTGTTGTTGTTGCTATTGTGTGCTTGGCGAGAATACAATTAGTCACGTACTCCCAAGCCTTCCATATCAATGTCCGAGTTGTCCTCCAGTAGCACTGACAAAAAGTCCAGTTATGTTTCCCATCGACCTTTCAGCGTTCCAAAAAGATAGCTTGAACCCAAAAGGAACCGCCAGTGAACTCTAAAGAAGACGAAAATGGGTCTATGATCCTGAGAGCAATTGTGTGCCAACAACAATAGTGTCCTGCCAACTTTTCGGGTGCCAGCTTTGTTATTTTTTCTTTTTTTTTAGTGTCGTCCATTGAAAAAAAAATAGTTCTCTGTTCGGCTCGTGATATTTCTCAAAACTCTGTGACACAGGCAAAGTGGTGAGGCAGTGAAGGAAGGGAGTGTTGGATGCGGACTTACAGGAGGGTGATGGCTGACTTGCTCTGCGGTGAGGACGATGTCACCTGTGGCCTCGTCTCCAGTCCATTGGGCGAAATATTGCTCTCCGAGGATGGGATTGTAAGGTTTCTTTTCCATGCCCGCAGTGGTGGCGCGAGATGAATAGGATCCGTAAAGTGTCGAGATGAACCAGCGTGTGCAGTTCAAAAGGCGCTCCTCGGGGGTTTCTCCTGCTGAGATCGAAGCAAACAGCTTGGGGTGATCACCCCAGTATTGACTATGGAAAGGGTCAAAAGGAAAGATGAAATTGGTCTGGTTAGCAAGGAAGTGTTTGGGGTCGTAGTCAGAAAAGGAACTCTAACCCTTTGATGTACGTTTCTTTTAACCCCAAAACAAAAACTTATACTGCTGATTTGTTTGTGATATCCTTCCTCTCCTTTTTGTTCCCTTATCCACCTCTTCCTGCGTGTCAATGTCATCAATTGTTGGGTCACTTCACGTTTTCCTTTTTTTCCTTTTTTTTCCCTCCGTAATCAGTCTACTATAGACCGTCGAGAAAGACGCCAACAGAAAAGAAGTTCCTTAAGTGACAATTGCCATCTGTACTCTGCTTTTGACTGATGAACATGAAGCAAACACCAAACACCGGAGCAGACAATGAAAAACTTGACCAAAGAAAAATGGATTCACGAGGCAGAAGAATGCCAAAAGTAAAAACAACTGGGTTGAGGTTTTCTCTTTCAACCCTCTTCAACACTTCTCAACAAGGACACCCGACCAATTGCACAGCATTTCAGCAAGGAAGACATAAAAAGAAAGAATCGATCATCGACGCAATACACACGACAATGAAGGCGCAGGCAGACAAAGAAAAAACGAAAAAATGAAAAAAGATATGGGCGCAGACAACCAGACAATCAACAACAATGAAAGAATCAATTTAGGTCGTTCTCTGGTCTGCACATGGCTGAGGGATAGAATGAAAGGGGAAGTGGAGAAGATCCACAGCCAAAAACGACATCAAGGGACGACAGAGTCGTTGACAAGGGATAAAAGGGATAAAAGGGGATAAAAAGGGATAATTGTAGTCTTTTGTTTCTAAAGACTTCTGGTGTTGCCACCAAATGCCATTCATGACGCACAAATGTCTCGGATGCCTAATCGAACACACACTCCACACGCCAAGGGCAATCAACGATAGGCCAAGAAGAGTGTGCCAGATAGACGACAGATAGCGGTATCGCACAAAAACAAAGAGAATGCTTCATGGGAAGAAGAAAAGGAAACAAGAAAGGGAAGCGGGAGTGAAGGCGCAAGCATTATAGTCTGTCAGCGGCGGTGCATTGCTTCCTTTTTGTGTTTTTGTTGTTGGTAGGGGAACATGAATGACTGAATCAGTTCATTCCGTAGAGTACGAGTGAAAAAAAAAAGAGCAAGGAAAAGAAAAGTGAAGAGAAGATTGCTTGCCTGTATTCGAGGAGGGAGACTGAGCTGAGGAGGAAGGAGGGGCAGGTGAGGGAGGAGAGGTCGCCGCTGAAGGTAGCGAGAGTGGAGATAAACGACTTGAGCGAGTCCTTCTGAGGTGCCTGCTGCGAGAGGACGGAGGAACTGTCGCTATCGATATGGCTGTTGTCCTTGCTCATGGTTGTAGGCAGCTGTAGACAAGAGGCTGTAGTAGATATGGGAGGATGAAGAAGGAGGAGGGAGCGAAGGAGAAAGAGTGATGCTAGGGAGGAGTAGCGATGTCGACAATAAAGGATGGATAAGTGGAAAGGGAAAAGAAAGAGAAGGATTTGTAAGAAAAGAAAAGAAAAGGGAAATTAAAAGTTGCGCATACCGTGTGTGGATTTAGCACATGGGTCTGGCACACAGACAGCAGAGAGCAAACCACTACCGGCTCATCCCCACCCGGATCTAGACGAGCAAAAAGAATTGCCCTTAGTCAACAGAAGGTCGCTAGTCTAGGCTCGATTAGGCAATAAAAAGCGACGTCACTTTTTTGCGGGATCCGCTTGGATCCCTTTCTCCTGACATACACTTCGGCATTTCACTGCAACACCTTCACGTTGACTTTCTTCCTTCTACCTATTTGCCACCAACACATCACCACACCACACCATCACATCGCTCACAGACATACACATATACACATACCTGCCTTCCTCCCTTCACTTCACCTCGTATCGCCTGAGCAATGAACCCTGCAAACTTCCCCTCGGCCGCGCTCACATCAGGCACACGCGCCCTGTCAACAGCAGCGACTCGTCGTCCGTCCGTCTCCACAGGCATCGCTTCAAGACTCGACAGGGCCATCGCATGGCTGCACCCCACACATCACACACCCGCAATATCGTCAACCCCAGCAACAACAGCCTTATTCTCAACCTCAGGATCCTCACATCGCTCCTCCTCCAAAGAGGAAGACGATCTCTACCAGGTATTCTTTACTCTCCACTCTCTAGTTGCTCATACCAGGATTACTGCCTCCTTGGCAGCGTGTATCCCCCATTGGCCATTGCTAATCATTCCATTAATTGGATCTGTCTAGGCGCTGACGGTATCGTTCAGAACACGATTGGCAGAGCAGATTCACAAGCCAGAGGACGGATACAAAGCAGTCATTGAGCATTGGACAGCACACACACAAAAGGACGCCCTGACCCGTCAAAGGACACGCGCTCGAAAAGAACGTCTTGCGGCTGCTATCCAACACAAGGACATTATTTGGATCCAGAAGGAGCAGGAACGACTCGAATTCGAGGCCAATGGCTCGTCCGATGACCATTTCTATATCATCCAGGCGTGGATAAAGTGTGGCGAGCTCAAGCGTGCCACTCTGGCGTTCGAACATATGGAATCCCTTCGAGTACCGCTTACTGTTCGGACGCTGGCTGCGATGACGAGAGCTCATTCTCGACCAGGAGGCAATCTGGCGATCGCAGGAGCTATGGTTCAGAAGATGAGCAGTCTCAACCTTCATCCAAAATCCATTTATGACCTCAGTGCGCTTTTGGAATATTACATCAAGACTACGCCATCAACATCCTCAACGGACTCAACAGCGGCAAGTGGAGGAGGAAGCACGAGCAAGAAACTGGATCATGGAAACGAACGAGTGCATGATATCTGGAGATCCATCGAACCACAACTTCAAGTCAGCACTTCCATGGCAGTCAATAGCAACGCCTCATTCTCCTACAGGACGTATCTGAACTTTTTGGTCAACCGGGCTCACGACCTCGAGAGTGCGGTCGAATTGATTGATAGGATGTCAAGCAGGAACATCTCACCCGAACTGGATCGATACCCAAAGACCGCCCTCTCACTTGTCCAGCGACTCTCCAACCACGGCTATTTCACAGAGATTCAAAAGCTACTGGATCAGAAGGATGCGGCCCTCGGCAAGGTCTTTCCTACAACGGCATGGAGCGACCTCATGGAGGCTTGCATCGCACGCGGTCAGCACCAAACGGCTCGGTGGTTCTATAACGACATGGTGCGCTACGGAATTCAACCGGACGTCAAGGCCAAAAAGATCTTTGCAGATCTGCAGGTCATGGGAGGCACAGTGGACAAGGCCGGTCCAGTTGTCGCACGGGCTACAGCCATTCAGGGGACTGGATCAACGAAAGAATCAGGAAAAGGTGGCCCGAATGGTGGAGCAAAACGAGAGGAAGCTGGCATCTTTAGCATACTCTTCAATCGGAATCCCAAACCTGCGCTCTCATAAATGCGGTTCAGAGCAAATAAAAAATTTCAAATACAAATCTTGTAGACTGAACGATATGCAGCTCAATGTGGTATCCCGAGTGCCTTCGAGGCTTCTGTGATCAAGTTTCTCGTCGATCGTCAACTATTCTTCCCTGGATATTCTGTTGCTCATGTAAAAGTATGTGTTTTATGATTTCTGTGCGTCTGTGTTTAACAAAACAATTTTTATCTGGATATGGCTATTTACACGTCCCGCTGGCGAGCAGCAATGGCCTCTCTCCTCTTGGCGGCGTCGACGTCAAGAGTGTTGACGACCGGCATCTGTCCTGAAGCCATGAGCTGGCGTCTCTCCCTGATCTTGAAATGACAATACTCCCTACAGTGTGTGTTCGCAAGTGCAATTGTAAGTCAGTTTCAGCGTTCGCTTTAATATTGTAGATCAAAATATGGTTGGTAGTCCATTGCCGCGGCGCTTACCATGTTCCTACGGTCATGAGCACAAATGCTCCGAATCCCCAGTTTGCTGCCGACCGATTTGGGCCTAGAAACAAATTTGAAATCATATACACAGAGTGTCAGTCTGTGTTGCAACCGTGCTTCCATTAATCAGAGACGTGACAATTTAAAAGAGCAGTAGCAATGTCGCGCTAGTAACAGCAGTAGAATAGAACAACGAGGACCTGACCGCATGGCTTTCAAGAGACCGACGCCCAATCCAAGAGCAGCTCCGTCGATGAAGGACTCCTTGGCACATGGAGACTTTCTCATGGTTGAGAAGTCGCGTGTTGGCTCCAGTGTCTAGTTGTAAGTGAGGAAAACATACAGCTCTGTGTCAGCAATGGTGCTCTCATAGGCTAGGAGGTGAACTGACATTCGCCTGCTATTCATTCCTTGTGTGTAATGTCCCGGTTCCGTGCGGTGATCTACACGATCAGCCGGTCGTCATAGTGCCCATCGCCTCCTCCTGACTGATCCTGTCCTGACAATACTCTCCCGAAAAAAGACGACCTGCAGGCTCAGATCTATCATGTCACAGGCAGTTTCACAACCCTGTGAACAAAGTCCCGAATTCTGTCATTGGTGTACCCCTTGACTCTCCTCATCTGAATAGGGTCAAGGATTCGCCTTGCCAGCCTCAGCAGTAGGCCTAGAGAAAGTGATCAGTCTTGTCTCCTGTCGCCCTGTCCTTGCTTGCCAACGATGCGTGTCAAATTCGTCCAAAGTCGCGAACCTTGAATGCAGAGACGACCTGATCGGTGTCGGGTGCGGGTCTTGGGTCATTGAGAAGAGGCAGGGGAATCTCGGGCAATGGCTCCTTGTCCTTGTTGTTGTTGACTCCTGCCATTGTATCGGTTTGTCGGTTGTGGTTTGGGGGTGTGAAGTTGAAAAGTGAAATGGTTTGTGGTCGGACAAGTCGGGCAGCAGAAGGATCAAAAAAAAAAGATATTAAGGGTTATTAGAAATTTGGCAATTAAATTGGTGGCAACCAAAGGTATCCCAGAAAAAGAGGTTTTATTGTTTTGCTATTGATCTTTTTCTTATTGTGAGATGTGTTAGTGCGCCACACAATCATGCAGCCGATCCTGAGGTCTGGAGAGTTACTCGGAGCTAGGTCCTGCATTGTTTCTAGACCGAGTCCTGTACCACTCCAACAGCAGGGTGATCATCCCTTTCAACACCATGGCCTCCTTGGGGATTTCTGGATACTTTTTTTACAATTTCGTTCTACACTATGATTTGCAATACTCCTCCTTGCTGATATATTTTTTTTTGGATCCTTTCTTTTGCCACAAGGATCCCGATGCCGGTCTCTAAGGATAATAAGTGCCGCAATGAAGAGACTGTTGTCAGGTTACTTCAGGATTATCCTTGTGGCTGCTCCTGGGTTGAAAGAGGCATTGATCATTGTCGAATTGGCCAATTTTGCAGCGGCCATGCTGTTGCGGTGCCTTGAAATATGATCATACGAACTGACCAGGAGAGTTGCTGAGGTTTCCCACATCGTGCTCAGACTGGTGACTAAGGAGTCGGGGCCGAAAGATGATATGGCTAGTTTGCTCATGACACGTCATTTTTTTTTTCTGTACCAATGCAGCAAGGTTTCCGCACGCAAAAACATTCACCGTCAATCAAGCTAATAGTGCAGGCATGAAAGATGAACTAGGATCGTTAAAATTTACTTGGATTATCACTATTCACTCGTCACCAGCTAGCACCGACTGCAAAGATTCTATGTATACGCAACTTTCTCCACGCTTCCTCCATCCATGCCAACTTCAACCTTAACTCTTTCATGGGCTCGATTTGCAGTTTCGAAAGAGTACTTTTTGCTAATATTTAGTTTGTTCGAGAGGTATCCTACACCTTACCCGAGGATCTCAAATTTAAAGGTACTTTAATGCAGTGGCAGAAACAAGGCAAAAAAGGAACACCTTGACTCAAGCGTATGTTTTAAATTTTACACTGTATATTCAGGAAAGAAAGGAGCAAAAAACTGCGCGTAATATTTAAGATCATGACGTACTAGTGCTTGACTACATATGAGAGACTGTTACTCTACTTAGCTGAAACTGTCTGCGATGACATCCAAAGCCTTTCTCTCACCTTGAACTTGAGTGTACTTGCTCGGTATTGGTGCTTCTGTCCCAACTGATTATGAGGAAACGCAATGCACTAAACACGCCCTCTGTTGCAGAGTCAACTAGTGAAATCCCTGGATGCTGCAACTAATTGTCCGGGAAATGGTGGCGTTTCTCATCATTCTCTCCAAGGAGTTGAATATAGGTCTGAAGGCCGTTTTCTGGAATAGCAGTCAAAAGGAGGTGTGGTTGATGGTGCTGGTACTGCCGCTCGTGTTAACGCAACTAGAGCTGTCGAGGATGACGCGGTTGCACCTGTCGCGGACAACACAAGGTCGCGTCAGAGGAATTCGCGTCGGTGTAAGCCACCGACGCGACATTTCTCGCGTAGTATAATAAGACCGTAGTATAAAACAACACTTGAAAAATATCTCCCGACATCATTCCCTTTCTGCGTCTATCCACATCCTCTCCACACCATCCTGTTTATCAAATCAAGCCCTTCTGAAATCCGCTTCTAATAGAAAAGATGGTGTGGAAAGGATGTGGATGGACGTGAGAAGGGAATGATGTTTAAAGATGTATTGTGAAGTCTGCTATCTGTTGTCTTTTATACTAAAAAGAGAAAAGTCGCGCCGGTGACTTATGCCTGCCGACGCGATTCCCCTTGACGCGAGCTTGCGTGTTTACGACATTACGGCTCTGGTATATTCCGCAATAGTAATGCAGTTGCGCATTCATTTTTCTTGAAAGGTCCCGCATTATGCGCGGTGCAAAGCTCGAATTGCCTTAGGATGATCCGCAAATCTCCTCTGGCTAGGACGTCTGTTGAAAGCTGGCGATCCCATAAGGAGCGGGATGATTCTGCGATTGGGATGTCGTGGAACATGGTGCAAGGTTGTGGCCACTATTTTGTTCGTACATCATCAATTTTCAGGCAACGACAAGGATATCAGGAACGTTCTTTCGAGCACAACATTTCTATAAAAACAAAAATGATGTAAAAACGCAATACTGTTAGATTTCCACTATCGCTGCTAAAGATATATATAAAAAAAAAATATTGCAATATGCAATATGCTTGAACATCCATAAAGTGCTACTACTCTTGAAATTTACCTTCCAATGGTTGACGGCGAATTGTACGCGTTCGGGCGGGCTAGCTTGCTTGGACATGAATCTGGCCGCAACTGAGTCTGCCGATGGCAAGTGGCCACCGGTATCGGGATGTGGTAACTAAAAAAATCGAACGAACGCCAGAAATAGCTTTTTCAGTGATCTCTTTTTTGTTGTATCCATCACTAGTGATGTGTAATGATTAGAGAGCGGAATTTCGACATAAGTTATCAGCACAGAGCAGCAAGTAACATACCCTGTACACCGGACATCTCGCCGCTAGAGCCCGACCGGGCAAGCGGACGCGAAAAAACGGAGGGTTGACCATGAGCGTGAGGTACTGGACGCTGCAAATATGTGGGTGGGCGTTGAGGACGGGGAAAACGACTCAAGCTTTGAAGATGAGGGTGCAGAATCTGAACTTGATGCCGAACCTGACCTTGACCACGCAAATGGGCTGAGGGACGGTACTGGGAAGGGGCAGCTGATGGAGCCGGCTGAAGGGCGAACTGGGTTGATATAGCTGGTCGGCCCAGTGAAGAAGCGGGGGACTGCTGGGACGTAGACATTTTTTCTGGTTGAAGAAGGAGGCTGTCAGGCAGCAACAAGTGAAGTACATTTTGCTCTCGTTAATAAGACGTTTTTGACTTACGAGAATTTTTTTTACATTTATATTTTTTGAATCGAAGGGAATAAAACCTTCTTCCGACCTTAGTCCTGAGGATTGGCCTTGCGTGGGATTGTATCATCCTTTTCTTCTTGAAGAGATATCTCGGAGCATATGGGAAAGGTCAATCCCATTGATTAAAGTTTTAATTGAAATATATACGTAAAAAAATTCACGACTGTAAGTCGAAAACGTCCTATAGACTGTAGAAGGAAGAGAGAAAATATACGACGGGAAAAAAGAACAGAAGAGAAAAAGCGAGAGTTGTGTTTACTGGTTGTTGGCTGTCAGTAGAGTGCATGTGCGGTCGCAGTCGTTTTTTTTTGTAATGGTGAGGAAAAATGGAAAGAAAGGGTTGTTTTTTTTCCTCGTCCGTGCACGCGGTTTTGTGCAGCAAGAAAACAACCCTGACTGTCAAATTTTAGGCTCTAAACACACACACCCTGTTAATTAAATCCTCTACGGTAATATCATTGAAAATGAAAAAAGGCCTATGGCCGATGATATCCATTGGATGCAATTCTCCGTCTCATAGCATCAACACGAAGCCTCAACCGATAATGTCGATCCTGTACTTGCTGCTGCCGCTGATGCTGTTGTGGTTGCTGCTGCATCGGTCCCAGATCCGTTGGTACCGTCGCGAACCGCAGCGCCTCGTTATTCGCCATCATAGTCCAAAGTCCATGCATCGACTGCTCCATCTGAGCCATCTTTGTATCAAGGAACTCCTCCGACTCTATCGAGGCCATCGTGTAGTCCAGGGACGCGTTCTTTTCCTGCTTCTTTGCTGTCAGCTGTGCCCGAAGGTCCAGGATCTCCTGTTGAAGCCCGTCCGGATCCTCGATATCGTCCTTGTGGTTGTTCTGTCTGTTGGCTTCGTTGTCACGAACTCGAACCACATTGACGGGATTGAAATGGCAGTACGCAGCCGCCGTTGCCATCGCGATAGTGGGCCGAGTCTCATTAAACGGCTGGTCCTGAATTTGAAGCTGAAGGCTGCGCTCAGCCAACACCCTATTCTCCCGCTCCAGGTACGCCAGCTTGTCGCGGAGGGCTTGATTCTCCTGCCTATGGCGATCAACCTCATCGATGGCGGTGGCGGTGACGCGGTTGCTCTTCTTGTCCTGGAATACTGTCTCAACAGAAACATGGGTTGATGTGGCCGAGGGTGGTTCTGGAGTTGGAAGGAGACCATACTGCGGACGTTGTCGGCGAGCTGCTTCTAGCTTTTGCTTCTTCTCCTGCTCAAGAGACGCCACCCTGGCAGTGAGTGCTCGAATCACTTGTCGAAGCTGTTCAGCGTTATTGTTGCTGTGCTGACTGTGTCCCGTTGCATTAATGGAGACTCGGGCGATGTCGTTCGTGAGCAGTCCAAGTCCAGTATACTCATCCTGAGCTGAGTGGCCTTGAACCTCCGTGCTGGCAATAGGAGGTTGGGCTGTATCCATCGGTGGTGACTTTGATCCTTCCGACTCGCGCTCCACAGAACCATTTTCCTGAATCCTGACACAGTCAGAAGCTTCAATGGCGTTGGTCGCGGAAGATTCCAAATCTTTAAACTCGTGCTGATCGGCTTTGTTGCCCTTAATCATGCCTATAGACTCATACTCCATGAATACTTTACAAGCTTGAGAGGCTTCAGTCTCCTGTGGGTCATTGTCAAGGTCGCCACCAGTGTGGCTGTTTTCATCGCTGCTGTCACCCTTGTTATACACCACTGGCGAAGCGTAGGAAGGCGAAGGCTGTCTTGAGGGTTCATCCTCTAGTTGGTCGTCTTGGTGAGCCAAGTCCATCCTCTCCTGATCTACCGCCATCTCTGTAGCTTCAAATATGTCCGTTTCTGGTTGAATAGATCCAGCACCATCCTGGCTGTAAGCCTTCTGAACATCTATGAAGATGGGGGAGCGAGATCTGGATGACAGCAACGCATGGATATCATGGTGCCACTGATGAGCAGGTTGACTCGTCAAAGGCTTTTCAGTGCTGCTAGTCGTCCGTTCTTGAGCCACTGCTGTTTTCACCCTTTCTTGAACCTGAAGATCGGGGACCATGTCCACTATCGAGTCGCCCCTCACAGTGAGCGACCGAGGCGAAGACGAGGCATCTGCTCTCATTGCATCGAAAAGCTATCGAGCAAACGTCCGGAAAGCAGGCGTCGAGAACACGGGATGTTGGACAGCGCATTCACACTCGGCGCGGGACTGGCACTCTCCGCCGTCACCCTCGCAAGTCATCATGACCGCAAAGTCCTGTAGAATGACCTTGCGAAGTCGAGCAAGGACTCGCATCAGCCGAATCGCGGGAAAGTCTGCCGCTCGATAGTAGGATCGAACCTTTTCAGGTCGATTGGTTTCCAATGGCCGGTCCATCATAATGTTGTCGATCCATATCCGCCAGTCGGCATTGTCAGGGAAAAAGTCCTCGATGAATGGGAATAGTTCTCGCTGCAGCTCGGCCGGTGGGAGAACCCTATCCCTAGGAAGTTGAAACGCGGCGTTCTCGGAGAACGAGGCCGTCAGCATGTATGAGCCCAGGTTTTGAGCTGTTGGTAGGAATAATGGCGTCAACCGGTGCAATGGACTGCTGTTGAAAGACGAGTCGAGCGCTTCTGGCGATGGGTCCAACTCACTTTCCGAAAATAACTTGGTTGATAGGCTATGCATACTAGAGACATAAAGTAATGTTCAAAAAAGTAATGAGTTCATCAGCCCTGGAGAACAACGACGCACATCGCTTCCACAGAGAATCGAATCACTTGTCTTGCACCGTCCAGTGTCATGGACGCGCTTCTCATAGATACAAACGGTGTCGACCGCCAATCCTCCGTGTGAAGAGCAGGAAGTGAGCTCTTATTCTATGGCCCAAAGATGCAAAGTAAATAAGAGATCTCAGCAATGGACTCGTACCTGCACATTAAAAAAATAGAATGCAACAAACTACCTGGCAAATACTTACCGTCCATATTGCGAGCAGGAAGAATGCAAGTGCGCCCACGGGACACATCTCTACCTCCCGCTCTCGAAGGATGATCGAATATCGCTCGTGGCCCTCATGCTCCTTCCAGAACGTCTTTGTGATCGCGATCCCGGTAGTGAACAGAGTCTGGTTGTTCTCAGACCATACATGGACTAGATGGAGGTGAGTTGGAAGAATTTTGGAGAAATCGTGCTTGAAGTCGGTGAAGTAGTTCAGTGCCGAATGGAGTCGATGTTGGTGTGCAGTTCTCCACATGTAAATAGATGGACTTTTCCAGGCTGTAGTCCACAGCGCCTGCATGGATTTTCTGAGTCCGACCAAAGTGGTAACTGTGCAGCTGCTCAAACGCTCAGTATTGTCCTGATTTTCTTGCTCGTCTTGGTCCACTTGGTTCTCCTGGTCATCCTCTTCGTCTTGACTGTTGTCATGGTCATCTAGTTGGTACTCTGGATTCTCACTTAAGATATCATTTTGTACTTCGCTCAGATCGCCGCTTAGATCATCGTCTACATCATCGCCTTTTTCATGACCCTGCGAGTAATTCCCGCCGGCAAAGGCACCTGACTTCTTGTCAGAGTCACGCTTTAGGCTAAGGAACGAACAATTCAAAATAATAGTAAACGCGAGTGTTGTGAAGTCCGAAATACAACGCACGGCAGCATGAAATAAACTAAACCCAAGTTGCTCAAAAACCTACAGTTTCTCATAATCTTGCAGAATGGCTGCAATCCTGTGCCCTCCCGCGATCTCCTTAGAAGGGGTAGACCCATCCTTGGCACACTGCTCTCTATGGAGTGCTCGGACAGACGTCACGTACTGCGCCAATGCACGCCTGGAGACGCGGGTTGGTTCCATTCCTGGTTTTTTCTTGTAGAAAAGAGGTCGAACGCTGAGATGCGGATTGGCCTTGTCCTCGAAGGGCCTCTCAGCCGAGAGCTCCATTGCATACTTGATGAGCTTCTCAAGGGTAACATGATCTCCATCCTCGCAATTCTTGCGAGCGCACCATTCCTGGGAAGATGAACAAACCAAGCACAAACTGGCGATAAGTAAATTACAAACAAAAAAAAAGCGCAGTGTCCTTGCCAAAACCAAACATTGCACACGCGCTGTACATCAAGACTTACGTTCCAGAGTGCTTGATGAACACGGTGGCGGAGAATGGTCTTAGCATTGGGAACCACATTTGAACGTCCGTCGTCTGCTGCTGGAATTGTAGTATCGTGGTCATCCTGTGCGACTCCCGAAGTGTTGTCGGGTTTGGCATTTGCTATAGAAGCTTGTCCGGCTTTAGATACTTGGTTGTTGATCTGTAGCGACGTTGCTTTGGACGCCAAAGGACTAGACACATATGCCGACACAGGTGTTGGCACGGAAGCTGTCACAGGAGCCGATGTTGGAGCTAACGCTGTAGCAGCAGACACACTGGGAGATGGAATAGATGCGAAGGTATTTCTCGAGGTTGAAGCCGAGGTCGAGGCCATGTTCAAGATCAAGTTAGACGCAAAGTTCGAAATCGAGCTCAAAGTCGAGGTCGGATTCAAGTTAGAACCCGAAATGGGCGCCGAGCTGAGCGCCGACGCGGTTGGAGTGGTTGTTAAATCTGAAAGAAGTCTCGAGCGTAGTGTTGCAGCGGACACTGAACCAGCGAATACTATGTTGGATTCCGAACTAGATGTCGGGATAGAAGTTGATGTTGGTGTTGAAATGGACGTCGAAGTAGGTTTTGAGGTGGTTATTGAGTTATTTGATTTTGAAGTTGTAGCCGAAGTAGGCGGCGCTGAGACCGATGCCGGAGTAGCTCTTAAAATGTGAGCCAGAGCAGTAGTAGGAGCTGAGGTGGAGGTCAGAGTAGGTTTCGAGATTGGAGTTGAAGTAATTTTTGAGCTGATAGCCGATGCAGCGTTCGACCTGGAAGGCTGAGCACTTCTACTGCTGCCCACCACTGCCGTTGCAGCAGTTGCTGCTGATGAACGTGTCAACCGTAACTCTCGCGTACTCGGCGGTGCATCGCCCAAACCCCTCTCCGGACGAATCGCGAGTACTAATTGATTTTCATCGTCAGGGCAACAAAAGGCTCAATGTTAGGATTTGTAGCACAGAACAGATATGTCCTTTGCGGAACGAGTTATTTTTTTTCTCAGGACGTATATACTGCCAACACATTTCGACATTACATTTGTTCTTGCCACTGCTATCACGGCCGTCATTTTTCTTCTTACTCGCAGTACTCGCCCTTCGCGTAACGACATTCTTGGATCTAGACATTATAGCAAAGAGAGTCGACGATGAGAACCAGGACCATTTCGCACCATCCACGAGCACGAACCAAAAAAAAAAAAAAAAAAAAAAAAATGCGGCCTAACAAAGACCCAGCGAACAGACATACAGCTCCCTGTACTCTTCCATAAGCGCAGCGACCTCTTGCTTGACCTCATCTAAGTTCGACGTTAGCCCTTTCTGGTGACACTGCTCCCAGTGCAGGAATTGGATTGCGCCAAGGCGCTTTCTCATCGACGTCGGAGAAACACGGCCGTGTCGGTTTGCACCGTAATTTCCAAAAACGGGCCTGATACTCAGGTGTGGATTTGCCTCGTCCTCGTAGGCTTCTCGCGCCGTCACCTCCTTTGCGTACGCCAGGAATTTGTCTTTAGTGACATTGTCCCCGTCAGCGTATCTCTTTCTTATGCACCACTCCTTAAAAAACGAAGCAACAAAAAAAATTGGAATGGTCAGAAAATATGTAGATCATGAACCATGAGTGTGTCGTTGTCTGGATAATAAGGCCCAAAGAACTCATGATCAAATCAAAATGAACTCACCTTGAAATGAACTTGATACTTGCGATATTCGATTAATGTTGTATCGCTGAATCGCCCATCAGCACCGCGGCCGTTCTGAACGTGAAGCGGTGCATTCTGCAACCGGTCCTCATCTAACTTTCCAACCTCACTCCCTTCCTCACCATCATTCTCCGAGCCTGTATTCTTGCTTTGGTGATCGCCTGATTTATTTTGTGCAGCAGCATTCTGTAATGAAGATGACGATGATGATGATGGCCCTGTGCTTGAAGTATGAGAAGATACCTCGATCGACATGAGGGTGGGTGGTCTAGAAGGAGCCGAGGTCGATTGTGGCCGTGATGCAGGATCAGACTGCTGAGTTGGTGTAGATCTGGGCGCGGGCTTTAGTGTAAAGATGGATTGTTGCTCTCGTCTTGCTACAGAGACAGGTATCACCGTCCTTGTAGAGACAGACGCCAAATTCGGCGCAGCAGACAACTTCGACATTGTTGTTGTTCCTGTTGCTGCTGTGATGATAAGTGCTAGCGTTGACGACAAAGCAGACACCAAGCTTCGTGCTGCTGAAGGTGGCCGACTGACGTCTGAATCGTCCATATGGCTGTCTATTGATTTGAGCATCTGCTTCGACCCTGTCACAGAGAGGTAATCCCGTTTCTTTGGCTGGTGCTGCTGCTCTTCCTCGACGTCCTCCATCTCCTTATCCGAGATCTTTCTCTTGCGATTCAAGTCTACTAATTGTCAACATAACAAAATAAAAAGGCAATGTCAGACATGATGATTTTTTTCCGGAGTAAATATTGTCACTTTCTGGTACTGAGCCTTGAATATCCACTGCTTTTGCACCATACCTATGTTACTCGTGGTATGTTGGTGCTGATGACTGTGGTGGTTCTGGGCTTGGTGGTGTGGTGGCCTGCCACGGGAGGAGGAGGAGGAAGAGGTTGTCCCTGAAGGTTGGGACTGGTGGGACTTGACTGTAGTGCCCGAAGACGATAGTGCATTCCATGTTATTATCATCACCCACGCATAAATCACATACATCAACAATGAAAATCAACCCAGTTAGATAGAAATAAGAAACTGTATTGAGATTGCATGTCGAATGGAGGTATGTCCGGGGGTTGTACTTTGTGCCTTGTATTACCTGGAGGATGATCGGACCTATTGCTGCTGACGTTGCTGCTATTGCTGTTGACATTGCTTCCGTTACTGCTACTGCTGCTGCTGCTGCTGCTGCTGCTGTTGTTGTCGCTCTGTTAGTAGGAATGCGAAAGGTCGATAACTCCGGCGTTGTAGCGGTTGAGACGTGAACGCGTTAATGGAATCATTGTAACGCGTTAAGAAGGAAGGAGGAAGCAGGAAGGTGTAGAGTAGTCAGAAGGTGAAACAAACTGGCAAAGAATGAGTTGAATAAAAAGTACAAAGAAAGGAAGGTTGTTGTTTTTATTTACAGATGGAGTGAAAGCATCGTTGAGACGAGGTGCGTTGTGTAAAAGGGTCGATGAGAAGAGGTGTCAATGATCGAAGACTGATGGAGGTGAGTGTGTGTGTGAGATTTCGACCATGAGGTGCCCAAAGCACACGCTTCTTATTTTTTTCCCTAGGCTACAACCCAATGGTGAAAACTGGGACTGTTAATCTGCATTCTGACACGACGCCACCATTCATCGAAACGTCCTCCTGTTCGGGCTCCGCTCCTGAAAACTCTAATCTGCTTGTTTCAGCTCTCACTCCTCATACATCTTTATTGATGGTGTTTCTGTTTTTTTATCCTTTATTTCGAAAAAGGAGGATTTACACAGGCGAATTAGATGATGACGACAATGATGATGAAGACGAAGCGGTCGAGGACAAAGACGAAGAAGGCGACAAAGCCGCCATCCGCTCATTGGCAACAATCTGTCGCCGCATAATATCCACCTGATATCTCAAAAGCATATGCTGGTCCTGCAACTGCTTCAAGTTATCGCTCGCAATCCTAGCCTCAGCTTCGGCCTGCATCGTACACATCCCCTCGATCAACTCTTGCAACTCCATCACCCGTTCGTTCAGCGCGTGCGACACTTTGATCGCCTCTGTCGCAAACTCGTACGCTTCCTTCTTCTCTTCCTCGAGCGTTGCCACTTTCTCATGTAGTGCTTGCAGAGAAAGATCGTGAATCAGGCTTTGGATGCTTGAGACTGGTTGTGGTGATAGTGGTGATGGTGGCGATGGTAGCGGTATTGGTGGCGGAGGTATCAGCGGTAGTGGTGGAGGTGGAGGTGGAGAAGGTCTCATCATTGTCCTTGTGGCAATGTCTAATTGATCCTGAAGTTGCTGGTTGCGAGTTGCGAGCTTCTGCTTCTCCTGCTCGAGAGATGTGATTTTTTCATTCAGAAGGAGGAGTACTGGTCGAAGAAGGGCAAATTCGCGGTTCTCCAAGTCTTTCTCAACGTCGATGATTCTGCTACTGCTGGTGTCGTCGTTATTGTGCTGACCTCCTTGCTTGTCCGACACACAATCATCAGTCGAAAGCATCTTTGGGATTGGAGCCTGCGACTCCTCGGGCGGGACCTCCTGCTGAACCATATGTTGCACTACCGATTCTTCACCCATCGGGGAGCCTTCTCTCATCTCAGCAACACCCACACCAGCCTCAGCATCGTCCCCATCAGGTTGCTGAGTTAATTGAGCAGATCCTGTACCCGTTGATTCGCGAAGCTTTGAAGCAAATGTCCTAAATTCCAAGGACGAAAAAACGGGGTGTTGGAGAGCGAATGTATGGCTAACGTCGAGGCGACGCTCTCCAGTGTCATCCTCTCCTGCCATCAAAACCGCATAGTCCTGTAGAATAATCATGCGGAGGCGAGCCAAGAGAAGTAAGAGTCGAATAGCCGGGTAGCTCACCCTTGGATAGCTTGCCTGGAGTTCCTTGGGGCGATTCGTGTCCTCCGGCCGACCTGCCATCACATTCTCAATCCAGATATTCCAGTCTTCTTTGCCTGGGAAAAAGCCCTCTATAAAAGGAAAGAGTTGCCTTTGGAGGTCCTCCGAGGGTATAACTTTGCTTCGTGGAAGCTCGAAGGAAGAAGAGTCCTGTAAAACTCCGCTCAGCATGTAAGGCTCTTTGTTTGGTGATCCAGAGTGAAAAAGTGGTGTCAAAGCGTTCAATTCACTTTCATTTAGCATCGCCTCGGTTCCGTTCTGGAAAGGCGAATCTGGGCTAAAAAGATATAGAAGAAAATGATATGCTCGTAAATTATTTTCTTGAGAAATCTGTGCTTGAATGACTATGATACACACAGCTTTGAAACATCAAATAGCACTTGCCTAACACTGTTCTGCGCCTTTGGCGCGCCCTTCGAAGTCAACAGATGCCTATTCTCCCAGTCCTGTGAACGAAAATCGGGCACAGATCGCTTATCCTATGGCATTGACCCAAAAATTATACGAGTTGGTGTTAGTGTCACTACTAATAGACACCCCACTCAAGAACAAGGTACAGAAGCAGGCAAAGTACATACCGTCCAGATAGCCAACAGATAAAATGCAAGCGCTCCCACTGGACACACCTCAACATCGCTCTCTCTAAGAAATATCGAGTACCGTTCATGATTTCTATGAGTTTTCCGCAAACCCTTGTCCAGTGCGATTCCTGTCGTGAAATAACTCAGGTCATCCTGAGATTCCATATGAATGAGATGCAGATAACTTGTCATCACAGTCGACAGGTCATGGCTAGAATCAGACTTGAAATACTCGAAACTTGACCGAAAGCGATCCTGAAGCGTAAATTTCCGTGATTTCTCTGTGAGATCCGTTCCTTCTGGTGCCCATAGCGCGCTCATTGTTTGTTTGAGCGGTGCCATAGTCACTTCCGGGCATTTCCGTCTTTCCTGTTTGGCTTTGTTGACATGGACGTCGCTCTGTCGTTTGTCTTCGTGATGGCCAGCGTTAGTCTCCAGCACCATGGACTCTTTCTGCAGCCTACAAACATATAAGAGAGGGTGCAAGTGGTGTGCGTTACTTTCTCGAGTCCCAGCGTAGCACTTGTTTTTTAACCCAAAGAAGATGCAAGTATACATCGGATAGTAACTTACAAGTCTCGGTAACGTTCTATGAGCACATCGACTTTGGCCTTCTCCGGGTCTTCGTTAACATTCGGCGTAATCCCGTCTCTGAGGCATTGCTCTCTATATAGTACACGGACGGCTGCCAGATACGCCCGAATTGTGTTTATGGCGACGCGGCGGCAAGGCGGTCGACGGCCATGTACATAGAGGGGCTCGATACTAAGATGTGGATTGATATCGTCGTAGTAACCCTCCTCAGCGGTGATCTCAGTGACATACTTAACGAACTTTTCACCCGTGACCTCACACCCGTCAAGGTGTCTCTTTCGAATACACCATGCCTAAGTAGAGAAAAGAGAAAACGCGAAGGAGTGAGCGTTGTAAGAGCCTCGCGTAGAGGAACACGTAAGAAGTAGCAATGTAGTTATGAAGGATATGATCTATGGTACTCACTCTCCAATGCCTCTGATAACCAAGGTACATATCACTGGTTTTCAATTCAGGGATGAGCAGTGGCTGCTGAGTGCGACTTGTTGATGAGCGTAACCTTTGTTGCTTGTGGCCACCTTCCTTCTCCTCGTTATCGCCATCCTCTCTTGCAGGTGTCCTCCTCTGTCTTGACTTGGGAGCTAGTCAATAGTTCATGTTTCAAGACAAGCATGTTAGATGCATAAGAAAGGTTATGAATAAGGTGAGGTAAAATATCTCACGCTTCATTTGAGACGTTTGGTCCTCAAAATAAGTACCTGATTTTGTCGTGATAACGCTACGATTGTTGCTGGCTCTCGTTCGTCTGTTCTTACCACCACGCACACCTGTCGAATGCGACGAGGACCCCTTCATGCTTTGAAACATCACAGGCAACAAAAAAAATGAGACTCGATAAGTCATCTTCAGAAAAAAAAAAAAAAAAAAAAGTCGCGCATGAACATGTCATAAAAGTACAACTTACGATTTCTCATAATCTTGTAACATTTTATCCAGATTGGCTGATCCAAGATCCCTTTGCGCGTTAGGAACAATCCCGTCAGCGCGGCATTGATGCGCGTATAGTCTTCGAACGAACCTCGGATATTTTTCTCTTGTGGCACTCGAGACGAGGTCGCTTTTATATCGCTTATCGAGAATGAGAGGTTGGAAACTAAGATGTGGTTTGTCGGGGTCTTCAAACGCTTCCTGAGCCGATAATTCCTTTACGTACAAGCCCAACTTTTCGCGCGTCACCTTCTCTCCATCGGGGTATCTCTTTTGGATGCACCAGTTCTAGGAGGAAGATATATGAGAACGCAGTTAACATATTGCGCTAGTCGAGTGAGATCAGACCGGAAAGTAGATTAAGTGCTGTATTCGACGCATACATGATGCCTTTCACTCACCTTCCAATGGTTGTGGTAGATAGCATCTTTGTAGTTGTGTGACTTAAACCCCGGAATCGCTAACTGCTCTCTCCTTTTCTTCTGTGAGGGTGCGTTCTGAATGTCTGACGTCGCTTCAACCTCCTCCTCCCCTACCTCTTTATCATCATTATCTCCTCCTTCGTCTTTATCAACCTTCGCTACTTCCTCTTCATCTCCATCTTCCTCGCCTTCTTCATCTTCCTGGCCTTCTTCATCATCGTCGTCGTCTTTGTCTTCATCGATGTCAGCTGTACAGTCCACGTTTGTTTCAAGTTTGTCCGGGAGTGTCCGCCTGAACTCCCGTCTTTTCATGTCTCCGTTCTTCTTGACCTTCTCTGTACTCCTAAGTTTCGAAGTGACAACTAATGAGACTGGAATACAAGAAGGGGATGTGCTTGTAAGAGGCTGTTCATATGGCGGATCAAAATAGTTCATCACGCAAATATCATTTCATGGCCATTTCTCTCGTCTTCCCTATCCAACTAACCGTCCGTACCTTTACCAGGCAATTTCTTAGAACCTGAGAGGGTTTCCATACTAGAATAGATAAAAAAAGATAGAACAGGCATAGTTAGTATGTTATTACACCAAATAGTTTACACTACGCCATTGAAGGCAAGCTGTTAACAAAGTTTCTAATGCTGGTACTTATAACAAAGCAATAAAACGTACAGGTCCTTGTAGTCGTTCATGATGGCACTCACTTCCTTGAACCCTATATCCTCCTTCAAGCACGGCTGCCCGAGCTTGGAGCGTTGCTCTCGATAGAGGGCCCTGACCGCCGAGATATAAGTGTTCACAGTGTTCCAGGTACATCGGCGTCCTTGAGTGACAAAGGGTTCGATGCTGAGATGCGGGTTCTCCTTGTCCACATACGCCTTCTGAGCTGTCGCCTCCTGTGCAAATCTGATCAGCTTTTCGCGTGTGACAATGTCCCCATCAGCGAATCTTTTCCGAATGCACCATTTCTATCCAGTTGAGAAATAGATAGAAAACTTGACATTAGCGTATCGAAGACATGAGGCAATTGATAGCACAGTTCTGCGCCCTTTTCCGCATTTCACAGTTAAGCATGTTACTGTACCTTCCAACGCACCAGTCGCGTACTGTAGATCATCAAATTTGTGGTCGGTTTTTCGACCGGCTCAGACGAATCGCTTTCGCTCTCGTTAGACTCTTCGCTCCCATCAACGTTATCGTCGAACTCCTCTGACTTCTCGCTCTCGCCTTCGTCTTCATCATCCTCTTCCTCTTTCTCCTCCCTTTCTTCATCTCCGTGTTCCGAGCTCGAAACATCCGAGGTGTTGCTCAGCGCGTCACTGTCCTCCTGATCGCTTTCCTGCGCCCCTGACATCACCGAAGAGAAACTCAAGGTCGTTGTTTTGGATACCAATGCCGATAGAGCTGACGAGAGTCCTGACAAGAGTGCTTTCCGTTTGCTCGACGTGTCTTTTTCCTCCACTGCCTTCCTCTTGCGACTTGGGCCAAATGCTAGTTGTATTCAAAGGTCGAATAAGAGACATATTAGACAAAGCAGCTTTCCATAAAATAACACTCGCGTCAATAAAACTTTTTTTTAAAAAGAGATATGATGTTTTTTTTTTTTTTTACCAAAACCATTCGCGAGACTACTTTGACTAGGTTGCTCCGTTTCTTGCCATTGAAGGTCTATTATTTATTTGACAAAGAAATATCGGTTTTAGTGGTAATGACACCTTTCTATTGGCGTGTACGAGACGACACAAAACTCCGAGATAATAGAGAAATTTGAGCGCAATTGACTCACCTCTTATCCTTCCTGTTGCCACTGCTCCTGCGGTACCTCGTCGGACAGGTTGACTGAACCCATTCGCGCACGGATTGGTGTATGCGCTGTCGGGTTGTCGTGATGGCGGCATGGCTGTTGTTGTACTCGGAATAGAAAAGCGTCCGAGGTGATGAATGAATGAAACCCACAGAAGGAAGGATGAGAAATGAAATCGGGTTGGAGAGAGTACGTTTTTGTGATTCTGTTGAGCTAAAAAAGAATATGCTAGTCGAAGGTGTAATAGAACAAAAAAAAAAAAAAAAAAAAAAAAAAAAAAAAAGGCTCATATAATAAATAGCCTTGCTTGCATTTTGCCTTTAGGGGGACAAAGAAAATTACAGATTGCAACTTTGGAAATAAATTAAAACAAAAGAACAGCAATTGAGGTGGTCACTCTCCTATGCAACCGATATCTATCTATGTGCATGGCCATTGATGGCAGAGAGGCTTTAAAGCAACAGAATTTTATCATCCTCTCACGTTGCAACCCTTCTACGGTTTGCGATAGTGTTTTTCCCGATCGGGGAACATGCACGGGCCACTTTTCAGGACGATCAATCAGTGAGACCCAACCAGCGGTTCCCAGTTGGCACCTGAACGAGCCAACGTAAAATTAACCCAATTGTCCAAACTAGTCAACGTAAAGTGCTTTTGGTGATCAATTAAAAGTGCTTTTTATAAAGCTATTCCAAGAGAACCATGGATCTCACTCGATGGAAGGATCCTGGCCGGTCTGACCCTCCGGCGCCCAATGGCTATTTGCAACAATCTCCCACAGAATCTCATGCCGCCTCGCCGTCACAGGGGTATACCCCAGATGGAAATCCGCCTTATACAACTCACTCCGGAACTCAATCGGCTTTCCAGACTCATCATCATCATCGAAAAACTCCATCACAGGTACCCTATAAATACCTTTGTACAAAAGTTCCTGCATCGACGGATCCACCTCCAAAACTGCGTAATCCCCCAGAATCTCCTCCAGACTGTACACCGACGCGCCCGCAAACGAGAACAACGACAGGTCTTCGCCGTACCGCCCTCCGACTGCATATGACTTGACCTTGTGGCGGTTTTTGAGTCGGTTCAGACTCATTCCGCAGGCCGACCCGCAGGTCCCATCCGTCATCACCACTATACTGTCGGCGTTATGCTGCCACGGCATCCCTCTCTCGAACGCACCCAGGTTATGGTTCATCCGTACCTTGGTAGTGTAATCTAGCTGTCGATTCGCACGTCGGAGAAGCTTGTCCTGCAAAAAAAAGTTGGTCTCAAGGATAGCCCCCGTTACAGCATCCGAGTACGAGGTTGGGTTGAAGTAACTGTTGTAGTCGTTCCACTCGAGATCCTTCTGCGCCAGTGCCTTGACCGGCATCGACGTCCTTAGATCAGACAAGTACACCGACGTCTCGTTCTCCTGTGGAAACATCCAGTCGACAAGATCGTATGCGAAATTCACGTACCCGCCGCCGTTGCCCGTCAAGTCCAGGATCACGTTCCTGACACCCACCTCGTACAGCTGAGCAAACCCTTTTTCGAGAACATGCGCTTCGGTCCGAAGACTGACAGAGTGTGTCGGGATGACCACTACGCCAATGGTGGGTCGCTTGACCAGCTGATAGAACGATGTTGAGCTGCCGTTCGAGACCAAGCGAGCAATGGCTGGCTCCTGAATTTGTCGCTCCTGAATTTGTCGCTTCTCGATCACAGGTCGACGGGGTACCTTGGTGAGATGTCGGGGTGTCTCCACGGCTGCCTGATAAAGACTTTCCTGCTGCTCCCGCTTTTGCTGTTGCTGCCTACGTCGTCGAGATCTTGCCTTCTTCAATCGCTCTGCCCGCTTTCTCAAACCAGAAGCGTCATCATCATTGTCGTCGTCGTCGTCCTCGACAACAACAAGTTCCTCCTGCGGGACAGTTTCCGGCTCTCTATAACAGTTGTTGACCAAAAAGCTCTCCGTGCTATCAAACTCCTTCCACGAAATCAGACGGTAGACCTCCCATGGCGCCTTGATCGTTGAGTTCTTGCCCTGTGGGTGTAACGCCGACACAGGACACGAGATCTCATATGTAATAGTCTCCCGTTCTGGTAGAGTGACTCGTGACGTGAACTGACCCTGGTTGTAGGTCCACTTCTTGGCGCCGGTGTCGAATGACTGAGATGTCAGGGCCTTGTTAAGTCGGACGCCTGCGTCCTTTGAGAAGCCGTAGTTGATGTCGATCCAGGTCTGGATGGCATCGAGTGCGTTAACCCCATCGATTGTTAGTACTTGACAGTCCTCGAGGAGGTTGTTGCTCTCGTCCCGAAGAATGCGAATCGTCTATTAAAGAAGAACAAGAAAAATAAAATAAGCAGTAAGTTCATCTCATCTTTGTCTTTTTTCGGTGTTTGGATATTTCATTTCAGGGACCACGATCAATTTGAACGGTCATCTGTCTCAGAAAATAACGGCCTTCAAGGGAAGGGATTGGACTTCTGTGGACTGTACCTGGACTTTGTCGATGACAGGAGCATAGAGGTCAAAGGGCTGCACAAACAGATAGTGCCTGTAACAGTGCGCTAGAAGAAGAAGAGAAAAAAGATGAAACAGATGCAAGTTAAACTCTGTGTCAGTGAATGGTGTTCATCTACTGTTCGTCATTCATTCCATTCGCTCCTTTCACGTAACAGATGAGAGACAGAACATACCGAGGTAGTTGGCGTGTGCGTCGTTAAGACTGTTCATCAACAAGTCAACATCAGTCTGGAACCGAAAGTCGCCCTCATACTCTGTCCGCGAGATCCTGTCAAATCCTGCCAGGATATCCACCGGAGGACTCGTAAACGGTTTCTGCAGGTTCTCGGTCGTCGCACTGTCAAGAAAAATGTAAAAGTCCTTGGCAAGCGAGGTCATGGTCGACACCACCGTGTTGGCTTCGGTGGCGTTAAAGGGGACGTGCTCGTAGCACCGCTTGACATGCCCGTAGCTGATGTAGGGCTCTCGTACCTCGCTTAGTACTGTACATGGGTCGATCTCTACCACTTCTGTCGAAGGTGATTCAGGTACTGTTTCTTCCTGTCGTTCGACGATCATGGTGTTAGTGCTTCTAGTCGATGGTTGGATGACTGGCACTGCTGCTGCACCTAAGAGACCAAAGCCGAAACTTAATCCTGCTTCCTGACCCCGGATCAAGGGATGTCCAATCTGACTGCTGCTGTGAGATACGAGGAGAGGGTTGATGATCGACAGCAGAGTCACTGTTGCTACTACCCTTCTTCCAACTCCCCAGCGGCGACCGTTGCTTCTGCTGCTACTGCTGCGGTTATATGCATAATTGAAGGCAGGGGCATCGTTTCGCCCGACTGCGGACGAGTGCGCCATGGCTGTCGATCGTATGGTGTCTATGCGTTGTGAGTAGGTACCAATGTAATGGCGGATCTGTCTGTCCCTTTGTCCAGAGTGACAGTCCTCCTGTTGTTGACCGGGAATGTAGAGGTTGTTGGGGGGTGCAGAGTGAAAGAGAGAGAGAGAAAAAAGAGTGTGAAAAATGAAGGGAAGAGTGTAATATGGGAACGAAGGCTGAAGAAAAAACTGTGGCGATGCGAGTGAGCAGAGAGAGGTTTGAGAGCAAAAAGAAACAGGGAACGCTTTTAGGATATTAGTGATGACAGTGGAATGGGGGCGAAGGAAGATAATAAGGTGCGAGGGTTGTGGAAGAAGTGGGAAAGAAGAGAAGGGAAGGAAGGAAATTAAAAGAGAGAAAGAAGAAGAAAAAGGCCAAGAAGAAGTGAAGCCAAGAAGCGAAAGTCAACGGGCGGCTCACTCGTTCGTTTGTGCGTTTGCATCCATCCGACCGTCGACTCTCTTTGTGCTCTTCAACCCCCTTGTTTGCTGTGGCACAATGCACCCAACCCGCCAATCAACCATCCCGCCAACCAACCAACCAACCAACCAACACTCAACACAACTTTAATTTCGTACTCGAGCAAAATAACCGCATGTGGTTACTGAAGGAGTAAAGAAAAAAAGAAAAAAAAAAAAAACAAAAAAAAAAAAAAGGCGAAGCGAAAAAACAGAGGGGAGCAACAAGGGTGGATAGGAAAACATATTCACCACCAACTCTTCTCGTGGTCTTCTGTATATCCTTCTCGCTGATACAATTGTATGATTCTCGCTCAAGACACTCCAACTCCACTCCGTGGACACTAGTGCTTCGGACCAACCTCCTTGGCTCTTTTTTTTATGGGTTGATTTTGTGTCCCTGAAAAAGGAGTACTCACGTTCGTTGCACTTTCTCACTCTCAGTGCTGTCTTTCCGTGTCTGCCCCTACTTCAATCAACTGGTATCCTCAGACATCTAAGAGAAAATGAGACGATGCTATCCATGTAATCCTCCCGTAGATCGAGATCGAGCTCCTTGTCGTGAATAAGGATGCAAGAAGGCGTGTATCGCCCTCCCTTCTCTGCCAGCCAGCGGACTTCGCTCATCAAAAATAAGGGGGAAAAAATCACGTGCGCAAATGAATTTTTACCCTATACAGTGCGCATTCAATCAGCGTAACGAGAAACTCCTCTTTCTCATTTAGTCAAGATGGTGTGTGAAATAATCCATCCGCAAGCGAAATTTTTCATCCAATGCATCCATGCAATGCATCTATCTATCTATCTATCCATCGATGAACAGTACCAACTAACATCGACAACGCTCGTTCACCCATTTGTAGCCTACCCGTCTTCATCACAACCGCAAGAAGCGCGGCCACGTCAGTGCCGGTCATGGTCGTGTTGGTGAGTCTTGATTCCAGGGAATCAACTTTTCAGTCAGGAAGGACATGGGCTGTCAGGACGATTGCCTTTGTAACAGGCGGGGCACGCATTCAACAATTACTACAGGAAACAGCACACATCAGTCACAGGAGGAACGGGTCATCTATCCAGAAAACAGCACACGCACACCCTTGTTGAACCTTAGATCCCATCAAACAGATCTGCAGCAGGGCCGGTCTACCTTTTAACCCATGGCGACAAAACCTGGAAGAGACAGGCGGGGAACTTATCCTTCTGCTGAACCTGCGACACAGCACCACTGTCAAGCTCAGTTTCTGGGACGGTATCAACAACAAACCTCAAAGATACTATCTCATACGACTAGCACCCTTGTCTCCGATATGGCAACGGTGAAGCAGAAGTTGTCAAACAGTTGACAAACGGCAAAAAGTAGCCGCCGAACAAGTAGTTGGCGTTTAGTTGGAAACGCAACTCTACAATATCGACCTTCAATTCTTACTCGACACGAAACGACAAGTATCACGGACCAGCAACTCTGTCAGGAGCTCCAGCAACGAACAGAGTGGGAGTAACTGAAGAATACTCCCGCATACAGGAACCAACATACACCTCTATTGGGAGAAAGAGACACCCAAAACACCTATAACCAAGATCAAAACATTGACCCAGCCCTCCTCTTTTTCTTCCAACGTTTCCAGGTAAGCACCGCAAGCATCCCGGAGGACGTGGTCTTGCTGGAGGTCAGCACCACCACCGCATCAACATGGACAAGTACCATCCCGGTTACTTCGGTAAGGTCGGTATGCGTCGCTTCCACTTGACCCGCAACGGCCAGCACTGCCCCATTGTCAACCTCGACACCCTCTGGTCCCTTGTCTCCGAGCAGACTCGCAAGAATGCTGCCAAGAAGACCGAGGTCGTCCCCGTCATCGACACCCTCCGTGCCGGTTACGGCAAGGTCTTGGCTAAGGGTCGTCTCCCTGCCCAGCCCGTCATCGTCAAGGCTCGCTACGTCTCCCGTGCTGCTGAGCAGAAGATTAAGGCCGTCGGTGGTGCCGTCCAGTTGGTTGCTTAAATACTTTTCCTCATCATTATTTTTGCTGCAACACCACACTTTGTTTTTTTTTGTAGTAGTTTTTTAATCGAGCTATTGCAGAAAAAGTTGTATGAATACACACGCGAAAGAAGAAAACGCTGCGGTTCTTGACATAAAGAGAGATTCTTTTTTTTTCATGAAACGTGAGACCGATATATGGACGAGGACATGGACGTGGAACGTGGCATTATTTATTTACGAGGCCACGACCGAGATAAGAGCACGCGAAAGAAGTAAGGCATAAGAACATACAAACGCGAAAAGAAAAAGGAAATCGGACAAATCGTTCAGACGAAGCGCACCAACGAAGCGTAGAGCCAACCATATCCGCACTTCAACCATCTCCACCATTCCATGAAAAGAATTAAGAAATAAAAGAGGTGGCTCAGGAAGCAAGGGCAGTGCTGGCTACTCTCTATTGAAAAGAGAGAAACACGAACTTGTCCTCACAACAAACAAAACCCCAGGTTCGCAAAAGAAAGCACCCACACCTTTCTACGCAGTTTTCATATCCCACACCAGCCTTGACAACTGGAAAAAAAAAGGAACAGAAAAGCAAAAAAAACGGTGTAGTGTCCCTGAACGAACACACGAGGCCTGCGTATCATCACTGCCGATAGTTATTACACGCTTTGCTTCCTCCACTTCACACTGCAAAGACTTGATATCATGAGTTCCTTGCTTCCTTCTAGAAGCAAGAAAGATTCAGATTTGGCTAAAGTTCGTCATTCCTCTTTAGTAAAAACGGAGGTCGGTGGTGAAATGGAGGTTGATGAGATCAGTTGGATGACAGATCTGAACGAGGTTATCTTTGGTGCCCCAGAAGGGACCCTTAAGCTTGGTCATGTGTGCCTGGCCGGTTTTTTTTCAGCCTTCGCTCTGCCTTGATGCTGTGTCCCCCCCCCATCTCCCTCAAAGACCTAAAACCCACATCAAAGACAAAGGCAATGCCTGGCTGTGCACAGCACATGCACAAAACAGACGAGTGCCGCGCTTAGTCCTGCGAAAATGGCAGCCATCTTTTCAACCTGCAGAGACATTAAACGGGTTTTTTTCTACAGTTTTATTCATATTGTTCTCGCTGTGCATGTCGAACATAACTCCCTCCTCTCTTCTCGCTCTCACCGTTCAGTTCTCCCTCTCTTACACCCTTTTTGCACCGTCAGACTGACAAAAAAAGGTCCAATGGTCTGGCATAGGTTCAATAATCAATTCATGTTGACGACGAGTTTCTTCCTATGCTCGATGACGAGGCTTTTGGGGCGTGTCTTCTTCCTGAGGGTCTCCTCTCTAGTTGCAGCATCCACCGGCCTTGTTTCCGCTTCTATCCTCCACTACCAAGGTGTTGGTGTTCTGTGTCTGGTTGGTCTGGGTGTCAATCATGCGCTTCTTGATATCTCTATTAAAGAGGTAAAATGACATAGGAGCAGCAAACATCGAGATGTGACATGAGTGCAATGCTGACAAATTCACTTGACCCTTTTGCGAGGACAATGGATATGATAGTAGTAACATTGGAATATGAACAAAGAAAATTACCTGGCAATAGAGAAGAAGGCCTCCTCGACACCAATGTTGGACTTTGCGCTGGTCTCCAAGAACTTGATTCCAAACTCGTCCGCAAGAGCCTGACCCTGATCCTTGGAGATCACCTGTGGGGAAAAACCAAGTATGGAGGGAAACGAAGAAAAAAGGGCGTGGCAGTGTCAATATAGTACGCTGTTGCTGTCAAAGGCTACTATTTAGACAAAGATAACATTGTCCCGCCTCGTCCCGCAAAGCGGTAAATAGGTAAAACTGTCTTCTTGATTCTTTTGCCTGGGCTTGGCGGCAACCTTTTTTTTTTTGTTAAGACCATTTGGTTACCTTCTTGTCTGGCATATCGCACTTGTTTCCGATCAAGATCTTGTTGACACCCTCGCTGGCATGCTGCTCAATGTTAGAGAACCAGTTGCGAATGTCTACCAGATAAAATGATATTAATATACAAGGTCAATTAACTAGATTCTGTAACATCCTTTCTTTCCTTGCATAATGCGTTCCTGCTGTTTCTATCTCTGTCGATGGTCCACTTACTACTGAAGGAGCGCTCGTCGGTGACATCGTAGACCAAGAGGATACCCATGGCTCCACGGTAGTAAACTACAAGGGAAAAGATTGACGTCGAGTGTTAGTGGTACAATCGAAAAAGAGTAGATGGACCAATTGATACCGCCAAGAGTCTCAAAATGACAAAAACAGGAAAACGACATCCTACCTGTGGTGATGGTGCGGAAACGCTCCTGACCTAAAAACAACAAAAAAAGCCGAGTCGTCATATGATAGTCGAGAAGTACAAAAACACTGCGTTAGCTTCCTGTCCCAGATGTCCCAGATGTCCCAGGTCCAATGGTATATGGAGTATGCAGTCTGACAAACTGTGCATAAAAAAAAAATAACAAGACGTGGCACGGTACCAGCAGTGTCCCAGATCTGAAGCTTGATGCGCTTGCCATCGAGCTCAATGGTGCGGATCTTGAAGTCGATTCCGATGGTGGTGATGAAAGATGGCGTGAAAGAGTCGTCAGAGAAACGAAGCAACAGGCAGGATTTGCCAACACCTATATGCACGATAAGTGAGCCCCAAAGAAGAAGGATAAGAAAGTACGAGTGAGACGAAAAGAACTTGTACCTCTGACTTTTTTTTTTGGTCACTGTCCCGCTGAGCGACTGCTGCTCTCCCCCTTTTTTTTGTCCTTCCTGAAAGATGGGCGATGATGGGATGTCAGGACAGAGCTGCTTTGCTGGGAATAGTAGTCCTGTGTCCACGGAGACGAATGACGCCAGAGGGCTGAAGAGTCGCGCTTCCTGCTAATAGTGAGAGACGATCCTTTTTTTTTTTGCTATTGCTGCCTGCTTTGCTTGGCTTTGCTTTGCCTTGCTTTTGCATGGTCCTTAATGAATTGGAAGAGTGCGCTGTATTTTGGTTGACTTGAACAGCGGGTTTCGATTGCTCGTCTTTTCGGTCCTCCCTTTTGTCTGATGTGTCCTTGTTTCGTGTGTGCTTCTTTTTATTACAACATCGGGCAGAGCAATAAGAGCCAAGAGTAGCAAGAAGCAAGAAGCAAGAAGCAAGAAGCAAGAAGCAAGGAACAAGAAGGAAGAAGAGAAGACTTACCTGAGTCGCCGATCAACAGCAGCTTGATGAGATAATCGTATGAGGCACTCTTTGGGGTGGACATTGTGAGAAGGGCTTATTAAGGAGGAAGGAAGGAGGTAGTCTAGAGACGAGAAGAGGAGGGTGATGTGAGTGAGTGAGTGAGTGAATGAGTGAGTGAGGGAAGAGTGAAAGGTGGGATGCGAGGATGATGAAAAGGAAGTTTGCGTGAGGATGATAAACCAGAAGAAAAAAGAAGGGGAAAAAAAGAAGAAAAAGAAGGGGGAAAAAATATGGATTATGGACACAAAGGACAAAGAGTGGTATTTTTTCCTTTACGAGAGAGTGAGTGTAGAGTGAGTGAACAGAAAAGGGAACTCAAAACAGCAGCAGAGAGAGAAAGCGAAAGGCAAGACTCAAGCAAAAGAGACAGCGTTACAAGTCACTGTCACTGTCACTGTAGTCAGTGTCAGTGGGATGAAAGGATGAAAGGGGGAGGAGAGGAGGGGAGGAGGGGGCGGAGGAGAGGAGGGCATGATGGTGTGCTTCTTCTCGTCGCAAACAGACTGGAAGAGCTGACTACACTGGGCTGCACTGGGCTGCACTGGGTGGAAAAGGATAACAAGAGATTGCAGGGCGACGAAGCCGAAATATGACCATGGACACACATCCATCAAAGGGAAAGGGAAAGGCCAATTAATCAAATCCCTTCCTTTGCTTGCTTTTACTCCTTGGCTGGCCGAAGTGTTTGTATTTGTTGTTGTTGTCGCTATTGTTATCGTTACTTGGCCGGATGCATGGATGTATGTACACATACAAACAATTATAGTAGAAGCAATTACAACACAGAGGTGTAGCATGTTCATCTGAAGTGTGTGTGGGGAGACCAAGGACAAGTGGCAGCGCAATGATTGATTGATTGATTTGACTCTTTTTTCTTTCCTTCCGTTCAAAGCCCAGGGGGTGTGTGCTGTGCCATATTCATCACTCTCGATATCCCAGTTGTGCCTTTCCTTCTTCTTCGTCTTCTTCTTGGTCGTTTCCTCGTCCTGCAAAAAGTAGTAGCTGCCCACTTCGGTACTCTTCCCAGCGTCCAAGGTCATGGCCAGGCTCATAACCAAAAGTCGGAAAAAAAAAAAAAAAAAAAAAAAAAGCGACAACGTGGCAGCAAGAGACTACAAGTGCACCTGATGGAGACAAATGCAAGAGATGAAGTGATGCACTTACAAGAGTAGTAGTAGTAATAGTAAGTAGGTAAGTAAGTAAGTAAGTAGTAAGTAAATAGAGTAAGCGAGGGATGATGTGAGTGATGAGAGTGATGGAAAAGAGATGAGGAAGAAAGGAATGAGGGTATGGGAAGGAAAGGAAGAAGAAGAAAGTGAAGAGACGACGGGAAGAAGAAAAAAAAAAAAAGAGTTTAACGGGAATGGTGGCGAGTTTAAGAAAGGAACAGAAGAAAGATGAAAAAATAAAAAAAAGAGCGCAAAAGTAAAAGAGGGCAAAGGGAACAACATCGTGCGTCAGGAAACCGAGAGTGGGGACCGACTCACCGATATCCTACTTGTAGTACACTTGGTGCTGCACATTCTCACTCCTTCCCCTCCTTCTCCTTCTCTCTCCTCTTCCTTCAAAGGCCATTCCTTCTCATGGTCAGAGTCAACATGTACAATCCACTCTTGTTGTATGACTTGACCCTTTTCTAGTTACCACTGTTCTGTCAATGAAATAAATCTACGTTTTGCTTGAATATTCTATTTGATCCCTTGAATGTTCTTTTTGATCCGCATGGCAACAAAGCTCTCCTTCCTCAATTGCTCTGCCTAAGTGGATCGCCATGCCCTATAAAAGAGCCGATAAACACGGACATGTATCCCCCTTGTTGTTAATGTTGCCGCTGTTTGCTCATTCCTTGCTCTTGCTGTTGCTTCTGAGGCTGCTGCTACTGATGTTGTGAACCATAACTATCCTCTCATAGGTCTCTAAAGCATCTCGCATACAACCAGGGCAACTTCAGGGACTGGAACAAGGGCAAGAACTGAACTTTGCCAGGGGCATAAAGGGGGGTTATGAATAGACAACAGCCAAATGTCAGTAAGTAAAAGTGATTGAATGAGAGTGTGGATGATAGGAACGGGATCTCTCTCTCTCTCTCTCTCTTACCCCTTTCCTTTTCTTGTCTTTTTTACTTTGCGTTGCTTTCGCCTTTTCCTTCCTCCTTTCCTTGAAGGATTGAAAAAAAGGGACAAGACAGGACCCGTGGAAATCCTATTTTATTTTTTCTCGACTCTTCCCCTTCAAAAAAAAAAAAAAAAAAAAAAAAAAAAAAAGTCGTACGACAAGACGATAACCCAACTCCACGTTGCAACTGTCGATTTCACCCTTTTTTTTTTTTTTTGGTTGAGAGAAAAGGAAAAGGGAAAGGCAAAGAGGGAAAAGAGGACCCTTGTGCACACTGATTCGCCCACTTGACACAACCACAACCAAACAAACCAAACCACCAAACAAACAAAAGGGATATCGAAACGAATGAACCCCACGACTTCTATTGTTTGCTTTTTTTCTTTATGGTTATTCTTGGAATGTTTACGTCTTTACTTTCATAAGGTGTCTCTCTTTTCTTTTTTCATCATCATCGCAAGCATCATCGTCTTCTTCTTTGTCAATGCGATAATACCACTGTACCAGTTCCCAGAACAGTTTTTTACTGCCACGCTGTTCATTCAAAAATAAACAATAAACGTCATGTGTAGCCATCATCATCCATCTATGAAGAGACACGCTCACTTTGGTACTGTACTGTACATACTACTTAGAACGAGAGAGAACAAGAAGGCAAGACCTCCAGTCCGTAAGGCTTTGTTGTACACTGGGTTTTATTTTCTTTTTGGTAGTGGTTGGTTTGGTTGTTGCTGTAGAATGAGTGACACTTTGCAAGGAGGATGATGGAGGAAGAAAGAAAACATGGGATGAAAAGAACAATGATACGATTCATCTATTCAAGAACTTAGGAAAACTAGGGACTAGTTGATTCTTGATTGTGTCACTTCCATATAGATCAATTCTACAGTTGTTTAAAAGGGAGAAATGAAGAAAAAGAATTAGCAAAAGTTGTTGCTATAAAAAAAAAAAAAGACAATCCGCGACGAACAAGGGTGAAAATAAGAATATTGCCTAGACATACCTTTGAGCTGCTCTTTGGAAAGGGTATCCTTGTGCTTGTCAAAGTCAAAGAAGCTCTCGGGAATGGGCTCCATCGAGGGTTCATCCTCGGGGTCATGGTAGGGCTCGAGGTAAGGGTGACGAAGGGCCTCCTCGACCGTGATGCGTTTTGCGGGGTTGAACGTCAAGAACTTTTCCAGCAGGTCCAGCGCGAGTGGGTTGGCATCGGGGAACATGGACGCAAATGGGATCCTCCTCTTGAATGCCAGCGTGCGAATGTAATCACGCGCACGGCGGGACTTGATCCCGTAAAAGTCCTCCATCGTAGGTGTTCCCAACACATCCAAAATCAAGTTCAGCTGCGAGTGGTCTATTTAATCATGTTGTAAAAGAAGAACGAGTTAGGGGGTGTTGACTGAGGTATTGTTACTCAAAGACCAATTACTCCATTGAAACTGATAAAAGGGTAAAAAGAGAAGCATGAACACAAATGGAAAGTAAAAAGAAGTAACAAAAAACATGCAACGCATATTAAAGACATAGAAAACAACATCAAAGACGAAAAAAAAAAAAAAAAAAAAAAAAAAAATAGACGACAGAACAAAGAAAAGAGAGAGAAAGAGAGAGGGAGAGAGATGAGGACGTACAGTCACGACCGGGGAAGAGGGGCTTGCCACTAAGCATCTCGGCGAGGATACATCCGACGGACCAGACATCGATGGCCTTTGTGTATTCCTTGAACGTCAACATGATCTCGGGCGCTCTGTACCAGCGAGTCGCCACATACTCTGTCATGAATCCGCTGTGTTCGTCGTTCGAGTTGGCCGACCTCGCCAAACCAAAATCGCAAATCTATTGCAAACGATTATCCATGTAAGCCGTTGATTAGTCAACATGTATGATTGTTGTTTTTTTCTTTCACTCTTTTCCATTCCTTCTCGAGTATTCCATGATACGGCCCAGTCGACAAATAAAAAACAAAAGGACGCACCTTAAGATCACAGTTGGCGTTAAGAAGCAAGTTGGATGGTTTGAGATCACGGTGAAGGACGTTGGCAGAGTGCATGCACTTGAGAGCACGAAGGGTTTGGTAGATAAAGTACTGGCAGTGATCGTCGCTCAGGTCCTGGGTCCTGATCACTCGGTGCATATCCGTCTCCATCAGCTCCTGAATCAAGTAGCTGTTTGTTGAAGATACAAAAATAACGGGGTAAGTTAAAGAAGGAAAGCAATTGTAAGAAAGTGCTTCAACTGCTGTTTCTTCTTTTCGCACGGATAGCAAAATCGCAGATGGTGTCCCGTTCTGCCCGTTTGTTGTTTGAAGATGTTGCATCTTGTTTGCTGAAAACAAAGAGACGAATACTTACACTTCCTGGAAGGCCTCCAGACTGGGGGGCTTGACGATATCGAGGATAGAAATGATCTGTTTCGAGTAAAAACGAGGGTACAAAAAAGAAAAAGTAGCAAGCAAAAGCAAAGAGCAAGGACAAGATAATGGGGTAAGTACTCGTTTTAGTGTGAGCACAATCACAGTCTATTCGATCTGAGAAAACAAAAGGACCTCTGAATGCAGAGGACAAGGACAGGGGGAATCATCCTGTTTCATTATGCGTCTGCAAAGAAAAACAAAAGAAAGGGAGTCGGGTATCCAGTAGAAGCAAAGAGTGGTCCATTGAGAGAAGAGAACGTAAGAACAAGGAGCCGTGTGGGCCATTCAATGGCTGTTGCCCATTTGCTCCATGTCGTATATATACATATATCCCACCGTTCATTCGGGGTCATGTCCTGTGGATGATGAGTATATCCTTTTTTCCTTGTCTCCACTGTATCCACCGCGCGTGTGTGTGTGCATGTATCCTACACAGTCCCTGATGTTCCTGTACTGCCTGCCTCTCGCGAAGACAATTGAGTGCTTGCTTGTCAAAAGAAGCAACATAACCAGAAAGAGAGAATAACGGGACTTACGTTTTCATGGTTAAAGTACTTCAACAGCTTAATCTCTCTCAGGGTTCGCAGACAGAACATGGAGTGGTCGAATGGAGTGATCTTTTTGATAGCCACCTTCTGTCCAGTGGGCTTGTAGATGGCCGAACTAATTACATTTGGCAAATGAAGAAAGTGAGCAGAGTGACCAGAGCGTTAGACAGGCGAGTGTGAGAATAATTAGAAACAGACAAGGCGAGTGTCATCATCTAATTCCAACGACAAAAAGGGACAAGTAATTACCAGACGATACCGTAGGCACCCTCGCCGACGACGTCAAGGATCTCGTACTGTTCACCGACGTTGAAGTTGCGTGCGCGCGGGTTGGTGGTTGCAGTCATTTCCGAGATGGTGTCGCTGAGGCGCTTTGTGATTCGCGAGAGAATGGTGGGGTGGGGGGAAAGAGGGGGGAGTAGGAAAGGATGGTTGTTGCTGTTGCAAGGAGTGTGAGAAGTAACAACGGCTAAGCTATGAGAAGAGAGAAGAGAAGTAAAAAAGAGAAGGGGTGAACAAGAAGAAGAAAAGAAGTAGGACGAAAAAAAGGGGGGATAAAAAAGAAGGACTGGGAAAGGGAAGGAGTCCAGGAGAAGGAAGAGAAGGAAGAGAAGGAAGGAGAAGGGAGCTGAGGGGAACTGAGGAGGATGAGAGACGCTTTTTTTTCTTTGGATGGAATCTATCTTTCTTGTATATACTTTGAATGTCAACGGATATAGATCGTTGTCTTTTCTTTTCTTGCTTGATGGTTGATAAGGGTGAGTGTGTGGAAGAAGTGAAGAAGGAAAGAGGTAGAAGAAAAGAAGAAGAGAAGAAAAGAAGAGAAGAAAAGAAGAAAAGAAGAAAGAAAACGAAAAGAGGCCAAATGAGATCAAATGTCAATGTCATTCACATATCCTCAAAGAAGACAAATAAAAAACGGCACATTAAGGGAAAAAAAAAAAAAAAAAAAAAAAAAAAAAAAAAAAAAAAAAAAAAGAAAAGCGCAAAAAGAAGAGAGCATGTCCTGTCCAGATGTGTGAAAACAGAAGCTGGGGTCCATGCCCTACGAGGGATTCTCGATTGGATCCATATTTATCGCTTCAAAAAACTAAGATTTAATTTCTGAGATGTCAACTTCAAACATCAGTCATCAGAGGCGATGGACGGTACCTGGCTGGCGGTACCCAATGAGCGCCGAGCCTGCCTTTCTTTCATTCACTTCAGATAGTTATATACCATAAGACACATAGAAGGCCATCGTCTATATAGAGGTGACAAGGGTCACCAGCCTGGGGGAGTACCGTCGTCTTTGTCAGTCAGTTCATTCGTCAACCAAGAATCATTGCCTATCCCGTTTTTTTCTATTGTTTATAGCTGTTGTTGTTGTTCTCATCGCCCCTAGTGTAGTCGTCCTTTTATTCATGCTTCATGTGCATGGCACAGATAGGACATCATGAAACACTTTTGTGAGCCATCACCCCCTTGTTTGTTCGTTCATTCTTATTCCTTCTTTTTTCTACCCCTGCCCTTTGCCCTTTGCCCACTGTCACAATCAGCATCATAACAATAATAACAACATAACAACAAGGCATCCTCTCTCGCTCTTTGCTCTCCCTCACACACACACACACCTCATAGCCAACCATCTTCTCCGCCACCAAGCAACCTTCCTTCCTCCTTTCCTTTTCGTATCAGTCTGTTCTATCCCCTCTCCAAGGCTTCCCTTACTTGGCTTTTACAAAACAAACAAAAGCAAAGCAGAAGCAAAAGGCTCAATCGACAATCACTCCACCCTCAAGCCACACCGCTATGCTCTTCTCCAGAACCATTGCATCAACAACCGCTGCTGCTGTTCGTGTTCATCGACCCCTGGGTCTCATCACCCGCACTCCTCTCCCTACTTCCACTCGCACATTACCCCTCTCCATTCATCGCTGCTCCATTCACACCGTCCCAAACAACACCAATGACAGTGACCATGACCCAATATCCCTCCACGACCGAGGAATAACACCCTCCCTTACCACACTCTCCCTCCTCGCCTCCAAAAACATTCGCCCTTACTTTTACTTTATCGACATTCACGGCCAAGTATTTCTCCAAGACACCACCCCCAAGAATTTTACTTCCTGTTACAAGGATCCTAAATTCTTGAATTTCTTCATGACGCGGATTCGACCAAACACGACAGGGTATTTTGGAGACGAGTATCCTTGGCAGAGTCCTTGTGCAAAGGAGATCAACTTTGTTGAGGCTGCTGATACCCCTATTGTCTTCCATGGTCTTATTGATGATGGTAACTTGTTCACGTCTCTTGAAGGAATCTCAAACGATGTCTTTGGCTATTTCATCCGATTAGTGTCCTTCACATCATAACGCGTATTTCTTGATGCAAATAATAGAACGACTGGTATGGGCAGGGAACTTGCAAACACCCTTCCAACCAGACAAACTCAGCGTTTCCCTCTCCACAGGAAGAATCTACCACCCCTTACCATCCATCATGGTCCAACCATGTAGTTCTGACAAGGACGGAAATCCACTCCCACCACTCGGACTCCTCAAATCCTCACTCGTCCTCGCTGAATTCGCGACCCTTCTCGACCATGATTCTTTCACCTGGCAGGGCAAACAGTTTCCTGTTCACCACGTTCCATAGCTTTTTTTCTTCATTTAAATAAAACCCAAGATGTGAATAGGAATATCAGTGGCAGGAGGATAGGAAGAGTGCAATCTTATCCTATTATACCAGTTGCTTTTATTGGATTCTGTTCTGGAGTATATGTCCCATGAGAGTGGCGGCTTTGGGCTTAAAGAATCCCTTGTGCATATCATACGTATGGGGCGGTGTCTCGCTACCACAGCAATCACATTCAGATGTGTAGTCAAACTCACCATCCAGCCCCAGCAGCACATTCGCATACCCAACCGTACTCTCCGCAATCATTACCGCACTGCTATCCACCTCCGCGAACGACGGCACCCGTTTCGTCCCGTCCTCGCTGCTGCTACTATCGCTGAACAGCCCCAGCGTTCTGCGACAAATCTCCTCCTGCGCCAAACTCGATATCCCCAATGCCAAAACATCTTTAATCCCTGCCAGACCACAGTGTCGAACCGCATCACACATTGGACAGTTAATCCCGAGGTTTGCAAACTTGTTGTTCGAAGGGTTGCCGTCAATATGATCGCAGATCATGTATTTGAAGGATTTAACGCCACAGAACCGGCAGGAGTAGTTATCCCGGAAAAGAACGTCTTGACGCATCCTGCGCCAGAGCCAGGATGAGGTGTCGATTGTTCGAGGGGTTTCTTTGTGCGTTGACCAGGTCTTTGTGACTGATAGGCGGAACATTGTGTGGAGGAGAGATAAAGGTGAAAGAAGATATGAAGAAAAAGCGGTCGAGAAAGTCGAAGAAAGCGTGGGAGCGGACGAGAAGGAAGACAGTTTGGGAACGGTTGAGAAAAAGAGAAAAGAGAAGGGAAGAGGATTGAAAGGATTACTCGAGCGCCATCTTAGCTTGGCCATATGCGTTGCCTCTCGACATGACTGAAGGTCAAAGCGCGCTCGTTTTCTGGAATTTCTTATTTTCATTGCTGTGCAATGTGTGAGAGGATTTAGATGCTGTATTTGTCTATGAGGAACTAGGAGCTTTGCCACGCCGAGTTTCAGGCGTCTGGGAGAGATCGACAACACTCCAATGTGAACTAGACATGCCTGGGTTTGTGTACATCCCACCACCGCCACCTGGCGTCGCCGGCGCAAACGCACCCAACTCTCCACCTATACTACCTACACCACCACGGCCTCCAAACATATCCATGCCTCGATACCCACACCCCTCCGCGAACAACCCAGCCGGTGGCTGTGACCGAATAACAAACGGAATAGGAGGAGGGTGAGCAACCTTCTTGGTCCAATGTCTCAAAAACACGCGTTCGACCACCACAAACACAATCACCAACAACACCCACCCGGCTACGATCCAGGCCAACATCACCTTGCGCCCTCCTCCAGCTCCACCCATCACCATCCAAGTACCCTCCTCGCCCTCGCCCATCTTTAAATGCGGCGCCATCACCCATCGTCCTACATTCTCTTGATGCCGTTCTCTCTCAGCCTTGTTGTCACTCCTGGATTTCTTTTCAAAGACGGGTGGGGAGGGGCAGAGGAGGGTGACGAGAAGGGAGGCGTAGAGGACACAGGAGAAAGAAAACGTCCGCCAGTAGTTGATCTTGTTCCAGTAACACGGCTTCATCCGGATCGTATAACACGCCATCGCCAACATGATCCCAATCGAGACCAGACCCCTAAACCGCCTTTGTGCAGGAGACTGAATCAACAAGAAATCCACCGCCAAAAGCAGACCGAGGTTCTTGAGCACCGCTACTCCATTGGGCCGGAAACAAATCTCCCCCTTTGCAGGGACGCGTTCAAAAGATGTCAGGAATACCATAAACAGGACATACGCAAGAGTGTAGGCAAATAAGCTGGCGGTGAGGTAGAGTGCTGGTTGGACGAGGGGCCCGGTACAGAGGAGAGAGTTTGCGGAGGGTGCTGCGACGGTTGAGGCGGGATCGAGGAGGGTCAAGATGACGGAGTTGAAGATTCCGGTCGCTTGGGTTTTTGTACCATGCCCTTCACGGCGGGCTTGCTCTTGTTGTTGGGCGTATTTTTCGTGTGCGTAGGCATGGATTGCTTGGGATTGGCACGCTGCTGAAGACAGGAACGTGCTTAGTATTGGCAAGTACAGGACGCTCTATATACAGGAGAAAATAGGGACATATGCTTGTTGTTTAGTCCAGACAAACAAGTCAAATACAAGTATTATTGACAACGTCGACAACAAAAAAAACAAACAGAGGACATTACCACGACGGGGATGAAGCAGCTGACCCAACCGACAGAAATAGCGCTCCAATGCGGCCGTCCTTCGCGTCTCAACCGCCGGCACCGTCGGTTCCAAGCATGGATACTTAAAGCAACCAACCAGCCAAATATCACTGCCGCAAAGCAGCTCCAGAACCGCAAGAGATACCAATCATGTGTGTTGATCGACGGTTGCAAACCCAGACTGTTGACTACCTGCATCACTATATCGCCATCTCCTCCGCTGTTACTGTTTCGACTGGGGATCTTGTCCGTTGACGATTTTGTGGTCCTTGGGTCGCCGCCTGCGGAAAGGGTTGTTGCATTTGACGCTGTTGAGGAGTTGGTGCCTCCGAACCCTTGCAGGGCAACACCGACAGCTGCATTGACGAGGCTGCCCCGGAGCTCTTCAAACCGACCAGACTCAAGTCCGTCCATGATGTTGTTGTTCATCGGCGTCGCTATGTTGGGCAGCCAGGAATGCAAGTTCTCCTTGATCCAGTCAACTGAGGCCCCCAGCTTCTGAATCCTACCGCCGATCCTGTGTGTTATACTTCCGTCCGTTGCATTTTGAATCTGTGGCGACGCGTTCTTGCGCAACAGTTCCATGCCATCCTCACCATATTGATCTAAGACTGTTGGTGCCGATCCAGCTGCTCGTACCGCGTCGTCTTCAGAGATCTTCAGCGCAAAAGTAGGTCTCTCGAATGACCTTTTGTCCTGCGTCGAACTGTTCCGAGGGTTGAAGTCGAATAATGTGCTGTTGCCGATCGACAGAATCCCATTCTTGTAATGAATTTCTGACCCACCACCACCTCCTCCTCCTGCTGCTGCTGCCGCCGAAGACAATTTTACATCTGCATTGGCCGACGAATCAGTCGCAGTCGTCCTAAAGACATCAAGGATCGATTTGGCACCCTCATACATCGCGCTCGTCTTCTCAGCCTGGTTATAAAACTCCATCAGCTCCCGAAGCGGAAACGAAAACAGCTGTAGAAGCTCGATGATCAGAATACCGATTTGAAGGTAGTTGAACCAAGCCAAGAAGGACATTTTTGCAAAGTCGGGTGCATTGTCGTCGTAGTTGGTGGCATTGTCAGTGCCAGTAGCGGCAGCGGTCTTCTTCTCGTCTGATGAGGGTTCCTTTGTAGAGTGGTGGGTCGAAGTTTCTTTAGGTCTTGAGCCTCCTGCAGCTGCTGAGGTTGTTGGTAATGTTCCTGTTCCTGGACGTGAATTGTTGGTGCTGGTGCTAGTGCTGGTGCTGTTGCTGTTGCTGGGGGTCTTTTCGATAGGCCTACCGCCACCAACTCCTGCTCGTGTTTCAACGGTTGCAGCAGATGCGCCGGTCTGTGCGGAGACTTGGTTTGTCGTCGTGAACCGTTCAACTCCCTGCGTCACTGCCTGGTGAAAATGCAGATCCTCGTAAAAGTCGCGCTTGCCCTCACTGAATCCTTCACCATTCCCCTCACTCTCCTGCTCCTCACCGCCAACAACAGCCTTGTCCTCCAAATCATACCTGCCAACATCCTTGATCGTCTCCATTGGTAGCATCGTCCCTCCTCTCATTAGCTCCTGCTCACACCCTCTCCTCCTCCCAAACACCCGCTGCCGGACCGACACAAACCCATTAACCCCCACAATAAACACAAAGATCCCATGCTCCATCAACTGGTCCTCGAAATATTGTATCCCCAACGCAACCTTTATAATATTCGCCACAATCGTGTCCATCAGACTGGCCCCTTCTTCAGGGTCAAACGTCAATGGTGTCGTGTTGGTCGGGTCGTTGTGAACCATGAAATTTGCGCAGATAATTAGGCCTGCCCCGACGAAGACACATCCAATCAGGCACCAGCCTACGACGTACTCCCACAGCCTCTCGGCGACCATATCTTCTCGATCGATCCTGGTCCCGATTGTTGGGTCAGTCTCTGAGGAAGAGGAGACTCCTGTGTTCCCAGTCCCGTTAGCGCTAATATCGTTACTCGTAGCGACTAGGGTAGCTGGATCCTCGGGTCGTTGACGCTGATACCGTCTCCACAACTCATCCAGCGCCATCTCTTCATCATGCTCCCCACCTTTCCCATTACCACCGCTCCCACCACCACCATCAATATCCTCTCGGCTACTCTCAAGACCATGCTGCCTTCTCCTCTGCGCTGCCTGTCGTTTCCGCATCTTATCCCTCCGCCTACAAGGATATAACCCCTCGACAACACACTGGCCTTGAGAAGCCATAGTCTCGACCAACAGATCTGCCTCGCTCTGGGCTTTCAACCATTGTTTCAGTCGTTGTGAGGGAAGTGTTGTCCGGCGACTGATGAAGATGTAGAGGAGGAAGGCGGTCAAGAAGAATATTACTACTAGGAAGAATAGCAAGATTGTTAGGTGTGAGGTTTCCATTGAGGTGGTAGTAAGAAAAGGTATATTGTTAAGAAAAGGAAGGGTAGGAGTATATATGTATCTGAGAGGCGAGTGAGTGAGGTGAAGTTGAGAGGAAGAATGAAAAGGATAAAATGCCGCTGAGTTTTGAGAGGATGAAGGAAGGGTATGTCAGGGGGAGGGGGGATGGGGCGACAGGGTAAAGTTGAAGAAATGAAAAGGAAAAGAGAAAAGGGGGAAAAAAGGGCATTGGAAGGAGGTTCTTCGTATAGATTCCCAATGCTCCTGAGCGCGCGTTAGACTCGTCAAATGTGGAATAGGGACAAAAGTAATCTGTACGCCAAATACTTCGTACCAAAGGGCAGCATGACCGCTGCGAAGAAGAGCGTAGAGAAAGAAAAAGAAGCACGATCGAGAGAAGTACCCACTGCAAAACGAGGGAGGCAAAAGTACGCGAAACGGTCAATTTTATTTGTTTGTAGAAATGTGTCAATGGAGACGGTGCCTCCGCATTATCATGGACAAAGCGAGGAGGCCAGGCACAGTTAGATCATGGATACGTTGTGTGTGTGAAAAAAGAGTACCTCCAGGAAGCATGAGGAGGCTATGCCAGCATAGGTTCGTTTGCCGTCCTCCTGTTCTTTCCCGCCACTTTTTTCGTAGGAACTGGCTCTTCGTCTACATTTGTTTGGTAAAATGAAAATTGCGATTAGTGTCTATGTCTCCTGTTCCTGTGAATAACAACGTAGTGACCGATGAGACATCCGGTAACATACCTTCTTTTACTGGTTGTTGCTCGAGTTCTGGCAGTGAGCTCACTGGTGTGTTTGGAAGCAATGCCTTTGTCTCCTCCTCCTATCGTACACAACATCGGGGAAGGGATAGAAAATATGTTAATCATCCTCCTCGAGACCCACACGAATAAAAAAAACAAGACCCATATACCCGTCCATGAATCAGCACGATAACAGCCTCTCCCTCGCTCTCTCTCTTCCGAGACTTACGACCATAAGATCCAGCTCCCGTTCGATATCCTCCTCATCAGCAACAGAGAGTCGTGTACTCAGAAGCTCATCAATCTCATTCTGGTACGCAATACTATCCGCAGTCTCGTCCATCAACTTCTCAACATCAGCCAACGACATTTCCTTGTGTAGTTCTTTCAGAACCTGGTTTCCTGCCGCTAGTCCTGCAAACACTTGCTTCTCCACCATTGCCTGCTCAATCGACATTGTCTATTTTGTTGCCATAAGAAACAAAGAATGAGGAGAGAGGAATGGCTGCTTTCGGGTATAGTTGTAACGCAATGATAAGAACATGAATGAAAAACAAGATAAATATATATGTGTGTGTATGGACTTACCAGTTCGTCTAGGTTGGTCATTTGGAGAACAGTCTTTTCGAGAAGGGACTCCTGGAACTTTTTGCGGCGGAGGGCCAAAAGGGCCCGCTGTTTCTCGCCCTTGGCCAGATGGCCCTTTGCCAGCTTCAATTCCTTTTCCACCACACCCTCGAGCTATGTCGATTAATACAAGAACGACAACAGTGAGGAGAGGAGATTAGGGATAGAATGGTGGCTTGAAGGTAAAACCAATTGATGCGGTGAGAAGAGACTTGTATTGCATACTCGTTTATTGTATTGCCTCAGCTTGTCTCGCTGCACTTTAAGGTCGAGGATGGCCCGGTCATGAGCTGTAATCTTGGCTGCTCCCTTGGACGACGAACTTCCCATTGCGCTGATGAGTAAAAAGAGTGGGTAGGTTGTTGTTGCTGCTGCTGTTGTTGATGTCGCAGAGATGGTCAATTCGCTGATGGAGAGAAAGGAGAGTGAGAGCGAGAAGAGGAGGAATGCCAAGGGCCGAAAAGAGTCTCCTTGAGTATGCACGCCATGGTTGTACATTCCACGTGACATATGGATACATTGGTGGCGTGTCCTAACGTTGTTCCTGGGGCGTGGTGCGGGAATAAAAAAATACAAAAAATGCGGCGTTTTGCATGGGTCTCTCCCCATCTAACTCCATCTTCTACCCGACCCGATTCATCTACACAAACTCGCATTCATCCCTACCTCACCTCACCTCACCTCAACAAACAAGCACCTTCCAGGACCAATGCCACCAGTCGTGGTTAAACAGGACTTATTGTCCGACATTACCCCTCTCCGTTCACCGGCACGCAGTAATGACTTTACAACCCTTGCCAGGGCCCGTCTCGGGGTCGACAACGTCCTTTTGCAACAGGCCAAACACACCAACGGATGTGGACTTCGAAGGGATATGGAGTCCTGGTTGTATATCATCGATTCGCAGCTGGATAATAATCAGAAGCCGCCTCAATTGGTCCGTGTCCGTGGTACTCTGAAGAGTCGTGGCGATAGTGAGAGGGGACAATGTGATGCAACGTCGACTGGGTTTGTCCCCGATTCTGTCGCGAGTGCATATAGCACTGTGGAGAGACCGATCTTTGTGGTGGATTACTATGACCGAGGATCACTTCGCGACAGCCTTGACAGAGGCGACTTTCTGATGACAGCAGACACTTCTCAAGAAAGAGTAGCAGGAAGCGACAATCAACAACCTGGAGCCAAGAGCTGTTGGAGGAGCAAGATTGCAGTTCTGAAGGACATTGCAACAGCACTCCACTACATCCAGTGCCACCTCCCCGGTCAACAGCTTGGCTCCTTATCCAGCGATACTATTTTCCTCGACACCAACCGGCGTGCATTCCTCTCCTGGCATGCCTCACGCTCTCACCGTCGGGACTATATCCTGGGCCGCACACACTCCTGGCGTTTCCTCCCACCAACGACACTTCTCCAGTTGAAGAATACCCTGAATCAGGAGCCAATAGCAGAGGAACTCTCGGTGGAGCAGGATGATATGTACACATTCGGGATCTTGGCTTGGGAGATTGCGACGGAGGAACGGCCCTTTGAGAGTATTGATACCCCCGTGTTGGTGCGGCCTGAGGATATGGCACATCGGTTCTCGAAGGCCCCACCTCCGCGTGTGCTGGACTTGGTCCGCCAGTGTATTCAGGCGGAGAGGGCAAAAAGACCTTCTTGGTGTGCGGTGTTGACGATTCTCGATGAATTGGATCCGGTTACCTTGGAAGACGACACTCTCGACAACAACAACCTTAACCAGGTGTCTTCTGCTGATAACATCACAACAACAGCTTCATCTCCTACCACCTCCACGACAGTGACTCTCACTCGTGACCCATGCCATCCAACAGCGCTCTCAGTCGACAAGACAAAAGTCATCGAGATGATGGAATCCGTCCTCGATTCGACTTTCTACCGTCGAGACCTTCCCGCTCACCTCGACAGCTTCACCAGTCCACGTGGCAAAAAGCTCTTCCAAGAGATGATAGCCGCGGGCACAGGAGAATGTTTCTTCCGCCTTTGCACATCCTTCAACACCCAAAGCGACCCCGCCTTCTGTGGCGTCTCCTCTCTCTCAATGGTCCTCAACGCCCTCGAGATAGACCCCCGCCGGCAATGGCGAGGTGTTTGGAGATGGTACTCGGATGAACAACTCGACTGCTGTACCTCGGTCGAAGTAATGAAACAAAAGGGCATTACATTCAACCAGTTCAGCTGTCTCGCCCGCTGCCACGCCAAAGTCTCTGCCAAACGCGCCGACAGGACGACGATTGAACAGTTCCGACAGGATATCAAACTCGTCTCTACATCGGATCAGGTCCATATGGTCCTCTCCTTCTCGAGAGCGGCATTGGGACAAACAGGATCTGGTCATTTTAGTCCTGTGGGTGGGTACCATGCTGGCGAGGATAAGGTCCTAGTCTTGGACACCGCCCGATTTAAGTACCCGCCCTTCTTTGCAACCGTCCAAGAACTCTGGGAATCCTTGCTACCAGTTGATCCCGAGACGGGTGAATGTCGTGGTTATTTCTTGGTGTCTGCCACTGCCAAGCAGAAACTCGACATCCAGCGCAAGCGGCTTCAAAGTGTTATCAGCAGCAGCGATATCACATCCACGGCATCTTCGTCCTCAGTCTCCCTACCTTCGCAGGCGGATCTTTCTTCCCGCTCCTCCTCCCCGTTCCCAGAGCTGAGGACCGATTCTATAGACGCTGAGCTCACTTCTGCAGACGAGCACCATGATTGTGATTGCGACTGCAAGCCATAAAGAAACAATTTGCCATTTTATGAGATTTTTTTTTTTATTTTTTTTTTTTTTGTAGTGGACTACAATGGAAACTATTTGTTTGAAGAGGTGGCAGGATAATCTATGCAGGGTTTACAGAGAGGGGGAGGGGAAAGTAAAGGGAATGACATCTGTGACAGCAGTCATTCATGATAGCCAGCAGCAAGAGAAGGAAATACGTGGACGAAAAAAGGGGTAGGCGTTTAGTCGACAACGGACGATAAAGAACGAGTACAACGACATCAGAAGTACCAAAAACTCGCCACTTCAACTCCAAACAACATCGCGCCAACGAACACAAAGATTTTTTTTTATCATTTGCAACATTTTCATGATCGGCTTGGCTATGGATGCATCATCAAGGGTGTCTTTTTTTCCTTGAACAACTTACTTTGCAAATAGAACATCTCCTTTTTAGTTTCCGAATCCCAAGGGCTTCCCGCGTATGTGTATGTGATTCCTTCAAATGACCTAACAAATGATGTCCATTTTGACTACTTCGCGAAGCCTTGGATTAGGCATGCCACAATAGACCAGCAAACAGACAACATTATTTCTGGTCAAGTCCCAACAGCGAACGAACGAAACGATAACGTGATATAAAAAGAAAAAAAAAAAAAAAAAAAAAAAAAAGCATTTTGGATACAACTTAAAAAAACCCCTTTTCAAGCCTGAGGAAGAACTGGGGTGCTTGCAGTAGACACATCGCTTTTCACAATCGGTGATGCTATTGCCGATGGGGTTCCAGTAGCGTCTGCTGAAGCCACAGAGGTCACTGATGCCGCATCCGATGCTACGCCGTTCTGGACAGCTGATCCGCGGCGCTTCTTCGTAGGAGGTCTTGCATCCACGGCCGCCGCGTTTTTCTAGTAGTACGACAACAAAAGATGACAGAGTCCAGGAGTTAGGCAGATATGTATGAACAATAACCAAAACACAGCTTGTCATTGCCTTGTTCTATGACACTTAGGCATGACTGAGACGAATCACTTACCTTGCCAGACTTGGATCGCTTGTTCTTCTTTTGCTCTGCATCCTCAAGAGCATCGGCAGGGAGAACATCGGCAGGAAGTGCAGAGCTATGAATATAACATAGGGACGATGTTTAGCCCTTAATGTTCTCACGTGCGCTATCTCGACTCCCATAACGCGTAACCAAGTTTTATACGACGACTGGCACCTTAAACTTACCTGCGAATGTGCTGTACCACAATGCCCATCGTCTGCTCGTCGTACTTGTCCCACGACTTCACAATTTCCGTAAACTCCTCCTTGGGTCGATATAAATCCAGTTTCCTGTGAGCCTTAGATCCTTCTATGTAACATAAAGAAAGGTAAATTTCAAAGAGTGAGTAGGGTGAGATGGACTCAAAACACAAGCATTGGCAAGGGGACCAAGTTGATTGAGACGAACCTTCACGGACGGGGATACACAGGCCAATGTAGTAGATGGAGATCCACATGGTCTGGACATCTGCTGAATCTGCTGCGCCCTCTGCCGCCTCCTGTGCCTGCGCATTAATGATGCCATGTGCGGCATCCTCCTTCTCTGCTGCAGTCTTGTACTTGATCACCTTAGAAAATCCCTTAATGTATGGGTGCGCAAGCACCAGATTATCGATACGCTCCAACTTTGCAACAAGGTGACGTATCCTTGATTCAACTAATCCAGACCAGGTAAGATGACGCTCCTCCGAATCCGACGAGGCAATGACCTGAAGGTAATGTCTATAGCGAGTAAAGAAATCGTCCTTTGCAAACAAAGTCGACCAGGGGACACGTTGACTCATGATCCTGTTCACCAATTCAGCAGCTAGAACGGGACATAAACGTAATAAATGTGAGCATATGCAAAAGAGGGAGCCATGGCAACATGCAACGCTCTGCTCACTTCGGATAAAAAATGGTTCGTGAGCCTTACCATCCTTAAACTCGGACAACATGACAGCCTTAGTAGAGTCGGTAACGTTGTGGGTGGCGCACATGGAGGGATAGGCTGGAGTGATGATGGGCATCTTGTGTGCTTTGTCGGCTTGATACAGTTTTGGGTTCCAAACGCGAACCTGGAGTGGTCCTTCCTCAATGGGCTTGAGCAAAACGGGCTGGGGCCAAGGCCTAGATATGAAAAGGGAGACAAGCACTAGCGAGTCAGTCAATTAAAATAAAGGCTGTTTCGTAATAGGTGATTAATGAACAAGAACGCACTCCATCACGATCACTTACCACTGGTGGAGAATCGAAAAGAATCTCGAGATGATGGTAGCTGCGCAGGCATTCGGGTATAACTGGCATACTCTGGCAACAAGCATAGCCCAGGCGACACCTCCCAAGAATCCCATCATGTTGGAATATACGGCACGACGCTGAGCCCACAGTTTGACACATCGCAGTGTCAGGCGGAATGTTGGAATGTTGGGAACAAGTCGCAAAATTTCGTCAGTGACACGAGAACCGTTCACGGAACGAATACAACGGTCATCCAGGTTCCTGAGCAGAGCGTCGTCAGAGAGGTCGAGAGTATCCGGAATAGTTGAAAGTCCAAGTCGAGCAAACGTCAAATCGATCTGTAGCAGGGAGCGGACGACATGATGTATTAGTGGTTTGTGAAGCAGACAAGGAGACAAATAGCCCAAACTCATCGATATTGAAACAAAGAGTGTATTGGCTTACAGGAATGTCAGAAAAACTCATTGTAATGACGGGAGTGAATGCATCAGGGACGGCCGTGAGTTCGGTGACCTCTGGTCGTCGTCGAAGCATGTCGTACATGACCTGAAAGAAATCCTCGCGCTCCACATATCTGGGGACGACGCACAATGTATCGATATCGGTACCTGCGAAGCGAATGAAGCAAAATGTATTAGGTACTGAGATCTATCAATGACTTCATGTTGCTCTCAGAGGCAGAGTGAGTGTGTGGTTTTTCTCACCTGATCCATGCACACCCAATCGGTAAGAACCGAAGGTAAAGATCTTGCCACCAGCCTCCTTGGCAATCTGCTCTGAATATCCCCTGCGCACATAGACAACGTATACAAACTCCTTGACCATCTTGTCCAGCTTTCCAAGAACAATCTCTCTAATTAAATCAACGCAATTAGAAAGAACTTCCGGTTATTAATGAGCCTTATGACGTGCAAATTTCAGGTTGCAGGTCCAATGCGATGGTAGCCATGGTTCATATCCTTGCCTTCGCTTGCTTTCCTCTTCCGACTCGAACAGTCCTTGATCCTTCAGGGTTTGGAGTAGTCTGTCGCTGCTTTCCAGATCCTCCTTTGTTGGAAAAGCCTCTGAGATAGGCATCGTCACGCCCAGTCGTCGCTGTGCCCTAAAAGTCGTTGAAACAAGAACGTATGAACAACCGTTAGTTGTGCAATCAATAAGGAGAAAATAAGGTAGAGTACATCAACAGTCTGGGTGGCCAAACATACCCATTCTGGTTACTCATGGTGCGATTGGTGTCCTTGTTGTTGAAAGTGTTGGGGTGAGTGGCGAATCAAAAACAAGCGTCCGATGGTAAGGCTGAGTTGTTTAGTTGCTGATGTTATCGTTGTTGCTGTTGTTGTTGAGTCGAGATTTTGATAAGAAGAGTTGATGTTTTTTCCCTTGGTGTATGTATCGAATGATGTGTTCTCTCCTTGAAGGATGTGCCCAGGATTTGCTGTTGTCGGTGGTGAGTGAAGACAGAAGAGGCGGATTGATTGGGAAACAAAGGACGGCTGTTGAAGTGGAGAAGACAAGAAAAAAAATGGAGGGTGACGTTGGAGTAAGCTTGATCTAAGCCGATTCCCTCCCCTTAACAATTTTAACGAGAGGCGATCTCCTCTTTGAAAGGAGGTGCCACCAATTCGGACTTGGGCGTAGAGTACTGTTCCAGATGCAAATTGTGCAAGAGAGGAAGGAAGGAAGGGGAGCAGGACCTAGACCCACTTGTGCTATCGTTTCCTTTTATGCCCCTGATCAGCTCTTTTAAAAAACCTTCCTCTCCATTTTTTTTTCTGTTTCTCTTTCTCTGCTCTCTTCTTCTCTCTCCACAAGACCATGCATCAACACGAACCCTCTCCATCAACTCATCTTCCCCTCCTCAAGCCCATCTCTGCTGATGCAGGCTACGCCGACTACCTTGCCGAACTTACCCACGAGCTCCCCTTTTCCGTGTCCCAATTCGGTATCGTCCTTGTTTCAGCATTGGAACTCAGGGAACGTAAGAACCAAGGTCACGACAACAAGAGTAAGCAACCAGAAGGAACTGCAACGCCGATAATCTGGGAACCTAACGTCGACAGTCCTCACTTTCGATGCACTTTACCCGTCCAGAACACCACGGGCGAGGGTGTCTTCACTACTATCGACGTGACGGTTGCGGGGCATGCCAACACCGTGTACGCCAGCTGTGAATATTCTCTAATGCAGGCCGCGGCAACAGCCGCATCCGAGGGCAGCGTGGTTGACGGACATTACTCGTTCAAGGCTACTGCGGAAAATTTCTCCAAAGCTCTAGAGAGCGACTCAGTCATCCAGGGCCATCAAACGAATGTTGTCGCGGTCATGAAAGAGATTCTCGATCATCCTGTCGCCAACGAGACTCCTCCAGGTATGTTTTCGATTGATATGAGAACCCACGCAATGCGAGTTAAATTTGGTCGATCAACCAATCTCCCCTTTTTGCTGACCTATCAAAGTATTCGATCGCTGAAATGCTCTTTGACAATAGGACAAGATGAAATTGGTCTTCAGTTCTTTTACTGCCTCAACGACATTTGGATGCCCGCCTTAAAGACGTTTGGCAAACTGTCTGACGGAAACAGGGGAGTCAAGCACGTCATTACCGAAGAGGAGCTTATGAAGGCCGAACCTGAGATCCGCCTTCGATGCCAGGAACTTGAAGAGAAGGATGGGTTGGTGCTGGGTCCAATGGTAGAGAGCGACGTTCCTCGTATGATTGAGTCGAACGGCGTCAAGTACGACGAGGAATACGGTCGCTTCATCATCAAGCGATCTATGTGCTTCCGAGACAAGAAGGGAGAGATGGTTGCCTGGGCAGGCACTCACGGAGACTGTAAGTTGGCAACTGTGGCTTTTTTTTGCCGTTATTACCGACACTCCTCTTGTAGCAACAATAGTCTAACATGGTCTCTACTCTTATCATCACTGTCCTAGTTTCAATTGCGGCGTTGCATGTGCTGCCAGAATACCGTAAAACTGGCCTTGGTAGACTTATTCTCCACAGTCTAGCAATGACGCATATTAAGCTTGCACGCGAGATTCTGACAACGCGAGGCGACGATGCAGAGCCTGTTTCAGCTTCGACTCTTGTTGCGCATGCTGATTGTATGGACTACAATCTGGAGACCATGATCTTTATGGAGCGATGTGGATGGCATCGTATTGGATTCTATCTGTGGATTGGCGTTGACAAGAACACGAAGGAGTAGGGAAAGAGAAGTAATTGGTGGCAAAGGACGACCGAAAGTAAAAAAATAAAAAATAAAATATTTAATATGGAGTGGCTGAATCGATTTGCCACCCCTTTTTGACTCTCTCTCTCTCCTCTTCGCTTCACCCTTCCTTTATACCAACTGCACTCATCTCCACACAACACAACACAACGCAGTACATCGACATATCAACCATGCCAAAGGAAAAAAAGACATCGGTCAGCAGCAAGGTACTCCTCCAGCAAACTCATTCGACTGCATCGCACCCCCCCGTGTCGCGGAAGAATGAAAGAATGAAATGACAGCCAAGAGTAACCCCGTCAACAAACACGCATTCCCTTCAACCTGATCTCTAGCCTGAGAGGCTCGTCCTGGACTACATGTCCAAGCAGAATCGACCCTATAGCGTCAGTAAGTCAACTTCCCATGCGCGCTCCCTATTTCCCTTGATACAGAACGCCAGACACAAAACTATGTTTCGTAACAACATTGACATTCATGCACCCTTTCACCACTTGTTTGTACCCTGTGGTTCTACAGCGGATATTGTCAGCAACCTCCACGCAGCAGTCACAAAGACAGAATGCCAACGCGCTGTCAACTCGCTCGTCGAAAAGGAACTTTTAACCTCAAAAACCTTTGGCAAGCAAACCATCTATGTCGTCCGCCAGGTAACTATCTCATACGCATTTAAACACGGCTATCTCTCTCTTCAGCACCTCAATATGCCCATCCCCTAGCATGCGTCTGTTTTATTTATGCCACCTCATGACATTTGTTTTTTTTTGCATTGGCTACTGAAAGGACACGATAGAAACGGTCAACCCTGATGAACTCGCCTCGATCGACAAGAGACTGGCCCAGCTCCGGGAGAATATTGCTGAACAAAAATCAAGACAGAAACAACTCTCAACAGGTACAACCTCTTTTTTCCTAGGATGCCATCATATAATCGCACTCAGCCTGGCTCGCTGAACGCCTAGGCTGACAGACTGATAGACTGACTCCTTTAATTTGATCTGTTATTCCTTGTGATAGAACTCGCGTCCCTCAATTCTGCGCTGACAACAGAGGAGATTGAGCATAGACTGATCGTGTTGACGTCAAAGGTGTGTCTCTCACCTCCCGCTCACGCAACCCATGACCCATGTGTCATCCATGCAACCTTGAAGCGAGAATAGCGCTTGACACTACGCCCGAGACTAGACATAGTGTTGAAACTAATTGCTTCTATCCTTAATTTGTGTTGCACTCTTGGTGCGTAGAACGAACAATCCAAGGAGCACCTTCTCCTTTTGCAATCTGGGTCACAGCTGGTCCCAGTTGAGGAGAGGCAGCGAGTGACGCGCGAGATGGAGACTCATCGAAAACTATGGGCTCAGAGACGACGACTGGTACGTGTGCCAGATCTATAACGACTATAACTATGGAGATGGTTCACCTCCTTCCCCTCCCCTTGCTTTTTTTATCGCTTCTCTGGAATGTCTTTGGTACAGCTAACGTTGAGCGAGGGTGTTGTGTGGGGTTATGGATTTTTTTTTCTAATCATGTCTCGAACGTCTCGTATATAGTTCAAGGATATGTTCTCGACTGTCACTGAGAACCTTCCAGGAAAACCCAAGGAGTTGCTGGTAAAAAAGTCCGCATCGTAGTTGAAACAATTGAGCACCAGGTCGTCTAATTGCCGCTCCCTGGTCGTCTCCATCTTTAATTTCTCCGTTCTTATGTTTGGTTTTTGGTTGTTGTTGTTTATATTGTTATTACACTTGTGGGTGGAGAAAAGTACAAAAGTATCTGATCTATGGTGCAATCTGTCGCTTTTACTATACCATTTAGGAGGAATTGGATATCTCACTGGATGACCCTATCGATATCAACATCAACCCAAGAGACCTTCTTTCGACATGAGATCAATCTAGTCTCTCTATCTTGTCTTTGTCCTCTTCTTTTCCGCTCGCAGACAGTGTCATGCTATTATTATTTTTTTCACTTGCGCCCGGTAATGTCCATTGCTGATATATCCGATCCTATCTCCTATCGCCTCAACTTGACTCAGGGCAGTGTACACATGAGCACAAAATAAACAATCAAACACACGTTTGCAAAAAGAGATAGCGATCAACACAATTCTTTCATGCCTTTCTCTCTCCGTTCAAAATTATTTTTGATATTATATTCTATTTATTAAGAGATGAGATATACATAATTCTGGTTTTTGAAGTGCAGATGAGGGGAGTGACAGGTTTACTTGGCCTCCTCAGCGACGGCAGACTTCTCCGCGAAAGAGGAGACGACAGCGGTCATGACAGCGACCTTGCGAACTTGGTCAATAGAGTCCCAGACACGCTTCTGCTGGAGATCAGCGGCGTCACGCTCAGCCAACTTGTTGCGGCGGGCGGTAGTGGGGACCAACTTGGCGGTAAGCTTGAACGACCAGCGCTTGAAGATCTGGACCTTGACGATATCCAGCAAAATGAAGTAGATGAAGGAGATGAGCAAGACGACGATGGCCTCACCAGCGGGGACCTTGGGGGTAAGACCACCGAAGATAACCATCAACAAGGCAATGATCTGGGTGCCGATAATGACAATGGAGAAGGTGGGCGAGGGAAGGTTCTCCCAGAAGTAACCAGTCAAGCGGGTGGAGAAGATGACGAAGTGAGGGGCGGACGAGATGTGGAGGTACATGATCGACTCAAGCTTGCGTTCCTCAGCAGGGACCTTCATATCCTCGGTGACATCATCACCGTGGGGAGAGTTTTTGGGCTCGTAACCGTAAACCTTCCAGAAGACGTAGAAGTGAGCAAAGGACAAGGCGCAGAGGAGGGCTCCAAGAACGATGGACATGGTGATCAACTGACCGATTCTCCACTTGTCGGGGTGCTGGGAGATCTGGGCGTTATCGACGGCAATGACCAAGGTGGCGAGATCGTTCAAGATGCAAATCAAGATGAGCAAGTAAGGAGGAAGGCACCAGTCGTAGGCCATGACGACAACGAAGAAGAACATCAAGAAGTGGACGGTCGAGGTAATACGGTAAAGGGCATAGGAACGCATGCGCTGGAAAATGGCACGGGAAGTAACCAAACCATCGACAATAGTCGACAAACCGGGAGCGAGCAAGACAATATCGGCGGCAGAGCGGGCAGCGTCAGTGCATCCGTGGACAGCAATACCGACGTTGGCCTTCTTGAGAGCAGGGGCATCGTTAACACCATCACCAGTCATACCGACAAGGATACCACGCTTCTGGAGAAGCTCGACGACGCGGTACTTGTGCTCGGGAATAACGTGGGCGAAACCATCGGCGCGGATAACGTGCTCGGTAACCTCCTCCTCGGACTTGGTGGGGTCAACCAAGTGACCAGCATCCAACATGACACGCTGCATACCGAGACGGTGGGCAACCTCCTTGGCAATGATAAGCTGGTCTCCGGTAATCATCTTGACGGCAACACCCATATCGTTACAGCGACGGATGGTCTCAGCAGAGTCAGGACGAGGGGGGTCAATCAACGAGATCATACCGATAAGCTCCCACTGGTCCATGTTGCCCTCAACAGTGCGGGCGACACCCAAGGCACGGAGACCACGCTTGGCAAGGTTGTTAACGGCACGGACGGCATCATCATCACCACCAACGAGCTTGATGATGACCTGGGGAGCACCCTTGGCGACCTTGAAGGTAGAGTTGGTGGTGAGGTTGGTGATGGTAGCCTGGGTGAGCTTGGTCGAAGGGTTGAAGGGCAAGAAAGAGGTAACCTTGAAGCCGGGAACCTCGTGCTTGTGGGTACGACCCTGGAGAATAGCGAGCTGAGCCTCGGCAGCGGTACGGACGGCAAACTCGATGGGATCGTTGGCACCTGCCTCGGCGGCGAGGTAGGAGTACAAGAGGATGTCATCGGAGGTGTAGTTGTTGGAGAGGTAGGGCTCATCGAAGGTCAACTCGTTGAGAGTCAAAGTACCGGTCTTATCGGAGCAGAGAACAGAGACGGAAGCCATCTCCTCGACGGCTGTGAGGCGCTTGACAATAACCTTCTTGGCGGCGAGTTGCTTGGCACCGACGGCCATGGTGACAGACATGACGGTAGGGAGACCGACGGGGATGGCAGCGACAGTGAGGACGAGGACTTGACCGAGGACAACAATGAACCTGCCCTTGCGGGTACCCTTGAAGTGGACGAGCTGGTAGACCATAATGATGAGGACGAGAACGACGGTGATAAGGATCAAGAAGTTACCGATGCGGTTGATGATCTTCTGGAAATGACCTTCCTCGGTGGTGAGGGAGATAAGGTTGGCGGCACGACCGATGAAGGTGTCACCACCGGTCTTGGTAACGACAGCCATCTGCTGGCCCTGCTTGACGATTGAGGACGAGTAGACAGTCTTGCCCTTGTTCTTGGCGACGGGGAGGGACTCTCCGGTCAAGGCAGACTGGTCAATCAAGAGATCACCCTCGGTGGCCTCACCGGTGGCACCAATACCAAGAAGACGACCATCGGCGGGGATAATGTCACCGAGACGGAGGACAATAATATCACCGGGAACCAAGGCAGCAACATCCAACTCGACCAAATGGCCATCTCTCCAGCAGCGAGTCTTCAAGGCAAGGGTCTGACGAAGAGCATCCAAGGCAGACTCGGCCTTGGCCTCCTCAATGAAACCGATACAGGCGTTGACAATCAAAAGGGCAAGAATAATACCGAAATCGAGCCAGTCCTTGACGACGGCAGAGATAATACAGGCGACCTCAATCAAATAGGCGATGGCACCGGTGAAGTAGCTCAAGAACTTGAGCAAGGGGTTGCGCTTGACCTCAGCGAGCTCGTTAGGGCCGAAGCGGGCAAGACGCTCAGCGGCCTCGGCGGAGGTAAGACCGTGCTTGGGGTCGGTCTTGAGGAGAGCCTCGAGCTCGGGTGAGATCTCGTCGGCGTGCTCGTGGTGCTCGGCTTCCTCGACCTGGAGGTTGCCCTTCTGTTGGGGTTCTGTAAGATAGACATGGATAAGAAACAATGGTTAGGAAATAGGTTCTTTTTTTAAAATAATAAAAGGGGGGAGGGGTCTGTCTGCGCAAGGGATGCGTTAGGATAAAGGGTTGTTGGCGGGTTTGATGAAGTGCCTGGGGATGAGGTTGCAGCTGCTCGTGAGATTGACCCTGATACTGCTTTGCAGCAGACGGACAGTAGGAGGATTGAGAGGCGGGAGAAGTATGCTGTGTTTGTTTGTGGAAAGTGGGCAGAAGAAAGAGAGATAGGGTGGAGCGGTTGGAGTTGTTTGTGAAGAGTGATAAGAGGAATGGGAGGGTTACCTTCGATCTTTTCAGACATGGCTGTTGGTTCTTGTGAACTGGCTGGTTAAAGCGCAGGTTGTGAAGGGAAGGATGTTTAGGGAGACAGGGTGGGCGGGAGAGAGGGGTGTGGGGAGGAGGGAGGGGGGAGAGGGGAGGGAAGAAGGATGGATGATGAGGGGATGAAGGGTACGGGTGGCGGATAGGTACACAACGAAAGGGAAGGCGGTATCGAAGAAGAAGAGAAAGAAAAAAAACGAAAAAGGGGGATGGATGCTTGTTCTTTTATATGACTTTGGATCCCTAGCAGACTTGTATGAAATATGAATATGAATATAAGAGATATGAGAGAGAGGGAGAGGGAGAGATACCAAACAAACAAAACAAACAACATCCGCTTTTTTGAAGGACAGACAGAAAAAGAGAGAGAACTAATCGTATGTCGATGATGCGAGAGTTCGTTGTTGGTTGGTTATCGCTCTTTTTTTCTTTCCTCTCTCCCTTTGTTCCTGGTCCTCTTCCTCCTGGTTGTTGTACCTGTTCCTGTTTACCTGTGTGGTGTCTGTGTCGATTCAATCGGATTGTCTCTACATACAGTACATTAAAGTAATTATTATAGGAGTTCAATTCAATCATATCCGCCCTTTCACTCACTCATCTATCCCTTTATTTTCCCATTTACATTTCCCTTTTCGATCCTCCCCTTCCTTACTTTCCCTCCCTCCTGTTTTCCCCTTTCTCTCGTCCTTGTTTCCTTCCTTCCTTCTTTTTGCCTGTGTTATGAGTTATGAGTGTGTGTGTGGGTGTCTGTTCTGTCTCCCTGGTAAAAAAACTAGTCTCTGTTTCCCAAAAAAAAAAAGAAATAACATTTATTTTAAAAATAATTATTTGAATTGAGAGCCGTTTCTCCGTTTCTTTTTCTCTTCCTCTTCACCTCTCCCCCCAATTGGATCTGACTGAATGGGTTTCTTTTTTCTTTTTGCCTTTTTATTCATTCACCGATAGGACGAGAAACTCAGTTCATATTCTGGTCGATATCGACACTCTTTTTTCTTGTTCCTAGCCCTTTGTCTAACCAAAGAGAGAGTAGGTACTCACCCGAAAATACTAGGTACGAAGTCAGAGTGGGTGAACAACGAGGGTGAGTCTGGGTTTGCCCGGTTCTCGAGGGAAAAGTATAAGGCCAACAGACTAATATAAACTATTTTAAAGTTGCCAGTCTGTATCTTCTTTATATGTCCGCTCCATCCAGTCAGGTCCCCATACGACTCTTCTGTGTACCTCTCTCTCACACACTGCAGTAAACCCCTCCTCATCCCCTCACTCTCTCGTTCTCATTGCTGCCTGTCTTTGCTCATAACTAACTCTCTCTTTCTCTCGCACTTACGTTGCTCAAGTGCCTGTGGTTGCTTTTTGCTCATAGTTGTTTTTATCCTTGGGATTAGTGTACTGGAAAAAGCTAGAGAAAAAGAGAGGCTGCCAAGTCGAAACAAAAAAGGGTAAATCTCTCCCCGTTTTGTCTCCTCAATTTCGACCTGCGCACAAGTATAACAGACTAAGAGGCATAGATAGATAGAAACCCAAAAAGCGGCTGACCGAATTGAATAACACAACATTCAACTCAAAACAAATGGTGCTAGCTGCTTGCTGACGAAGAAGTACAAAAGGCGAGGCGAGAGAGCGCAAGCCTATGTGGATAGTCTGCATTAAAACACACACAGGGAGTAAAGAGCTCGCATGGACGTTGGTCTGGTTAAGTTGATGATGATATTTTGTATGGATGGATGAATGACCTATGATGAATGGTTGGTCTATCGTTTGGTAATTCTTCTCTTCCCTCTTCTTTTTTCTTCTCGTCTTTCTTTTCGTCAGGGAGTAGTGTGTCCATCCATTCCATCCATCTGTCATGAATATGAATGAACAAAAAAAAAGCTGCGAGAGTGTCCGATTATTTTGCGCCCTTTTTTTTCTTTTGTACACAAACAAGGGAGGAAACACAATATCGAGGCCCAACGGCGGAATTTGTTACCGGGGTGTGTCGTCGACTGTCGTTCACAATAGGGTTCTTATTTTAGCTGCAAAAATAAAGAGTAATCTCGTTTTTTTTTGTGAGTGGATTTCCACACCAGGCAGCAGCAGCTCACCTCAATCGCGTGGGACATAAGGACATCAGTGGACAAAAGAACGCTCGGGAGTCAGTCCTCGACGCAAGGGCTGCAAGTTGACCATCCATGCTTTTTTTTTTTCTCTTGCCACTCTTGCTACTTGACCCCCTGCCAGGTTCTGCAAGGCGTGAGCAAAAAAAAAAAAAAAAAAATGGTTGACATACAACACCTCCGATGACGATATTAAACAACGATCAGGGGTCCATTGGACAGAAGTCGTGCTTCTCGCAACGAATAACATTGTCGATTTTTTCCACGATCGGCAATGTCTGGCCAGCATTCATTTTCACCTGCCCATCTTTTTTTTCAAACCTTCTTTATTCTTCTCTCCTCTTTTGTTGTTTTGTTTTCCTTCTTGCTTCTGGCCATCATGCTTCTTGTGCCATAATACAAGATGCACCTCACCATTGGCCTATCTCACAAAGCCAAAGGCCACAAACATCAGCAACTATCTATCTATCGCAGAGTTATCTAGAACTCCTACTGCTTCTGCCAAAACAGATGATCGTATAATATTCGATGATGATGATGATACACACCATTCACCTCCATGGACGCTAAAGAAGATCGGATGGGCTAGAGAGAAACAAATAGACAACAAAAAAAAGCAGTAACCGGAAAATCGACCTTTTTTACTTTTCTACTCCTGCAAGGAGAGGTAATGGATAGACATACCTTTTGACAAAAGGGCCCTTTCGATCTGAATTTAATGACGAAAGGGCATAGTGGGGTAAGGCAGCTCGCTAAACGACGAGAAGGAGAAGGAGGAGTGGGTGTCTATTAGTCAAAAGGGTTAGAAAATAAAAAAGGAGGGGTAAAGGTAACAAAACGGCCAAGAAGCTGGTTTCTTAGTTGGAGCGAATTTTTTATTGCAATACTAGACAGTTCAAGAACAGAACAAGGTTCACTGCCCTTTTTTTTCTTTTTTTTTCTCACACCCACAGAACAAAACGAGGCTAGTCTGTCCTACAATGGATCCCATCATCTGGACCACTTGAGCAAACAGACAACAACTTGTCTTGCGGTCGTTCTGTTGCTGTTCATTGTTGATTGGTATGAATCCATCTTGGTCGCTATTTAGAAAAAAAGACGGGCGACTGGGATTGAAAATAAAGGGAGTTTTTTCTTCTTCTTGTTTTCTGGGCCACGATAGACAAAGGGCAAAATCCAATCGCTGAGTTCCTCGATCATCTGTGATGAAGATCAGGGCAGGGCACACGAGCACAAAAAAGAAAAAAGTGTTCATTTGGAAAATGAGCAAGCAAGGGTTTTCCTTCCTGCAATGCAATCAAATGGAGACAAGGGAGCAGGGAGGCAGACAGGCGGGAACATGGAGCAGGGAAGAAGGAGCATCTCTATTTGGTTGTCCCTTCTGCTCCTTTCATCTCCCTTCATTCGTTGCTCCTTCCGTCTTTCTTTGTTCTCCCTCTCCCTCTCCCCCTGATCCTGAAAGCTGATTGCAGTTCGATCGAGACGAAGGTCTGAGACACAAAACAAAGAAGATTTCGTTCCTTTTTTATTACCCTTTCTGGCTCTGGTTCATTCCTAGTTCTTTTTTTCTTTTGAGTCAAGTGTGAGTGAGATCGTAGAAGGATCAAGAGGGAAGTGGAACGTGGTTGGAGATAGTGTGGGAGACAAGGAGTCTTGAAAGCCTACCATTTGAGTTTGAGATAGGTAGTGTAGGGGAGGGAGGTTTTTTCTGCTAGAAACAAAATTGTATGAACTGAGAGGAACATGAACCTTACGAAATGGCGTGCGACACTACAATATCAACAACAACGAACGAACAAGCTAACGAATCAAATGACCCGTCATTCTTTTTACCTTTTTGCCAGGTGGAAGAATCGGAACATAAAAAACAAAAACAAATCGGAAAAAAAAAATCGATGTCACATAACACATTACACGCTTACACCTGTGCAAGGCATGGCAGGGTAGTAAAGAAGAACAAGAACTTTTCCTGTTTGGTCATCCACGGTCCATGGTTAGGTCGACCACAATGAATCATCTACTCATCGGAAATCGAGACTTGGACAGAAGACATCGACCAACCAACCAAGCCAACCCATCATAGTTAGAAAGACAATCTTCAATAGGATCAGAGAAACAGAGACTGACACATCCAGGACCCATGGACACGGAATTCAATTAGATCAGCAAGCTGGGAGAGTGCAAATATGGAGGATCCGGGGCGTCCGGGGATTCCGAGGGGTGTTTTGTTGCGGACTCAAACAAAATAATACGTAAAGGGCAAGACAATCCCTGTAGCGAGAGAACAAAAAAACGTGAGATGGTGACGACAGCGCAAAGTCGAGAACCACAGCAAAGACGACTGAAAACAAAAATCGACAAACGGTGACAACACATCCAACAACAAATCAACAAAGAGCCATTTTCATCAAAACGAGTATCTAGTCGTTCAACACAATCATCATCATCACAAAAAACGAGGCATTTTACCAGAGCTGGTTTGTCTGGCTGTCGAGTTGGATCGAGTCGAAAACTATGAAAGAAAAGACACGGCTGAAACTCACACAATTATGGTTTGTTATTGTACTGATGATCTCTATCCACACCATGACAAAACTGATCGTACCTGAATGTCGTATTTTTTCATGGGTGAGAACATATAGATAGAAACAGCTTCGCAAGTTTGCAAAGACACCCAGCAACAAACAAACTCCATCAACTCCACCAGCTCCACCCGCTCATAGACCATAGAAACAGCTAAATGCAAACGGGGATAGAAGAACAATGAATGGGAACGACTGTGGAATGATGAATGAAAAGGGTATGGTAGTACACACAGAAACCAAAAAACAAAATGGTGAAGGGGTAAGGTTGGCCTCGTTTTTCCTTTCAATCCTATTTGCTGTTGCTGTTGCTATTGCTGGATGTGATGGAGGTGGTGGTTGCTGTCGTTGCTCTCATGTTGTTTTTCTGTTGTGTGATTTTCCCAATTACCTCTTTGTGTTCCCTATGAAATCAAAGATATGCGCTGTTTTTTCATTCGCTGGATTTTCTCACTCTCTGTCTGTTTGTCTCTTGCTCACACTCGTACTCAATTGCCCTGCCCTGCCCCTGCCCCTGGCCCTCTCGCTCGCTTTTCTCATTTCTCCCTGGTATGACTTGAATGAGTTGATACACCTTTAAAGCTAAAACCTTGCTGCCTCTCGCTTCCCTCCGCCTTACAGCCATTGGCAGACAGCCAACAGATTTCTGCACATAGAAAAGACGATAAACCCCGGGGAACGAAATCAAACAGCGCAAACTCGTTTTCTTTTTTTTAGGCATTTGCGGGCCATGTTTTGCCGGGGGAAAAGATGAAAAAAGCCTCATGGCAAACGAGCAACCTTAGATACATAAAGGGCAAGCGAGTGCAACGCAAAAAAAGATGCGCAGAAGTCGAAAGAAGAGAAAAAAAGAGAGGGTGGTGACACTAGGGGTGAGTTCAGGGAAAAAGGGAGAGGGAAGGAGGAGGGGTTGATGACACAGTTTCGTTGCTTTACGTATGTTCGAATGCAGACAAAAACTAGGGTACTGTTGCTGCTGTGTATCGTCATTAGATCTATCTTGCCCTATCCTGTCCTGTCGGTTTCTCTTTGTCCTTCCAGTTCCTTTGTTTCATGCTCGATGTCAACCACAAGGAGAATAAATCAACCCGCTTTGGCTCGCTTTCGTCAGTACCTCCTTTGCTTTCCTGGCGCAGAGGTGGGTCTTTTGTTAATGTTGTTTCTCAAAAGAAACGGGCCCCTGTCATGGTGCATAATGAATATAAAAAAAAAAAAAAAGAGTTGTGCTTTGATTGAATTTGTTCCTTGACGCTCAGACGAGCAAAAAAATGAACGAAGGCGTGCTGCATGCTCAACGAGGGATAATCAAGTTTGCCTTTTGGCCACCGTGAGGCATTTTGAGCCTTGATTTCCCGATGGTCCCGATATCGTGTGATGAGTGAGAAGATCCAAAACAAATGTGTGCCCATGGGCGAATGGTTTGGTCAAAGAAGGAAGAAAAACGAACGTGTTTGCGTGTGCGTATGTGTGAGTAAGTCGATAATTATGTGGGTGTAGGTGGGTTTGTGGGCTAGTTAGTTAGACCAGACACGCAGAACCGTCGAGACAATCACCTCGAGAGCATTCTCCTTGGGGGCTTTGTTGTCAATTATTTTTCCTTCCCCGCACTTTTTCTTCCAAATCTTTGCCGGTTCAGGGAGGATAGATAGCAAACCATGAATAAGAAGGCGAGCACCGAGCATTGATCTCATGAGTTAATTTTCACTCAGTGCCACCACTACCGTTCCGTTTTTTCGACAGGGCACTCCATTCTTTTCATAAGGAATCCACGAAGGTTTACCATGGCATCCTTTGCCTTTTTGCTTCCCCACATTTTGTCAAAAGAGGCCATGAACAGCTTATTTCCCCGCACCCTCACTTTTGTGTTTTTTTGCCCCGCAGCCTCTCAACCCTTCTTTCACCGTGGATTCGTTTGTTTGGTCCATGGACAGCAATCCGTTCATTGTCGGATTCTAACTTTGCTATTTGACAAACAAATCCGGAGAAAAAAAAACGATAGCTTGTCTAAGCGAACCATGCCGACATCGCCTCTATGACCCCTTGTTTATGTTATTTTGCTCTCGTCACCCCACAGTTGGACGGTTTGGGTCTCTTTGAACATCGAGATCGTTGTTGGTGCAGCTTGCACTCTTTCAGCAAGGACAAGGGATTTTCGAGCGGGCTCCTTTTTCGTTATTCTTCAACTTTGTTGTTTGTGTTTAGGAAGGAAGGAACATCGTGGAAGGAAGGAAGATACGCTTATCTCTTGTCTGGCCCTTTCCCTTCTGTCCCGTTGCAGGACCGTCGACAATCCTTCTGCATCTCTCGTTGTTATTGTTGTCATATTTGACCTTGGACGATAATATTTTGATTACTATCCGATATCTGAGCGGACAGCTGACAACTCTCTTTTTTTTCTTTCCTCGCTCGTTTCTCATTGTTACTCACCCCCCCCCCCCCCCCCCGCACTATCAATGTCCCACACATCCCCGCATTTACACCCATCCTCTGCATTCCTTTGAGAAAGAAAAAAAAATATAGTTTATGTTTGCATTGCGACTTGTCACGTCAACGTGGTGTCGAAGTCTAGCGGGCAATCATTCAACATGGAAAATATAGAGAAGGGGTGCACAATGGCGAAGGGGTAGACACACGAATGAATGAGTCGTTTTCCTTGTTTTCTTTTCCTTTCTATTCACTTTCGAACACAAAGCAACAAGGGACAGTCAGTAGTCGCGGAACTAATTCCGAGAAAGAAAAAAAAGCATGGCGTTTTACTTCGAGACTTTCGGTTTGTGTATCCGTCGTTCAACTGCAAAGAATGAAAGTCGATGAGTAGTTAATACTAAAAGTCATAACGCAAGGTACCTGGCCAAAAGAATGCGCTTGTGCTGGTTGTTGTCATTCATTCTTGTTATCTTTGTCGTTCTTGTCCTTTTTATTATTGTATTGTTGTTGGTGCCTGTTATTTGTTGAGTGAAATAAAAAAAAACTGCATTGTTGCTTGCTTGTGTGAGTCTTTTTCATATTTTTTTTTTTTTTTTTTTTTTTTTTTGCAGCCTTGCACGACCGACAGTGCATCCTTCTAGACTCGCAAGACCCTTCCATCCAACCCGCACCTCGCCCCACCTTTACTGTACTTATGTGTATGCAGGCGTGGGAATAACATTTATACCATTTCCTTCCTTCCCATGCATGCTGCAAGTCTCGCCTGCGAAATGAGGTTGGGAAAATTCCTAGTGTCCACCCTCTTCCCTTCCTTCCTTCCTCTCTCATATACACTATCGTAAAGCGCCCCTGCGCACAAGGACAAAAAATAAAAGAATGAGCGGATGTCTGAGAAACAGGAAAGAGGACCGGACCCAAGCACTCTTGTTTTTACTAGCGGGTGATGAAGGAGATGGTCATAACGATGGATAATGGCCTATCCACCGACCCAATCCACCGATCCCCATCCGTTTTGCTCCACCAAGAACAAGTACACATCTCTCCACGCTCTCACGGTCAGACTCAAACCCCATCCATCTCCTCGCCACGCCGCGCGCCTTTGTTTCTCACTTCAGCCCATTTTTCTTTTCCTTTGTGCACAAATAAACAAACAAACAATGATACCAACGCAAACAGGAATAGATAAAAAAATCCGAGCCTAGAGTGGGGACCAATGATCATTCGTCACTGTTCTGAAATCCACTCTTGTGTTGTTGCCCGATATGCAACATACAGTAACATCTCTCTACTTCACCTATTTATCGACTTTGTTTTCTTGCTCGTTATGAGTGCATAAGCCGAGACCATATCTATCTGTCTACCTGTATCTGCCCGTCTCCAGTTCCTGCAACTGTCATTTTTCGTAGGCCCCTAGGCGGCGCCAAAGTGATGATTTTGCCACCAAAAGGTAAACGAAGGTGAAAAGACAGTCATAATGTGGCTTGGTGTGGCCCAAAAAAAAAAAAGAAAAAAAATCAACAAACACCGACCACTATCGACCATATGTGGCACTAAAGGTAGCCAAACCACTCCATTCACTCTTCTTTGCTACACACCCTTCACATTCACATCATGGCGCCCTCCATCAAACGAAAGGCTGGCCCAACTCCCGTCTCTGCTAAGAAGGTACACTTCCGAAACATACTGCAAAAGGAAATTGCAATGTCAGTTCTTACCATTCACTTGTCGCGCTAACTTTTTTAATATACTTACTTTTCACCCCTGGGTCAACAGTCCCGCAAGGTCATGGAGCCAGAGCCCGAGTCGTCCAGCGGCGAAGAGGCATATGACGACATGATTGACGAGGAAGAAGATAGCAACGATGATGACGAGGATGAGGATGACGAGGAGGAAGGCGATTATATCGAAGGCGAGGACCAGGCAATGGGAAGCGACGACGATAGCAACGACGACGAGGACGAGCAGGATGAGTTCATGGCCGCAGCAGAGCACGATGCTTCTTCAAAACCACAAAACTCAATGGGCGTCAAGAACTCGTCTCTCTACAAGGCACCTACCAACGATGAGATTCAGGGACTCCAGGAATCCTCCGATCTCTTCAAGTCCAACATCTTCAAGCTCCAGATTGAGGAGCTGTTGAAGGAGGTTCAAATCGACTACAAGAAGGCTCAGCCCCTGGAAGCCGCCCTTCGCAAACTTAAGGAGATCTTTGACCGCACCCCTGCACACCAAGAACTGTCCGTAAGTGCTGTCGAACTTGTCTCTTCGGAGAGTGAAGGGGATTATGCGTTGCGTGTTATACATCATACTAATCTCTTTGATACCTCTTTTATTTAATTAGCTTGCGGCTATCAAGGCCAACATGAAGAAAAGATCGGTCGTTATCCCATTCCCTTCACCAGAACCCTCTTCAGATATCCAGTACACATTCGGTTACAGCGCACCTTCGGCCATGCACCTTGTCGGCAGTTTTCCCTTGAAGACCGTTTCCAAGAGTCGTGATGGCTGGAGTGTGGATGTCGCTGTGGAGATGCCCGAGGAGCTGTTCCAGGAGAAGGACCACATGAACTACAGATACTTTTACAAGCGCGCATACTACCTCTCTGTGCTTGCCGCTGCCATTCAGGATAAAAAATCGGGAATGTCGAGCACAAGGACCGAATTCAGCACACTCCATGGAGATCAGCGCAAGCCGATTTTGATCTTGCACCCCTCTGGAGGTAACAACAAACACCAGCGGAAGAGTTGAAGTTTACTCGCTACACCTCTTTTAGTGTCGATAACAGCACTTTTCTAATTACCCTTATTTTTTTCTCCTCCTTGACAATGTAGACAAGAGCGCCACCGATTTCAAGAAGATGCGTTGCACTATTAGGATCATCCCCTATATCCCATCCTCAGTATTCCCTGCACAGCGTCTGGCTCCTGGTCGCAACAACGTTCGTTCAGCCGACACCACCGAGCAACCCCCCACCCCTCAGTACAACACCGCCCTCCAACAGGACACCGCCTTTACATCCCACCTCACATTCCTCTATCAACACAGCAAAAACTGCGCTGCCTTCAAGGACGGCTGCATCCTCCTCAAGGTCTGGGCAACACAGCGTGGCCTCATTCGCAGCACGAACGAGGGCTTTAACGGATTCCTGCTGGAGATGCTGATGGGGTACTTGTTACAGGGAGGAGGAGCCAACGGAGGAAAGAAGCTCGCCAACGGATTCAGCTCATACCAACTCGCCAAGGGAACGATTGACTTTATCGCCCAACACGACTTTACTGCCCACCCCATCATGATGGGTCAGCAGGCTTCCTCAGGAGAGTTTTCGAAGGAGGCCTTTGTCTCTAACTTTGACGTCGTTTTCGTCGACTCCTCAGGAAAGATCAACTTGGCAGGTCATGTTTCTAAGGCTGCCCTCGATGAGCTTCAACACGAGGCTCGCTTGGCTATGAAGTTCTTTACCGAATCGAGCGACGATAAGTTCGAGGCTCTGTTCTTGAAGAGAGTCGACAGCCCCATCCTCCGCTTCGATAATGTTATCAAGGTCCATGTCCCCAAGAACATCGCCGGATTGAAGAGCTATACCAAGGTCGCCGCATTGGACTATCCCTCACCCTTTGTCCACTTTGCACGCTCGATTGCCCCCCTATTGAAGCGCGGATTGACGGACAGAATTCACTTGGTCGCCACCCGTTATGAGCCTCTGGGTAACTGGGCTACCTCGAGCAGCGCACCCGATTTTAGAGCAGATTCGGTCATCACTATTGGTCTTCTCTTGAACGCCGCCGAGTGTGCTCGTCTGGTGGATTTGGGACCCCCTGCTGACGATTTGGAGGCTGCCAACGTGTTCCGCACTCTCTGGGGCAACAAGGCTGAGCTTCGTCGTTTTAAGGATGGTAGCATTTTGGAGAGTGCTGTCTGGGAGGCTCAGGGCATGGACGCTCGTCATCTCATTGTCGGACAGATGATTGGATACCTCTTGAAGCACCACTTCGCGGTCTCTCACGACTCTGTCCACTACTGGGCTGGCCAGCTCAACAAGTTTATCCAGTACAACAGCAAGGCCATCCCCGAACGACTCTTCGACAACAAGGTCGCTGCTGCAAACGGATTCCAGACTGTCGTCAACGCTTTCGAGGCTCTCTCGAAGGCCGTCAAGACTGCCGAGGACATGCCTTTGTCCGTCACCCACATGTACTTTGCCTCGCCCGCCGCTCGTCTCTCATCCACCTTTATTCCTCAGCCCAGAGACTTCAATGTGCCAGCTGCCCACTTCCCCGACAGTGCTCAGTACGTTGAGCCCTTAGACGTCATTATTCAGTTCGAGACCTCGCAGAAGTGGCCTGATAACTTGAAGGCGATCCAGAGGATGAAGACGGCGTTCTACTTGCGTCTGGCCGATAAGATCAAGTACAAGGGCATGCGCGCCACCGTTGTTGAGGAGACTGCCGAGCACTCGCTTGGCTTGAATGGATACTTGGATGTCCGGGTTGCACCAGGATTTGTCTTCCGCTGCAGGATCGCCTACGACAAGGAGATCACTCTGTGCGAGGATATCATTTCCGACCGCAAGTCCAGCCAGAGCCTCAAGGAGCAGCACCAGAAGGCGTTGGACCTTTACAACAGACACTTTGTCCAGGCCCCCATGCACACCTTTCTCATGCACGCCCTTGCCCACAAGTACCCTTCGCTCTCCCAGACCATCCGTCTCACCAAGCGATGGGTGAGCGCCCACTGGCTCGCCCCTTACTTCAACGACGAGGCCTTGGAGCTCCTCTCTGCCGCCGTCTACTCTGACCCAGCACCCTGGGTTGCCCCTGCCAGTGGTTTCGCTGGATTTGCCCGTGTTTTGAATCTGTTATCTACCTGGGACTGGAAGCACGAACCCCTAGTTGTGGATCTCAATGGCGAGATGACCGCCAAGGAGAGAGACGATATTCGTCACAACTTCGCCAACACCCGCAAAAACATGATTGCCTCCAACTCTGCCACCTCCCCCCAGACCAAGACGACGTCGATTTCGAGCGATCATGCCAGCATGTTCATTGCCACCAACAAGGATACCTTTTCCAGGTGGTGGACATGGCAATCTCCGTCGCCTATGATGGTGGCGCGTCTGAAGGCATTGGCCAAGACCAGCTTGGATCATATGCTCAAGGTCACCGCTGCATCAGCCACCACCAGCTCTTCTGCCCTAAATGCCTTGTTCATCACACCTACTGCACAGTACGATGTGGTCATTGACTTGAATCCAGCCATGTGCACACGCTATGCACAGAACTTGTCGCCCGACGCACAGTACTTTGTGACCAAAGGAGACAAGTACAAGAACTTGGGCACCTTCCAAAAGAGTGTCTTTGGCGAGCAGATCCTTATTGGCTTTGACCCCGCCGCCGAATATCTTGCCGAGCTCCAAGTATGTCTCCACCCTTGTTGTCCTATTTTTTTTTTTTTTGTTTTTTTGTTTTGTTTATTTTCTTTCTATTAATGGTTATTAACGACATTTGCTTTTTTTCCATTCTTCCGATTCTTGTAGAGGACATATGGAGATATTGCATTGTTCTTCCACGACCGGTATGGAGGCACGCAAATCGGTGTTCTCTGGAACCCTATGGCGCTCAGCCCAAGAGCCTGGAAGGTCAACCTCGGCTTCAACAGCAAACCGGCAGACGTCAACAAGGACGGTGTCTTGGTTAGTATCTCCACTTGTTTCTTGTGCTTGCTGCTTGTCTGTAGATCGTCAACGAAAAGAGGAAGGAATAGATTGACTAACGATATTTCCTTTTTGTTTAATAGGAGGTCGCAAAGGAGCTGAGCACAAAGGCCAAGAATGGGAAGACGACGGGTGGATCCAAGATGGTGGTGCCCAACATTGAGGCATTGATGAGTGAGATCGAGCGGATTGGCTACGGTCTTGTTCGTTCGGTGCAGGTGAACAGGGACCCCTCTGCCACCAACTAATCTCTTTCTCATTCATTTTTTTATATCATTACCAGCATTCCATTCACATTCACCTCCTTCCTCGTACCATAGATACTCTTCTCTTCCCTTTTGCAACATTAAACACGCATGCATCATTTTTTTTAACATACTTCATTACCTGTTGTGGAGAGAGGGATGTGACAAGGGATAAGAATAGCTGAAGAGTAGGGTTCACGATCGAACAAGTGGGGTCATCACTGCACGAGCACACACACACGTTACTGATTGAAAAGGCTTTTCCTTTATCCTCCTTCTCATTTACTCCCTTGCTCTCCCCCAGGTAGAACCCCCTTTTTCTCGATGGCGAACCATCCTGGCTCGAGCACAGGTGTGGAACGCAAATGTACCGAAATCGACAAAGACGGCGACAAAAAAAAGGGTCATTCTCACTTATAGCTGCATGTTGTTGACGGACTGACTTCGTCTGACGGTCAGCCGGTCATCGATGGCCACCCCCTATTATCATTTTTTTGGTATGTCCTCCTTTTCTGTCTGTCTGCGCTCACTGACATGACGACGACCATGCCCTCACCCTCACGCACGCTTTCGTTCACGTTGGAGAGGAGGGGGAGAGGACGAACTGACGGTAAGCAACAACGACGACAGGGGTAAAGGTAAAGTGGAGGCAAAGAGAGAGAAGTGCCGATATCGCTGTTTTTTACTCGTTTCGCTTCTTCTCTTTGCCTCCGCCGTCCAACTTTTCTGCTCCCCTTCTTCCCCTTCCTCTTTTCTTTTTGCACTACTCCTCCTACTTTCCACCTTTCAACTCGGCGGGGCCATCACCACTACCACTACCACTACTAGATCAGTACCTGCATCGATCCCCTATCTCGCTCCTTTGCGATCACACCTATCTCGACTGCAGCGGTCCTTTTTGTTTCTGTACCTGAACGATCGACTGAGACGACATATTCCAGTTTGACCTTTTCACCCTTTCAAAGTACTCCAAAGGAGGATCAACTCGACTCAACGACCGATCCACCCAGCCGACACCTGCATAAAGGCCCAGCAGCAGCAGCAACGAACCATCGACAGCTATTCCCTCTGTCTCATAACGACTATCTCCTTTACACTTCTATCCTTCTCTTCGCCATACCAACAACAAAAAGTCTCTCTTCACTTGACCGTGAGGGAGAGAAGAACATAATACATCGACAACAAAATGTCGACAGAACATCATGAACCAGTCCTGTCGCCAAAGGGCTGTCCGATCGAGAACTTCCCCGAGGACCCCGAACGACTCTTCTCGGCCAACGGGCTGACGCTCGACTACCCGCGTATAGGATGGATCGCAGCCGGGTGCTGTACTTTTCTCGCGACGGCCATCTCTTTGGTCCTGATCTATCGACACTACCAGTACTACACCAAGGTAAACATGGAAGGGCTACACAGGGGTCATATTGGAGATAAAACCAGTTTGTGTTATTTCTTATTGCCCTAGGAGTAGTGCAACAAACAGGGTTGTAACGAAAAGAATGAACGACGCCGTTCATCGATCATGCAATTGAACTTTACTAACAAAAAGTTTAAGAAAACCAACGTCCACTTTTCTTCTCTTTCTATTCTTGTTATCCACGGTTGCGGCATATTCATCAATCAAATGGCTCTAATAACCTTCAGCCCAACCAACAGCGATATATCGTCCGGATGTTGCTCATGGTGCCCATTTATGCAATCACTTCCTGGTTCTCATTCGTCTACGTCCGCGAAGCAATCTACTACGAGACCATCCGCGTCTTCTACGAGGCATTCGTCATCGCCTCCTTCCTCATCCTTCTCCTCCAGTACCTCGGCGACTCTCTCGAGGACCAAAAGCGTGCCCTGAAGAGACACAAGAAAACCGAACGATGGTTCTTCCCCATGTGCTGTCTAAAGTACAACCCCTCTAGACCCCATTTCTTGCAGTTTATGAAGTGGGGGATCCTGCAGTATGTGCCTTTGAATATCGTGGGCAGTCTGTTAACGGTTGTGTTGGAGACCCAAGGAACGTACTGTGAGAGTAGTTGGAACCCCAAGTTTGGACATGTCTGGATCCTGTTCATCAACTTTACCTCCGTTACGCTGGCTACCTATTTTCTCGTAAGTCTTTTATTCTAGCTAAGTAGCTACACGACTCTTTACGCGACATGAGAAGAGAAACACGAAGCACTCTAATTGACATTGAAGCCATCTTGTCGTCATTCTTTTTTTATCCATGCTACTTACTAGATCATGTTCTACTTTACGGTCCGGACGGACCTAAAAGAGTACGAGCCATTCTACAAATTTCTCGCCATCAAGCTGGTAAATAATAACATGCACAATGAAAGTGAAGGCTTATTCTAGAAGACAGAGCGAGAAAGAGAGCGCAAGATGAGATGAGGATCTGCTCTCTACTACTCTCTCTCCCTGTCTCTTTCCGTGGTCATCCATGGGATGGCATATGAATATGTATGTTATTCCATCACTAAGCACGCCTATGCAATTATATTTTCGTCCCTTTCCATTCCTACACTTGCCGTTCCGCTCCACACGTACACACAGGTCATCTTTTTCTCCTTCTGGCAGTCGTTGGTCGTCGAGGGCTTTGTCTACTTTGGTAACGTGTTTAGCTAGCAGCTTCGTCCTCTGCATTATGCTCCCCACACAGACTCAAATTGTTTAAATGGACTTGAGCATATTCGCTAGCGTACAATGCTATTCTTAAATGTACGCTTACTTTGCATATGCTCACCCAACTCTCAACTCACTCTATCAGCGCCCTTTCTGCTCACAACTTTACTCATCAAACCGTTTCGCCTTTCGCACATTGCTCATAACATACTAAATAGGGTACATCAAGGCGTCCAAGTACTGGTCGACGGGCGATATATCAATAGGAATCAATGCTCTCCTTATTGACTTTGAGATGGTCATCTTTGCCATCATCCATCTTAAGGCTTTCTCCTACAAGCCCTATGTTCCCAAGATTCCTAACCCGGATCTCCCCCCGCCACAGCAGCAGGCGCTCTTTACTTCTGGCGGTGGCAATGGTGACGATCGCGACAATGGAAATAGCGATTCGGCGTTGGCGTCTCTTAGTTTCGACACGATGCCTACGGCGGCTGGTGACAGGACTCAGCAACAGCAGGCAGGAGGAACAGGAGCAGGAGGCACACCCAAACGGAAACTGGCGCTGTCTGCAACACTCGTTGACAAGAAGGGTGACAAAAAGTCAAAGAAAAAGAAAGACGAAGGCCCACCAGAGAAAGTCATGGATTTCACACAAAAGACCCCGATCTGGCGCGGAATCCTTGATTCGTTTAATCCACTCGACACGATCCGTGAGCTCTCCTACGGCTGCAAGTACATGTACAAGTGGATCCGGGGTGTCCCCGTCGACAAGGATAGTCGTCGGCTACTAGATCTGCAGGTTGCTTTTGGGCGCGTGAGACCCGAAGTGCCCTATACCCCGACCAAGGAGGAGTTGGAAAAGGAGAGGAAAAAGAAGAAGAAGAAGAAGCTGAAGGAGAGGAAGAAGAGGAGGAAGGAGAGGAAGAAGATGGGTTTGGGTACGGATGAGGAGGATGAAGATGAGGAGGGTGGTAGTTCCATCAACGACGATGAGGACGATGATGATAATGAGTCTGATGATAAGGGCGACAAGGATTTGGAGAAAGGAACCAACAGAGACGACGGCCATGATAACGACGAGAACAAGGAGAAGGATCGACGTAGACATGATGCGGATGGTAGCGAGGGGACTGGTGCAGGACAAGGACCTGTCAGTCGCTACCGCCAGTTCCAGGATAACAATAACAGTGGCAGTTACCAAGGAGGCCGCGGCCGACTTACTGATGCCGTGTACGACATGGGTGAAGGAGGAGGAGAAGGGTCAGGATCAGGGATCGAAGCTTATGGCCGCTCAAACGTCGTCCACAAACCCGTCAAACCCGTCAAAAAGGGTGCCGCTGCCGCAAACCCGATCTTACCCCACCTCGAGCGAGACCCGTCGATCAAACTGGAAAAGGCAGATGCAGCCAGAACTGAACGAGCAACTCTTCCAGATATACAGCCTGACCCGGTCGAGCGCAAGATTGCCCTCTCGGGACTTTACGTCGACTTACCTCTGTCACCCGCTAACGAGAACATGGGTTCCCCTGGCAGCTCGGTCGATATTCCTATCCCGATGCAGTACCAACATGGCCACCGCCACCAATATCAACCTTATGAAGCTCAGGAGTCTCAAGCGAGAGGAGGAGGAAGGAGCGAATGGGACTATGGGCGTCGTCAACAACGTCTACGAGACCACCGTCTAGAGATCGACCAGGAGCAAACAACAAGTCGATTCGACCACCGCGATCGCGATCTAGAGCGAGCAGCGACAGGAGGAGCGGCACTTTATGTTCTCCCTATCCCCGTCCAACCCATGTCACCCGAACCTCACGCTCCTCCTATGGAGACGAGTCGAGGCGGAGGCGGAGGCAGAAGTGTACCACCAGTAGATATTGACGCTCTTCCTCGTGGCGGATTGACTAGGTTGGCAAACGATAACTTTGTCACCAAGGGCAGCAACTCCTACCAATTCGATCGGGATTTCGACGACGATAACAAGAGCAATAGGAAGAACAATGGCGGCAAAGGATTCACCCGCGACCCATTAACAGCAACGAACCATCCCCGCATCGCCGCGCTCTCATACTACGGCCAACAGCAACAAGGAGGAGGAGGAGTATACAACCACCACCACCTTCATCATCAGCGTGGCGATTCTGCCGACACTTCTGTTCTGTCGATAAGCACCACCCCCGACTCGCTTGCGCCCGCACCTGCAGGAAGAAAAGGGTTTTACCATCACCGAGAAGCAAGTCGCTCCGACCCAGAGCTATCGCACTACGGCCTCGACCACGAACACTACCTGGAACGGATGCACTATCTTAATGAGCAGAACTGCCAAGCCGAGTATTATCTCCAGCTGCAACAGCAACAACAGCTCCTACGCGAGGAAAGACGGCGCTCTCAATATCCAGTGCTATCAGATCATCCCGAACCTTCTTCTTCCTCCTCCGCTCCCGTCCCTGGCTCTGTCGATGCAAATGCAGTTGCAGGTATTACAAGTGTTGCTGCTGCTGCCCCTGACCGTACCTCTGTCGTTATACAAGGCGAGGAGAACTCTCACCAGCTTCATCTCCTTCCCAGGGAAGAGAAAAAAGCAACAGGAGGAGAGTCAACCTTACCGCCACTATTTATTGCTCCCGTCGACAGCCAAGTTCCCGATCCGGGAAAAGTACCATCGGACGATAGTAATTTTACTGCAGCTGCAACAGCTGCAGGTACAGAACAACAGGTGGTGCAGGAAGATCCAATCGTGGCAGAGTACAATCTATTGCAACACCGACAGAAGCTGCAGGACCAACAGCGCACTCAGCAGGAGTTGCAGTACCAAGAGCAACAGCACCGACGTCAGCTGCATCATCAGAAACACGACTCGCCCGACCATCAGCAACAGCAACAGCGGGCAACTATGAAACCATCTCCTCCTTCCAGTAGTCGAAACCAACAACGCCAGCAGCAACTACTACCTAGACGCAGGAATAGTATAGAAAGTCTCGACTCGGATAGCAGCGGAGGAGGGTTCAGAGTGCACGACTATGGGTTCAGGCCAACAGTCGGTGGGGGTGTCAGTCGAGTCCCCAAGGGTCGATACCAACAGGCTTACAGGTACCCGATGCCTCTGCCACAACCAGTGCCGCCAGCGCAGCTCTACCAGTTCCCACAAGACAGAGCTCTTTACGATCGACAGCGACGCGAGCGAGCTGGCACTAGGGATCGAGAGTGGGACAGGGATAGGAACAGGGACAGAGATAGGGATAGGAATAGGGATCAGCGGTATTACTACCAGCAGCAACCACAGCAATCCCATCAGCAACAGTACTCATCTCGGCCCTACAAGGATGACTACTCGAGACAGTCTTATATCCCTCAGCCTCAACCTCAGTACGGCCACCCATCCGTCGACGCTCGCTTCCGGTCTCTACCCCCTCCAGCCCTTGTCTCTCTCGACGACCGCTCCTCTCGATCCGTCCGCCGTGCCCAAGACCCCTCCCCCACTACACGAGACCGCCGAGACGGCGACCGTGACCGTGACAGGGATAGAGACCCCAGATATGCAACCGACAATTACGAGAACAACAGCAGAGACCCCTACTACTCACCAGAGAGCCCCTCTGAGAACCTCTTCCCCGCCTCGCGGTACGCAGCCCCCTTTGTCCGTGACTACGAGCTCCAACAGCGAGAGCGAGACGCCCGTCAGCGGGTGTCCAGAAACCCTCCCATCGTCGATCCTCTATCTCCACAACAGCAACAGCAGCCGCTTGCTCAACGATGGCAACAACAACAGACTGATGACCGCTTCATTCCCCAGCCCAGTAGACGCGGTGGAGCTGATATCGATGGTCGTTCTCGAGTCCCGCCTCCACAGCCATATCGACAAGGGCCTGGATCTGGAGCATACGAGGATGATGGACCTTACGAAGAAGCAATCCTGTGGACACGCTCACCGCCCATTGCTGTCCCAGCCCCCACTCTCCGAGACTAAGTTTACCACCATCCATACCATCTATTTGTGTGTGCATGCCCTCACCCCAACTTTTAATAAATGTATCTCAGCACTGCCTTTCTTAATTCTCCCACGATCCATCTCAAACAAAAAAACCAATGAGATTACAAGTTTGCTGTTTGTTTTTGTACTTTTTATTTTTTTTTCTTTCTTTTTCGTTTGGTAGTGTGTGCATCGTTGTGTAAGCTGATAGCGGGGCGGAAAAAGTCATGATGGATGGATGAGTAAGAAATGCGCGTAAAAAAGAAGGGCACAAGTCTTATTTTTATGTTCTTTTTACATAGATGGCACTGACACTTGAGAGGCATCCAAGCCAAGTGCGTGCAAAAACAAGTTGACGTTTCCGATCCTTTGTGCCGCCTTCTCGGGCGACAAACGCGACGTCTGTGCCGCAATCACATTGTCCAATACTTGCTCTCTATTAACACATAGACAGGAAAGAGGGAACAAAAGGCGTTAGCAAATGCGCACGCGTTGAAAAAAGAACAATGAAACCACAGAAGACGCTATCCTTGAGGGGATTAATTACCTCACTTCCGTGACGAGAACGTGTTGCTGGTCAACAGTTGCGCCGACAGCCATGGCAGCCAAGAAGCGCCATACGTGCACATCCTCGGCCATCGTGGCCTTTGGCATGAACAATGCTGAAAAGTGCGTCTGCAACTGGTTAAACAGTCTATGGTAAAGCTCGTTCCTAATAAAAATGTCGGCGAATAAACCAAATGGTAAAAAAGGAGGAAGGTTAGATTCGTTCAAGGGTATACAAGACAAAAAGTACCCACGGGCGGCCATCGAACTTGGAACATTATTCATCATACAACCAAAATAAAATAACAAACACTCATGAGGCCATGCTGCAGCCCAGAAACCAATATTGTGCCTAGGAATGCTTACCATTGGTTAACCTCACGGTCGTCTGGGATGGGGTAGTTACCCTGGCCCTGCTTAAGTATCTCGGCGCGGCTCAAGAACAGTGTCAAAAAGGCCAAACCAGGCTAAATATGAGGTTATGACGAATAGACAAAAGTATTAGCATTGGCACGTAAGTCTTTTCAATTCCAGCGTCCCATTTGTTTGTCTCACCACATGCAGATCAGATAAAAAGAGGGGAAACCATGTTCATTACCTTACTCCTGGCAACCCAGATCATGTTGTTGCGTTCAATAAACAAGGCCAAAAGACCGACAACAATCCTGAAGGGCGCCTCAGAGACAAATCCGAGGAGTGGTGGGACAATTGTGTTCATAAACAACTCAATTTCCTGATTGCCCTGGACATCGGCATAGACCTCCGACTTGCACACATTCAATGACTCAAAGTTGGCCACCAACATGGTCAACAAAGTCAACGTCTGCTCAGGCAACAAGTGACGAAGGACACGGGGAATGACCTTCTTGCCCTTAGAGTAGTTCAAAATCGAAATGAAAGGATGGGGATGACTAACGAGCGGAAAGAATAACAATGGTTCGTGGTGTAGAATGTCAGTCATCAATACTTCAAAGGCAGAAGGCTCGGTAGTGCTGTCAGTCAACAATGATGCTGTCAGCTTACACAATGCCAATGGGAACGGTAATGCGAAGCTCGTTCCACATCTTACGGGCGAGGATACCATACTCCTCGTTCCAACGACGGATCGCCTCTCCGGCAATTTCCTCCTCGCCCATTCTTGGGGGTGGTGGCTGCTGTCGCCTCTTCTGCTCCAGGGCCAGGACGTATGTGTAAACGTTCTCGATCCATCCAAGAACAGTGTGCGATTTGGTGCTGACGGGTCCAGGCGAAGGGGGCTTAGGCGAAGTGGGTCCCGACGACTCAGTGTAGCTTCCGCGCTTTGAGACTTGCAAGAGCTGACGAGGATTGAGAACCGAGTTCACAGCAATTTTTCCAAGAGCGCCCTCCACAGTCACTATAACATAGCAAGTCAACGATTATATGAGTGAGTTATCGACCTTTTCCATCAATTCATGATCCCATGGTTTGAAAAAAAACTGAGAAAATGCTACGAAAGTTACCGTTGGTGCGCTTGGGGTTACGCTTGGCATCGCTGACAATTCTCTGGACCTGCTGCTGCATGCGCTGCTCAGTGCGGCCATTGCCTCCACGACGTCTGCTGTCGCCCTGGTTACCCTCTGGATCCATCATGTTGCCAGGAATGCCCATCTGCTGCAAATGTCTGTTGCGAAGGGCGGTGTAGACCTGGCAGTAAAAGTCGTCGGCATAGGGATCGTCCGTGACTAATTGCGAGATCTGAATGCGGTTGATAAAGTCCTTGTCGCTCTGTGTCATCAAGCCATTGTGCTTAGCCTAAGTTATGTGTGAAAAGGTAAAAGCCAACGCAGTGAGTCGACCTGTTCGCTGTGATGCAATCCATAGTAACCCTTATCAAATAATTCAATTCGATGATCGTCCTGTCCAAGGAACTTACAATTTCAGCCTGCTTGGCCTGCCTTTCGGCACGGCGCTGCTCAAGTCTGGCCTGCTTGGCCTGCTGCTCAGCGATCATGGCCTCAGAGTAGATGGGGCGTCCTCCGTTAATGTTCATCAAGGCAGCCTCGACCTCCTCCAAGCTCATCATCTTGCGCTCCTGTTGCATTTGCAAGTGGGGCTGAGCACCGGCAGTTCTCGACAGCTGAGCCTCAATTTCCTCCAGACTAGGCTGGTTGCCACCAAAGGCAGAGGGTCGAGAAAGAGCAAAAGTGCCTTGTCCAAAGACGGGATCGTGAACAGCGAATCCTCCATTACCGCCGAGATCTAGAGGAGAGCGAATGCCGAATGTCCAGTTTGTATGTGTGTGTGTGAAGAAAAATTTACAGGATCAATAGCCTGATCGAGGAGCACATTATCCAGTTGTAGCATAGTATCATAACATCGTCCTGTGAATTCTGTTCGTACCCATACCCCTGGCGGTTGTGTTGCTGAAAGAGCCCCAGATCGACGACGCAGCATGCGAAGGCTAAGAGTGACATTTGGTAACCCTGGGTTAGTGGTGTGAAGTGATGCATTCATAGTCCGTGCATGTAAACGTGATTGAATATGCCTTCTATTACGTCAATAACTGTTTCATGGTCGCCATGCCCATACCTCAGGAAGTCCCTTCTTGAAGCTCTCCTGCTGGTTGTTCCCGTCGGTCCCCCACAATGAAGCAAACGAAGAGCGGCGGGCACCTATGATTCGTTGATGTATATGTGCACAATAAGTTGGTCAAATGAAAGCTTTTGTCATGCCATATCGAGTAGTTTTGTTGAAGAGCAGTGTGGCACTCACCAGAATGATCACTCTGCTTGATGTAGAGCTCCTCCTCCTTCTTGAGGGCAGGGGCGACCTGGTGAGTGTTCTTTGCAAAGTCAAAGTCGGTTCCTGTTGTATGGTGAAAAATGACCGTAGTATTGTGTAAGAATTAGTCTGTTCGTAGTTAAGACCTGCCAATCGGTTCTCTCCTCCACTGTCTGCGTCTCCGTCAGTGTGCAAGTGAGAGTCCACTTGTCTCAAGAAGGAGGGCCAAACACAAAAAAACTTGCCTTCATCTGCTCCGCCGGCACCTCCAAAGGTCTCGTCGTTGAGATCATCCCTAGTCTCCTCAAGATCATCAGCCAGGTTGTCGTAGGTCTCGCCATAGTCGTAAATCTCAAAGTCCTCGCCGGTTTCGAGAGCGTATTTTTGGACCTGGCGGTCGAGCTCCTGCTGCTCCTCCAGGTTTAGGGCGATTCTGCCACCCTGACGGCCAGGCATGACCGTGTTGAAGCCAAAAAAGTCGGACATGAGGGAGGTTGGAATCCTGCGTCCTGATGAGGTCTGTTGGCTGTGATGTGAAAAAGTTGTTTTTTTGTTTTTTGTTGTTATTTTTGGTCCTTTTTTTGTCCTATGTTGGAGTTGGTTGCTATGGGTCCGTGTTCTCTGTCTGTGTATTTGTTGGGTGTGTGCTGCTGACAAGCTGTGGTGAGTGTGTTTCCTTTGCTTGGGTCTCTGTCGGGTGATGACTGCCTGTTTCGTTTCCTTGTTCACTGTCGGTCTGGCTGTCTGACTGTCGTCTCCCTCGCACTCTGTCTCTCTGCTGCAAATCCGTCGTGGGGGGGGAGCTTGGATGGATGTGCGTGAAAGAAAGGGGGGACGTGGAGATGCTGTGAAGGACAGAAGTGCTCTTCGTTGTGTCTTTATCTTTTAGTTTTTGGTCCTTTAGACTTGCGCGCCACCCTTTGGCTCACATCGCTCCAATCGAACACTTTTCAAATGTAGTTAACATCTGCGACTAAATGCCTTCCCTGACAACTACTACGTCACTATCTTGGTTTTCGCGTTACCGCCGTTGCACGAGCTTTCAACTTTCAACTTCATACCCATCCTCACGTTCATTCATTCCAAAAGCAGCAATGGCAGCACCTCTCCCAACAACCGCAGATGGCTACATCGACACTGCAGCTCAAGAAACAAAGGACACACTTGAACAGCGGATATGGGATATCGACGAGCAACTTTCTGACGTCGAGTCCATCGACGACGACTCTGACTTTTCAGAATTCTCAACCACCTCCTCAACCGATACACGCGATATCCAGCGCGAGTGGGACGAGAACATGGAACAAGGGCGTCAACTCTTTGCTATGGTCATTTTTCCCTTTGTCGGACGCTGGATCGGCAAAAAGTTGTCCTACTGGGGTAAATACTTTTACTTCTCGGCTGGGTGATTCCTTGGCCTCACAAGTTCAGTTGAAATGTTTACAGCGATGCAACTAACCAATATTGCTGTCTCTTTGTTCAATTCGAATGATAGTGTGGACACGGTTCCTTCAGCATCACTATAAGTTCCGTTCCTTTGGAGCAATAGGCGCATAAGGAGCCCAACAACTGATAGAAATTGAATGTGTAGCATAGACGGCTCAGGAACACACTATCCAGATACACATACATATATCCCCCCAACCCTCGACAGACAACGCCTTTGTTAACTGAATATATCGTATGGAGAAAACGCTTGTTGCTCAGAGTATCTCATTCTCCTCCGACCTTCTTCGACTCAAACTTCAACGGCAGTTCGAGGACAATGCTCGACCATCTATCTTTCTCAACTTTTCTGTATAGTACAAACCAGTTTCATCGAGACATGCCATTACAAGAGTCAACCCCTGAAAGGAATAAAAACGCAGATATCACCAGTCATCCCCGAATGTGTCGTCTAGGCCCTTGACCATTTCCCCTTTCGCAACATTTTCTATTTCTCTAATCACATGATTCTGACTTTAACATCCTCGGAAGTTGCCTTCCCTTTTCTCTTTGCATTTTCTTGCTACACCTCTCTCCGCGCTTTCTTCATTCCTCCTCTACCTCGTCCCTCACTGATCCATTCAACACTATGTTCGCAACACGCAATTCAATCATTTCCCACCTCTGCTGGTCAACAAAGACCATCACCACCACGACTCTTTCTCCTCTCCTCCGCTCAGCAGCACTCCTTAGCCACCACCGCCAGTTCTCAACAGCCCCCGAAAGACGCCTCGTCCGCGACACCGCATACCCCTTCCCACTCTACTACCACCTCCTTCCTCCAACCTCAACCCCTTCCTCCACAACCATCTCCAAAGCAAGCTACGCCCTCTCTTTCCTCCCAACATTCCCCCACCACACCCATCAAGTCGTCGGATATATCTCTCACAACAACGACTCGGAGGATCTGCAGGTCAAGCCCAACAAGTTTACCGAGAACGACGCCTTCAATAATGTCTTGCATATGGTGATTCAGCAGAACTTGGCCGATGATCCTATGGTCGAATCTGTCCTCCAGCAGCAACTCGAAGGGTAAAGAAAACGTAGAGAATTGAGAAGTGGACGGTCTTCCTGTCTTTGATGCATATCTTATGTCTCGTCACGATGATTTGTTCTAAATGGAACGAAAAATATTGATTCCCGTAAACTGGATCGCTACCTTCTGTTTGAAAACTAGATGGACACACATCGCCGACTACCGCAACCCAGCTCCTTACGGAAGGTAAAGATTGAATACACCACGTGTAACTGCCATAACCACCAACACCATCATCTTTGCTCGTACTCGCTCATCCTAATAAACCCATCGTTGTTCTAAAATGCCAATAGGATCCCATTGCCAGAAGATATCTTTGGAAGCGTACAGATTGTCGACGGAGTCATCCAGCCAGAGTCGTACCAGAGAATGCCCACGCATCGTATTGTCAGCAGCCTCGGACTCTTCCAATTGAGCGATCATCTCCACGAACGCCTCGTCCACCACCTCAAGAACTTGTAACAACATATCCATTAAACGCATTCGTATTACAACTAATCCAAATCGAATCGTTTTGACCATTATTTTTTTTTTTTTTTTTTTTTTTTTTTTTTTTTTTTATTTTTTTGTGATTGTGTTTGTGGAATTTAGTGTATGTAGAGTGTATGTGTTTGTACGTGTGTTTGGAATGGGGTTTGCAAAGAAGAAAGGAGAAAAAGAAAAGTTTTTACAGTTGAAGTGAATGTGGGCAAATGCAGAGAGGTAAAACAACAAATAATAAGGAGACGAATTACGATCGGGGTTTTTGTGTGCATAGGGAAATGTAACAAAAGGATAAAACGATTAAAAAACAGGTCAACGACGAAGAGGAAGGAAACGATAGACGATACACAACGAAAGAAAAACAAGAAGAGATGGAGGGAGGAGGCAGATCATGTCGAGAGAGCAGCGTCACCGTAGGTGGCGTTGTTGTTGTTGCTGCTGCTGTCGAGGTTGTTGTTTGACGAAGGATCCTCAGAGGCAACAATTATCACCCGCGTCTTGTCCTGGTCCGCAGACAATTGCGCCCCCTTGTTGATTGGCTGCTGTCGTCGTGAGGACTCGCCACGGTTCGAGTTGGTCGACCAGACAACATTCTTGGACCCGATACGCTTCTTTTGCCTGTTCTTTGATCCATCAGTGCTTCCTGCGGGATCTGATCCGACAAAGTTGTCAACAGCCGTCAGCAACGATTCCTGATCAGTCTTGCTGCTGGCTGACAACAGTCTGGGTGCCGCGGTGGCAATGTCGGCGAGGCTAAACTCGACCGCCGCACGCGGGGCACGTCCACTGTTACCTCCTGCGCTGCCATTGCTAATGTTGTTGCCACCTCCACTGCCTCGGCCTCCCTTCTGTCCATCGCCCGCGCTTCCTCCAGAAGCCTTCTTGTTGCGTCGGTTGGCCGTTGTAGAACTGGAGCTGTTCGACTTTTCCTGCTTTCCACGAGAAGATGATGCCGGCTTGGAAGGGTCACCCGCTGTTGATGACGCACTATCCTTGTCATTCTTGGTCTGTTTGGCTCGATTCTTAGACTGACTTCGGTTGCTGGTATTCTCGCCCTGACGATTAGAGTTGTTAGACTCCTTTAAAGAGGCTCCTCCCTTCTCGCCTCCTTGACCACGGCTTGATGACGACACCGAGTCCCGTCGGCCAGAGTGTTGCTTGTTGCTTCCAGTAGGGTCCTTGCTGTATGCTGGTCGGGTGCCGATATTGAGAGTCTCCATGACAGACATCTCACCCACCGAGTCATCGTCGTCATCGTCATCATCGTCGGCTTCGTCATAGTAATAGCTCTGCGATCGGTATCCGTTGAGGTAACGTCGTCCCGCTGCGTAATTGTTGTTGTTTGTGATCACGGTTCCGTTGGTCCCCTTCCGTACGTTGTTGTTGTTATGGTAATAGCTAGGTGGAAAGACGAACTGGGCACAGCATAGATTCAGGGAGGCGTTCTTGTAAAGAATGTCGAGAGCCCTCCTGAATTCCTCCCGCAAACCCTTACTACTCGTCATATCGGACGAATTTCCAAGATTGCGGCTGGTATCAATCGGCTCCTCCACACAAAACATCTTGTACTGCTTTCCTGGAAGATGCCATCCTTTGGATTCTTTTGTCAAATAACATCCCTCACGTACCGAAATGACATGATTGTCATAGTCAAATTCGATTGCAAATCTATCAAGCATCAAATGGAGGAATAGAAACACATTGTTAGATGCGATGGCTCTCTTGCATTCGGAATCGCGGCTCAAATAAATCAAAGAGGAATGAGGGTCGATAATTATTTCCCCCTTGTTTTCATATACCTTCGGAAAAATGCATAAAGGAGTCCGCCTAGCGTTTCCTTGTTGGGAAAGCCAAATCCCTCAAGGCTCTCAATGTCGTCACAGAATGAAGTATTGTTTCCGTTGATGACTTGGTTGTCGTCCGAGAGGGTATGGGGGAGCTTGTGCAGAACTGGCAAGATGGGAGGCGACCGCATCTGCAAAAAGTTGATGACAATGCAAATCCAGGTATATGTCGAGATGGTTCCTCCGTTCGCTATAAAGCAAGAATTGAACATGTACTGTAAGCAAAGAAACCTAGCGGAACATATTTCTTTTTATGCTGCATAGTATATATATATACAAATATAAAAGTCAAGGGAATGTACCTGCGTCGTTAAGGACTCGCCTCCGCGCCCAATGCTTGATAATCATGGCGAATGGGCGGACTCTAGGGTCAATGGCGACATAGGTCTTAATCATTTTTGTGTTCAAAAGTCCCAAAGGTGTGTTGATATTCACGTCGCACGAGAGGTGCCTAATTAAATAAAATAAAAATTTCATGAGCACAGAACATAACTGTTAGCAACACAAACGAATTTCGAAAAAAGGTTTGGGCCGTCGGGATTACGTGTTGGGCATGAAAAAAAACCAAAACTCACGATCTCGCGACTTACAGCTCTGGATCCCACAGCTTGACGATTGGGACTTTGGCTCTGGGTACGCAAAAAACCTTTTGCATTCCATGCTTGCGGAAGGCATTTGCTAACATTTGAACGTTCTTCAGTCCAGACCAAGTCGTCATGATGCAAATATCAACGTCACTTGTGCTTGTCCCGAGATCATTGACCGTCGAGCTATGAAAGGGAGAGAAGAATAATCATATGTCGTGTCAATTGAAGGCATCTTGTTGATCGCTTCACTAGTCGCTTTGGTTGTCCTTGTTGTAAAATGAGAACAAAGCATACCCGAATGGATAGGCTTGAATGTCCTGTCCTGGCCACTCGACACTCAGAATGGTTTCAATCTTCTTAATGAATTTCGTCCTGCGCTCATGACTTTGCTCCGTCGGCAAGAGACTCTAATTTCGGGTAGTAGGAACCAACAAGACGATCCAGGTTAAGTCAACACGTTCACAGTACCATCCAAGAACAAAAAAAAAAAAAAGGCCTATTCATGCGGAAAGAGTCAGAACGTCGTACCTCGAAAAGATCAACCATTTCCATTGAAAGCTTAACTTGACTCTCATAAGGCAGGACAATGGGGAACCGCTCATGAAGTCGAGCTTGCTCTGATCGTTGTATTGCTGAAGGGCGAGTCGTTGGCTTAGGCTGAGGAATAGGAGCAACCCCCGGTAGGAGTGTGGACCAAGCCGACACCTTGGGAGGGTTGCCAGTCGAGGAAGTGGATGCTCCTGCAGGAACAGACGTGTCGTCGGCAGATAGTGATGCTGATGAAGTCTCTTCCTGCAAGGATGGCAACAATGCCTCTGATCCCGAGTCGGTAACGCAGATCTGTTCCTCCTCGAGGGCTTGTTCAAAGTTTTCTTGCGTCTCGCTAATCTCCTGCGATGTGCTGTCGGACTCGTCCAAAGTCGCATCCTGATGGTTTCTTGCCACCTTTCCAATCCCATTCTCAATGCTCTCGTCGTCATTGTCCTCCAAAGTATCATCGTCGTTTTCGTCGCTCTTGCTGTAGACGGTTGCCTTGATAGGCGACAGGGGCGGTGTTGCAACCTGAGAGGGCGACATGGGCGAGTTTCCGTTGAGCAGTTCTTGTTGGATGGGGATTACCGCCGAGGGGACGTTGCGATTGGTTGTGCTTAGTTTTGACAGAGGCAGGGCATCGATGGGGAACCGGGTCATCAATCGCTCTTTATCGGTAATGTCGACAGCGAATGAGTCGAGACCACTGTCGGATTGAGAGTCTTCCAGGCTTGTGGGTGAATCGGGTCTGTGTAGGGATTGACAGCGAGCCTGGAATGCGAGACCTTGGTCGACAGTGGTATGATCTTGGTCGTCGCCGTCTTCGTTGTTGCTGCTGTCACTGTGCTCGAGATAGTGCTGCTGCTGAGTGTCGCTCGATTGGACTGAATCGCGTGGGTGTGAAGCTTCTCTGACCTTTGCTGATGTTTTTGTTAACAGTGAAGCTGGCAAGAGTTCTCCGTCGGAGTAGGCAGAAAAAGCAAGGTCGCAGTAGGTGGGTGTCGGCGTTGATTCGATTTCTTTTTTCTGTTCTTGCTGTTGGTGGGTCTGGGTCAACAAGGGTCGAAAAGAGTCGTCTGTGCCGGGCTGTGTGGTGGTGTGGACCATTGGCATGACACTTTTTAGCTCTCTTTGTTCTTCTAGAGTCTGAGAGGAAAGAAGTGAATGTGTAATGAGTTTCCTTGTGTCTAGCTGTCTGGTGAAGGGACTTGTGCAAAGGAGTATGATGGTGGCAACAGGTTAACGAATCGAACAAAATTGAATGTGAAAAATGGCAAGGTAGCTCATAAGCTACTTTAGCTTGTTAAGCTTTTTGATTGTCTACTCACCGAGTTGGGGGTGTATAAATGAGAGTAGAGTTGTGGTAGCGGTGTAGTTGTTGTTTGCCTGTGTGCCGGTCTTTTGTCTGCTGTTTGCTGTTTGTTGTCTGTTGGCTGTCGACTGTCGACTGTTGTTGGTGGTTGATGTGTGTGTAAATGACGTTGGCTTGAGAGTGTTAGTCTGTCTTTCTGTGAGAAGAGAGAAGAGCGAATGGAGCTGGGAGTGAGGGTGGAAGGAATGAGAGAATGAAGGATAGGGTAAAGAAATTGTGGGAACCCTGCTAAGGAAAAGGGAAAGGGGGGGGGTGAAGGGAAAAAGAGGGGAGAGGGAGAAGAACTAAAAGAATAAAGAGACTGTCAAAGGGCGAAGTGGGAAGGAGAAGGGACAAGAAGAGAAGAAAGAAAAGGAGAAAAGAGAAAGAAGCAAACAAAATCAACAAAGAAAAAGATGTAAGGGAAAGAACGTAAAAAAAAAAAAAAAAAAAAAATTGCGAGCAAAATGAGTGAGGGCAGAGAGTGATCACATCCACGGAGATAAGTACAAAACAAACATCAAAGGCCAGTTTTCAGTACATACAGAGACTCTCGCAAAGAACAAAAAGGGCTCACTCTCGCTCTCACATGCACTCTCATCTCAACCATTTCCATTCTCCATTCTCACCGTCATCGTTCTTTTCTATTATTGCCCACTTCTAATTTTTTTTTTCCACCCCTAAGGCTATTTATTCTTTGCAGTTGTTTGCAGTGACTCTTGTCATCGGTTTTCTTAGGCAAACCACCAGTCCAGTTCCCTGACCTCAAAAGAAAAAAAAATAGGCGATGTGTTGTTGTTCTTTTTTTATCATCCTGGCCAATCAGAGGCCGTCCTTGTCAATCAAATTGCCAGTCATAATCAACTTGGGCTAAACAACTTTGCACGTCAGGAGAAGACAGTTGGCGACTAGGAGTAAGAAGCTGGGGCCACTTTCATAGAGGAAAAAAAAAAAAAAAAAAAAAAAAAAGACATGCAGCCTGCGCACTAGCCAATATCAATAAGGAGCCACGGAGTATTACATCGGGATGCAATTGCCTTGCTGCCTTACCCTCGGAAGGAATACATTCATTCACAGGTCAGAGGAACAACAGCCCACCCATCCGTTGGAATAAAAGGAATCATTCGTTCACCTGCATTTGCATTTTGCCCATTCGGATGTAACAACCTAATTTTGCCCACGAAGCATCCTTCTTTCCCTAACTTCTCCACATAATTACACATTGGATATGCAGGCATGCACTAAAATCACCAAGTCAAACAAACAAACATACAGGTCTCAACCCTTCGTCCCCCGTAGGCGTTTGAACAAACAAAACAAAAAAAAAATGCGCCCAAAAAATATACACGGTTTCCTATCTCACCACTCTTTCGCTCACTTCTTGACCGAACGGGAGAACAACATGCATGCATGCACAGGTCAATTGCACTTTTTTTCTTTCTTTTGTTGTCTCTCTTTACTCAAACAAACACACACGCTCCAAAATAAGACCAACAAGGATGACAAATTCTAGCATGTGGGAGTAGCCCCTCTTATACTCTTCGCCCTCTTTGCCACTTTCTTCGTCCCCTATTCTCGCCGAGACCACTCTATCAGCCTTGCACTAGCCAACTAGCTAACCTCAACAAACAACAAAACAAAGAAAAAAAACGCAGTTCAGACATTGATAACATAATAAACATCCGAGCTCGGACATGCAAACGTTCTCTTTTTGGTTATTCTTACTCATCATCACTTAGAGAAGTGGGGTGATGTATGGGTCTTGTCTAGGTCCTCTCGATAAAGTGAAAGGAATACCAACAATTATCCGATCCTTACGTTTCTTCATCAATGTCCTCCGCCGTGTTCTCTCAAACAAGACCATCAGCCATCCTAATAGTCGTGAGGAGATTCGGTTCTACATGCTTGTTCGAGACTAGCAAACAAAGATTATTCCACAAGAGACACTTCTCTACTTTGTACATCCATATCTCATTTGATATCATAACTCGGTATGGCCCCGTTTGGACCAACAACCCAGCCTCCGTTGGTGTGTTTGTGTGCAAATACTGAATCTAGACGCGCCTTTTTGTTCGTTAGTGACACGTGCATTTTTCATTCCTCCACAACAAAGAAAAAACGTTTAAAATGAGCGGAAGTCCAATGCAAGGACACAACTTCCCCACCTTTTCTTTGTAATGGTGTCTAGACCAGTCCATGTACGTTGATGTCAACCGTCAAACCAAAAGATGTTCAATGAGCGAGTGTGTGTGTGGAGGAATAAAGATTTCGTCTTGTCGTAGACATGAATGATGGATTGAGCAGTTGCTAGTGGCTGATTGGTTGTTTCGCGCTCATAGATTTTTATTTTGAATTGCGAAACATTTTTTTCACTGTTCCTTCGCGTCCTTTTGTTTCTATCTCCATCTTCACCGACAACAGAAAAACATGCAAAGAAAACAAAGACAATAAAATGAATAAAGAATAACATAACACTTCTTTTTTCTCCGTCCATCCTTTCTTTAACTTACCTACATTCTCATCGCCAATTGTCCTTTTCGTTCCCAGAAAGCTCTTGTCGCCTCCATCGCCTTTACATCCCTGTACTCTACCCATACCTCCTTCGCAATGCACCGCTCCATTCATCCAGGTAAGCCCTATCCGAAGTTGTTCATCCCTTCTCAAACAGGAAAAAAAAAATGTAGAATGCGCACTTCTGCTCATTCCTCATTCGCTCCCAAATTCATCAAGAAAGGGCCGACATGAGGCATAAAATGTGATAATCGCCTAACAGAACCTTAACTTCATTGCATCCTTCTCACTCTACACCTTGTAGCACCACGAGGGTCCTCTTGGTCCATCCTCCCCACACCCACACCACCTGTTCAACCACGCTACCACATTGTCATCGTTACTTCCAATTCCAAGGCTCACTTTTACTCTCATCACCACATCCTATCAACCAGACGACGGCGGCTCCAGGGTCAGCATCAGCAGCACTTCTACGAGCAGCAACAAACTACCTTCCAACAATCCTTACTCTCGTCAGTATCATCATTATCATCGTCGAACGCTGGATCATCACTAGCATTCCTCCCATCAGCGTCATGCTCATTCCGCCTCCTCCGCTCCTCCCAAGCCGTCCAACAACTCCGCTTAGGACCAACACTCGACAAAGAAACATTTCTCCCCCGCTCTGCGGAGCTGGCCAGGATCAGAACCATCAAGGGGGTTGTTATTGGGCCATTAACCACCACATCTCAAGCAGGAGCGGCTGATAGTAATGGCGCCCACAAAACAACCGTAGCAGGAACAAGCGCAGGGGTGGGAGGAGAGAGAGCAGTGAAGCCCAAGAAGTCACTCTGGGTGAGAGTCAAGAAGGAGTTGATTCATTATTGGCATGGAACCAAACTGTTAGGAACGGAGATCAAAATCTCGACTAAGCTGGCCAACCGTCTCCTTCACAGCACCAAACTTACCCGTCGTGAGCAGCGTTAGGTAATATTTTTCTATTTTGCTATCTGTTAGCTATGAACAAAGACGACAGGGTTGGCAAGTGACAATACTTCTCGTGTTCGTTCATGTGTTCCTTCTATGAGTAGCTGCGACGTACATCGGGAGATTTACTGAGATTAGTCCCGTTCCCAGTCTTTGTCATTGTCCCATTCATGAAATTCCTTCTTCCAGTCGCCCTCAAACTCTTCCCCAACATTCTCCCCTCAACCTTCGAGGATAGGCTCGCGGAAGAAGAAAAAAAACGCAAGCTCCTCAAGATGCGCCTCGAAATGGCTAAATTCCTTCAGGAAACCATCATCCAACAATAACACCCCAATACCGCTCCTACCTCCACCACCACCAATGACAATGTCAATACAGCCGCGACAGGAAAGGCAGAGGCAATCAAAGAGTTTCGAGAATGTTTCCGTAAAGTTCGCTCAACAAACGCAGATGAACTACCACCGACCACTACAGAGATGATCCGTGTGGCGCGACTCTTTGGAGACGAGTTGACGGTTGATAATCTGAGTCGGCTACAGTTATTATCCATGTGTCGGTACATGAATCTCAACGCCTTTGGAACAGACAACTTTTTGAGGTACCGGATCCGTACCAGCATGAGCTCCATCCGCAAAGACGACAAGGTAACTCTTTCCTCTTTGTTGCATTGTTTGTGTTGTGTCTATTTGCCAGTTCTTTCCAATCATATTCACCCATACTATACTCGAATAGCTGATAATGGTAGAGGGGGTAGACTCGCTGACAGACCACGAGCTCCAAGCAGCATGCCAATCGCGCGGGATAAACACCACAGACGTCTCATCGACACGACTCCGCATAGAACTCGCTCAATGGCTTGAACTCCACCTCACTTACTCCATCCCCGCAATAATCCTCATCCTCTCCCGGACCTTCACGTATTTGGACTCTTAGATCTCTGATCGACCCGACAAAGTTCTCCATGCGACCTTATCCTCCCTCCCAAACTCGCTCCTCCACGAGACCGAACTCCATCACTCTGAACAAGCCGCCGCCGCCGCTGGCACCACTGCTTCTGTTGCTGCAACAGCAACCGACCCAGAGCTTAAACTCAAGATGTTGCAACAACAGGAGGAACTCATTGCGAGCGAGAAGGCGCAGGAAGAGGAGATCCGGAAACTGTGTATGGAGCAAGCCTGGGTCGAAAGACGATTGAACTCTTGGAACGACAGCGGCTTGCTGAGGAGCAGAGTGCCAATGCTGCACCCATATTCCTTGGATTCTCTTATTCTACCGACGACCAGTTGTATCGATCATCTACAGATAACGCAACAACAACTACAGCAGACGCGACAGACCATACTCAGGGTGTTGAAAAACTTGGGGTCAGTATCTCATCCGACTCTGATCAGATCTTCGTCAAGGAACAACAATCCACACCAGCCTCAACAACAACGACACAACCTAAATCGTATCTCACTACCACCCAACTTCTCGAACTCTGCAAGGCCCTCTTTGTCATGACCTCCCCATCCTCAGTCATCGAAGAGCGTGTCAAACTCGAGGGCCTTAAAGAACAGCAAGCCCAACAAGCACAAGCCCGCCAGCAGGACCAAGGAACCTTCTTCTCACACGACACTGTTTCCTCCTCTCAACAACAACAACATGAACCCAAGAGCACTACTACTGTTCCTGGAACAAAAGCTGCTGACCGTCTGTTGGACAGCCGCGTCGAGAAGATGATCTCGAAACTCGACGAGGAACTACAGGCCTACGAATCTTACAGCCAAGAGAAATTCAAACTCATGGAAATCAACGACCGGAACGAACTGACTGTCACCGAGGTCGAAGCCGCCCTCAAGATCATCAAACACACACCCAACGGTGAGACTATTAAGCTAATTGTCTAGAAACTCGATATCAATGGCGATGGCCTCATTCAGCTGGACCATATCTTTGAGCTGGCCGATCTAGTGGAACAGGAGGAAGGCACCGGTGGTATTATTGAGAAGGGTGTTGTCGTTGACGGAAGCCGACTCAAGAAAACAGATAACCTCAAGGACAGCTAACATCAACTTAAGAAGACAGATTGTATACAAATTGAAGTGTATTTTTTTTTGTTTCTGTTGATTCAGTGGTATGATGTCCTTCATCCTTCTTCTCCTGCTGTTGTACGTTCCTGCTTTCGTTCAGCAACCCTCGCAAACTAGTTGCCCCATCCGTTCGTTTATTCGCTGCGGCTGTTGCGGTAAAGGGCCTCCTGGGTGACCGAGAGCTCGTCGATCTCTGGTGCAACATCAGCCAAAATCTCCTGTGCCTCCTTGTAGAATGCGAGCTGAGCAGCGACTAAGTCAGCCAAGTTGCGAAGAGGCTCGGGCTAACCATGGACAATTTAAAGCAACAGCGATTAGTGCACATATTCATAATCAATGCCTCCAAAGAACACCCCATCAATTGCTCATAAGACGCCAAGGACAGCAACAAAGAGGACTTACGTTCTCGAGGACGGTCTTCATGAGGGTGGTGGCCTCCTCGACGGCAGCGACAAAGAGATCCTCGGCCTGCTCGACCTCAACCCGGCTGGCCTCGGACCTCTCGGGCCTGGCAAACTTGTACTGGGCCTTGGCAGAGTCCAAAGAGAGGCGAGCGTTCTGCACGTTGCGACGGGCCTTCATGGCGAATCCAATTTGAGTGTTCAAGGTGGTTCCGAAGGGAGCGACAAACTTTGTCGAGATCTCGTTGTCCATCTTCAATCTAAAGTCACCAATCTTTTCCTGAACGGTAGCAAACTTGAACAAGGCAGATCCCATGGGCTCCTCCAATCCAAGCTGTTCTGATCCCTGGAAACTGGCGCGAGACAAGGCATGGGCAAGCGTCTTGGGAGGGGCGGCCTCCTTGCGCTCCTCAAGAGCAGCGGCCTCAGAGGCAGCCTTCTCAGCGGGCGAGAGAGCGACGGCCTGAATCTTGTCGGTGACAGTGCGGCCAAACTCTCCGAGGGTCTCCTGCAGTTGGGCGGGGTAGTCGTAGCTCGAGTTTTGGTATGTGCGGGTGACACGAAGGAGACTGTTGTGCATGTTGCGCAACGCATCAACGCGCTATGTGTCCACGAAAAACAAATATGTCCAAACATACCATTAAATTGCGTCCAGAGTAGTTCCTACTTTTCTTCTTCTGCTCTGGAGTACAGACATCATCAGGTGTATGCTTCCAGAATTGTGCACTACTTAAGCTCCAGTGCGAATAGATGTTCTTTCATCATTCGTTTCAGACTGCGTTAATCCTCCTCCTCTTCTGGTACTGCCAATGTTCTCCAGAGCACAAGGAAGCGCCATAAAAGTGTGTTCATTTTCTGATTCGTTCATACCTTCTCCAAGTCCTTGTACTCCTGAGGAAGCTCAGTGATGTCTTCTGCGGTGCCCATCTTCTCCTGAGCAAACTATTTTTTTCAGATGCGAAATGAACATGCCGCAATAAGGATGTTAGAACAGTGAATGCTTAGGCTTATGCAAAAGTGATAAAAGGCGTGACCAAGGAGAGAAGGGTGCTGTTGTTGTTGGCTTTGCTGGCGGGGCGATATTCCTGGTCGATGTGGTTTTCTTAACAAGGGCCCAAGTCGTTTCTATTATCGTCCTGTTCTTTATCCTTCTTTCTTATCGGCATTCCTGTGTTTGACTGGCTGGCTGTCTGGCTTGGCGGTATTTTTGCGAGTGCCTAAAGGCTGTCAGAATTGTCTGTGACCATGAAGTGATAACGACAAAACGTCGCTGGCACACTCCCCGTTGCAGTAGGGAGTGGTAACGCGTGTGTCGAAGAAGCGCAGGTGGGAGCTGTCGATGGAGATACAGCGGTCTTATGGGTCCGTGGACCAAGCAAGGAGTGTTGCTGCAGTTTGTTCATCGACGCATCAAGATATGACACAACACGTTGTACGCGAGGATGATGACCTTCTTCTCCCTGTCAGATGAGAGGGGGTGAGTGTGGATGGGTATAAGCAAGCGAGCAAGCATGTATTTACCTGCTTGACTTGTCCGAACTGCTTGCCGAGCTTGGCAGCGAGGGGGTTGAGCTGCGAGGAGAATGCCTTGAACTGGTCCATTGTTGTTGTAGTTGATGTTTTTGTTGCTGTTGGTGATGAGAATAAAGATGAAAGAGGAGAGTTGAGAGCAACGCTTTCTCTTTTTTTTTTTTTTTTTTTTTTTTTTTTTTTTTTTTGTCGTTCCTTTGGTTCTTCCCACCTGAATACATCGTCAGTCTGGAAAAAAGGGGACTGGCCTCCTTCCAGTCTTTGGTGGGACAGAGCATTTTTTTTTTTTTTTTTTTTTTTTTTGCGGGTGCCTGTTGTCTCCCCTGTGCCCTGGCTGCCTGTAGGTCGGTGTGCCTCATGACGTCGCAGTGAAATTGCGCCCTTCATGATACGAACCTCCATACCTTACGTATCTCATCACAGGCAGCGCAATGGATACTATCACCATTCGAAAATAACGCTATCGTCCCACACAACAAAACAAACTCAAACAAAGATCGATCCTTGTTCATGATAAAAGAAGGGAGGGTCTTTTATGTTTGTCTTTTCAACGGAAAGAAAGAAACTTGAAGCCATAATGCATTAGACAAGTAGAGAGAATGACCAATTACTTTGTGTAAACAGAAAGGAGAGACAGAGAGAAAGCGAGAGAGAGAGACTCAGTCATCCTTTTTGGCGGAAGCGCTCTTCTGAGGCTGGGTCTCGACTGAGGAATGCTTGTCACCATTTCCTGCTGCTGCTTCTGCAGAGTCATGAGCCCGCTGATTGGCAGCCACCGCAGATGATACTTCTTCAGCCAGCTTGTTCAATTGCTTCTCATATTGTTTGCTGAACACCTCCATGTAGTAACTCGCTCCATTCCAGACACTGACCAAGAACAGACCGACAAGGAACACGGTATTCAGCCGAAAGTACTTGTACGACAGCAGCGCAAACAGGCATGTTACGAACTATAAAGAAAGAGGAAAGGATGGTGATTAAAAACATTAATGATTTGCACAGGGATTGTCTGATAGCAAAAATAAGGCAAAGTCAAGTAAAGACATAGCAATGAAGAAAGAGACAATAAACAGAGCCAAATGAGATACTTACGGTGTAGATGAGCTGCATGCCCATGAAGGTGATAATGCTGTACTTTTCACCAAAGGTATGGGCAACCTTAGAGATGACGCCAGCTTTGGGATCGTTGAGCAGCCAGGTGTATGAAGTCACTCGTTTTCCTGCCTTGATCTTTTCCTTCTGGCGGACAACCACAAAGACATAATAGGCCACCTGCCAGGTCAAATAGAGCGCAATGGCGTACGTCAACGAGCTGGCTGTTGGTAAAACGGGCATGTCCTTCAGAGCTGGGAATCGGGTATAGTTGGGGTCCGGATAAAGCCACCGAACGACATACAGCGCAATGGGTGGACTCATGTGAATGTAGACACTAGTAACCTTGTCCAGGCTATTGGGAAATTAAGGAAAGAGAGAGAGCATTGGCCAGTATGATTAGGAAAACAGTGCAGGAGTCAACAAGGAAAGGCAAGGGAACAGGGCTCACCAATAAACAATGGAAGAGGCAAATGTTGAACGATAGACAGGGAATAACAAGGCACGACAGACGACAAGGAGCGCGTTATGATCATCTGCTCACCCCCTCCTTTTCCTTATCGTTAATGTCCATCCTCTCATCGAGAAAGACAAGAGATAAGAACTGTACCTGTGCAGGACAAGACTGTTGCGCCATGTAACAATCGCAAAGGCAAGGGGTCCATGCGAGAGAAGCCATACAGCGCCAAGAAGTACTTGTGATTGAGGGAAGACATAGAGATACAGGATCACGACGACATTCACCTGTGATAGTGAAAATAGCGTTAAAAAAAGAGCGTGCTAGTTTTGTTCACAGAAGTTGTTGCTGAATTCTTAATTGTTGTCTTTCATATGAGCAAGAAAACAAAAAAAGGCTTGACGTACGAAATAGCACATGTCGAGGAGGAAAAAGTGCCAGGACTTGCGCTTGTAGAGAAAGTAGCGCACGACGATGAGGATCGAGGCCTGGAAGGTGTGAACAAAGGGGATCCACTCGGGGTACTGCGATATCACCCAGGGGGTGCAACAGCACTCGAGCATACCCAACGTGAAGGCAATCTTGTCCATAAACCGCACGACGCTGGCTTTTTTCATGTGCTTTTTCCAGATCATCATTGACGTGTCAATTTGCGATTTGAGGTTGCTGGCAGTGTGGTCGACCTGGTGGCGGATCTGTCGTTTTGTGGTGCCCACATGATGGCGGAGCTGGTGTTTGGTCTTGGTCAGGTCGGAGCGGAGATTATTGTACATCTGGTTGGCGAGAATGGGCAGGTCCGTCAGGTCCTCCTCGAGGTTCTGTGAGATGAACGAGTCGAGACTGAACGAGAGCTGCGTAAAAATATTTGGCACGAGACTGGGGCCCATGGATGGGCTGGCTGGCTCGGAGAGGATGGCAGGATCGGACGCGTGGGCGTCCTCATAGGTGTATTCGTCAGGTTCTGGTGCCGAGACTGACCTGGTCAGGGGCAGGTCTGAATCCGAGTCGGACATGTTCGCCAAGTTGTTGTTGTTATCTGGCGTTGAGTTATTGTTTTTGTTGTTGTTGATATTGTCGTCCTCGAAAAGTTTCGTGTCAGGAACGCTTGCGGTCTTTGTATCCTTGTCTTGTGTTTGGACCATACGGCAACTGTGTTGATTGGATAAGGTGTAGACCGTATGTCTTGCTGGAGCGAGGAGGGTATTAGGCAAAAGAATGCAAAGTAGTGTGAGAGTGGTGAGGAGCTGAAAGTGAAAGTGAGAGTGAGTAAGAAAAAAAGAAACGAGAAGAAAGTAGAAGAGAAGAAAGAAGAGTAACAAGCAAAGTGAATGAACCATAGCCCATGTGAAGCCCAAGGAGAACGTCAATCGTCGTTTTAAAGGGGAAACAAAACGAAAAACGCAGTCCTATCTTTTTGTCTTCTGTCTTCAGGATGACCGCATCAAAGGACTCCAAAGTCCAAGGTTTGGTCGGGAAAAAAAAAAAAAAGTTGAGCGGGAAAAAAAAAAAAAAAAAAACGGAGCATACTGGGCATGAATGCCGCCTACACTGCATAAATAGCACATCACATGACTGATTACCGACCTAATTGAAAAAACTAAAAGTTGACCATAAACCTTTACAAACGATATTTGCCACCAATATTTGATTTCCCTCTTGTGGAGGTTGTACAAAGCATCCAAGTGCTAACTTTTCTATCTATTTCTACGTGACCCAGATAGAGAAAGATGGTCCAGATTAGGTCATGGACATGGCGTAAAGAGTGGGTCTTCCGACTAGGGACAACTGGGTCAATTGAGCTAGTCAGTGACCTGCAACATTGGTTTCGCGTGCACAACCTCCTGGGGCCGCTTTCTTCCATCTTTGCATTCTATATCGCCTTTTTTACCCAGCCTTCTTTTTTGACTCTTTTTTTGGTCGGGTTTTTGTGCAACAAAGATGGGATGTACATAGCATACACTACACTGAGTGAAGGCTGGACTGAGCTGAGCTTGTTATCTTAGACATCCATTTTGTAATTAGATCTGTCCCAAGCCAACCCAGACACCTTTCAACTTACCCAAGGTCTTGTTCACCCGTTCCCTTGCGAAAACGCAACCGTTGTACTCTTGTCAAGCCAGGAAGAAAAGAAATCACCCAGTCAAACCTTCCTTCCTGTTCTTCTATCGTGTTAATCACTATTGCCCGCTCACCGTGCGAAGAAAAAAACCAACTGCGATAGCACTAACATCCCACCCCCAAAGAAACAGCCCGTAGTTTTACGCTGCTGGCTTGTGTTGTGGTATGAATGCTTAACTCCCTCCCCCTTCGAAATGGCTGCGAGCGAAATAGAACTGTTTACATTGGAAACAAGTGATCGCTGCCGATTATTTTTCTTCAGAACGAAAGTCAAAAGAGAGATGAAATGTCAAATAGAGGAAATAGGGTCTCCCCTCTGTTTATAAAGTGCGAAGCTTTTTTCAGTGTTTTTGGCTTGAGTTTTGGCAGGACGTGTGAAGTTTCTAGGTGAGAACTGTGGCCCTCATACCATTATCAGCTCTTGCCTGAAATAAAAGCGAGATTTTGAGTGTCTTGCAATCTTTTTTTCATTCTCACATTTTCTAGTATTGCCGTTTTGACCAACCCCCTTTGTAGCTTCCCCAGAGAAAATAATAATCGCGCACAACATTCTCAGCCTCTTTTGGGGTTCTTTTCCCCTTTCGCTTCTCCTCGGACTCCGTCAACGATATTTTCTCTTTTAGTTTTGGCGGGTCTTTCCTTCAGCTCTACATGTAGCTCTGTTTGTAGCTCGTTCTCCATGACAGATGGAAGGGTTGTGTCTCTCTGGCTTTGAAATATTTTTCTTCCTCGAATCCATTGAGCAGCCTGCTCAGTGGTTTGCCTGACTGCCTGCATGACGACAAGTCTAGCGGAGACAGAGAGACCTTGAAGAAGGCTTACTAAATGAGAACAGTTCAGCCCGAGCTGATCGAGCAAAGGCAAGCTACTGACAAAAAAACGAAGGCCGCTGTTTGGTTTTGTCTCTAAAAAAATACTACTGGCTGACTTGCAGCAAGCAACCTTTCCCCTTTCAAACACTTTGCTTTAGTACGCTTAAGACAAAAGGGAAACGAGAGGAAAAGAAACAGGCTAATTGATGTGTTGTAGCGTAGATCTCTGGCGTTCACTTATATTTGTTCATGCTAGACACAGTTGGACGAAAAGACAGGCTGTTTGAAGGGAAAGTAAAAAACGTTGGTACCTCGACATGCAATGATGACAAAAACAACAAAGAGCAAAAAGCAAGACATTGTAGGATCGTTAAGGATGAGCGACAAAGGGAGCTGGCTGCCTTTGAATAGCAAATTCTATTCGTTCCTCTCGCAAAGCACCATTTGGCTCCATTCAGGTAACCATAGGTGATGAGTAATTAGTAAGCATAAGAGGTGCCGAGGCGACCCTTTGCATACAAACAAGCCGCTGTTGAGTATACTCAAAGACCCCCTTTGTCTGTGTAGAAAAGGAATGGAGTGAGAAGCGAGAGTAGTAGTGAGAGTGAATCAGTAAATCGTTGTTTGATAGTTCAGAGAGCTGTCCCATTTGCACACATGACACGGTTGGGATGAAACCGAATGTGTGTAAAAGGAACCGCATCGATGCTTGTGTTTCCATGAACGTGACATGCACACTCTCTCTGTCGTTAGTTCGTGCAAGATGAAAGTTTTTGGTTGTCGAGGAGAAAGAAAGAGACAAAAAGAAGACGGACATGATGAATCTTGTAATAGTATCATAATCATAATTGAAAAGGATAGACCCTCTTTTCTTAAAAATGTCGGAGGTAAATGACCAAGGAGGATGGTGGCTGGCTGGCTGCGTGTAAGAGAGGGTATGAGGTACCAGGCACCACCAGCAGACAACAGACATTCGCTTAGAGAAAAAGGAGATTAAATAACCACCATAATGACGAAGAGAGAACTTTTTTTGTTTTCTGTTTTCACGTACAAAGGAGAGCCAAGGCCAATTGGCCATGCGAAGCCAGATGGCTTCCGGATTCGGCGATATCAGAATCACTCTCGCATTCATTCAAGCCATACACCTCTATTCTTATCCTTTTTCCAGCACATTTTTTGGCGGGAATGTCTCCCTCGGTCTTATCAAAATCAATATACACTCAAGGACGTATGCAGTGATAGCTGGCTGTCTGGCTGTCCTACAGCCTCTCTACTTTCACTTCTCCCCACCCCCTAAATTCAGGCCGAGCCTGAAGACCCCTTATCCCTGCTCTCTTCGGCTTCCCGCTCACTGGTTCCAGTCGCCGCCCGAATCACCTCTCGCCATGATTCTCTCCTCTTTCTTTTCTTTTTTTTTTTTCTTTTTTTTTTTTTTTTTTTTTTTTTTTTTCCTTCTGCCATCCTGTCGTTTCTTAATCGTGTGGTGTACAAATACAAATAGCAAACTCGGCGATAATGCGAACTACAGTAGTCTTTTGGTTTCTGCGTGATCGGCAGACAAAATTAAAAAAGGGACAGAAAGTGCATACTGGTATTCTCACAGACATAAACATTATAGGCGCACACACATACTCTTTACCTACACGAGCCCAGGACGAACGAACGAATGGAAAACTTTTATGCAAGGCCCAGCTAAGCGGAGCGTACAATTTGCATATCAGAGTGCAGGCAACAAATTGCAGAGGGACAGACCAAACCAAGAAACAAACGAACGGGCAAAGGACAAACCCATGTGGGCGGATGTCGAACCAATTCACAATCCATTTTTATGCATGTATTCGTTCTTCTCTTGTTCACATCAGGAACGAGAAACAAAGGCAATTAAGGGAGATTGAAAAAATTGTTCGCCGATAATAGGCCATTGCTTCCATTGTTCGTGGTTATTTGTTTCTATGATGGCGTTGATCTTTTTTTTTTTTTTTTTTTTTTTTTTTTTTTTTTTCCACTGTCCGTTTCATAATTGAAAGCACACTGCGTCCTTCCTTTTGCGGGCAATTGGGACGTACTTGTGATTGAAAAATGAATGCAAGGGTAACCTGGGCATAGGAACAACATTTGTTGTCAAACAGCAACAACAAAAACCCTTTCTTCTCCGACCTAGGAGCCACTCATAGTTACAGTCAGAGTGAGAAGTAAGTGCGTGAGTGAAGGGAAGGGAGAGGAGAGCACCATGGGAATGGATGTGGCATATGTCCCAGAGAACTTTCCGATGGTCCCCAGTCAAGAAAAGGGATTGGTCTAGACCCTTAGTCCCTTCTTTCCAGCTGGTGAATGATTACCTAACTAAAAAAAAAAGTTTGAGTGTGGGGTTTATCGGCACACACACAATTCAATTAATATTCGTTTTTGTCATCCACCACAATCTCATGTTAGCCTCCATTTTCATACATCCTTTTGGTCATTGTTATGGTGTTGCGTGTGTGATTGAACAATATACGACTTGCATTGTCATTCATCGTCGTACATCGCTTTTTTTGGTACCTTTGTCATTATTGTTTCCTCCCAGCCTTTTTTTGGTCTTTTTTCGAACCTCCTTATGAGCGTTTGAGGTTCGATTTTGCATATGCAAAACGGACGGTGGCGTACATCTACAACGTCTAGCTCTATCTCTTCGTCCCCCCTGATTTTTGAGTCGTTTTGGCGCACAATTGTGAGCTGGTAAAGTGCGGGGTGGAAGGAAAACTAAACAGAGAATAGAAATAGGTTGATTGTTATCGTTCACCTTCTTTCCGTTCGATAGTGTTGCCTTTTACTACCCTTACTGTCAGGAAAAAGAGAGGGTATGTGCTCCTCTTCCTTGTGTTCCACCTATTCTTTTGTTCTCTTGCTTAGTCATGCCCTTTTGATTGTACCAGGGTACAAAGAAAGCTACACATATTGTTTTGATTAACGACAAAAAATATCGCGTTTAGAAAAGAGATAGGAGAAAACCTAAACAGCGCATGTTTTATTGGCTGGTGCTCTCGATGTTCTTCTGTCAACATACAGATGTAACAGTTCTTCTTTTTCGCGACAATGGTTTAACTGGCGGTGATTGCATGAGGTTGAAAATGAAGTGTCAACTCTTTTTGGTTTTTCTGCATACCTTCTTCCAACAAGCCCATGCTCCCATTACTGCCGTCAACCCAAGTCCCCATGCCCCTGGTGTAAGTCCATCCGTCTCATTCATCTTTCTTCCCTTCCAACCCCTTCTTCCTTTCTCCTTTCTTATACCTCTTCTTTTCTTTTCTTTCTAATTCTTTCGCTTTATCTCCTATCATTCTTACAATGAGGAATGAATTCTTGCGCAGGGGAGAGACGACTATAGCATATTCCATGTGTTGCTTGGTATGCTTCTGTCAATCTTGTGAAATTTCGATCATCCTCTCTTCTTTCTCCCCTGCTACGAACAACAAGAAGCAAAAAAAGGAAGACAACATTGGTAATAGCGGGCCCTTTCTCTCCCTTGACAAACAAGCTCTCCACTTCTCTTCCTTGGATCTATTACCTCTCTGTTCAATGTATCTTTTTTTGTATCCCCTTCTCTTCTCCCTTCCACCTCCTACCTACATACTCCTGAAATGAGCATATCTCGATCGAGATTTCAAAACGACTTGGCTGGTGTTTGGACAGGAAAAAACCAGCAATCAACAAACTGGTTTTTTGCTTTCAAGGCACGCAAACACATACACAAAACTCCTTGTTCTCCTTGGAGATTCTCCCTCATCTGGTAAAACCTCAGGAAAAAAAAGCAAGACAGAAAGTAGAAAAATAAAGCCTAGACCAGGAGATATACCGACAGCGGAACCAAAAAAGAAGGGTGAGTTGAGTAATTGACGAGGATTTTTTTTTTCGTACTACACAAATTGAACGAAGATGCAGGATGCAAGCTAGTTGACTGTCTCCTCCCTTCACTCTATTTCTTCCTTCACTCCACCTCTCCCCTCTTCCCTTTTTGGTGTTTTTCTCCTCTTGCAACCTTAAGCACATTTGGAACAATAAAAGCAATAAGAGCAAAAAAAAAAAATATACGCGAACGTGTTGTTATACATGTATTCTTACACTAGTCCATTTTCACTCCCCCTCGTTTTGCCTTTTTTTTTTTTTTTTTTTTTTTTTTTTTTTGGCTTTTTGACTTTTTGTTTACGCGTCTCCTTCCAAATCCCAATATCGTTCATTCTCACTCATTACCTTCTCGTACCGCGCTCACTCTCTTCTTACTGCTCCTCCCTTTGTGCGATCCAGATCTCCTCGAAGGGTTCAAAACTAAGAGCTAAAGAAGAAGGAATAGTCAATTTAGGGCAGTAAATAAAGGACGAACAGCCTTTCACTCTTTTGTGTGATTTAAGAGTATTTCTGGTCTGTGCGCGTCGGATCACATTAGCCTCATTTATTTAATGATGGGACTGCTCCTTGTTCAATGGGGACTATGGCTGCAACCTTGCAGCCTTGTGCCTGGGTGCGGGATGGATGGATACAAAACAAACAATTATGAGCTATGAATAGATGTAAAACTGGATGCTGCGGAATAATAACACACAAAGACAGGAAGTATATAGCTCGGGGAACCCATCCCAAACGAATTGACCAAGCAATCAACAGGCCAAAAGCACACACGTTCAACTCATTCGAAAACAGGAAAAAAAATAAAAAAAAGAGTTGCATGAGAAATAGTAGGAAAGGTGGTAGCTCCAAAAAAAAAAACAATAAAGAGAGAGAGTACCGGTTTGAACTCATTCTCATTCCTCCTTCTTCCTTCCGTTCCAACGGTTGGTACGCCTATCTCGACAAGAAGAGGCACCACTCCTGTCCACTTGTAGAAAAGAGACCAATCGCATATCGTCCCTGGCATGACGATGACAATGATGATGCTGATGATATGACAAAGCAAAAGCAACAGAGAGTATATAGGAAATAAAGGAGAACAAACGGAGGTAAACAGATAACTAATGGCAATGGATATTGGTGGTTGTAGTTGAACAAGAAAAAAATAGGATAAAGAGAAAAGAAGAGGATGCAGGCTCTCATAGTTAATGCGAGCTGCCGTCAGGGTTTCACTGTAATCCACTGGAGCACACCCTTTTGTTGCAGAGAGGGTACTTGTATGGTGTGGGCGCCCCGTCGATGTGAATTTTTTTGCTGTGTTTGTTTTTCCGTTGCTGTGTTCGCGTAAGCAACAGAACAAGAGCAGCGACGAAAAATATCAAACGAATGAAAAAAGAGGGAGAATAAGACAGGCAGACCTGCCTCCATACAGACTGGCTGATCGCCTGGCTGTCTGGCCTCCGGATGAAAAAGACAAATAATTGAGCATTCGTCAATCAATCAAACAGAAAAAAAAATCAAAGCTAAGGAGTCTTCATGCCAATATACCGATGCTAATGTCAACTGGGTAGAAAAAGTCGAGGTAAATGTCCTGCTGAACCATCCATCCTCCCCTGTGCTTCCCCTTTCTCTCTTTATCCTCCTTCTCACCTTAATTATGCTTGCCTCGCTATTCTCTTCCCCCCTCCGCTTTTTTATCTTCCCCCTCGAGAAATTCGTTCAGCGGAAATTTAGGTACCTCTCACTTTTTATTTTCTTTCACTCTCTGTTTCTGGCAGAAAGAAAAAAAAAAGTCGGAGAGAAATATGATTGACAAAGAAAGGGGGAAATAAACAACACCTCGGACAGAGCGAAAGACACTCAATACATATAAAAAATAAAAAAAAAGGGGGGTATCCGTTTTGGAGCTTGTGGACGAGTCAACTGGTCATAGGGATGGAAGGGCGAATAGGTCTGTGAGCACAATTGAGCATCTTAGTAGACCTAACGTAAGTCTCCGTCCTTTCTTCTTGTAGTTTCTTGCTATTGTTTGTTTTTGCGTTTGTCTATGGGGGCAACAAGCAGTTTTATTTCCTGATTTATAGGTAACTTGAGCTGCTTTCTCCAAGGTCATTCGGTTTGTCTCCTTGCAAGAGCAGGAAGGGTGTGTACAGGTGCAAGAGAGAAAAAAAGAGCTTGCGACCCCAGGGAAAGCAAGGACAAAAGGGTTTAAGGAGCGATTGAATGAATGAATGCACGAATGGGCGAGGTCAGATGATCTTGTTCGGCAGTGAGAGAGAACAGAGACATTTTATACATCCCATCTGTCGTTGTATGTTTAACAGACAAGCAAGGACAGGAGGCCAACTAACAAAACAAACAACTGTCGAATAATGACAAACAAGCAAGGCGTAATGGGAAGGAAATGACATCCCTAGCATCCGCGATGGAAAAAAAGAGTGATCCCTGTACATCTGAAAATGTGTTTTAACGAGCCGAGAAAGAAGCATCAACTGCGTAGTCTTAGATATGAACTTGCTGTGAAAATATTGTATGTAATCGCAAGATATCCCATCCGATCGGCTTTGATCGTATCATAAGAGTACTTTTTCTTACAGAGCAAGCAAGGTACCGTGCTACAGTACTTCGTTGATAGTTTACTAATTGACCGAACGAACGAACGGCGCCCGAAAATGTGGTTACTCAGCCAAAAGAAGCACTCAAGAAGAGAAGGAGGAGAATAAAAACCACAACTCCAAAAGAAATGCATATCTCGAGCAGTGTATGTACATCTTGTTATCTTTTTAAAATGTAACAGCACGATTGATCTCATCGATGATCTTTTTTCTGTTGTCTCATGTTGATTATTGTTACTTTTCATTTATTCGTAACGCCTGAAAGGTCAATGAGGATAGGGTGGAGAAATGAAAGAAGGAACACCACTTCTAATAAAATAGTTGGCGTGATGGCCGTTGCAATGGTTGTCAGTGAATAGAACGAAAATGACGGCCAGAATCAACCACATCTTCGGACACGATAATAGGGTTGACGAAAAAATAGGTATCTCACACCTGTATGATTGCTTCTGTAGTAGCTCTGATGATGTTGTTGAACAATGAACGATGCCAAGGACATCCTCATAACCCTGACGATGGTACTGATAGCCTTGTGTCGTGTGAGCGTGCAAATGTTTTGCATAGGCACGGGTACAGCCGTCCGCGAATGCTATCCGCCCTAGCTCTGTTGTCAATGTTCAGAAACACAAAAGGGCCTGATTATTGTTCCTCCCCCGCTCTCTCTCTTCTTTGCAGATTCAAACGAGAGGGGATATAAGCAGTGCGATTCAAATACTTGCGGCTGCTGCAATTGCTGCCTTTTTTTTTCTCTCGCACAAAACAATATTTATGCAAGCAACCTAATACAAAAAAAAGTAAGGCAGCTAAGCTGGCGACGAGCCCCATCCACTGGGTTTTTGCCCTGAACCGAAAAGACAAGGGAGTGTGCGTGGGAGAGGAGAAAGAGCGAGGAAGCGAGGGAACTAAGACGAGCGGGATGGAAAGAGCAGGGAGATGAGGGCGGCAGAACTAAAAAAGAGCCAAAAGGGAGCTGAAATCTGTATCGAGAGTACTATTTGACGGCACCGACCTGGCTCCTGCTCACCTCATTCTGTTTCTGCATTAGTCTTTTTGTTTGCATGGTCACTTGTACTGCTATTACCAGAACGAAGAGTTGAGCAAAAAGAGGCGAAGTGCCTATTTACAACGGGATGGATATCTATCCCTATACACTTAAATATTGTGAACAGCAGCAGCGTGAAGGGCGAGGGTAGCCATTTCAACCAATCCTCGACTCGCCTACTATCTTTTTCCGTTTTTTATTTTTCTCGATGATACACTCTCCTTTTCTTGTTTACTACTCTCTTTCCTCCGACACTGGGCGCTTAAACGTTTGTTTGTCAACCTTGTATCAGACGACGACGATTGTCAAGTGCAGCTATCACCTTCTCCCCCTCCCCCCTTCTCTCTCTATGACATTTTGCTTTTGTTTAAATGCTCAAATGAATGGCCATTTTCAAATAGAAATCGTTTCGCTATGGTTTTCTGGAACCTGGTCTCGCACGACCGCCAAAAAACGATTTCACGTACAGACGATTGGAGGGAGGGGTGAGAGGTGAGGAAGCAAAAAGAGAAAAGTATGAAAGAACAAGAGAGTTGTCCAGCAGGGAAGGAGGTCGTCAGACTAATATTTATTACTTGTGGGCCTATGAGACTACAGACTACAGCAGGGCCTGGCCAAACAAGGACGAAAAACGGCAAAAGCCAAAAAAAACAAAAAAGGGATTCATGCCTTTGCTGACGCTGGTGAAGAGTCACTTTTTCACTTTCTTGTGAAATGAATCTATTCCTCTTTGTGGTTAAAGGGTTTATGAAGCACAACGTCCAAAGAAAAAACTGCAAGTCAGATTCAATGCCGATACGTCCGTAGGTCAGTTTCTTGTCGGTAATGTTCTCAGGACGCCCTGTCCTCAATCGATAATGCAAAAGGCCGAAAGAATGGAGATAGATAGGAAAGAGAATATATGCGAGAGATCCATGGAGCAACGGACAATCGACGAATGTCGTTTTGGTGCTTCTATAAACAGGGATGGCATACAATTATATACTCATGACCAATGCTGCAATTGAGAAGACCTTGCTTCTACGCGAATGACTAATAGTGGCGAGTTAGTTCTTGGTTGTCAACCGCTCTGAATGTGGGTGTTTGTTATTAGTGCACAGATGCCTAAAAAGGGTCTATGTTGACAGACGCACTTTTTTTTTTTCAACGTAACAGTTTTGATTGAAATGGCATAAAAACAACAGGGCAACTCCAAAAAAAAATGAATTGGGAAGTGAGTGCGTCTAGAATGGAGCAGCAAACAGAGGGATAAGTAGCTTTCGATGAAAAGAGGGGGTATGAGAGAGGTAAAGAATAAGGAGGGGGAGGAGGGATTGCGCGGTGAAGTGATGTATGTGTGATTGTTATGGGACAGAATTGAGAGCAAAAGCTACTCCTGGTTTTCTCAGTTCGTTGTCGCTTGTTCTCCACCAGAAGCGAATCCGTATATGTGTGAAATGGATTCAACTGAGGCAGGCAGCCCATCCTTTTTTTTTTATTTTGCATCGTATGTGAGAGTTCACTTTCCTTGTCGTGGTGCTCGTTGTATTGTCCATTAATGCTTATTGTCAGTAAGAAGTGAGTGGATGACAAAATGTGCCTGAGTGGCAATGATGAGTAGAAATGTTGATGGAAGAAGCCCTTTTGGTTGCTATTATGCTTTTCTATTCGCTTTCCCTCCCTATTCGGAGGAGGAAGTGGTGATGGTGGCGATGATGATGATGATGATGATGATGATGATGAGGGTGACGATGATGATGACGGTGGTCCTTCTTTTTTCTTTTCTTTTTCTTTCTGTTATGCCTCCGACAGTCAGTCGGTCAGTCAGTCAGTCAATCAATAATGAAGAAAAAAAAAAAAAGGAAAATGAATGGCGAATCAATATCAACCGTTGCTATTCATTTCTGATATTCATCAGCTACAGTAACTATCACCACCGATTGAATTGACTTGATTATTGACTCAGAAGAGGGCTTCTATTTGGTATAAGGAGAAATACCCACAGGCCACTCTCTCTCTCTCTTAATGAAAATGCTGAGCGGGACAGACGGGATAAGAAGAGTGAGGGAGGAGTGGACCCCTTTCTCTTTCCTTACTCTAAAAAATAATTCAATCCAACTGTGTGAATAGGTACTCCGTGGTATCTCTCTCTGCACTCGTTGTTGCTCGTTCATCATCGTCGATCAGTCCCATCCTGTCCTCTGTCCTGGTCAGCCAACATATATATAAACTGGACCCGTCCTCGCTGGTTTTTTTTTCTTTCTTTCTTGGTTCATATTCTTATTCATCATTGCTCAACCACCACCACCGGCTTGTCCTTCTTTCTTTCGTTCTTTATATCTTTCTTTCTCTCTCTCTCTCTCTCTCTCTCTCTCTTTATTGTACCATCTCCCCCCACACCTTTTCTTCTGCTCTGTACATTTCCCTACCCGTTCTCCTCCTCCTCCTTTCTGCATTTGCCTATCTCCATCCATATCATTCTCTTTTCTTGTACATCCTTTTCTGTATCAAAACTAAAACGAAAACGTTCTCTCCACTCCCACACTCATTTTATTTCGTTAAAACCAGCTCTTCAACACCCTCTTTCTTCACCTTGTCTCGCTTTATTATTTTATTTTTTTTCACCGTCTTTGGTCAGGATAGAATCGATCCCTTTCCTTGAACTAGATGCGATACATCCAGATCTGATTCCACAAAGAACGGTTCATATCATTATATCCTCCTCTCCACAACCTTTTCTTCCTCCCTTCGCCTGTTGTCGATTCGTTACCCATCTTTCCTTTTTGTTTGTTGCCAACAGCCAGCCCACCCTTCCGTCCGTCTGTCCCATAACTTTGTCAGTTACACAGTCCCGTCCAGAATTTTAATTCCTTCTGACTCTCCTCTCCAAACGTCAATTCGCTCATCTTTTTTATCCTTCATTTTTCTTTGCTTCTTCCTTCATTCATTCGTCATATCGATCCTCTCTTCACTTCCACTTTCATTATATATCCTCCGCTTTCTCCGCCTTCTCTCGTCTTTATTTTCATCCTCTACACATTCCGTCGCTCTCTTGTCACTTTCATTCCTTTCATTTCACGCTCACAAGCTCCACCACACACACACAGATTTCACCACCATGCCTTCACTCGCAGAACCAAAGACATATTCTAACAGAAGTTTGGAGAGGCTCTTTCGTAGCCCTGTCACCCAGCAAATGATTGGTGAGTACCAACAGCAACAGCAACAGCAACAGCAACAGCAACAACAGCTGTTGCATCGCATCCCCTTCATCTTTTCTGTTACTGCCTTCCAACAATTGCACAGTCATCGCTTGCTCACTTCCTCTGAATAGCCCTCCTCTCCGACAGAATTTGTTGTTTCTAACCGTTTTTTGCTCCGCCCTCTTCTTCCTCCGGCACTTCCTACTCTTCTAATCCTACAGATCACATTGCCAACTACGCCAGCACAGTCATTGAGTGCAGCCCCCCACCACCCTCCCACGACTCTTATCGCCTCCCCTCGCCCCCCAACACACCCGCCAACCGCTCGCGGATGCACAGCAATAACAGCAGCCAAGAGCCTTCGGCCGTTGTTGTCCCTCCCCTCAACGACTTTATCCGCCTCTTGGTCCTCAACTCCAATGTTCAATCCTCGACCTTATTGCCCACCCTTGTCTACCTCGAGCGCCTCAAGTACAAGCTCCCCGTTGCTGCCAAGGGTAAGTTTTTCCCCAAAGCATCCACATCAATTTGCAAAGAAAAACGAGAAGGGGATAGGATGCGACCAAAGGGGGAGTGCATCTCTCTTTGCCCATTTCATTACTTGGCCTGTGGATATTATATGTGTGGTTCGGGGGGTGATCTGTGCTTTTCTCTTCGTCTTTCTCTACTCCTACTCCCTTTAGGTGTTTGTTTGTTTGCTTCCTCTACCGTCCGTTCTCTTCTTTCACCTGTGTCTTCTCTATTTCTCTCCCACTCTCACGCTCACGTCCCACTTCCCACTAGCCGCCTTTCTCTTTGCATATGTTTCTCGTTATTAATTGGTATATGTTTGCTGCCCATGAGAAGATCTTTCATGAACAACATTTCGGTTTCCTGCTTTTTTTTTCATTGTGTAAACATCAACAAAAAAAATGGCTGCGGTGACCAGTCGATGATGCGCATGAGCGATACAATGAGCGCCATTTTGCCAGATCCCCCGATCAAGAACAGAGGATGAGAGCCCTGTTTTACCTTCTTTGTTCCTTATACCCAGAGTGTACATAGAAGAGGAGAGGATAGCTCAAAACTTTAATGGACCCGCGATATATGAGCCATTCATATTGAGAGAAGAGAAAGGAGAGCCTTGTTTCCTTTGTCCGTTCCAGCCCAATCATCCCCTCTGTCCTTCAGTTTAAACTCTCGCGAATGCGATCATCGTTCCGTCGACCGTTGCACAAAAAAAACCTCCACCATCCCATCCCATCCCATAGTTACCATTTCGAGCATGCTGATATTCATTCTCTAACAATTTCCTTCTTTGACATTCATTGAACAACAATTAGGCATGCACTGCACTTGCCATCGTGTCTTCTTGGCCACGCTCATCGTCGCAGCCAAGTACCTGAACGACCAATCGCCCAAAAACAAGCATTGGTCCGCCCACTCGTCTGTCTTTTCCGTCGGCGAGGTCAACCTCATGGAGAAGCAGCTCCTCTCCCTCCTCGACTTTGACCTCCGCATCACTGAAGCCGATCTGGCCTCTTCCCTTCAGGAGTTCATGCATCTTCAGCAGCAGACCTCTTCCTCTTCCCATTCCTTGACTGTCCCCTTGGAGGCATCCAGCCGTTATGCCTCTCCCGTGCCCGTCCCCAAGCTCGCTACCGTCCCCTCGCCCACCAGCAGCCACATCTCCCAGTCCATCCCCCTCAATCAGCCTAGTTCCAACAAGCGTGGATCGACCGGTCGACAGAGTGGCGCCGAGATGCAGATGGAGTTGCCTCCTCAGGAGCATTTCAAGCGTCGCACCTCTCTGCCCAACCAGCCCTGCCTCGAGGAGGGCGAGATCTTGCCTGTCTATAAGGGTCCCATGCGCAACAACCAGGATCAGTACCCTTCACCCGATGGCGCTGACGATGGCCTGGCTCCTGCTCCTCGCAACGACGACATGACCCCTTCCTCCTCCCATGCCTACAATGGATCTGATGCCTATGCTACTGCCCAAAAGGCTTGGATGGCCTCTGCCGGCGGCCTCATGTATAGCTCTGCACCCAACCCCCGTTTGTCGCACATGCTCTCAGCACCATTGCACCCTCACCTTCCTCATCACCCTCCTCATGGTTATGCCCACCACCAGGAGGCTGGTGAATTAGAGGACAACAACCGGATCTCGTCTGGACGCAACTATGGATCCAGCCGCGCCATGTGTTAAGACTCGATTCTGACGCATTTTTTTCTTTTTTCTTTTTTCTTTTTAATCTTTTTATATTTGTACATTGTTCTCTTATTACTATTATTTTCCTTGTTATTATTATTCCCGCTAGGGACCACTATGGTTCCAACACATTCACACTCAAAAAACGAAAACCCTTCACCTGTATTTTTAGACACCTACAAAAAACAAAAACAATACTGATCTCTCCTTGTACAACACTTTTTTTTCTTAGACTGAAAACAAACCAAAAAAACAATAAAAGCTTTCTCTCATTCAAAAACCTCCTTCCTATGGTCTATGGTTGAACAGATTCTTATCGTTCAACAAAAAATGTCTCCGTTCTGCATGATGGATTAGGCAATCTTGCAATAAACTGATCCCATATCCAACTGGCTGAAACTGAGCTGTCAAAATTTTAAGTGACGTCACACGCATCTACCGTGATGTGTTTCCTTGTCGCCTACCGATCGGACTCAACGGACGTTGTCCGGAAACACATCATGGAACCCAAGGAGGATAAGCCGTCAGTCGCACAATTGCGATCGCTGCTGAATCGGACAACACGGATCAAGATTACTGATGGACGACTGTTTATCGGCCAATTTATGTGTGTCGACCACTCCAAGAACATTATCCTCTCGGCTGCACACGAGTACCGGACAACAGCAAAGTCAAGCAACAGCACACTTGACTCTATCGATGGTGAATCTTACAACAACAGCAACGACACTAGGACGACAGGTGCAGGAGATGACATCCCATTAAAGACGCTGTCTACTAACACTCAGCAAAGTGCAGTCCCAAATATCCTGGCAACCGGACAAAGTCGAAAGAAGGAGGAAGAAGGCAAGTCGTCTGCAACAATTGCTGTTTACAACTCTACTCGGCGAAGTGAGTTTCTGTTTGTTACGCGCCATGACAAGAAATTAACATCATCATATTTTATTTGACGTGACTCATTTAGCAAAGAGATTTGTTGGGTTAGTCATGATCCCAGGACACCATATCGTGAAAATAGAGATAGACTGCAGCCATTTACGAGGAGCCGATTCAAGGATAAAGGCGCCAACAAAGATCTATGGGCTCGACTACTTGCGAGGATAGTCAGACAACAACACACAGCATCTAGATACAACTATACAGCTTGTAACATTTCCACCCACTCATTGTACAATAATACATACTTTCCACCACAAAAGCGCACGTTTACAGCAAGCAAAGGCAAAATGACAAAATATAAATGTTTCTATTGATTTTTAAAAATGTGAACCGGATACGGAGATAAAAGAGAAGATGATGAAAGGAAAGGATGGAGAAGAGAGGGCTGACGATGCTCAATGCAAATGAAAACAGCAATTATGCGGTCTTGTTAGCGACGGGACGGTTCCACTCTTTGGGAAAACGGACCTTGGGCTTGATGCTCTTGGCAGCATGGCGCAAGTCAAGGGGCACGTCGCTCACAGACTCGGGCTCCTTCTTGGCCTCGTTGATAAGCTTGTCAAGGGTATCCGACAACCACTTGAAGTTCTGAGAGCGATCCTGGAACTTTTCGCAGCTCATCTTGATCTCGTTGTTGACAGGGTTGTAGCGGGATCCGACCAAGAGCAAGAACTTGTGCAGCTCGGCGTTGGTGAGGGGTAATGATCTGGTGTCGACCGTCATGACCACCTTGCGTCCTGCTGGGTGGTTCGACTCTCCAAGGTATGTCGTCGTGCGGAAGCGGAGGATCTGGGTGTTGGTAGGTGCCTGGAACGGCTTTACAAATGCTGCATTGCCAAATGAGAGCGAAAACGGTATCATATTAGTCACTCGGTTCCGTTATGTGTCCGCGAGGTCCATGATGCGTGCTGAAGTTGCATGAGTTCCCGGATCGAAGAGACTTGTTTCCTGTGCCCCGCTATTGTTATCTTACCCTTTAGCTTGGGGAGTTCATACTTGGTGATGCGAAGGTACTTTCTAACCTCACGCTGAGCCTCCATCCTGTCATAACCAACCTATTCAAAAAAGAACATATAGTTCCACGACAATGAATGATAGCAAGACACATTTCTCCTGTCAGTATGCGTTCTGAATAGCCTTGCAACTCGGCCCTCTTCCGAATAAATATCATTATGAGAACATGGTAGTAGCCTTCCTTCCGCAAGGAGAGGAGCAGGCGAAAATCAATTACCGTGGAAGAGTCGTCAAACTGGAAGTCCTCGAGGTTGGTGATATCCATCATGTCTCTGGAGTTTCCACTGCTCCGGATGGCACCAAAGGCCTTGGAGCGAGCTCTGTCGTTCGACACGGCCGAGGCCGACAAGGCACGGACGGCAGTCTGCTTCTGGGCCGAAACGGCCATGCTGAAGGGTGTCCTCGAGATTGAGCGCAACATGGCTTAATATTGTTATGGTGTGTGCGATTGAGTTATTTCCGTCGTGTCCGTGCTGTTGGCTGCTGTTGCTGGAAGTGGGTTGTCTCCAGTAACTGAATCGAGTCGTGAAGCGAGAGATGTCGAATGCCGTCTGTGGTTGATGGAGTGACTTTGTTGCCTATAGAGTCGGTTGTTACTCTTCTCGCCTTTGAAGGTCTTCGGATAGTGGACGAAAAAAAAAAGACAGGCACACACGGGGGTAGACAGGGCTGGTGGCTTGGATAAGAGGGTGCATTTATTTTGATCCTTGATCTGTTAAGGGCTATTGGATGTTTGCGATCAGATCATTGGATGTAAATGGAACGAACGAGGGTGAACGCACACACAACCTCATAAACAACGAGTTCGGATATGTCTGCTCAACCAGTTACTGGATCTGTCTCACCCGTAACAAGTAGAGTAGACAAAATAAGGAACAGACAAGGCCGAAGAAAGAACAAGAGAAGGCACACAAAAAACAGACCAAGTTGTCAATCGGCTAGGGTGTTAAAACGAGTAGGTGTGTCGCTCATGGACGGAGCAAATGGCCTCACTTAAAGTTGTTTCGGCAATTCTCTCTGATTGCCTCTGACCGCAGTGGCAAATCCGGAGTGAGCGACCTCGTATTCCTTTTTGTCCACCGCCGAATTTCTGGGAATGAAAAATAACCAGCGACGAGGAGATACAAGTCGCGGTTTTCTGTTTCTCCTGGCATTTTCTCTGCTTGCTTACGCTTTGCTTTTGCTTTGCTTTTGGTTCAAGTGCGAGATGATGGCGCTCATTCCCTTTCTTGGCAGGTAGGAAGAAGCCAAAAGGACGTATGAGACGTTGATGCTCCTCCCTTTGGCTTTGAGTTGTAATCATGCGTATCTTTCTTGTTAGATAGCAGCGGATCATGAATTTACCAAGGGGCTTTGAACCATGACTGGTGCTCTCATAGCCTAGATTGTTGTCTTCTCATATCTCATTGTCTCTCTATTTCTCTCGTTGTCTCTCGGATATCGATCTATCGTCCTTGTCTTGTCTCTTTGCTATCTACCCTCTATGCAAATCCCTTGAGAGATTGTGACTTGACACCAACACCTCGAAATATTTTTTTTTTTCGTTCATAAAGAGATCCTACTTCCCATTTTTCTTTTCCTTCTTTCATCTTCCTACTTCTTCCACAAGAACAACCACCACATTCCCCTCCCGTACCCTTTTCCCGAACTAACCAAGCCGCTCTTCAAGCATGGGTCTTCTCGATATCGTCCCCGCTGGTGTCATCACTGGTGACAACCTCCGCAAGCTCTATGCCTATGCCTCCAAGCACGCATTCGCCATCCCCGCCATCAACTGCACCTCTTCCTCCACCATCAACGCCGCTCTCGGTAAACATCTTTTTTTTTTCTTTTACTCATCGTCATCATTGAGAAGTACGCGTTTCATTACTTATCTTCCAATTGTTTAGCTTTGCAAGAACTAACACGCATCTTTCCTTCTTCAATTCAAATAGAGGCTGCTCGTGAAAACAAGTCACCCATCATTATCCAGTTCTCCAACGGAGGTGCTGCTTTCTACGCCGGAAAGGGTATCTCCAACAAGGGTGAGGCCGCCTCCATCCTCGGTGCCATCGCCGGTGCCCACCACGTCCGCCAGGTCGCCAAGTCCTATGGCATCCCCGTCATTTTGCACTCGGATCACTGTGCCAAGAAGCTCCTCCCCTGGTTCGACGGCATGTTGGCTGCCGATGAGGAATACTTTGCCAAGCACGGTGAGCCCCTCTTCTCATCTCACATGCTCGATCTCTCGGAGGACTCCAAGGAGGAGAACATCGAGATCTGCGTCAAGTACCTTGAGCGCATGGCCAAGATCAACTGCCATCTCGAGATGGAGATTGGAATCACCGGAGGCGAGGAGGATGGTGTCGACAACTCGGATGTCGATAACGCTTCGCTCTACACCCAGCCCCAAGACATTCTCGACATCTACGATGCCTTCTCCAAGATCACTGATCTCTTCTCGATCGCCGCTGCTTTCGGTAACGTCCACGGTGTCTATGCTCCCGGTAATGTCAAGCTCCACCCTGAGCTCCTCGGCAAGCACCAGGCCTTCATTAAGGAGCAGCGCAAGACCGAGTCTGACAAGCCCGTCTGGTTTGTCTTCCATGGAGGCTCTGGCTCAACTGAGCAGGACATTGCTACTGCTGTTAACTTTGGTGTTGTCAAGATGAACGTTGATACTGGTACGTTTCAGGATCTCTAGATCTCTTTTTCTATTTGTGTTTATTTGTTGTTTGACTTCCTTTTTGGTGGTTCTGATCGTTGTTCGATTCAATTGTGTGTCCGCGTATCGGACGGGTTCAATCCCATCCACTTTTTTCATTACCGCGATTGTCACACTATCTTTCGTTTGTCAGAGATAAGGGGAAAAAAAGAACGCGATACGCCAATCTTATCGTCATCACACCCACGACGCGTCAAAGGCTCACAGAAAAAAAAACACTAAAAAACATTTATTAACCCTCCTTTATCTCACTTCTCCACACCCTCTGACACTTACCTTCTTATAGATACTCAGTGGGCTTACTGGGCTGGTATCCGCAACTTCTACGAAGCCAAGAAGGTAACCATCAACCTCCTTCGTCTTTATTTTTCGGACCACGTCACAATCTTTTTCGGTCATGGTCTCTTTTTGGAATCTGCGCTCTGTGCTCTTTGACAAGATGGACACATGTACACAAGTACACATGCAGCTCATCGTCACAACATGTCTTTTTCATCACCCTTTCATCTACATATATCCATCCTTGACTATTCATTTCCTAACCTCTCTTATACACACATATCCTTTTGACATAAATAGGGATACCTCCAAGGACAGGTTGGAAACCCTGATGGTGCTAACAAGCCCAACAAGAAGTTCTACGATCCCCGTGTCTGGGTCCGCGAGGCCGAGAAGACTATGGTCACTCGTGTCCAGCAGGCTTGCAAGGATCTCGGCAACGTCAACGTTCTGTAAATATTTTTTTGCCTCCTTTTCTTCTCATCAAATCCTACTTTTCCCTACTTCAAATGTAAAAAAGAGTGAACAGGTTTCCATCCATTACCCTTCTCAATGGCCTGTTGTGTCCAAATAGTTTAGCATCATTACTTAATCGAAACCATTAATGAACAATTCAACCGTACATACTTACCACGCTATTGTGATGTCCTGTGCCTATGCCAACGAAAAAGAAGGAAGAGGGGTGTTGTCAAGGAAGTACACTCCAATTGGGCCGCCCTGCTTCCTCTCTCCCCATCCATCGGAGGAAATGGACTCGATAAACAACAAATGCAATTGGGTTCAATTTTCTATATTTTCAATCCCCGACAGGAAAGTGTCAGCATGACTTGACCGAATCTTTCTAGAGACGGCGAGAAAGTGCAAGAGAGAGAGGGAGAATGAGAGACGGAGAGGGAAGAGTGAGAGAGAGGGTGAGAAAGGAAAAGGAAGTTTATACGCGCAGAAAGGATGACTTGCCTGTGGTGGAGAATGGGATCCTACATAGCAAGGTTGTGAAGTGCACTGTACTAGGATGCAAGGAGAGACAAGTATTGGGAAAAAAAATGGTCCATTCCTCTGGCAAGACGACGACAATGTCGACTGTTGTGTTTGCAAAGGGGGGATGAAAGGTGCTCTTGAGCGATGAGCTATATATGCACACAAACGCCCTCATACTCCAATTCCCACAGGTCCAAAATCCAAAGAAAAAAATAACAGCGGAATCTTTACATTTTTGACAGGAATAGCGCTTTGGAGTCATGAGCATGCGAACCAGGTTATCGCACTTGAGGAAACCACAGCCGAGTTGAAGTACTAATGAAGGATCCAATGTAGAGGCAGGGGTGGGAATGGAGAAAGGATGCGCCCCTCTTCAAGCCTCTCTCTCCAATTGGTTGATATTCTCATTTGTTAAACATTCTTTTTATTATTATTTTCAGGCACCATCAGCTAGCCATATCATCATCATCAGTGGACAAGCATCACACAAAAATCATCATCATCGTCAGTGTCGTCACAGAGTGAGGGGAAAGGAGAACTAAAAAAAAAAAATAAAAAAAAAATGCAACGAATGAAAAAAAGGGCGGCTCACGTTGAATCATCATCGCACATATCTACTACAGCAACAGGAACAACAACAACACCCACATATGCAACTCTCTCACACACACACTTCAATAAGAGAGAGAAAGAGAGAGAGAGAGAGAGAGAAAGAAACGAACATACGGCTCAAGTCCGTGAGCCGCAGGCGTCGAGGATTCGATACACAACAACAAAAAATGTAAGCAACAACAAAGAAAAAAATTGAGCAAAAGACGAGAGCAAACAATGACCGTTTGGAATAGCATTAGTAGGGGTGGCACATAGGACATGGCATGGTCCAATTAATCCTAGGGCTATTATTAAGAGAAGAGAAAACTGAGAGCAAAAAAGCAAGCCTTGAGAGGGGAGAGGGAGTGGTGCTCTATCGATCAACAGCAAGACTAAGAGAGAGAGAGGGAGAGAGGGAGAGAATAAGAGAGAGTGTGAGAGAGAGGGGGCGAGAGAGACTAAGACTGAGAGACTGAGAGAGTGAAAGAGAGACGGAGAGAGAGAGACGGAGAGAGAAGAATGAATGAATCAAAAGAGGTTTAGCGCGCATCCACTCCTCATTCATTCACCACCACCATAGCTCAAGTCTCTCTTCTCCATTTCACCCGATACTCTTTTGAGTTGGCCATGGCTCAGTCAGTCATCGGTAGTAACAGCCCGCCCTTTTTTTGCATATTTGAATAAATAGGGTCCGACTTTCCTTCCTTCTCTTCATCGTCATCATCATCATCTCTTCCGTCTCCTCCTTCCTCTTCACCATCTCATCTCTCGCTCTTCATCCCTCTTCCCTTGTCCTTCCCTCTCTCTTCTCTCTCTCTCACCCTCCCCACTCATACCCACCCCTGTAAAAAAAAAACATTCATTCACGTTCCCTTCCCTTTCCTTTCCTTAACTAACCTTGCTTATCCACTTTGCTCAATTCCCACATATATTCTTCCCTGTACACTTTACTCTTTCCAACCTTCAATTGAACACCTTGTTGATCACCATGGCTCAAGGTATGCCTCATCTCTTCTATACACTTTCGTTTCTGCGTGTTGCTTTCAACCTTTTGTTGCCTTCCTTCTCCTGTAGTCACAGCAGCTAATCCACAGTCCTTCTTTTACCAATACACCTTCAATTCCATAACACAGTCCTCCACCTCGAACAGTTCCGCCTCAGCCAAGAAGCTGCCAAGTGCTTTGATGACGATCTCGACTTTTGTCCGAGTCTGACCGCCAAAGAGGTACATAACACCCCTTCCTTTCCTTTCCTTCCCGTTCTCTTTCTCTTTTCCCTCGCTTTCTCTCCCTCCATCTTGCATGGTGTATTTCAATTGCCCTTTCTGAGACACCCATGGGTCTCAGACGCGCATCGAGTATTGTACATACTCAAACCAAGGCTTTCTTTCCCGCACCAACATCGTGCGCAGACTGGCGAACAGACATCTATTCATTCGAGGCGGGTCTTTCTTTTCATCTTTACAAGGACACATTCACAAACACGCACACTCGACAACGCAGGACCATGCACATGCACGCTTGGGTCTCTCTTTTCCCCTCTTCTTACCCTCTCTGTCTGTCTCTGAATTGGATTGGAAAATGATGCTGTTTGTTTGAGAAGTGGTTGGGGTTCAACAAGATTGAGGGCACGAGTACCAACAAACAAACAAACAAACAATCAAACAAACAAACAAACCAAACAAACAGCCAGCCAAACGGACAGACAGACAAGCTAAATCAAACAAACCAAACACACAAGCAACAAGCTGCCAGGACATTGACATCATACAAGACCAAGAGGCGACTGAGAGAAGAGTCAGTCGGAAGAAGGACGAAATGAAAAAAAAATAGAGCTACTCTAAGGGAACAGCCCATGTTGCCTTGTAGTCAGGGGCAGTGGCAGGGCACCTCACACATACACACATATATATATATGGTGGATGTGGGTGGGTGATGTCAAATCGAACCTATTTCTTCTCTTCGTTTTTCTTCCTTGGTGTGGTTATGCAATTGCAATTGAACTATTGCACTTGGCGCGGTTTCATTAATATTCGCACAAGACGCATATCAAAGTCACTTATATGCATTTCTATCATGCAACTCATCTAACCCATACACACCGTTGACGTTACAATAGCTCTCTGAGATCATTCTCGCTTCGATTCTTGCTCAAAAGGAGAATCAGGCCAAGCAGCAGCAGCAGCGTGGCGGCTCCTCGCCCGTGTCACCCACTACCCCAGCAGCCACTGCCAACCCTACCTCGCGCGCCATTACCATTGTCGATCCTAACAGCCGTGCGCCCCTCTTCATCGCTCCCAAGACCCCTAATGCCATTGGCAACAACGGTCGCCAGGGAGGCCGCTACTCGGGCTCGACCACGCCTGCCACAGCTGGGCTGATGGGCCCCTCGGACTCGTACTTTAGCTTTATGCCCTCGATGGGTCGACAGCAACAACAGCAGCAGCAGGTTTACAACAACATGTATGGGTCGCATGCCTATGCCTTCTCGGGCCAACACCAGCAGCAGCAGCATCACCATCAGCAGGCGTATTCGATGGGCATGACCAGCCCTACGATGTCGTCTTACTCTCCTCCTCGCATGGCTTCCAGGATTCCCATTGTCAACCCCGACAACGGCACTATTGTCTCCCTTCCCGAAACTCCCTCCTGGAACCAGCACCACTTTGTCGCTGTGCGATAAACATCGGTGCCGGATCTTATTTTTTTACTTTGGGAAGACTTCATTTGTTTCTTTTCCTCTTTTTCTTTTGTTTTCTTCCGCATTCATTTGTAAACATATCCCACTACCAAAACCACTTGCAACCAACATCCCATCTTCTACATAATTGCCTCCTTTTTCTTTCTTTTGTTTTCCATTGTTACATAGTACACACACACCCTCTCTCTCTTATATACACACACCACCCTCCTCTTTCATTGACACATTTATGTTTCCTGTGTCTCTGTTCATGACCCCACCTTCTCTTTCTCTTTTCTTTTTTTTTCTTTTCTTGTAGTACCTACCCACCATCCCCCCTTGTTAAATATCCATATAGTTATACCCTCCTTCTCTCCACCCAAAAAAGAATTGTTCATTATCTCGTAACTAAATCACCTATAAAAAGCAAACCTACACACTCTAACAAGTAACTTGAAACTATGTGCGCATGAGTGCTAGGGATAGTCTTTGCCATGCACATGCCGTCCTTTCTCCTTAGTCCATCCATTCCCGCCCATTCCAGCCAGTTCCTTACAGTAGTCTCAATTAGTAAGAAAGTGTGCAGTAAGCATCCTTCGATGATAATTGGCGAAGGCATTGCATCAGTCCAATTTGGTGGCTTTCTGTACAGCTGAGAAATCAGCATTGAGTCCCCTTCGTCTACTTATCTAAGCAGAATCGCGGATTCAACTTTTTCTTCTCTTCTTTTTCATTTCATTCTTTTCATCAGCAACAAAAACCAACCTTTCATCCCAACAGCCGAGAACACTTATACTCGCCCACGCCGAACACCGTACAGGACAGGAGTAGCACGTCTCAACCTACAATTCAGTCTACAAACATACACACACACTCATCACAGGAGCAAAAAATGTCAGTCGGAGCAATCGTTCCTCTCATCAACGACTTTTTGGTCATCAAGGGAGATCCTGCCCTCACCATCGGCGCACCCGTTCCCGAAGGACGCACCAAAGTCGTCGTCCTTGAGTTCTGGGCCACGTACGTTCACCCAAGAGGATTCAATTTCTCTCATTCCTACTGCTGGGGCTTTACAACACAACAGACTTTTACTAACAGTACTCTATCGTTGCTTTTCGAACTTCAAATAGTTGGTGTGGACCATGTCTTCAAAGGTAACGAACGGGAATTCATGTATGAAGCAGGAGTTGCGGACATAATTTTTAGCGAGGAGAAGAATTGCTCATATCTGACCGCGTGCGATCCTTTTTCGCACTCTTACACCGTTTAGCATCCCTCACCTCTCAGAGCTGCAGCGCAAGTTCAAGGATGTGGACGTGACCATTGTTGGCGCCACCAACGAGCAGGACGAAGGCGTAAGTACTCTTATCACATTTTGGTGATGAGTGCTGTGGATATAGCGCTGAAGATAACAGGAGAGAAGTTATTTTAACGCGCTCTTGTTTATTATTGACGTAGAAAATTCGCGACTTTGTCAAGGAAAAGGACATGGACTACACCGTTGTCATCGATAAGGCGCAAACACTCAATACCAGTACGTACTATCGCCCACACTCCATCTGAATACTATGTGCTGCTTAGGAGAATGAACTAACGGAGCATGGATGTGCACGAACATTCTCTGACTTTGCATCGTACTTTTATCTTTGAATATGGTAGAGGTGTTCAAGCCAAGCGGTGCGCGCGGGATTCCATTCGCAGCAGTGATTGTGAACAATAAGATTGAGTTCTCAGGACACCCCATGGATCCTCAATTTGAAAAGACACTGAATGAAGCAGCAGCGAAGGCAACATCGACTCGCAAAGAACCCGTTGCTCTGCCGTTGATCACACATACGTATGATGAGTTAATGCAGATGCGTCCCAAGGAGCTGCGCCAGATTCTGAATGACCGCGGTATCCGCTCTGTCGGTTGTTCAGAGAAGGGCGATTTTGCCAAACTCATCCTTGACACCTGCGTCAAGACTCAGTATTACAAGCAGGAATGAAATTTTGACTCGCCCTCTTGTCAAATAAAAAAAAAATCTCTTTTCACCCTTCCCTCCCTCTCTTTTTTTCTCTCTTCTCTCCTCTCTCTTTTTCTCTCTTCTCTCCTCTCTCCTCTCTCTTCTCTTTTCTTCACACTCTCACATCCTCGACAACACTTTTACACAAAACACAACATACGCACACCTTTCACAAAGCTTATCTCGCCAGAACACCCATCCACCCTCTCAAACATGAACACTGAATCGGAGAACACGCAGCCCAAGGCGACAGCTGGAACCGCTGACACCACCACCTCGACCTCGGCTTCAGATCTGCCGCCTATCCGCCACACGCGCGAGGAGCTCATGCACATGCATGCCAAGGAGCTTCTCCAGATACTGGACGAACGCCACGTCGACCACACCGCTGTCGTCGAGAAGCCCGACCTGATCGACCTGATCCTCGAGAAATGCACCCACTGAGTTTCCTCTTGATAGGAACTCGGCCGTCCACTTGTGACTTCGTGAATATTACGCAATCTTTCTCTTTTATCTTTTGTTCTCGCTTTCTTTGCATCCGAATACTCTTGCTACTGTGTTTCTTTCTTTGCGACTCTTCTTTCTGTTCTACTTTAACATCCTTCCTCGAGCTTGTTTTTTTCTTTGCTTCTTGCAGTCGTTGTTCAGCCTGATGTCATTTGATCAGTGCTCCGTGCGATTTGACACACCAATGAATAAACATCATTTTGAAAATCATAATCTCACAAAATGTGACAATGCATATGTGTGCAAGGATGTGAATTTTATTTGGAGTAAGAGTAGGAAAGAGAAACCATGCAAATGAATACGCGAAAAAAGGGTGTATGTGTCAAGCAAAAGAAGTGTCGAGAAAACAAGTTTTGTAAGAAAAAGAAAAAAAGAATGCTGCAGAGAAGCGGAGGGAAAGTGTGATCGAAATAAGACCATAAGAGAGGGCGGAGACACGGAGAGGTGTGCCGGATCCACATGCCCTCATAAATGGGGCATTTAGGCCGCAGCAGGCTGGTGCTTGGGCTGAACAGCAGCAGCACTCTTGGTCTTGGAAGAACAGGTGCATGCTCCGACGCTGCCACAGTCCTCCTTCTGGCCTTCAGTCTTGGCATCACCAGCACTAGCATCTTGCTCCTTCTTTTGTCCTTGCTGCTGCTTCATGCGAGTGAGGACATCCTGGGCGGTGTCAAGGATGTGATGCATACGCTGACTGAACGTCAAAGGCTGGTGGATACCCTGCTGACCAGCTTGTTGGGTCTAACCGGCAGCAGAGACCTGGTGCTCAGGCTGCTGCTGCTGCTGAGTTACCATGGTTGTCGGAGCCTCAGTTGGGTGGAGTGCAGCGATGGGTCTAAAAACGATAGATAGCATTTGATGTGTGAGAAGAATAAAGATTAGCTATTTGAGCAAGGGTCGACTGTACAAGGGTTGGTTGTTCAGTAGTTGATTGATCAGTGGTGATTGGCAAATGACATAACTGGCAAAGCTGACGGACAGTCATACTGATGGATGGTCGATGATGGTGACGAGTCACTTACTGAGAGGGAGCAGAGGAAGCAATGATCCAACGGGTTCCCAACAAGTTAAAGTCCGTGGGGGTCATAACGTTCTGGAGCCTGCGCACCGCGCGCTATGGTAGTTGTCAAGGGGAAGCAAGCGAGAGATGCATGATGCGGGTGAATGCGAGTAAACGCTTACTTGAAGTGATCTGTGTGTTGAAAGCTGACGCAAATAGCTCATGTTGTTGACGGCTGACTTACGTCTTCGATATCCTAGTACTGGAAGAAGCGACCAAAGGTCTGGTCAAAAAAGCTGGGGTATGACAGATCGTTGACCGTCATGCACTCCAGGCGGTCAAAGTCATCAACAATAGATCGCAGACGCTTCAGGCTGTCAACCATCGCCACGCCCTCGGGAGATCTCTCCTGGAGTAGGGAGAGGGAGGAGAGGGGATAGATTACCGCATTCTCGCCGTGAACCATCATCGCGACTATAATGTAGTATGGTGGGAATAAAAAAAAATAGGCGTGTAAGATTGGCGAGCTCCTTTTCTTATATCAGGACGTTGTCCAAAATTTCCTCATATCTAACGAAAACAGAGCAGAGAAGAAAGGGCACTTTGGTTGGTCGCGTCATTGGCTCGTCGAGTACGGTTGTCGGGATCGGCCTGGGTGATGCCACGATTGAGCTTGGCAAGGTTTTCACTGTCCTGCTTGATGAGGCTGCATGATAGTTCAGAAGACAAAGTACGGTTCAAGATCTTTGTCTTTCCGTAAGAACTTTATATTGGACAGTGGATGATGGGTGCACGGACAAGACAACGTGTTTGCGTGTGTTGTACATTACATACATGAAGAGATCGTTGGTCATGGTGTTCTATTGTTGACTTGTTGCTGAGTAGGTAGGTAGGTGTGTAAGAATGTTTGTGTTTGTATGCGAATAATGGGGCGAGAGAAAGAAGCCAAGGGAGCTGTTCAAAAACATCTGTGTGTTGTTTGGTCCCCGAGAAACGCGTTCATTTCCATGGCAAGGGTGACTTATTACTCATAGAAATAACATTTTTAATTTTCCATGGGTGGAGGAAGGGGGAACACGCAACCTGCTACGCCTTTTTTTTTTTTTTTTTTTTTTTTTTTTTTTTTAATTTAGCTTCCTTCATATGTGTTTGTCACCATCCTCTCTCTTTCTTTCTCTCTTTCTCTCTCTCGTACTCCTTCTTCTTACTTTGCCACCCTCTTTTGTCTTTCTCTTCTTTTTGTATTCTTCTTCTTCCTCTTCTTCATCGTCTTCTCTTTCTGTCTTGATTCCTTCTTCTCATTCATTCACACTTCTCTTTTCTCTTTCTCTCCCCTCTCCTCATCTCACACCACCCTCATCGCCTCGCTTTCCAGGGCACACTCGCTCACCCCTGCCTTCTAGCTCAACTCTATTTTATTTAATTCAGGAACGCTCCCCTTTCTAAGTAACAGCAGCGACATTCACAACCATGGCATCCCATTCCTCCTATCGTCACTCCGTGCTCGATCCTGCTCTCGAGGGAATCCGCCGCTATCGGTCCCCCTCCTCTAGCCGTACCATCGCAACCTTAGTTCCCTACGCTCCCAGTCCTCTCTCCCCTCCTCCTGCTCTTCCTCCTGGTACTGCCTCACCTTCAGCACTAACCTCGCCTACCCAGGCAGACTACTCATCTCGGCCCCTTCCTCCCCCCAGGAGTTCCACTCCCTTGCCAATGCCCCCAAAGACCCCACCTCCCTTTGCCAAATCGTCGACATCGTCTTCGTCTTCGATGGCATCTGGACTGATGTCATTACCAATCGCCCTGCCGCCCACTTCCCCTCCTCCAACACCCCGGCCCAGGGACAGGAAGCGATCCACCTCCAGCTCAGTCATGGTCCAACAGGGAAATCAACCCTTTATTCCAACTTCTCCGACTCCGACCCCTCCTTCAAGACCACCTCCTCATTCCCGCACTACTATTCTCCCCGCAGGCATGGTCCAAGATTCGGGACATGAGCATTCATACCCTTCCAAGCAACAACAACAATATCAAGACTTTCACGAGCAACAACAAAGAGAGACGGACCAGGGCTTGGATAGTCGCAGGACCACTCAGTACTATTCGGACGAGGGCTCATACAACAGACATATGGAGCAGGAGATACGCGAGTCGCAGCGGGAGCAGAGCGAACGGGTGTCTCGATTGATGGGTCAGCGCATGCTTCAAGGATGGACTATGCTTCAGGACACCTGCCCCAACCCTTCCTGCAATGGGGTAAGGCCTTTCGCAATGTTCATACATATCTCTTTATTTTTGTTTGTTTATCTTGTATGTTTTTTTCTTTATTATCCGTCGTATCCGTTGGGTGTTTGTGCGTTATTCTTTTTTTTTTTTTTTTTTTTTTTTTTTTTTTTTCATTTGTTTATTTTTAATTGAACGGTAATTGGATGATGAATGACGGATGAGGGATGCAGAGAGGGGGGAATAGGGGCCATGCTTCTTTTTCTATTCTTTTCTTGCCTTTTCCTTCCTTCCCATTTGTCAATGGCATAAAGTCAGGCATATACACTGTATGCATTGCCTTGATTGCTCTCTTTTTTCCTTCTTTTTCTCTTTGCACCTCGGTCCATTTCTTTTTTATCGCAACAGAGAAAGAAAACAACGGTTTTTTTTGGATGGGGTTTGATTGCGTTTCCCATTCGATTGTCTATTTCCTTATGTCAATCTCAATCAGGACCTTTATCTGAGTGTTTATTATTCTTAACCTTGATGCACCCGGCGCGCGCGACCGCATGAAATGAGAGCGTCTCTTTCGTCCTTTACTCTCTTCTGTTGATTAACAGCAGACAGGGTGGGATATATACAACATTAGATGCAGCGGCAAACCAATTTTTTTGTTCGAACTCACATGCAACAATAGGCAATACATCAAAAAACAAAACAAAACAAAAGCATGAACAAACAAACATCAACCATACTCAACGACTATTTTTTTTTATTGCTCTGTTCTCAATGTTCTTGTTTGTCATATAGATGCCTTTGATGAGGAGTCGTGAAAAGAAGGAAGTATGCGTCGCCTGTGGAAAGGATCCTCGTGCAACTGCCAACGGAGAGCCAAGACAGGGACAGGTACAGGGACATGATCAAGGACAGGGACAAGGACAGAGCCAGGGTCGTGGGCAAGGACAGGGACAAGGTCCAGCCTCATCGATCGCTTATTCATCCTCTCCCACTTCTGTAGTAACCAGCCCACGAGCGTCTGTGATGATAAGCCCTCCCTTGGGTGCATCCTTGCCGCATTACAAAAATAATTCGTCCCGGGCCCCACGCGACCTAAACGGACGAGTCTCGAGTTCGATAGTCCTACCTCCTCCTCAGAGGAGCAGCCGGCATTTGAGCAGCGACTTGGATGTACGTTAACGATAATTTAATTGATTAGCGATGATAATGACGAAGATGATGATGTCGGTGTTCAATGGCAAAGAGGGGATAGAAAGAGTATTCGTACTTAGGTACGATTGATTGCATGCTTGTCCTTTTCTTAGATGATATAGACGCAGTCGAAATTCATGCTTGTTCCCCTCCCCTGCAATTCTCAAATAGAAGCTTGTCTCGGAGGATGAAGAAACAAACAGCCATATCCAATTGATCGGACATATAAACGAATTCAGTTCCAGGTCCCTGCCTCCTGTGCCCCCGGTCCCTGCGATCCATTCCAACCACTCGACGACGTCGCGTCCAACTTCGACCTATTCCAATTCCTCTGGATACAGCCCATCAGAGAAGGAGCGGTCATCATCCCGCGCACACCATCAACACTTTTCTCACCAGCAACATCAAGTCGGACACTCTTCTATGTCACCAGCACCACCAGCACCAACGCCCTTGTCGCCGGAAGAGGAAGCAGTTGTCCATGCAGCACACAAGACGATCTCCGTCCTCTTAGTCAAGCTGGAGATGTATCGGTCTGCATTCGAGGTATCGGATAATCCCAAGGAAAGCCAAGCGTTGGCCAACCATATCCGGGGCACCATGGAGTGCCTCAAGGCCTGTCGCCAAGTTCTTTGAATCTGTCGGTTCTTTTCGTTTATTTGCCGCTGATTATGTTGGTCAATGAAGTCTACTCATTCATGATCTCTTGTCGACTTTTTCGTCGCCTCGTCGACATTTAATTTGTTCTGGTCTCTAAACTACTGACTTGTGAACGATTGTTCGTCTCTGGTCCCAGATTGTCCTGAATTGTTGACTTCGTTAGTCGTATTGTGTCGATGCTTGAATGTTTCGTTGTCACTGTCGAACTCGGCTGTTTCTTTACCGATCAGTCGATGTGCTTTGTCCGTCATTTCATACTATACATACTTAACCACTGGTGCTTACTCAACAACAACAGCGAGGGAACAAGGACAGCAAATACAAAATGCAATCTCCGCATTATCTGTGGTTATCAAGCAATTGAGTTTTTTTTTTTTTTTTTTTTCTTTTTTTTTGGCGTGTTTGCATTGGCTTTTATTTCAGGCGACATTGTCGATCTTTTTTTTTTTTTTTTTCTAAACTTGCGAGTACGAAGAGTTACCTGGGAAGTGAAGAGACAAGAGAAAGCAATGAGGGTCAATTACATTGTTCGTTTCTCTTTTGCATTGCCTTTTGTTACTTCCAGTCGATCAACTGTGCCAAGGGAAAATTGACACAGAGAGATGGATATAGAAGAGCCTCAGAAGTAAATTGTGTATGTGATTGTTTTGTCATCCTTCTTCAACATTGAAGTGAGAATTGCAGAATCGCGTATCATCCACGGCAGCATCGTTCATTTGTTGGCGCAAGGGAGATTGGGAGATGGATATGGAGAACTGGATTAGGAGTATTCTTTTTACCTTTTTACACCTTGGAGACGCGTCCGAGATTATCATCGTTGCAAATCTACAGGAGAAAATGAAAGTAGGAGGACTGTACAGATAGGTGAGACGCTGTCCATTTGTTTCAATACAATCGTCAACAAAAAAAAGGAGACAGGTGGTAGAGTTGCTTCAGATCAAGGAAGGCACGATGGTTTAATCAACAGTATAGTTTAGACGCGGAATATCGATACATCATAAGCAATCGGGGTGTCATTTTGTGTCTTATTGGTGAACAGTGGGCGTTTTTTTCATTTTTTTTCTTTTTCTGTGCGAGATCACATACCATAAGAGAGATGGAGGGTAAGGAGATGATCGAGGAAGGAGGAGGAGAGAAGGAAGGAATGGTGAGAGATCAAAGATCACAGATCGTAGAGAAAATTTTGTATGAGGATCAGATAGGTAGTAGCAAGTGCGATTAGTTACGTTACTTACACGTGATTAGAATGGCCATTGACCAATCGGCGCAAGGGGTGAACTACACTCCTGCTCACTTAAACAGGCTCTGTGTGTGTGTTGGCCGTGAATGGCTGGCTATCTTAGGCTGGTCCAGACTGGTGTGATTCCCTCTTTTTGAGGGTGTGTGTGTATGTGTGTCCGTGTCTGTCTGTTTCCCTTTCTCTCTCCTTCCTTGTTGCGTTCCTCTTCGTCTCTTTCTCTTCTCTTTCTCTTTCTCTCCCTCTTCCTCTTCATCCGCTTCTTCATCTCGCCCTTCTCTTCCTTCCGTCTTCTTTCCTACAAAAGTCCCCTCCCCCCCTTTTTTTTTTTATCTCAAATAGGGTGCTCTTCATCTTCCTGATCAACTCACCCCTCCACACTACACTCACTCAACCAACACCTCAACACCATTCCCCTCATAACCATATTCAACAACCATAAACATTCAAGCATACCATGGATAACTTTATCGAAAATGTGTCCGGTTACTCCATGTGGGATATCCGCAATGCCATCGACAAAGTGTACGTATCTCTTTTGCTACTCTCTTTCTCTATTCAAGGAAACACGCCCTGGTTCTTTTCTGTTCTAACCGCTTTGCTATTGGTGGTGGTCATAAAATATATAGGACGGCAAAAGTGATGAACCTGACAGAGATGGAGCAAAAGGTCAGGGAGGCAACCAGCAACGATCCCTGGGGCGCATCCGGAACTCTCAAGCAGGAACTCGCCCAGGCCACCCACAACTTGTACGTAAACGCAGGATGACCCAACATCATGCAGACGCACACACACGCGCACATCACAACGCGACATTGCCACTTTGTTTTGCTTGGTTGGCCTTTCTATTTTTGTCGCCATTTCGTGTGATGAGACGAGCGCACTCACACAAAACATCTCCCTACCTCTTAGCCAATACTTCAACGAGATCATGCCTGCCATCTTCAAGCGGTTCGCAGAGAAGGAACCTAGGGAATGGCGTCAAATCTACAAGGTACCCACAGCAGCAATTACAGTAACTGCAACGGATTGTTAGCATGGTGTAGATATTAACCAGCTGATTCATTGCATTTGGCATTGAATAGGCGTTGGTGCTTCTGGAGTACCTTGTCACACACGGTTCAGAGCGTGTGGTCGACGAAGCAAGAGGACATATCTCGACCATCAAAGTTCTTCGTAGCTTCCAGTACGTCGACGACAACGGCAAGGACGAGGGTATCAATGGTATGTCCAACCTCTTTCTACCTTCTCTCAATGTAGCGATTGTCTCTTGAAAAAGACAGTACGCAACATCAAGAACATAAAAACGAAATGCAACCCAATGCGATCGCCTGCTGAAAAGGACCACAAGCAGGGGAAAAAACGAAAAGGAAACGCAAACCAAAAAGAATCTTCTAATTGACCTTGCTCTCCTCCCCCTGCGGACTTTGTTCAATTGCATTTACCATCTACTAATTATAGTCCGTAACCGCGCCAAGGAGTTTGCAGAAATGCTGAGCAGCGTGGATCGTATCAAGGAAGAGCGCAAAAAAGCCAAGGCCAACCGCAACAAGTTTGTTGGCTCAGAGGGTGGAGGATTCGCTGGCACTGGCTCCAGGTATGGCGGTTTCGGAAGCGACAGCTACTATGAGGGTGAGTCAACGGAGGCTCCTTTTTACGTCGAATGCACGCGCGAGTGATCTGAAACACATCATGGGAGACTAATACTATTGTGGCTTATTTTGAATTGCATAGGTGGTGGAGGAGGTGGGGGATATGGTGGCAGCACTGGATCAGGAGGTTCTAGAGGAAGCAGCCGTTACGACGACCGTAGCAGCAGCCGATCCAACCGCTATGACGACGATGATCGCGACCACTCGAACTCGCCCCCTGTTCGTCGCGCTGCTCGCAAGACAGAGACCTCTAAGCCAGTCGCCAAGGTTGAGCCTGTCAAAGAGATCAACCTGTTTGATTTTGATGAGCCTATCTCAACCTCGTCTGCGCCATCGAGCCAGAATGCATTTGGTGGAAATTCAGCCAAGCCCGCCGCAGCTTTGGATGATGGCTGGGGCTCGCTCCAGTCGGCGACAGACGACTTTGATGACTTTCAGAGCGCACCACCAGTCGAGACCACGAACCACGCCTCGGTCCCATCGTTCCCAGCCTACAATCCCACAATGGCGTCTGTCCTCCCTCCTGTCCGCACCAACAACACCAACACCAACAGTAATAGCAACAACAACAATGGATTTGGCGCATTCGGCGGCTCAAGCGGCGGATCAGCGTTTGATCTGCTGGGCAGCACCCCTGCCAGCGGCGGCAACAGTGGCCTGGGCAACTTTGGTAGCACTATGCAGCCGATGTCTGCCTCCACAGCCCAGGTCAAGCCCACCACCACCTCCTCCTTCCCTGTCCAGGTAAGCCCTTTCAACCTTTTTTTTTTTTTTTTTTTTTTTTTTTTTTTGCGTCTCTTTTTAATTTTCTCATTGCTTTCTCTTTCTTGCTATTACTTGCTTGGAACTTGTTATTGGCTGTTATGGTACCATTTAGTATCTTGATCATCATCTTTCATTGCTCATCCCCTTCACCCCTCTGCGCTCGTTATTGATATCATTTCGAGCACACTGATTTGATAATATTTTTTGTGTTCACCACCTGTTCATCTTTCTCTTCGTTTCGTAAAGCATATCGCCTAACAACCATTGTTATTCTCTTTTTAATTTGCTCGAATAGACCAGCAATACCAACAACAACAGCAGTAGCTCGAATGATATTTGGTCAAATGCGTCCGGATTGATTTCGTTAGATGGGCTGGGCAAGACAAAGACAAAGGAGGCAGCGCCATCGATGAATGCACTTGCTGCCAACTCTTGGAACTCTGGTTCGTGGGCCAACAAACCCCCAACACCGGCAGCAGCAGGATCGAATGCCTTTGGCAACTTTGGCAGCATGGCAACCAATGCTCAGTCGACCAATAACAACAAGAGCAACAACAACAACAACAACTTTAACGACTTGTTGTTCTAACTTAGAAGCATCAAAGATGAACGATTACATTCTTTAATTGATTGCTCATTACTTTTTTTTCTTTGGTATTCTCACTCTATTTTCATTCATCGTTTTGTTCGTACCTTGATACCTGAGAGTGTGTGTGTATTAAAAATGAACAGTTTAAATACAATATTATTCAATGTCCAATTGAAGATAGTTTTGAAAGAAAGAGTTTGTCTGAAGAGAGACAGTATATGGTGATATAGTTATTTTGTGATACGACATGAGTGAGTGGTGCCTGTACATGTTAATGATGATGACGAAGATGGTGATGATGATTATGATGATACTGGTGTCGATGTTGATGCTGATGTTGCTGACAATGATGATGAAATGTATGAATAATGATCATGCACCCTGCACCTTCTTTCTGGCTGCAGTTGCGGACATTTTCCCTTGTACTTGAGCTGTGAGCTGCGCCCAAATAAATTTCATCTGTGACCATCAAATAGAAAAAAAAAAAAAAAAAGGAAAAAGGAAAATCAATGAGCAAGAAGACACCGTTGGTTGACAACCCATCTGGAGACCTGTCCATATGTGTGTCTTTCTGTCCCGTTCGATTCGTTTTCTTGCTTCAGAAAAAAAGTCGACCTTAGAGCTAGCAAAGAAGTGATTAAAGAAATACTCAATTGCCTGTTTACATCTTAGTGTTTGCGTATGAGGTTCAAAAAGGAAAAAAAGAACAGATTATGAGAAGCTTGATTTGACTTCGGCAACAAGAAAGAGACGAGGCAATTGCGCCCCTTTCCTTGCACCCCTTCTCCCTCCCCTGCAGCCTGAACATGAATAACAAAAAGACCTTTTTTGGGACGATAATGATTAATGTCTCTTTTCCATTTGTAATTGAAATGATGATGTTAATGATGTTGATAATGATGTCTGGAATGAAAGCGAAGCAGGGACAGGTATATATCAATCAGTTTTACTTGAGTAAGTCATTTTTTAAATAGGCATGAGAAGAGGGGGATTCTTTTCTGATGGAATGGACGAATGAACTGATCGATGGATCATCATCTGTCTTGTAGAAGAAGGGTACCAGCTTGGGCCCTTTGGAATATATATTTAAAGAGAGAGTGTGTCCGTGAACACCAGCATGGACGATGGTCGCCTCATAGCTTGTTTCTTTCTTGCACTGTCATTCAATTTGAGCACACACACACACACAGTCATCCATATGTGCCTTTGTTGTTCTTCCCTTTTTTTTTTTTTTTTTTTTTTTTTTTTTTTTTTTTATTCGTGGTTTGTTTCTGTAAGTTCTTCTTTCCTTCGTACTTTTCTTCTTCCTTCTGCCCCTTCCCTTCCCTTCGTTTTCCTTTCTCTTTTGCCCCCTTCTCCTTTGGCCATTATCCTTCTTTCTTGCCTTGCCTTGCAACCACTTCTTTCAACCGGGGTCCTTCTTTTTCTTGCTGCTCCTCATCGCACTCTACTTGTCTTATCTCCTTTCCTTCCCTTTCTGCCTCCCTTACTTCATCATACTCTCACCTTCATCAACTTCCTCATCAACAGCAAACAGCAAATAGCAAACAATTCATTTATTTCATCATTCTTCCTCCTCATCTCTCTTTTTCACATACATACACCACACCAACTTACTCACACGGCTCTCAATCAACTGGACTCCACTCATCAGACAGACACTCATTTTTTAAATACATCCAGTATCCTGCCAGTCTCTGCCCTTGTTGGGGTCAGCTCTTCACTCCCTCTTTCCTCCACTGTGAGTCCTCTCTATTAATCACCTCCTACCTCCTCCTCCTGCTTTGCCTACAGGTCAATTGCATACCAATGTAATCACCTTTCTTTCTTGCTACTGTTGTGAACTGACATCCCATATTTTCTCTTCCTTCTCTCTTCCACCTGCAAAGTACTATATCAAACTTCCTGCTCCTTCCCTTCCTTCCCTTCCACTTTACTCACCCACCCACTAGCTCAGCCGTTCACTCAACTACTACCGAGGATAAGGGCTAATCGAACACTCGCCCGCTTTCTATCCTTCACTCACCTTCCCTTTCACTCCCTCGCCTTCTCTTCTCACTTCCTTGTCTTACATCTATTCCATCCTTCTCACTTTCCTCCTTCATCCCCTTCCCCTCTCACTAATGAATACGATCCATCCCTCTCAGAAAGTGCATTCTGCCATGTCGAGTGGGAAGGACGTGGCGCCCGCCATGGGAACAGACAGGGTCCTCAAGAGACCTTCCTCATCGTCAGCTCCGTCTAACCAAAGCCAAGGCCAATCAGCTCGTCAAGACCACCATCACAACTACATCCTCCACCACAACACCACCAACCATACTCATGCCCATTCCCATACCCACACCCACAGCCACCACCATCACCAGCAGCAGCAGCGGCAGCAACTCAAGGACTCCCCCTTGAACAACGGCGCCAGACAGTCAAGCAGTGCCTCTCACAGGTGAGGATGATGACTTTTGACTACGACCACAGCTGCATCGATGTCGATGACGATGATGATGGTGTACTACGAAAAGGAGTGTTGCTGCAGAGTGTTTTTTTATTGTGAAATGTGCATACCATAGTTCCTCTTCGCCTTTTGTCTTCGTCGTTCGTTAGTTCCTTGGCTTGGTTGATGATGTGATGAGTGTCTTGACTCTGGCTCTCATCGCTTTTCTTTTTTACTTTTTTACCTTTTGACGGACAAAGAAAGACTAACCAGCCTGACTCTCTCCTTCTCCTTCTCCTTCTCTTCCTCCTTCCCTCTCTCCCTCTCTGCGTGTTGTGTGCCCGTTCTCCTTCTCACCCTCCCTGTCCTCTCCCTCTTTCACTCCCTTGTGCCTTGTGCCTTGTGTTTGTCTGGCCTTGACCCTTGGTCCTTGGTCTTTGGTCCTCTGGTGTTATTTCACCCCTTCCCCTCCGTCAACTGCTTCGTAATCACCGCGCCACTCGGGTTCCCCAACATCTTCCAACTTCGGATCTTTCCACTGAATACGACAACAACAACAACAACAACAACAACAACACCACCACCACCGACACTCTTTACCGATCGTACTCGCGCATATACGAATGCAGTCTTCATTCATCTCTGTCACTCTCTCGTCAGACCTGGACCCACTCTGCCTTCAGTCGACTGTCAAACGAGTCCGAGAGTAACGGTAGCAAGGGGCAACATCATTCTCAGCTTGGACAACAACAGCAGCAACAACAACAAACACATGCCAGTCGACTATCCCTCGCAGGAGTCTGCACAGTCCGCATAGGAGCACATCTTTTCCTTGACACAAAGTTCTACACCGTCATCGCCAATCCAAGCCCAAGCCCAAACCCAATCGACAGCAGCTCTCCAGCCCCAAGGAGTACGAGTCCCAGCCTGGCGCTGAAACAAGAACCAATTGCAACCCGATCTCAATTCCAATCCCCGCAGCATCAGGTCGCTATGGAGTTTAAGGAGAACCCAGGCAAGATATGGCTCTTCCCTTATGAAGCCTCTGTTGAATTCAGCCCAGCCAATGACCGCGACTCAGCTCAGATCTCGGCCTCCTTCCAGCTCCCTACTCCAGAGCTGTTAGAAAGAAGCGAGAGAATCCACCGATCCAGCACCTCCAGTCATACCATCTCTATGACCATCATGCAGGCAACTTCAGCTCTCTGGGAGGGACTCGAATTGGCTGTCAGCGGTCCACATACTGTCATCACTCGATCCCCTACCGCTAAACCAAAATCTGGTTCTAGTCGTCCTCACATTTCGTCAACCCACTCTGAGGATACTTCCGAGATTCTTGGTTCTGGCAAAACTGCAAAGCAGTCATCGCCCTCTGGTGGCAGCACTGCCAAACGCCAACACGATAAAGCGGTATGCTCAACTACCTGTTCACGCCCCAATGGGATTCTTTCTTGCCCCTTTTTTTGTCATCTAGGAAAGGTTCCGATGGCGTTTTACTTGCGTCTAGTTCATTCATAGTTTCGTTCCTGCGATTACCCTTATTTATCCACATCTCTTCCTCTCCTATATCATTAGGCCGACCATTCCTCCAAACCAACCAAGTCTAAGCAGCAAAAAGATCAGGAAGACAAGGGGCGAGGAGTAACGACCAAAGGATCTGGTGGTACCAGCGGATCGAAAAAAGTCGCTGCCTCAGGATCGGCATCCAGTTCATCTCAAAAGAGATGTGGTTACTGCAATTGTACTACCACCCCCATGTGGAGGCGAGGACCCAACGGACCCAGCACTCTGTGCAACGCTTGTGGTGTCAAATGGAAACACGGAAAGATCATGCAAGATGTGACGGAGAGTCAGCCGGCGCCAACGTCAGGACAAGGCTCTAGTGCGACTCTCTCAACCCCTCGGTCATCCAATTCTTCAAAGTCCTCCAAGGAATCACAGGACAACGTCTATAGTCGGCAAACCGAGAGCAAGAAATCCATCAACAAAGTTAGCCCCAGCGGAGGCACCAGCAACAAGACGAGCCACGATACAACTCGAGGCGAGTCCAGTTCACCTCAGGATAAACAAAAGGCTAAAGATATTCGAAATGGTGGCAGACGAGGATCAGATGCTGACAAGATTGTCCCTGTCAAAAAAAGGCTCCTAGGTACAGTCTTCTTTTGTAATTACTCGTTTTAGTTTACTAGCTCTGCACCAACCAATCACTCATCAATAACTTCCCTTGCTTCTTACTTTCTTTAGCAACGTCAGTCAGTCCTCCCATAGGAGGCCCACGGATGGTACCTATTCACGAACTGGATGACTTGATCCGTCCCGCTAGCAACGGTTCTCCAGCTAATCACAGAAAGCATGGATACGATGACGGCGATGATGATAACGCCTATGGATATCGCGGGGACGGACGGACCAAGCAAAGGAAGAATGGAGTTAGTCACTCACACCAGGCTGCAGACACTCATTCGACATCCGGCTTAACTCAATCTGCGGAGAACGATGTCTTATCGCTACACCAAAGCTTCTCCACAGATGACGGCCTTTCTTTGTACGCCGCCAAGAATCTGTACACCAACAACACGGCCACGTTCCCGCTGCACTTCCCAACCATTTCAATCGGATTTGGCCCCAACAATGCCTACTACACGTATCCCAACTGTGCCGTGATCCTGTTTGAGAATCATTTCCAGATTAAGCTGATCCAGGGTGATGAGAGGACCGAGATTGACGTCTGGAAGGAAGGCATTGAGGGCACAGAGTTTCAAGTTGTCGACGTTGGTGATGGCGAGAGTATGATTGTCATGAAGGCGCTCCTGCGACAGTATCTCACCAGGTAACCGTCCACACTTTCTGCATGTTGTCTTTGTCCCTGAATGTCGTTATTTGTTCTTTCAAAAAGTGTATATATATGTATGTGTATGATTGACCTTTCTATATGTGTTTTACTTATAGATTTGACAAGGAGCTGTTGAACCCAGACAGAAATGAGAGTCTTATTATTTTCAGGTTTCGGGAGCGACTGGATGGTGGTGGACCGTCCGTGAAGCCTCTTCTAGAGCACTGGCTAGCAACCGACGTTCCTGTCCCACCAGCTCACCCTTCTCAGGACACGTTTTGAGTGAATGTCACCACTCTCATGACCCTCCTCCGTGTATCATACCTCTCTCTCCTTAGGCGCGATGTGACAAATTTTTGTCCGCCTACCTCCTTCCTTTAGGCCATTTCTCCTTGAGCCATCACCTATTTTTCATTCATCCTCTGTGTTACTACCTATCCCCTATACCATGTCATTAGTACTTTTCCTTATCCCTTTCGCTTTTGCTTCACGTTCCCCTCAACCTGTAATTCTACCTATTTTTTAATGAATTATCTCGCAACGAATGCGATGCTATCCAGCCATCATCGGTTCTCCTATCCATTGAATTCTGGGTTGTGGCATTCGAATGGCGCGTTATGTGATAAAATCACGTCTGATTCTGAGACATTTCGCGTCTGTGTCTTTGAAGTTCGAACGCGAATCACATGAAACAAAAAAAAAAAAAAAAAAAAAGCGAGACGCGTTTTTACCTCTTTGAAGTGAGACGAGAAGAAAAAAAAAATGACGAGTGCATTACCTCTTCGAGACCAAAAAGTTTCCGAGAAAAAGAAGGCAAACCATAACAATGACGAGTGCATCTCTGTGATCCTTATTTCCTTTTTTTTCTTTTTTTTGTCGAGGCAATCCTTCTCTTTTTTTTTATTTCCACCAACACCCCATCGCCATATCCACAATAGCAATTACTTTATCTATCAACCATGACAACAATCCGCAACTCGTCCAAACAGACAACGAGCTCTTTCGACTCTACTACAACAACCAACGCAGACAGTCCACGGCAAAGCACCAGCTCTCCTGAACAGACAGCGACCCACAACCCCGAATCTAGTATAGACAGCACTCACCAGTCCAGCGAGGCCACGCATGAAAAGAGCGACCAAAAGCTGGAAGCAACCGATCCGGACATGTCGACCACCACGTCTGACGACTCGTCCACGGTCGATCAAGTCAACGATGCTGTCGACACCCCCATTAACAGTGAGATCCAGGAAGAGGAACCAGTGAGCGCTGACAATGCGGATGCTGGTGGTGTTGGAGGATCGTTGGCTATTCAGGAGGAAGAAGCTAGCTCTGACAACAAGGTCCATTCGATCCAATTGGTGGATCATATCAAAGGAGTTTCCGGACAGTCCAAGCAAGTTCATAATTCCGACCATGGTCAATACCACGAACACGACCACGATCAGGGTACAACAACCTCGGTGCCAAAGGACATTGAATCCAATACAGCAGAGACCAACCGACATGGTAATGTTCACAGTCAGTATTTGTCCGAGGACGAGGAAGAACTCCAGGAGGTGGAGGAGCTGGAATCGACCAAGCATGCCAAGCGGATGGCGGATGACCAGGCGCGAGAGCGACATGACTATCTTGCTGGCGCCTACAAGTCGCCCTTCCGCCATACCCACAAAGCCGAAAAAGTTGGTCGCGAGGAGCTCTAAGTGCCTGCTGTGGGTAGAGGGAAAAGGCGAGGTTTATTAAAGTTGGTGCCAATTCGTTTTTTGTTTCATGTTTGAGTGCAGAACACAGACCATCTGTGTAGGGAAAAAAAACAGAGGAATGTGTGGTAACTTTGTATGACCATGGACAAGAATGTATGTCACTTTCTTTTCTCTTGCTCTTATTCCGTTTTCACACACACCTGCCTTCTTTTACTTGTCCCTCTTTCTTCGTTTTTTATTGACCGCACAATTACAAACCAGCAAAAACGACACTAGCACGTTCTACTTTTTCGGTATCGCTCACTTTTGTCTTTTTCGATTGACCTTCACCTTTTCTCCACATCACTTACATCTGTTCACACACCCAAACAACGTCAATCATCCTTACTCATTACTTCCAGAGCTAAGACGCAGACACAAAAAAAAACACATCAATACATCATAATCGCAACCAACACCAACCATGAATACACTCTTTGAACACTGGGAGCGAATTAGGAACTAATGATCTGTAAGGCACTCATTCACCGTCCCTTTTATTCTTGCAAGGTAGCTGACCTTGTGATAATAACATATGGCCTGTACAACTATAATCCTACTTTCCTACTCGATAGCCTGGCACTTGCAGCAATACCCTTGAGACCCGGTCTGAAAAAAAACAGGCGTAGACACCCAATTGAACTAAAGTGCGCCGCAAAAGTGATCCACCTTTTTGTGAATTCTGTCTTTTTTTTGAAATGCTCATCTTCCATCTTTGCATTCAGCCCCGGGATGCTTCTCGATGATTCCTTGACCTCGTGGTCATCCTCCTGTTCAATCTAGACCCACTCTGGTAATGACGTCATTGTGAAAAAAATTATTGAAATCTGACTTCTCGATGGATCACTTTTGTCGAAATTCAACATCCTCTAGATCATCTTTTTTTTCTCCCATCCTCCATTAAACACCGCCTCATCATCTTTTATTCTTACATCAACTCCTCTCACTACTGAACACGATGTCACAAACAGAAATCCAAAAAAGCAAAAAAGGCAAGAGAATCTCGCCTTCAAACAGAGCCACTGCCACCCAACTGTTCATTCAAGGACGAACGGCTCGAGATGTTGCAAATATGCTCGGGATCGGCATCGCAACAGCGATCAGGATCAGGAAAGACAGCGAGAAGAACATTCCGCCTCCAAAAATGGGCAGACCGAACAAGATCTCCCCAAAGACAAGAGTGGTTCTTGGTCGCAAGATGAATACTGGTGATCTTACATCACTTTATGATGCCCAGCAATTCATTCAGAGGATAGATGGCATGCATGTGGATGTGGAGACAGTCCGGCGGAATCTACGACAGCAGAACATTCGGGCATATGTTTGACAGAAGCGGCCTGATCTCAAACGGAATCATGTGTAGGAACGGCTTGCATTTGCACGAGAGCACATCAAGTGGACGGTGAACGATTGGAAACGCGTAATGTTCTCCGATGAGAGCATCATTAGCCGCGTAGGGTTCTTTGGTAGGAACTACTATTATAGTGATCGCGAGCACAAGCGATTGCTGCCTCATCAAGTTCAATCAACGCCATAAGCGGGTGGAGGGAAGATGATGGTTTGGGAATGCATTACTTTTTTTGGCCCAGGAGACCTTTCTCGGCTTGAAGGCACACTCGATTCGGGATACTACCTCGAGGTACTTGACGATTACATTATCCCTTCCTTTGAATGGTATGGCATGGATCCGGTTAAATCCATTTTTCAACAGGTCAATGCTCGGGTCCACACTTCAAGCATTGTACAAAAGTGGTTTAAAAAGTATAATACAGTTGGTCAAAAAATTGTTGCAATGTTTTTTTATTTTTGCGTTTTTATTTTTTTTTCAGTACTTTTTATCTAGGTAACATGGTCTATTCTTTTAGCATGAAATAAAGCCCATGCTCTCTGATCTACTTCAAAAAAAGTTTGAACGCGTTATCTTTATTTGTCATGGAGAACAAGCTAGGTACATATAGGAAAGTTATTGCAACAATTTTTTGACTAGATGCCATCAATTGCTTTTCTCCATTTTTCACGTCTTATAACTGTTGTACGGCAGCGTAAACATGATCCACTACTCTTATTCAACTAACCCTAAAAGTTACGGCTTTGCAAAGCAAATCCATCGGGTTTTATGCTTGACATATTTTACATGGAATTTGTTCGACAAACGCACTATTTTTATTGTTACTTTTCCATCCTTCTATGATATCGTGTATTTAAAAGATGGATGAAAAGCACAAGTTTGCATATAACCTACACATAGAATCTCAGGCAGATAGCAAGGCATAATTGTGTAAACTTCAACATTTTTATATAATTACTTATACTTTGTATACAGTGATTAGAAAAATTGATTCAATGAATCGCGGTTTTTGACATTCATCAACTTTTCTCTTTCTCATCTCAACCAACGATCTCCTGACGCGTCATCAATATACCTTTCCCTCCCCTGATCACAGTGCTGATGCGGATTTAGAGAATAAAAGACGTAACCGATGGCTACAGGTTTTCTAGATCGTGACGATCATTGAATCAATTTTTCTAATTCATCTTAATATATACATCACTAATTAATTACTGCTCTTTTTATTTTGTAATCTTCTTGATGCGCCTTTCGAATACATTCAGCTACTTCTTCTCTACACTTTCAAAACGATTTCCAGCTCAACAAACAATCAGCATGAAGCCCCTTACACGATCCATCAAGGAAACTGCCGTAGAACAGCTTTGACAAGGGAAATCGACCAGGGCGGTTGCATGCGACGTTCGGATCTCTGTCTCATCGGTGATCAGGATCAGGAATGAGGAAAAGAAAAACATTTCCAAGCCTCATCCTGGCAGACCTAGAAAGATCTCAACAAAGACAAGGACGAATCTTGCACGTCATTTCATTCTGGGCAACTTGAGATCGCTAAAGAATTGTAATAGTATCATAGACAGCTCTCCTACCTCGCGGTCGCGCTTTGCAACGATTGGACCCCCGATTACCTTAATTAGATAAATAGACAACTATTGCCAAAATACAAAGATATCTCTTCCTTCCACTCCTTACAAAAGTTGCATGGTAGCAAAGGTTCACAATTCCACCAACAAGACCCCAGAACACTCAGCACAACCCCCAGAACACCCAGCACAAACCCCAGACTCCTCCAGCTCTCCAGAAACCTCACCTAGCACCTTCTCCATCGCCTTACCCTATCTTCCACCCATCAACACGTATTTTATCACTGACTTTTTATCAAAACTCACCATCATGACCGATGACAACCTCGCCACCATCATTGAACTTAACACAACCTCCAAACCCGCCAAGTACGACGGCACTCGCGATGGCTTCAAATGCCTCGCCTGGCTGAAAGAGGTGCAACGCTACTTTACCATGAAGAACGTACCTGCAACATATTAGGTTTAAAGTCCACCTTAGTTAGTCATTTCTCATCACTCTTATTCACCTCTGACTCTTCTATGATACTAGACCTAGAAACCTAGTTACTCCCTTGTATATATAGATGTACCATAGTAATAACATCAATCATCACTGCTTCAATCCTCGTCTCTTGTCCCTGCTTTCACTGGTCCTACCTTCTGCTGTTGCATGGTAGCAAAGGTTCCCTCGATTCACTGCCTCAAGTTACCCCTCACTGGTTTTCTCTTTTTACGTCACTGTTTCTCTCTTTGTTAAACTTTTCATATAATTTTTTTTTTCTGCATCACACTGGCCTTCTTCGATCTCTCCTCCTACTTCTCTCAGCTCACCATGTCCAACGACACCACTCCCGCCCCCAACTTTCGTTACCCCCATCCTAAACCCTTTACCAATGTCCGTGATGGATTTGCCATTATGGAGTTTATTGATAGAATGGAGTTATTCTTCAAAGGTGCTCACATTCCCCCTGCAGATCAAATTCACACCACTCTTGCTTTTGCTGGCGCGAAGGTGATCGCGTGGTGGCGTCTGCAGTCTCCTCAATTTGTCAACCCCCTCTCCTTTTCACAATTTGCAGAGCTTCTTAAAAAGGAATACAGCCCCGCTAATTTCAAAGATCACCTTATCCACCTTGTTATGTCAATGGGCATGACAGGTAAATTCACATACGACAACGCCTCCGACTATATCACTCTAGCGCGGCAGTACCATCTCCTCCTTACCGGCTACTATCCTACCCCCCAGCATCCCGCCATGGAGGATATGCTTCGCTCCGCCTTTCTTCATGGTCTTCCCTCCCTCCTTCGACAAATGGTTGAGGTTACAATGACCCACCGTGCCCTCCCTCTCAACGATCTCTTTGCCATGACAGAACGACACGCCGAAACCCTCACCAACAACTCAACGAATTCCAGCAACCTCCTCTCTGCTAGTGTCATGGCCAACGCCATCCGCGACCCCAATGCGATGGAGATAGACAACATCAACATTCAACTTAACAACATCAACCGCCAACTCAGCAACATGACCCGCAACTTCAACAACCGAGGCAATAATAACAACAATAACGGCTTCCGCAATAACAACAACAATAACAACGGCCCTCGTAACAACTTCAACAATAACAATGGTAACCCCCCTCCCTTAACCCCTCAGGAGCGCGATTGGTGCAAAAACAACAATGCTTGCCGTCGCTGCCGCCAAATTGGACATTTTGCAGCCGACTGTCACATCTACGGCAACAACAATAGCAACAGTGGCAATAATAACAATCGTCAAGGCCGATGGGTCTTTCAAGTAGCTGTGGGCGATTCCCCCGAGTCGGGAAAAGCCTCCGACGATCAGGCTTAGTCCAGGACTTGGTTGTCGACATTTCCTCCCTTCCTCCTTTGGACAAAGGGAGTGTCTCTCTACCAGAGTTAAGTTACAAGAATAAAAACTCTGCTATCAAAAACACTCCTCCCTCTACACCTTGTACTCGCACCATCACATCCATATCTGATAGCCCTCACACTCCCTCCTTCTTTCCCCCTCCACCCTCCCACTTTGGCTCATCCACCCCCACCTCGCCTCGCACCCCCTCCTCACCTACCATTGATTTGACCTCCACTGTCCCCAACACTCACTCCACCTCGGTACCCTCGAATGATGAGTTGCAACTCACCGACGACGTATCTGATACCTCGTCTGTTGGTCTGAGCCCATCAGAAGAAGTGGACCTGGACCCACTCTCATCTCCTGCTGCTATAGACCAACCTATGTCCAAGCGCAGGGCCAAGCGCTTGCGATACAAGTCTGTCCGCCTACATGCATTCACTGTCGATCAAGCCTCCCGTACTCTTCTGTCATTTGTCGGTAATGTGGCTGGTGCCCCTGCTCGAATTTTAATCGATTGTGGTGCGGAGGGCAATGTGATCGCTTCTTCTTTTTGCAAAAAACACTCTCTCCCACGCAACCCTGGTCCCTCCATCCCCATCATTCTTCCTGACGGCTCCTCCTCCCTCTGCTCATCCACCTCCACCTTTTCCATCAACCGCGACAACTACACCGACACTCTCGATGCACTCATTTACCCCCTCTCCAACTACGACCTCATTCTTGGAAAACCTTGGCTTACATCCACCAACCCTCTCATCAACTGGCGCAACAACGACCTTCACTTTACTCACAATGGCAACACTGTCCTCTGGCGATGCCGCGGCTCCGACGCCAACTCCATCACCATCCGCTCCAAAGGCAAACTTCTCTCTCATCTTCACTTCCACTCACTCGCTTCTCAACCCGGCAACTCCGTCTACCTCGCCCTTGTTAAAATCGCTAAAAAGTCAAACAGCAACAACAACAATGACAAAGACAAACCAACCTCACCACCCCTCTCACCAGAAATACATACTATCGTCCATAAGGAGTTTCCCGACGTCTTTCCTTCTTCCCTCCCCTCTGGTCTCCCTCCTGATAGGGGCGATGCTATGAAGATCGAAACCGATCCGACTGCTGACCCTCCCTTTCGCCCTGTTATTCGTCTTTCGATTGCTGAATTGGATGAACTAAGGAAGCAACTCGATGACTTACTGGGCAAAGGCTTTATCAAACCCTCTACTTCTCCCTATGGTGCACCGGTGCTATTTGTCAAAAAGAAAGATGGTTCCTTGCGTATGTGTATGGACTATAGAGGCCTTAATCGCATTACAAAGAAGAATCGCCACCCCCTCCCCCGCATCGATGAGCTTATCAACCGCTTCAGAGGTGCCCGCTACTTTACAAAACTGGATCTACTCTCTGGTTATCATCAACAACGTATTGCTGAGGAGGACACCCACAAAACAGCGTTTAGGTGTCGCTATGGTCATTTTGAGTTTAACGTAGTCCCTTTTGGGTTAACAAATGCACCGGCGTCCTTTTCTAATATGATGCTACGAGTATTAGACCCTGTCCTCGACAAGTGGGTTGTTGTCTACCTCAACGACATCCTCATCTACTCCCGCACCGAAGCCGAGCACCTACAACACCTTCGGTCTGTCCTGACGCTCCTCCGCAAGCACGGTCTCTATGCCAAATTGAGCAAATGCTCTTTTATGCAAGAACAAACCGAGTTTCTTGGCCACGTCATCTCCAAGGACGGCATCCATACAAGCGCCGGTCTCGTCCGTGCCATTCGTGAATGGCCCCGACCTCAAAAGCAGAAGGATGTTCAGCAATTCGTTGGCCTTGCACAGTTTTACCATCAGTATATCGCTAACTTCGCGGAAATCGCTCTACCATTGACCGCTCTCCTAGGTGAAGGCACTCCTTTTTCTTGGTCTCAGGAACAGGAAGTAGCGTTTACAACTCTCAAGGAGGCGATCAGTAAAGCACCCGTGCTTAGAATCTTCGACCCTGACCTACTCACCACCGTCGAAACTGATGCCTCTGGATTTGCCCTCGGTGCTGTCCTCTTTCAGACCGACGAGCATGGAGTATCACGCCCCGTCGCCTTCACCTCCCGCAAACTTAACTCGGCCGAGCGCAACTACCCAACCCATGAGCAGAAATTACTTGCTGTTGTCCACGCGCTCAAGACCTGGAGATTCTACTTGGATGGCTCTCATTTTATTGTTTACACCGACCATGCCACCCTCCAACACTTCCCTACACAACCCAAGCTCACACGTTGCCAGGCTCGGTGGATGTGTAATAGGAGCAGAGCAAGGGACAAGAGGCAAGGGTAATAACAAGGGAAAGAGACAAGGGGATGTAGGGACAAGAGGAAAGGGCAAGAAGGAATGAGGTTTATTGTACAGAAGGGAAAGGGTATTTATATGTCTATGGGGAATGAGGGCGAAGCAATACTAAGCAGGGGTAATATGTGTAAGACAGACACACAAGATATTAATAAGGTAATTAAGGAACAAGGCTGCCAAAAGCAGGAGGCAATCTACGATCCTGTTACACCTTCCCCTAATAAAAAAAGAAGCCCATGTTCCTGGCAGTACTTGTGGAGAATAATGGGTGAGTTGGTTAAAGCCTTGAGTGGCTCCCAGGTAGAGTCTTTGGCCGCGTCATAACCCGCCCACTTGACAAGGAACTCCGTCCTTCTTCGTCTTGATCTGTGTGCTAAGATGGCCTCAACCTTGTACTCGACTTCGCCATTAACAACCTCGGGCTCAGGAGGTGGCAGGGAGCGTCGACCGAGAGATTCTGGTGATGGAATATAGGGCTTGAATCGGTCGACGTGAAAGACATCATGAATGCGCATGGTGGGTGGGAGCTCGACCTGAAAGGAAACTGGTGAGCGTTGCTGAAGAAGCGTAAAAGGGCCAAAAAAGCGAGCTTGAAGGGAAGCAGCAGGGCGGGTGGAATCGTAGGCCGTGGTGATGTGCTCGGTGCTGAGTAAAACTTGATCGCCAACTTTATAGGAGTGAGGTCGTCGATGAGCATCGGCGTGCTTGATCTGTTGAGCTTGAGCCTCAAGAAGGCTCTCGCGAGCAATCGTAAGGGCAGACTGTTGTGCGGAGATAAAGGAGTCAAAGTCCAGTGAGGATGAGGAGGATGAGGAGGACGGGGTGACGGGAGCGAGGAGGGAGGCAGGTACTCGAGGATGAAATCCGTGGTTCAAAAAGAAGGGTGAGACACCAGTGGAGGAGTGAACTGCGTTGTTGTATGCAAATTCGGCCGCCGACAGATACAGGTCCCAGTCGTCTTGCTTATGATTGACTAAGCCGCGCAGCATCGTCTTTAGAGTCTGAATCGCTCTCTCGGATTGGCCATCAGTCTGGGGGTGGAAGGACGAGGACATGGCAAGCTTGGTGCCTAGACGCTCCTGTAGACGACGCCAGAAGGTGCTGGTGAATTTGGTATCCCGATCCGAGACGATGGTGCTAGGCATTCCATGTAGACGGAAGACGTTGCTGAAAAAACAGTTGGCAACCTCAACAGCAGTATCCGTGGTTCGACTTGGTGCAAAGTGAACTTGCTTGGACAGCTTGTCCACAAAAACGGTGATGGCGTCAAACTTGCGAGCTGTCATAGGAAGTTTGACAACAAAGTCCATCGACACAGTGTCCCAGCGTTGCTCGGGGATCTCTAGGGGGCGGAGTAGTCCAGCAGGAAGACGTCGTACCGCCTTGTTGCGTTGACAGCTTGAGCAGGACTTAATATATTGACGGGTTGTAACAGGATCGTAGATTGCCTCCTGCTTTTGGCAGCCTTGTTCCTTAATTACCTTATTAATATCTTGTGTGTCTGTCTTACACATATTACCCCTGCTTAGTATTGCTTCGCCCTCATTCCCCATAGACATATAAATACCCTTTCCCTTCTGTACAATAAACCTCATTTCCTTCTTGCCCTTTCCTCTTGTCCCTACATCCCCTTGTCTCTTTCCCTTGTTATTACCCTTGCCTCTTGTCCCTTGCTCTGCTCCTATTACATGGTAGCAAAGATAACTTCAATCCCCCCTCTGCTGTATTCTTGCCCTTTTCTTGTTTTTTCTTCTTTCTAGCACACTTTCTTCCCCTTCTTGACTCCACTTTTAAAGTTTGATTTTTTTATTTTTTTTTTTTCCCTCCCCCCAACTCCACCTTATGTCGGATACACTTGACTCCCTTTTTGAAGGCATCTCAGTCGAAAGACAAATTGCTATTCGTCAATTCTTTGAGGCCATGCCAGTTGCTACGCCCACCCCCGCACCAGCGTCTGCCCCAGTCGAACCCACCGAACGAGAGCTTGAGGCGGACCGCCGTGATCTTGCCCGCACCCTGGCCCAAGTCCTCAAGCCCCAGCGACCCGCTCCCTACTCTGGCGCGATTGATGCTGATGCATGCATCAACTTCATTGACAACCAAAAGGAGTATTATACAGTTGTTAAATTGGGCTTGGCTGAATGGGTTCAGTATACCGCCCTCAACCTAATTGATGATGCCAAATCATGGTGGCGCTCCTCTGGCCTGACTATCCACACTCCCTGGAACGACTTCGAGACCGATTTTCTCACTTTCCACACTCCTCCCAATGCCGTCGCTGCTGCCCGTGAGGCTCTTGAGTCACTCCAACAGGGTAAACGATCGGTTGCTCTTTACACTCATGAATTTCGTCGTCTGCTCCGCCGTGTTCCTACCCTCGACAAAGGTACCGCTCTACATTGGTATATCAAGGGTCTTGAGCGTGACACCAGCAAAGAGGTCAAGCTGCGACAGTGTGCCACCTTGGAATCTGCCATCACCCAAGCCAGCTTAATTCACTCGATCCTCTATCCTAACGGCCCCACCATTGCGCCCAAGCACGATACTAATGCTATGGATATCGACAATCTCCATGTTGCCATCAACAACCTTACCACTCAAGTCAACTATTTGTCTCGCAACAACGGCAACACCAACAACACCCCTCGCCCTCCCAAACTCACCCCTGAAGACAAAGCTTATCTTATCGCCAAGAAGGGGTGCTTCCGCTGTCGTAAGATCGGCCATATGGCAAGCCAGTGTCGTACCTTCCCAAGCACACAGCAGCCTCGCCAGTTCAACAACGTCGAGGTCACCGCCACCCCTGCTCCCGCCCAGGCTTCTTCCCAGACTCAGTCGGGAAAAGCCAACAGCAACTAGAAAAAGTCCAGGTTCTAGTTGCTGCTGCTCCCTCCTCTTTTCCTCTGGATCAGAGGAGTAAGCGTTTTTCTTCAGATAAGTTTTCTTCTTTTTCTTTTCCAAATAAAAAGCACTCTCTGCCCAAAGACCTTGCTCCTCCTTCATCTTCAATTACCAATACACTTGTTGACCCTCTACCTCCGATCCCCCCCCCTGTTATGGCTGTTTTGCCTACTGTATACGCCTCTCCCATTGTCCCTTCTCAAGAGGGGGATGGATTGACAAATACAATGGACCTGGACCCATCTGTGTCTCCTCCCTCTCTAGCCCCCACATCCATCTTGTCTGTACCTGATTCCGTACCTGCCTCGGTGTCTGTGCCTATGTCTTCGTCTGCAATCGATCTGCCAACTATTGTTCCTGAATCCATCCTCTCTGTGTCCGATTTGGTGTCTGTGCCCTTAACCAAGAGCAAAATCCGTCGCTTGCGCAAAAAAGGAGTTGGTGTTTCTACTTTTACTGTCGAACAGGCAAAGACAACCCTCCTTACTTTTGTCTGCAATGTTAATGGCCACACCGCTCGGATTCTAATTGATGGTGGAGCTCAGGGTAACGTGATCTCATCCTCTTTTGTTAAAAAACACGCAATCCCTCTTCACTCTTCATCTCCCATCCCCATCATCCTCCCCAACGGTTCACAATCCTTTTCTGCTCACACCGCCAACGTCACCCTCCATCGCCAACAATACTTCACCGACCTCAATCCCATTGTCTACCCATTGAAAAAATACGACCTTCTCCTGGGTAAACCCTGGCTCGCCCAAAACAACCCTCTCATCAACTGGCGCACAAACAACCTCCGCATCAACCACAATGGCATCGACATCGACTGGGACTGCACCGGTTTTCAGTCTTCCTCCATCAGCAACCGCACTCGCGGCCTTCTTCTTTCCCACATTCACTTTTACACTGAGGCAACCACCCCCGACAGTGAAATATACCTTGCACTCATTCATTCTAACAACAAAAACAACAACGACAACATCACCACCGACAATGACCAACCTACCCCTGACCAAGAACAACCTTCCATCACCCCCATTCCCCCACGACCACCTCCCTCTCTCCCTCCCGACATCCATACTATTGTTCACGACGAATTCCCGGACGTCTTTCCCACCGCCCTTCCCTCTGGTCTCCCTCCGGACCGTGGAGATGCTATGCGCATTGAAACGGACCCTACTGCCGATCCACCTTTCAAACCTGTTATTCGACTTTCCATTGCCGAGTTGGACGAACTCAAAAAGCAACTCGACGATCTACTTGCCAAGAAACTGATCAAACCTAGTACCTCCCCCTATGGTGCTCCGGTCCTCTTTGTCAAAAAGGCTGACGGTTCTCTTCGTATGTGTGTGGACTACCGTGGCCTCAACCGTATCACCAGAAAGAACCGCCACCCTCTGCCCAGGATTGACGAATTGATCGACCGCTTTCGTGGGGCCCAGTATTTCACCAAGTTGGACTTGATCTCAGGGTACCACCAGCAGCGTATCTATGAACCTCATACTCACAAGACCGCCTTTCGCTGCAGGTACGGTCACTTTGAGTTCAATGTCGTCCCTTTTGGCCTTACAAATGCACCCGCGTCATTCTCCAATATGATGCTCAAGGTCCTCGATCCGGTTCTCGACAAGTGGGTAGTTGTCTATTTAGATGATATCCTGATTTATTCAAAGACTAAGGCCGAACACCTCCGCCATATCCGCAGTGTCCTCACCCTCCTCCGCAAGCATGGTCTCTATGTGAAATTGAGCAAGTGCTCCTTTATGCAAGAAGAAACCGAGTTCCTGGGTCATGTCATCTCCAAGAATGGTCTCCACACCAACGCTGGTCTTGTTCGCGCCATCCGCGAGTGGCCTTGCCCAAGAAAGCAAAAGGACGTTCAGCAGTTCATTGGGTTGGCACAATTTTATCAACAGTATATAAAAAACTTTGCTGACATCGCCCTTCCTCTTACATCGCTACTAGGTGAAGGTCGACAGTTCGTCTGGGATGACACCACCGAGTCCGCTTTTCTTGCGCTCAAGAATGCCATCAGCACTGCCCCGGTCTTGCGCATCTTTGATCCAAACCTACGATCGACCGTTGAGACCGATGCCTCTGGCTTTGCTGTTGGCGCGGTGCTCTTCCAGACGGACAGCAATGGCGTATCTCGTCCGGTCGCCTTCACCTCACGGAAGTTGAACTCAGCTGAGAAAAATTACCCAACCCATGAACAAGAGCTACTTGCTGTCGTCCACGCCCTGAAGACTTGGAGATACTACTTGGACGGGTCCCATTTTATTGTATATACAGACCATGACACCCTTAGACACTTCCCCACCCAACCAAAACTGACCCGGCGACAAGCAAGGTGGATGGAACTGTTACAGGAATATGACTTTGACTTCAAGTTCAAGCGAGGTGTTGATAATGTCGTTCCTGATGCCCTCTCTCGGCGACCGGATTATCAAGACCCGCCACCGGCACCCATGTCGATCAATGCCCTTGACCTTCAGTCCGACTCAGGTTTGAGGCAGCGCCTGATAGATGGATATCAAGAGGATGCTCGCCTTGCTTCCATCTATCAAAGCTGCCTCGGAGGGAAGTCACCAGCATCTTATTTTTTGCACAATGGGTTGCTTTATGTTAAACGACGTAGTGACTCGTTGCTTTGTATACCAAAGTCCTCTGACCTGCATTCTCTCCTCCTTCATGACGTACACGACGCTGCAATAGCGGGCCATTTAGGTTTTGACAAAACCTACGCCGCCTTGCGTCGTTTTGCCTTCTGGCCTCGGATGTCTGTTGATACCCGTCAATATATTGAGTCCTGCTCAAGCTGTCAACGCAACAAGGCGGTACGACGTCTTCCTGCTGGACTACTCCGCCCCCTAGAGATCCCCGAGCAACGCTGGGACACTGTGTCGATGGACTTTGTTGTCAAACTTCCTATGACAGCTCGCAAGTTTGACGCCATCACCGTTTTTGTGGACAAGCTGTCCAAGCAAGTTCACTTTGCACCAAGTCGAACCACGGATACTGCTGTTGAGGTTGCCAACTGTTTTTTCAGCAACGTCTTCCGTCTACATGGAATGCCTAGCACCATCGTCTCGGATCGGGATACCAAATTCACCAGCACCTTCTGGCGTCGTCTACAGGAGCGTCTAGGCACCAAGCTTGCCATGTCCTCGTCCTTCCACCCCCAGACTGATGGCCAATCCGAGAGAGCGATTCAGACTCTAAAGACAATGCTGCGCGGCTTAGTCAATCATAAGCAAGACGACTGGGACCTGTATCTGTCGGCGGCCGAATTTGCATACAACAACGCAGTTCACTCCTCCACTGGTGTCTCACCCTTCTTTTTGAACCACGGATTTCATCCTCGAGTACCTGCCTCCCTCCTCGCTCCCGTCACCCCGTCCTCCTCATCCTTCTCATCCTCACTGGACTTTGACTCCTTTATCTCCGCACAACAGTCTGCCCTTACAATTGCTCGCGAGAGCCTTCTTGAGGCTCAAGCTCAACAGATCAAGCACGCCGATGCTCATCGACGACCTCACTCCTATAAAGTTGGCGATCAAGTTTTACTCAGCACCGAGCACATCACCACGGCCTACGATTCCACCCGCCCTGCTGCTTCCCTTCAAGCTCGCTTTTTTGGCCCTTTCACGCTTCTTCAGCAACGCTCACCAGTTTCCTTTCAGGTCGAGCTCCCACCCACCATGCGCATTCATGATGTCTTTCACGTCGACCGATTCAAGCCCTATATTCCATCACCAGAATCTCTCGGTCGACGCTCCCTGCCACCTCCTAAGCCCGAGGTTGTTAATGGCGAAGTCGAGTACGAGGTTGAGGCCATCTTAGCACACAGATCAAGACGAAGAAGGACGGAGTTCCTTGTCAAGTGGGCGGGTTATGACGCGGCCAAAGACTCTACCTGGGAGCCACTCAAGGCTTTAACCAACTCACCCATTATTCTCCACAAGTACTGCCAGGAACATGGGCTTCTTTTTTTATTAGGGGAAGGTGTAACAGGATCGTAGATTGCCTCCTGCTTTTGGCAGCCTTGTTCCTTAATTACCTTATTAATATCTTGTGTGTCTGTCTTACACATATTACCCCTGCTTAGTATTGCTTCGCCCTCATTCCCCATAGACATATAAATACCCTTTCCCTTCTGTACAATAAACCTCATTTCCTTCTTGCCCTTTCCTCTTGTCCCTACATCCCCTTGTCTCTTTCCCTTGTTATTACCCTTGCCTCTTGTCCCTTGCTCTGCTCCTATTACACGGGTATCAACAGACATCCGAGGCCAGAAGGCAAAACGACGCAAGGCGGCGTAGGTTTTGTCAAAACCTAAATGGCCCGCTATTGCAGCGTCGTGTACGTCATGAAGGAGGAGAGAACGCAGGTCAGAGGACTTTGGTATACAAAGCAACGAGTCACTACGTCGTTTAACATAAAGCAACCCATTGTGCAAAAAATAAGATGCTGGTGACTTCCCTCCGAGGCAGCTTTGATAGATGGAAGCAAGGCGAGCATCCTCTTGATATCCATCTATCAGGCGCTGCCTCAAACCTGAGTCGGACTGAAGGTCAAGGGCATTGATCGACATGGGTGCCGGTGGCGGGTCTTGATAATCCGGTCGCCGAGAGAGGGCATCAGGAACGACATTATCAACACCTCGCTTGAACTTGAAGTCAAAGTCATATTCCTGTAACAGTTCCATCCACCTTGCTTGTCGCCGGGTCAGTTTTGGTTGGGTGGGGAAGTGTCTAAGGGTGTCATGGTCTGTATATACAATAAAATGGGACCCGTCCAAGTAGTATCTCCAAGTCTTCAGGGCGTGGACGACAGCAAGTAGCTCTTGTTCATGGGTTGGGTAATTTTTCTCAGCTGAGTTCAACTTCCGTGAGGTGAAGGCGACCGGACGAGATACGCCATTGCTGTCCGTCTGGAAGAGCACCGCGCCAACAGCAAAGCCAGAGGCATCGGTCTCAACGGTCGATCGTAGGTTTGGATCAAAGATGCGCAAGACCGGGGCAGTGCTGATGGCATTCTTGAGCGCAAGAAAAGCGGACTCGGTGGTGTCATCCCAGACGAACTGTCGACCTTCACCTAATAGCGATGTAAGAGGAAGGGCGATGTCAGCAAAGTTTTTTATATACTGTTGATAAAATTGTGCCAACCCAATGAACTGCTGAACGTCCTTTTGCTTTCTTGGGCAAGGCCACTCGCGGATGGCGCGAACAAGACCAGCGTTGGTGTGGAGACCATTCTTGGAGATGACATGACCCAGGAACTCGGTTTCTTCTTGCATAAAGGAGCACTTGCTCAATTTCACATAGAGACCATGCTTGCGGAGGAGGGTGAGGACACTGCGGATATGGCGGAGGTGTTCGGCCTTAGTCTTTGAATAAATCAGGATATCATCTAAATAGACAACTACCCACTTGTCGAGAACCGGATCGAGGACCTTGAGCATCATATTGGAGAATGACGCGGGTGCATTTGTAAGGCCAAAAGGGACGACATTGAACTCAAAGTGACCGTACCTGCAGCGAAAGGCGGTCTTGTGAGTATGAGGTTCATAGATACGCTGCTGGTGGTACCCTGAGATCAAGTCCAACTTGGTGAAATACTGGGCCCCACGAAAGCGGTCGATCAATTCGTCAATCCTGGGCAGAGGGTGGCGGTTCTTTCTGGTGATACGGTTGAGGCCACGGTAGTCCACACACATACGAAGAGAACCGTCAGCCTTTTTGACAAAGAGGACCGGAGCACCATAGGGGGAGGTACTAGGTTTGATCAGTTTCTTGGCAAGTAGATCGTCGAGTTGCTTTTTGAGTTCGTCCAACTCGGCAATGGAAAGTCGAATAACAGGTTTGAAAGGTGGATCGGCAGTAGGGTCCGTTTCAATGCGCATAGCATCTCCACGGTCCGGAGGGAGACCAGAGGGAAGGGCGGTGGGAAAGACGTCCGGGAATTCGTCGTGAACAATAGTATGGATGTCGGGAGGGAGAGAGGGAGGTGGTCGTGGGGGAATGGGGGTGATGGAAGGTTGTTCTTGGTCAGGGGTAGGTTGGTCATTGTCGGTGGTGATGTTGTCGTTGTTGTTTTTGTTGTTAGAATGAATGAGTGCAAGGTATATTTCACTGTCGGGGGTGGTTGCCTCAGTGTAAAAGTGAATGTGGGAAAGAAGAAGGCCGCGAGTGCGGTTGCTGATGGAGGAAGACTGAAAACCGGTGCAGTCCCAGTCGATGTCGATGCCATTGTGGTTGATGCGGAGGTTGTTTGTGCGCCAGTTGATGAGAGGGTTGTTTTGGGCGAGCCAGGGTTTACCCAGGAGAAGGTCGTATTTTTTCAATGGGTAGACAATGGGATTGAGGTCGGTGAAGTATTGTTGGCGATGGAGGGTGACGTTGGCGGTGTGAGCAGAAAAGGATTGTGAACCGTTGGGGAGGATGATGGGGATGGGAGATGAAGAGTGAAGAGGGATTGCGTGTTTTTTAACAAAAGAGGATGAGATCACGTTACCCTGAGCTCCACCATCAATTAGAATCCGAGCGGTGTGGCCATTAACATTGCAGACAAAAGTAAGGAGGGTTGTCTTTGCCTGTTCGACAGTAAAAGTAGAAACACCAACTCCTTTTTTGCGCAAGCGACGGATTTTGCTCTTGGTTAAGGGCACAGACACCAAATCGGACACAGAGAGGATGGATTCAGGAACAATAGTTGGCAGATCGATTGCAGACGAAGACATAGGCACAGACACCGAGGCAGGTATGGAATCAGGTACAGACAAGATGGATGTGGGGGCTAGAGAGGGAGGAGACACAGATGGGTCCAGGTCCATTGTATTTGTCAATCCATCCCCCTCTTGAGAAGGGACAATGGGAGAGGCGTATACAGTAGGCAAAACAGCCATAACAGGGGGGGGGATCGGAGGTAGAGGGTCAACAAGTGTATTGGTAATTGAAGATGAAGGAGGAGCAAGGTCTTTGGGCAGAGAGTGCTTTTTATTTGGAAAAGAAAAAGAAGAAAACTTATCTGAAGAAAAACGCTTACTCCTCTGATCCAGAGGAAAAGAGGAGGGAGCAGCAGCAACTAGAACCTGGACTTTTTCTAGTTGCTGTTGGCTTTTCCCGACTGAGTCTGGGAAGAAGCCTGGGCGGGAGCAGGGGTGGCGGTGACCTCGACGTTGTTGAACTGGCGAGGCTGCTGTATGCTTGGGAAGGTACGACACTGGCTTGCCATATGGCCGATCTTACGACAGCGGAAGCACCCCTTCTTGGCAATAAGATAAGCTTTGTCTTCAGGGGTGAGTTTGGGAGGGCGAGGGGTGTTGTTGGTGTTGCCGTTGTTGCGAGACAAATAGTTGACTTGAGTGGTAAGGTTGTTGATGGCAACATGGAGATTGTCGATATCCATAGCATTAGTATCGTGCTTGGGCGCAATGGTGGGGCCGTTAGGATAGAGGATCGAGTGAATTAAGCTGGCTTGGGTGATGGCAGATTCCAAGGTGGCACACTGTCGCAGCTTGACCTCTTTGCTGGTGTCACGCTCAAGACCCTTGATATACCAATGTAGAGCGGTACCTTTGTCGAGGGTAGGAACACGGCGGAGCAGACGACGAAATTCATGAGTGTAAAGAGCAACCGATCGTTTACCCTGTTGGAGTGACTCAAGAGCCTCACGGGCAGCAGCGACGGCATTGGGAGGAGTGTGGAAAGTGAGAAAATCGGTCTCGAAGTCGTTCCAGGGAGTGTGGATAGTCAGGCCAGAGGAGCGCCACCATGATTTGGCATCATCAATTAGGTTGAGGGCGGTATACTGAACCCATTCAGCCAAGCCCAATTTAACAACTGTATAATACTCCTTTTGGTTGTCAATGAAGTTGATGCATGCATCAGCATCAATCGCGCCAGAGTAGGGAGCGGGTCGCTGGGGCTTGAGGACTTGGGCCAGGGTGCGGGCAAGATCACGGCGGTCCGCCTCAAGCTCTCGTTCGGTGGGTTCGACTGGGGCAGACGCTGGTGCGGGGGTGGGCGTAGCAACTGGCATGGCCTCAAAGAATTGACGAATAGCAATTTGTCTTTCGACTGAGATGCCTTCAAAAAGGGAGTCAAGTGTATCCGACATAAGGTGGAGTTGGGGGGAGGGAAAAAAAAAAAATAAAAAAATCAAACTTTAAAAGTGGAGTCAAGAAGGGGAAGAAAGTGTGCTAGAAAGAAGAAAAAACAAGAAAAGGGCAAGAATACAGCAGAGGGGGGATTGAAGTTATCTTTGCTACCATGTAATAGGAGCAGAGCAAGGGACAAGAGGCAAGGGTAATAACAAGGAAAAGAGACAAGGGGATGTAGGGACAAGAGGAAAGGGCAAGAAGGAATGAGGTTTATTGTACAGAAGGGAAAGGGTATTTATATGTCTATGGGGAATAAGGGCGAAGCAATACTAAGCAGGGGTAATATGTGTAAGACAGACACACAAGATATTAATAAGGTAATTAAGGAACAAGGCTGCCAAAAGCAGGAGGCAATCTACGATCCTGTTACAGGATGGAGCTGTTGCAGGAATATAACTTCACGTTCAAGTATAAGAAGGGCGCCGACAATATTGTCCCGGATGCCCTGTCTCGCCAACCAGATCATCGAGAGTTGAATACCCTCTCAGTACAGATTGACCCCGGGCTCCGGCAGCGCCTGGTAGATGGCTATGAAACGGACCCTCGTCTTAAGCCGATCTACGAAAGCTGCCTGCAGGGAAGCCCACCAAAAAATTATTTTCTTATTAATGGTGTTCTTTGTGTGCAACGCAATGATCTCTTTCTGGTTTGCATCCCTGCTAACTCCGATCTCCGTCTTTCCCTTTTACATGATGCCCATGACTCTGCTATAGCTGGTCATTTTGGTTTTGAAAAGACTTACGGTCATCTCCGGTTGCGATTCTTCTGGCCCACCATGGCCAAGGACGCACAAGAGTACATCCGCACTTGTGAGTCATGTCAACGGAATAAGCCCAGCAACCAGCTCCCTGCTGGCCTCCTACAACCACTACCCATCCCAGATCGACCATGGCAGACGGTGACAATGGATTTTATCGGCCCGTTACCCAAGACACCTCGAGGATTCGACTCTGTTACGGTATTCGTGGACAAACTCTCAAAGCAGACCCACTTCGTCGCCAGCCATACCTCTGATACCGCCTTACAGGTTGCAAGAATTTTTTTTGACAACGTCTTCCGCCTCCACGGTCTCCCTACCACCATTGTCTCCGACAGGGATGCCAAGTTCACTAGCCGCTTCTGGACGGAGCTAAGTCGCCTGCTGGATGTTCACCTTGCAATGTCAACAGCATTCCACCCCCAGACAGACGGTCAGACCGAGCGCGCCAACCGCACCCTTATCACCATGCTCCGCTCCTTTGTCGACCAACGTCAATCCAACTGGGATCTTCTCCTCCCTGCGGCAGAGTTTGCTGTCAACAACGCTATCAACACCTCCTCAGGCGTTACACCATTTTTTTTCAACACTGGCAACCATCCCAATGTCCCCATGTCCCTGCTGACCCCATCCCCCGGTCCTAATCCCGCGGTCAACGACTTTGTACGATCACAGAGCGAAGCTCTCATTCTGGCCAAGGAAGCCCTTGCTGCTGCTCAGGAGCGACAAGTTACCGCCGCAGACACCCGTCGCCGCGACCATGACTTCAAGATTGGCGATCAGGTCCTTCTCAACCTCGAGAACATCACTCTTCCCGCTGACCGTACCCGCACTTCACAAAAGCTCCTCGCTCGTTTTGCTGGTCCCCACTCCATTGTTGAACAGTTGTCTTCGGTTTCCTTCCGCCTTGACCTGCCTCCCACTATGAAGATCCATTGCAACTTTTGTAAGGAGTGGAAGGAAGAGATGTCTTTGTATTTCGGTAATAGTTGTCTATTTATCTAATTAAGGTAATCGGGGGTCCAATCGTTGCACCTTCCCCTTTTAAAAAACGATCCCATGGTCCTTTTTGAATGCGTTGACCAGGTTTTGGCAATTTTCCAGGTTGGCAGCTGGCTCCCATGTCTGATCCTCACGTCCGTAACCTTTCCAAGCAACGAGGAACTGGTGCTGTCGCCGGTACTTTCTGTATCGTAGAATGGATTCGACCTCGTATTCCTCGGTGCCTTCGACGACGACAGGTGGTGGTGGTGCTGGTGTTCGGCGGCCGAATGTAAGTGGTGACTCAATATAGTGGCGAAAAAGATCGACGTGAAAGATATTGTGGATGTTGTAGGAGGGGGGTAAGTCGACGAGGAAGGTAACTGGTGATCGTTGCTCCAGTAGGGTGAATGGTCCAATAAAACGAGGCTTGAGCTTGTCCGAGCTGAGTCCGCTGTCGGCTGGCATGGTAATGTTCTCTGCACTGAGAAGGACCTTGTCGCCAACTTTGTAGTCATGGTCGCGTCGTCTCTTGTCGGCTTGTTCCTTTTGATGATCCTGAGCTCGCTGCAGTGCATCCTGGGCGAAAATTAGTGCCGTTGCTTGCTGATCCAGATAGTCATGGACGCTGGGGACGTTGCTGTCAGTGTGGGAGAGGAGGGTGGTGGGGATGCGGGGATGTTGTCCAGTGTTGAGGAAAAAAGGTGAATGGCCGGTTGAGTGGTGGACGGAGTTGTTGTAGGCAAATTCTGCTGCAGGGAGGAGGGTGTCCCAGTTAGTCTGCTTTTCATCGATAAAGGCGCGCAGCATGATTCCTAGTGTCTTGTTCATAACTTCCGTCTGTCCATCCGTCTGTGGGTGATAGGCTGTTGACATTGCAAGCTTGACATCCATAAGCCGGTGGAGCTCCTGCCAAAAATGACTGGTGAATTTGCTATCGCGATCCGAGACGATTGTTGTTGGCATCCCATGATGGCGGAACACATTGTCAAAAAACTGGCGAGCAACGTCGGGGGCGGTGGCGGTGGTGGTGCTGGGAACAAAGTGGACATGCTTGGATAACTTGTCGACAAAGACGGTGATGGCATCATGATTGCGAGGTGTCTTGGGCAGATGGGTTATAAAGTCCATGGTCACCACCTCCCAGCGTCTGACGGGAATGGGTAGAGGTTGAAGGAGTCCAGCAGGTCGCTCCTGACTTGGCTTGTTGCGTTGACACTTCTCGCACGAGTCGACATAGAGTTGGGTCTCCTTTGCCATGTTGGGCCAGTATGCTATTCGTCGCAGCTTGTCATATGTTTTCCTGAACCCAAAGTGGCCAGCTATGGGGGCATCATGGCAGTCATGCAAAAGAGAGTGGCAAATGTTAGCTTTCTGAGGGATAGCGAGAACGACGGTGCCGCGGCGGTCATAGTAGAGAAGGCCATTGTGAAAAGAATAACCGGGGGGCACACTTCCCTCGAGGCAGCTTTTATAGACGAGACTAAGCCTGGGGCTGTTCTGGTAGTCCTCTATCAGGCGCTGCCTCACACCTGGTTCAAGCTGAATATCAATTGAATGGATCTCCACTGGTTCTGTGGATGGGCTGACTGGATCTTCCGCGCGATGGTCGGGTCGTCGAGATAGGGCGTCGGGGACTGTGTTATCTGCTCCGCGCTTGTACTTGAAGTCAAAGTCGTATTCCTGCAGCAGCTCCATCCATCGAGCCTGGCGGCGGGTGAGTTTAGGCTGTGTTGGAAAGTGGCGAAGGGTTGCATGGTCTGTGTAAACAATAAAGTGGGATCCGTCTAGATAGTATCGCCATGTCCTGAGGGCATGCACGACTGCCAGTAGCTCCTGCTCGTGGGTTGGGTAGTTCCGTTCTGCTGGTTGTAATTTTCGTGAGGTGAATGCAACGGGTCGGGATACTCCGTTCGCGTCCGTCTGAAAGAGAACAGCGCCAATTGCAAATCCAGATGCATCCGTTTCGACGGTGGTTGGCAAGTCGGGGTCGAATATACGTAGAACTGGGGCGGAGCTGATGGCCGCTTTGAGGGTGATGAATGCCTGTTCCTTGTCGTTGTCCCATGAAAAAGTCGCTCCGCCTGCTAGAAGCTCCGAGAGGGGTAGGGCAATGTCGGCAAACTTGTCGATGTAGGTCTGGTAGAACTGTGCGAGGCCCAAAAATTGTTGAACATCTTTGATACTGGTGGGGCGAGGCCATTCCCGAATAGCTTTGACAAGACCTGCTGAGGTGGAGATCCCGTTCTTGGAGATGGTATGGCCCAGGAACTCAGTCTGCTCCTGCATGAATGAGCATTTGCTGAGTTTGACGTACAGTCCATGTTTTCGTAGAAGTTCAAGGACGCTGCGAAGGTGTTTTAGATGGTCGGCCTTGGTTTTGGAATAGATCAGGATGTCGTCGAGGTATACCACCACCCATTTGTCCAGAACCGGATCCAGTACTCGTAGCATCATATTAGAGAATGAGGCTGGTGCGTTGGTGAGTCCGAACGGAACGACATTAAATTCAAAATGGCCGTAACGACATCGAAATGCTGTTTTGTGGGTGTGTGGTTCATATATCCTCTGCTGATGGTATTCCGAGAGTAGATCCAGTTTGGTAAAATAGCGGGCGCCACGAAAACGATCGATGAGTTCGTCAATTCTGGGTAGAGGGTGTCTGTTCTTCCTGGTAATCCTGTTCAGACCGCGGTAATCCACACACATACGCAGGGTGCCATCCTTTTTCCGAACAAAGAGTACTGGGGCGCCATAGGGTGATGTGCTGGGCTTGATGAATTTTTTCGCAAGTAGATCGTCAAGTTGCTTCCTGAGTTCGTCGAGTTCTGCGATTGAAAGGCGAATGACTGGCTTGAAGGGTGGATCGGCTGTTGGGTCTGTCTCAATTTTCATGGCATCGCCTTGGTCTGGTGGAAGGCCGCTCGGGAGTGTATTGGGGAACACATTCTTAAACTCGTCTTCAATGATGGCTCTGATCTCAGGCGTCATAGCTGGGCGTTTGGGTGGTGCTGATGCGTTCTTGTCTTTGTTGTCCTTGTCCTTCTGCAGATCCTTGGAAGATTTGACCAGTGCCAAGAATACGTCGGAGCCGGGGAGGGTGGCCATGGTGTGAAAGTGTAGATGGGTAAGGAGGCGGCCACCGGTGGCGGGTTTGAATATTATTTGATTTGAATCCAGTAACAGTCCCACTCGATGGCTGTGTTGTTGTGGTTGAAGTGGAGAGCATTGGTGCGCCAGTTGATATGTGGGTTGATGTGAGTAAGCCATGGTTTAGGGTTTTTAGGGTTTTTTTAGGGTTTTTTAGGGTTTTTTAGGGTTTTTTAGGGTTTTTTAGGGTTTTTTTAGGTTTTTAGGGTTTTTTAGGGGTTTTTTAGGGTTTTTATAGGGTTTTTTAGGGTTTTTTTAGGGTTTTTTTAGGGTTTTTTAGGGTTTTTTAGTAG